>OY728122.1:1226724617-1227974617 GCA_963277665.1 Viscum album | reverse complement strand
TTCCTTCAATATCTAACATCTTAGGTTTAATTCTATGAACGTTAGGGTAATTCTAGTACTATAACCTATACGTATACATAACCTTAGGGACATCCCTAGACATACCTTAGAAATATCTCTAGGGATCTCACTAAAGTTCTCGCATCCTAGTTTCCAAAGGTTGACTAAAACTTTCCTCTGATACCAACTGTAGAGACCAAAAGCTTGACGTACATGGACATTACATTACATTTGCGAAATACATAGTACATAACAAAAAAAACACACACACAAGGATCGTAATAGTTTAGTGTCTTTGGAAACTTGGAATATAATCTTCTAATCGTGGTGAAAGATCTTCAAAATCTCCTATAAAGATCTTCTTTTTTTTTACCTAAAACCTTTCTTTATATCCTAGGGAAAAGAAAACATAAAAAGGTGAGCTCAAATGATCAATAAGGGTAAACAAAAGAAATATCAATCACATCATATACATAAGCACATAACATTTCGAAATCTTAACCTGCAAAAGAGATCATAATTTCATAACATGGGGTAAATCATGGATGTGAAATGTAATCACAATAATCATAACTTAAAACATGAAACTTTGTGGCATTCACACATAATCATAGAGAATCATCTCTTGTTAGTCAAGACTCATTTCCAAGACTATCCTAGTTGACAAAGTCCCTTTCTGAATCGAGTAACCCTCATTTCAGTCCTGTTTCACTGAACTGGTATAACCTATCGTTCCAGCCCTGTCTATCTCATGAGATATAAAATCTTTACCCAATTCATTGGAGGGAGATATAGGTCCCACCCATCTTATAATGAATCCTTTCTTATGTGTGCCACATAATCATAAACCATGCATCATAGCGTAACCCATGTAATAAAAATGGGATTCTTAAACAACATGACATCATGAAACAATTCATATAAGATAAAGGAATTCATAAAAATATTTCCATCACAACATAATCAATCCAATGTAATAATTGGGATAGAAACATTTTCTACTTCAAAAACATTTTCCTTTCTTAACATGTCATACAATTTTAAACTAAAAGTAGTTGATTAAAAATAAACTTGAAAACTTGTAAAGGAAGCTTCTTGAAAAAAATGTTTCAAAAATCCATTCATGCCGTATATGTTAAGAAAAACATTCTTCGTACTTTTGTCGGAAAAGTCAAAAAGTACCTCGTACCAAAAACGACAAAAGATTCCTTTCATTTCTTTTACTAAAAACTCACCGAAGGGTAAAAATGGAATTAAAAAATTGTAGGTGGATGGAAATAATATTACATATTGATGAAACATGGATGTGGATGATAAAATACACCCCAGTAAATACTTACGAATAAACAATCTCGGATAAAAATGAGATTGTGATATTTCCCTTACCTTAGGTCCGACTTGCTTTGAAAGTGTCCGAACCTCCTGTATAATGATTTAAATCATGTTATTGACTTATTCCAGAATCATATTCATTTTTATTATATCATATATGATCCACTTATGACTTTATATTACCCATAAATTCATGTTAAAGTAGCGTTTTGGGTAAAATCGTCTCATTTTTCGTTCGTGTTTTTAACTTGTAATTATTCATATGATTACTTAGATCGTGATTACGTAATTCCAGAAAATAAAACATGATTTATATATATATATTCAGAATATGCATATATAATAAATCAGTAAATGGAAAGAAATACACCGTTCATGGAGACGGTAGTCCGTACGTACGCATGAATGCTGTTTTCGTTTCCTTATTGAATTGAATGGAATTAAGTAGATTACATACATATAAATAATTCCAGTATCATTATTATGTCATTTATTTCATTAGTATTTATTATATATACTTTATAATCATTCATGAATGGTTAATCATTGAGAATGAATCTCATCGCGTCGTGGAGACGGTAGTCCGTACGTACGCACGAGCGATGATATCATTCCCATGGTCGTGGAGTTGTGTTGAAGTGTATGTATACTATTTAAGTATCAATATAACTTTATAATAATCATTTATAGTTACTCATTAAACCATTATACCCATCTAATTAAGGTGGTGGCGGAAAATAGATTACACCACGGCGTGGAGACGGTATTCCGTACGTACGCACGCGCGGTGATTTCCTTTTTCCGTAGGATGGATAGAAGGTTAATTAGATTAGTTTCATATTTATAATAACATATCAGTATGTAAGTAATACTGATGTTATTACTTTATCATGAAACAACTAATGAAGAAGATGTTGAAGAAGAAACAAAATTGAAAAGATCGGTAATGGATATTACCTCTTCTTTGAAACGCCTCTTTGAATCCTCCACATAGGGAACTAAGATTGGTCTTTGAAGAAGACCATGACCTCTATGATTATTCTAGGGAAGTGGAGAAGGTATTTTGGAAGAGGTTGGCCGAGCTTGAGTGCTCAAATTGGTGTGAGGAGGAAGGGGGAGGAGGTGTCCTTTTATAAGGGAGGAGAGGGGCACCTTAGGAATACCTCAAAATATTATTTTATATTAATGTAAAAATAGGTTTATAATGGTTCAAAAGGGTCTTATTTCGAAGATAATGTGGGGATGGGTCGAAATCCTATCATCCAATAGGATTTAGACAAGTTTAGGGTATTATTTTAACCTTATCAATTAGATTTAACTCTAAGTTAAATAATTTAACTTTTACCGTGTCTTTTTGTTTTCTTTCAGTATATGGTTAATACACTTACTATAACATGCCAAACGAACCCAAAATTGTTTATTATTAATATATATATCCTTATCTAAGTCATTTGGACGATCCATAGATTTTTAGGAATAAAATTACAATTAATAATATAATATTTGATTTAAAAAATATTTTGTGTCAATTTTGACACTATTTGATATATGATTTTTCTGAAAGTCATAACAGAATTATATGTTCGAACCAAGTTGATTAAATCAACACTAATATATCATAGTAACCTAGAAAATTAGTGTAATTCATAAAAAGTCTCAAATTAAATTCATTTGAGCATTTATAACATCAATTATATTAATATTTCCTTAAAAGGGTAATTATTGCATCATCGTTGTGTCATAAATAAATTAATTTATTTAAAGTCTAAAAATTATAAATAAAATATAATTATGTAGGAAATCGTTTTAGATTTCTAATGAATATTTATAGTCGAATTTATCTTATGTATAACCCTATATTCAAAATGTTTTAGTTATTAAACTTTGCTTTTAACTATTTTAACTATTCATTAAATAAAATAATATTAAATGTCATCATCTAATCCAAGTGGACCAAAATGGTCATATTATATTCATAAGGTTGTTTTTTGTCTAAACAAACTTGTCCAATAGGATTAGGACATGTGTTAGGGTAATATTAATATCATTTTTACCCTTAATTACCCTATTTACTTTTAACCGTGGTAAATAAAAGTAAAAAGTTACTATTCACCAAAAATTATTTTAATCTCATTGAACCACATTTTACTTACTGACATCAACCGTGTCTCTCAGATTTTTGAAATTCCATTCACAGAAGCGGTAAAATTATGTTTTATGAAAAATTCAGTTTTTTTAACTACCACTTAGTAGTTTCACTATTCATCAAAAATTGATGTTTTTCAGAACAATGCCAAAATTTCATCCTAAGCTATATTTCATATTCCGAATTCAAAAATGAAATCTATTTTACCAAATTCATAACATAGAAGTTGAATTAATTAATTTTATAATTAAATCCCGCTGTTAAAACAAATAGCGTGTTTTTAAGAAACAATATCTATCAAAAGAATGACACTTGATTATGTCTGGTTTAAATGTGAAATTACATTCAATGACCAACATTGTATTAAATTGTAAAAATATATTCTAAATATACTTTAAATCCACTCAAATTAATAATTTATCACTATTAAAAAAATTGTTTTTAATTATAATATAGTAATTTTCACTATTCATCAGAATATGAAAGTTATCCGAAAAGTACCAAAATTTCACCTTAGGCTAAATTCGATACTCCGAATCCAAAAATGAAGTCCATTTTGAGAGCTAAAATTTCTAAAATTTTAAAAGGTGGTTATTACTATTCATAACGGCTAGTTATAATAATATTTTAATAGCATAACGTTGTTTAGTGAAACTCGGTATTGCGTACTACACACGCTATCGAGGAAGGTCGCGATTGCGTGTAATGCAAGGCAAGTCAAAGATACGTGTTGTGCAAAGTTCGTTTGGTGTAGCGTACAACACAAGATATTAATAAAATTAAAAAGAATATTTTTCATAAAATCTCGGGCTGTTACATCTAGTCATTCAACTTTTTGTGTTTTAGTATCATAACTTGATTATTATCCTATAGCATCATTTGGGGAATACTCAGATGATTTCTACATTGATTTGTGTAGTTTCCCAACTCATTGCAGTTGAATCATTGCAACATTGACACAATTTTCGTACCATTGAAATCACATAATTGGTATAATGTTTCTCCACACTTATAACACACTCTCATTCCCTTCATGCATTTACCATGGTGATTATTTCAACAGTTATCACGTACTACAAAATAATTCTTTCCCCTCTTTCCTTTATCTTTCATTCTCTCTTCCATCCTTTTCTTCACTTGCTTCCTTTCAAAGCCATAGGACTCAGAGTTTGTTTAATTATCTTATAAACACATTATAATATTTCATCATATGAAGATAATATGTGGGAGAGTATTTCCAATTTAAATTTTGGCATAATATCATGAAAGATATGATCCTTATTAATCATTTGATCATGCGTATTACTGGAATTCTAGTTACTTCTACTATGTTCCATTTCAAACCAATGGAATACCCAAGGTTAGTTTATGAATAACAATTAATAATTCCATATATGTAAAATACATAACGTAAACTGAAAAAATTATTCTTATAAACAATAATCATAAAAAAATTTAATTGATGATATATATACTACTAAATCCTTCATAATGGATTGTAATAAAAATGTGAATCATCCTAAGAATGTCCCTAAGGAGTTTTGTAACAAAGAGTGCAACAAGGTCCATTGTCGTGCACTATTTCTGGTTCGAGTCTAGCTCAATGCGGTGTTTTTTGGTTTTAACCGTAGGTACATCTGCGCCAGTGGTGCGTATACCTACTGGTATCCATATAGGAATATATTACTTAGAAAAGTCAAAAAATCTACATGTTACCAAAATTATTGGAAGTTATTATATACTAATCCTCAAAGTCTATGTTAGGTTAATGTTCTCAAATAAGAGTTTTTTATGTCTAGTTTCCAAGTGTATTACTAAAATTTTTCTGATAACAACTATAATTCCCGGACTCCAGTTACCCAGATTTAGTGCATTATTTTAATAAATTAGCATGATACATGGAAATTGTGTCACAAATGACCGATTAGTTTTGTATTATTGGAAATATATTACATAAATCAACAAAACATTACAATTTTAGACATAAAATTATGCATAGATAGTTCATTGATAATGCCATTATACACTTTTAGCTTAACCCTACTTATCAATAATAATACAATTTTTGGAAATCCTGAGATAAAAAATCATAAGAAAGGGGTGAGCTCATATTCTTAGTAAGGGTATAAAATTTATTGGAAGATAACATAATCAATATGCATGGTGAATAATTGAAAACAAATTCCTTTAAAAATAATAAACATGTACACTTTATGAGAGAAATATTAGCAGGGTAAATAATTATATAATAAAACATATTCAAAAGAATACTAATTATAGAATAACCACATGAACCATCAATATTATTATCAAAATGTGGGAATGTATAGTGTGAGATATTTTGAATCATTTTGTCAAGGCCTCGGCTAGGATTTCCAAAAATTATTAAGGCCTCAGTAAAAACCATATATCTAATTTGTAATGGCCTCGCCAAATTCCTAGTCTAATTGTCTCTTGGGGCCTACCGACGCACCAACGAGTAATAGTGGGATCCACCCGTCACATACTAAGTCCAATACATTCTTCATATGAAGATTTCGAAACATAATTATTCATGTGTGTTAAAACTACAATACGAAATGTCAATACATTAACCATAAGCCATGAATTGTATAAAAATAAAACATCTACAGTCAAAATATCCCAAAACCTTCAATACAATTTGTAATATTATTATCATACAAAATAAACTTCTAGTATGTTCAAAATCCCTCAATTGATGTTGATATAGATTAAATGAAAACTATTTGAAAGAATTCATCTTTCTATATTGAAAACATTTAAGAGACAAATATTAATAAATGAAAAAATTTCATTTGACAATATTCTTTTAAGCTTGTATGGGAAGCTTTGTTGATTTTATTACGGCAGAAAATAGCCACAGCAGCTGTATAAGCTAAAAAATATTCTTACCTAAATTTTGTCAAAAATGTCATAATATACCTTATTTTGAAAATGATAAAAGATTCTTTTAAAAACATATAAGGACAAATAAGGGTATAAATGAATTTAATACATAGTCTGGTAAAACGTAAAAATGTTTAGAAATATATTTCTATGACAACATGGATGTGGATGATAAATATGTCCCAAAAGATACTTATTTAAAAACAATCTCGGATAATAAAGATATTGTGAGATTAACCCTTACCATGCACTTTACATTGGTTGAGGGTACGTTTATCATCCTGTATAATGACCATAGTATGTTAAAAAATTATTCCAGAACCGTATTCATATTTATTATATCAAACATGATTCATTTATGCATTAATACCATAAATTTAATAATTATTTCCTTGTAAATTTAAAATTTTGGTTATTATTGCTTTCTTTATCATACGTGTTTTAACTTTTTATTCTTGATCGTATAATTTAGATAATGATTTCAATATATCAACAATTTAAATTATTATTTATATATCATATATATTTATAATATAAATATTTATAATAGATATATATATATATATAAAATGGGAAACACCTTTTATGGAGATTGTATGTCGTACGTACGCATAAACGCGGTTTTCGTTTTCATATCGTATTGAATAGAACTAATTGAATAAGATATATGTATGTATATTTATATATATATATATCAGTATCATTATTATTTCATGTATTACATATTTATTAATAATATATATTTTTATAATCATCGTTTAATGGTAACCTTGGAAATGAATCTCATCGTATTGTGGAGATAGTAATCTGTACGTACACACAAGCAACACTATCCATATATTGATGGTGAAATCGTATGTAATTTGATGTTATATAAGATATAAATAATCATTAATTTCTTATATTTGTTATTTACATTAGTTAAAGTCATTGTTATAACCATCCAAATAATGTAGTGTTTCAATAAAAAACTACACCATGATGTGGAGACGGTAATCCGTTTGTACGAACATATGGTGACTTTTTCATTTATAGGATGGAAAGAGTTATAAAAATTGTTTTACCACTTTTATAATAAAATAAAATTATATATAATATAATGGAGTTATTATCATAGAATGGAAACAAAAAAATAATGATGAAGTGGAAGAAGAAATGAACTTGAAAGAGTTGATAAAATATTTACCTCTTCTTCGGGATCTACCTATTGAGTTGATCAAAAATTATCCATAGGATGCCTTTACGATCAACAGAAGGCCCCTATGATGAAGGGAGGAATGTTAGGATGATATTTGGGATGGGGTTGGCTAAGACAGATGGATTTGGAGGAGTGAAATTATGAGAATGAGAAATTCCCTTTTATAAGAGAGGTGAGGGTCATTTTAGGAAAAACGTGAAATATTATTTTATAATAAAATAATTTTATATATCTAATGGATCAAAAGGATAATGTGGGGATGCGTCCATAAAATCTCAACCAAAAGGTTTTATATAGTTTTTGGTCATTATATTAACCTTATCTTTTATATTTAACTCTTAGTTAAATAGTTTGACATTTACCAAATCTCATTTTATTTTTATATTATATTGTTAATAATATTACTATAACAAGAAAAAAGAAAATAACATGATTATTTATTAACATATATAAGCTTTTATATGTCCTTTTTCCAAACCATAGAATTTTATGAATTTTATTTCTATTAATAATATTATATTTGTTTTAAAAACTCAATTATGGCAATTCTGACAATATTTAGTATTTGGTTTATGTGAAAATCATAACACCATGGTAACAACTAAAAAAACAATTTAATAAACACCAAAATGTCATATTATCCTATAAAATTAGTTTACTTCATCAAATGTCTCCAATTATAGTTATTTGGGTATTTGTAATATCAATTATTTTAATCATTCCCTAATAAGGTAATTACATCATCTTCATTGCATCCTAAATAAATTAAAATATTTAATGTATAAAAATTTTAAATAAAATCCCATTTTGTAGTAAATTTTGTTAGAATTTTAATTAATAATTATATACTAATTTATCTTTGCTATAACCCTATATTACAAATTCTTTTGTTAGTAAACATTGAATTTAACTCTTTTAACTCTTCATTAAATAAAATAATAATAAATTTCCAAATCTTATTCAAGTAGAACAAAGGGGGTCATATTATATTTCTAAGGACTTTTTTCATTCAATTATACTTATCCAATAGAATTAGGACATGTGATAGGGTTATGATAATATCTTGTGTACCCTTAATTACCCTATTTCCATTTAACCATGGTAAAAAGTCAAAAGTAACTATTCACAAAAAATATTTTAAATTTAATTAACTACATTTTACTTACTGATGTCAACCGGGTCTCTTGTATTTTTTAAATTCAACTCAATGAAGTCGTAAGATAATGTTTTATGTTAATATTCAAATGTGCCTTGAAGGTGGGTAAAAGATGTTAAAAAGTTCAATAAAATTTTATACATCTAATTTATTTATCAAATGACTCCAATTAATTTAATTGACCATATATAGGTATTATATATATATATATACTGAGATAACATAAATATAAATATAACAAATAACTATATAAATAAAAAGTCATTTTTACATAATAAAGCTGTATATTTAACTATTAATCAACAAATTAACGTTTTATTAAAAATACCAAAAATTTACACTATGTTAATTATGATATTATGAATTCAAAAATAAAGACTATTTTAAAAAATTCAAAACATATAAGTTTCATTTATAAATTTAAAATTAATTCCCGTAGTCAAATCATAAAAATGGCTTATTAAAAAGTAAAAACTATAAAAATATTGACATCTATTTATGTCATATTAAAAAGTGAAAATACTTCTAAATTCATAAATTTTATTATATGATAAAATTATAATCTAAATATACTTAAGATACATTCAAATTCATAATTTAATACTACAAATTATTTCGATTAAGAATTGTTTTTTCAATTAAAACATAGTATTTTTTTATATTCTTCATGAAATGATGTTTATTAGAAAAGTACCAAAAAAATTTCCAAACTATATTTTTAAGTCCCACTTCTAAAGAAGAAATTTATTACATTATATTTAGTATATAAAATTTTAAAATATTTATTTTAAAAAGGGATCACCATTAAAAGGGTCTAAAATTTCATTTCATGAAAAATAATTCATCTTTCTAAAAAAAGTATTTGTTCTATGAAAAAAACTAATATGGATGATAAAATTATAGAGTATGGATGATTCAAATTTTAGTTATTATTATTCATAAAAACTTTTAGAATGACTAGTTTTGTATGTTGTGGTGCGCTCGAACTCGGTGTTGAGTGTAGCACAAGCTATTGAATTACTTTAATACGATAATGTACTATGAAATATTTTGATTTTATAATAAGAGAGTGCTAATGTTTATTTCATGGAATATTGTTTTCTTTTACCAGTTGATAATGTCAGGTCTATAAAATGGGAACCGATCCATTTCCTCAAAAACATCATGTAGTAGAAAAGGATTATATGATTCATATATTGAATTATAATGCATAAACTGACGAAGAAAGAGTATAACACTTTGGTTAAATTTTTTTACTATTTTTCCCAAATATATCTCTACCTCATGCTATTAGGGAGATGATATAATAGTTATAAAAATATTTAATATATAAATTAATGTGTTAAAGAAAAATCAATTGAAATTTATCCATTATTGATTGAATTGTATGAGTATATTTTATAACATTTATAATCTAAAGAATTATAGTGGTTATATATTAACCATTAAATTATATCCATTTATTAGATGTTTTTTGGAATTTTATTTCCCTCATTGACTAAATGATTGGGGGACTATCTTACAAATAAACCATGATCCATGTAGTTGAAATATTAGAAACTGAAATGGTCATTTGGTGTTACCATCCTTTTCTCCATAATATTAACTTTATTTTCTATGTAAATTTTTAAATAATGAAACAAGTGAAATTTTATTCCTTATATTATGATATTATTATTTCCTATATTATTATTCCCATTAAATTTAGATCCATATAAGTTTTAGTTTTGTGGTTATCCATTTTAGATTAATCATCTAAACCTCCATCATGAAATTCCAGTATTACTTTCTTATCTCTATGTCCATTGGTCGATTTTATGAAATCAATCTCTAAAATTAGAAAACATTGAACCATGCCTTCATAACCTCAAATATTCTTGATTTCCATTTCCCTTATGATATTTGGTTCTAAAACATTATTTACCCAATCAATTTTTGTATCATTATTTATAAAAATCAATTTAATACATTGAAAAATATATGAAATATTCCTTATAACATGACACAAGATAATTATATTATTAATTGAATATCAAAAATAAAATAACTACCAATTTGAAAATATATATGGAAACATGATAAGAAATATGTTCTTAAATTATTCTCCTCCAAAGAATAACGTTCTTCCTTCATATTTTTCTAATTTTGGTCATAGTAAACCATTGATTATGATCAATTTCTATGTGTTTGGTGGTTATAAAAAATTATTTTTTTGTAAATAATAAATTCAAAAAATATTACTTCAAGTGAGTTGAAAAATTATTTAATAATAATTATATTAATATCTCTACTAAATTTCCAGGGTCATTACCATATGAATTATTAAATTTGTAATTAATAGCTATTTCATGGAGGAAGTGTTTCCACATAAAATAACTTATTTTTAATATACATTAAAAGTGGAAACATTCTATAATGAGGGTTTGAAATCCAACTCCCATTACATTGGGAATGAAAATAGAATAATTGTTTTTCTCCACATCAAATTGGGGTATGGTGTGGTTTCTACTAGTTACCACCATTCTCTAAAATAGGAATTCTTATAAGAAACAAAAGATAACCAAACATGGATAGGAAATGACAAAAAATCATAATTCTATTCTAAATTCAATAATTATATGGTCTATAAAATTATTAGTTCATATAATTTACTAATATAAAACCAATACTAAGTAAAAAAAGTAATTTATACCATTAATAGGCTATTTAAACTTACTTAAGTGATTATAAAATAATATTTACGATATATAACAAATTAGTTATATATTCTAGAATCAACATGTTTATATCTTGAGAAAAAATATGTTTAGGAAATATGAATAAATATGAAATAATAAAACATATATTAAATCTATTAAAATAGGAATGTTAATATCATTCATAATCCCAATAATATATATAATCATGTATTGAAATACATCAATGAAATAGTTATTAATCAATTGATAAGGGGTAGGAACATATTGAAGGAATATGAGAGAATGCTGAATATAATATATGGGTAATAATAATTATGATATTCATCATCTTCGATAGTAAATAATTTAAAATAAACATCATAATTTTACAAATGAATATTTTTGAAACATAGAAAAAAATATTTTTATTAATCCTATAAAAAAATTTAGATGAAATCTAGCATCATGTTCACAAATTATAAATGACTAATAATAATCAGATAATATAATTTAAAAAAATATAGAATCATATTCATACATAATAATCATATTCAACATATATGTCACATAAAAAAATGCATTGACGTATTATATAAATATAAGTATCCCTATCAAATTATAAATTATATTTAATTATGTATTCAATAATAACACCAAATATTTATAAATCATAGACATCAACTAACAGTAGAAAATATTGAGTTTAATAATGTCGAGGAATGTAATATATCAATATTTATGAAATTTGGGTTCCAAAAATGAATAATGGAATAAATAATTAAGATATTTTATAGTTACATTAACAAATAAGACATCATTTTTGAGATTTTGGGGGAGAAAAAAATAAGTTGAAACAATGATAGTTTTTCAGAAATAAAAATATATATAAATTCTTTAATGTATCGTAGAAATCATCCAATGTATTTATGAAAATATCTATATTATTAAGAACAAAATTAATTGTTTAAAATGTATATTCATTTGTAACTAAGAATAATCTTATCAAAAGTAGAGATAAAAATATGGAAATCCAAAAATGAGAGTGTTGGGTTTTGAGAGTTCCTTAAAACCTATCAAATTTTATATCATCACAATAAAAAACCATATATAAAAATATTATATTCATTAAAATAAGAATCATTAATTGAAACATACTCATTTTCTTTACTACAAAAAATAAAATCATTATAATTAATTGATACTAATTTTTAACGATGAGATTGTGTAATTATATGATTCATTGAATTAGAATTTCTTGATTATATTTAATTTATCTATTTATAAATTAACATATATAATCATTAAATAAACCTAAATATATTTATAAATAAAATATGAAATATCAACTAACTATCTATGTAGGTGTTGATAGTTAATTAGTTGGTATCATCTTCAAAAGTAAATATAATAAACCATTAATGAAAATATTTTAAATATGGGAAGATTGATAATAAACATATATTAAATTATTAAAAATATGTATTAAGAGAATAATATAATATATATAATATTTAAATACTTATTAATTAATTAAATATTTTTTTAGAATAATTACTAATTGTATAATTAGTGAAGTGAATAAGTAGAGGGAAAAAAGTAAAATCTATCACCCCATCATTGAATATTATCCTTGATTAGTCATTAATATCATGGTGTCTTGGATTATTTTATAATAAGTATCACCGTGACTTGAAGAACTTGGTTTGAGATTGAATGTCACATGAGCACTTTCATGACTCCCAGATTTAATTTGGTTACCAACATGAAGTGGAGGTCCATGTTTGTCAGTTGGGATAAAATTACCATAGTATCATTTCATGGGTTGAATTATGAAGAACAAAAAATATAATAAATAATATGCTTAAACTTTTGAAATCATAAATGGGGAATAAATTTAATAAAAATAAATAAGTTCTGAACGTGTCAAAAAATTTCTTTAATGATATATTGATAATTCAATTGATAAATAAAGATAAATTTTTTGTCTTTCATAGTCTACAACATGCTTCATGATACACTATTCATTAATCCATCATTGGGACCCTTACCATCCCTATATCCCCCAAAAGAAATTTTAATATCTTAATTGTTGAGTATGGTGTGTGTACATGGCTTTTTGGGACACCACCAATGCATCTATAACACATTTTCGTCTTGTATATAGGTTTATTCCCTCATAATAAAAAATATGTAACATCAATTGAAACACTATATCAAAAATAAATTTGGTTTACCCTAAAAAGTTTCAACATCCCTTATTCATATCATCTATGAAGATATACTAAAATATAATCATGGTTTCAGAATATTAAAGGACATGACACAAGGCTCATAGATAATGATATTCTGAATTGTGTGACCAATAATCTCGAAAAATTAAAGGATTCAATGAATTCATGATCTTTTAATTATCTAGGACTAATGATCAACTCTATATTCACATGAAATTGGTATAATTCACATTGGAATCTATAGGCATCGAGTGTGTCACCCACCATCATTGAGACATAATCATATCCGAACACTATATTTGAGTCCCATATCTCTATTGTCTGAAATTTTAAAGACTAGAAATCTAGAAGATAAACATGTCATAATGGGCCACATACCTTGCGATTGAAGAAAAATTCCAAAAAATTACACATATCATAGCGGGATAATTGATAAATAAATTCACCTCATTATATGTAAGGTAGAAAAAAATACATTTGATCAACATGAAAAACTAATTATAATCTATAATTTACTCATCGAAACAAAATGAATTTTCCATAGACAGTAACACCCACATAAAATACTAATTTATCACTATCATAATTTATGTCAACATAAAATCATACAATGGAATCATGTGAATAAAAACACAAAAAGGAAAAGAACATCATATTTTATAGTAAACAATTATAAATAAAAGATTATACCATATTTTGTGGTCTGGAATCTATAGTGGAATAATGAAAAATCAAGAACACGTTTTCATATCCATATTATTATAATCATTGAAACATAAATGGCTAAGATTCATCAAGGGTTCATAAAACCAAAACATATTATTTCATTAAAAAAAATCACTAGATATAATACATTTTCTCCGATAGATAATTTATAAATTTTCATTTTAGGAAAACATATAGCCGTTTAAAATTATGAATAATAATTATCTTATTATAATATCCAATAAGATATCATCTAATAATTATATCTTGATAATTCATCACAAATTATCACATCATAAATATTTATTTATAATTGAACATCAATTTTTATTTTATAATAATTTTTTGATAATTACCAAAAATTATATATTTTTAATTATATTTTATTATTTTCTAAAAAATTACCCTTCTATAAATATATTTTTATAATTTATAAAAAGTTACCAATTATAAATATTTTATTTTAATTTTTTATTAATTAAAAAATATGATTCCATGCAACTATCATCTGGATATTTTATAAGATATTTCTAGATAAATTCATGAAATATTCCATTGATATTTTTTTCTGTAAATTATCATTTCATAATTTCAATAAATATCATTTCAAAGTAAAGTAATAACCAGTATATAACATGTTATAATTATGATTTTATAATTATAGATCAATAAATTCATAAGATTTTTCTTCAAATATTTTTTATTCATTATTCATTTAATGTTTAACCTAATTGCGTTTTTAAAAATAATAATATTTTTATTTTATAATTTCCATCAAATTTTCCATCCAAAATTTCTATAAATATTCATTTCTGTTCTGGTGGATTATATATTAATAAATGATAATTTTTTTCATTTTAATAATTATGTATTTATAATTCAATGTATTTATAATTTGATAATTATATACAACCTTCGATGATAATTCCTCATATAAATAATTTTGATATTTTAAATAAATAATCCCTTAACAATCAACTGTTATTTTCATTTTATAAATATTTATATTTACCCATGTAAATTCAACACAATTACACTTATATGGTTTCATTCCAAAACATTATCTTGTGAAATTTTTTTGAATTTTATCTTTTTTTAATGTTTTATAATTATCATTGATAATTGTGAAAAATTACTAAATTATAATTTATAAAGATAAATTACAACTATTATTAATATTAAATGTACCCAATGTAAATTAGGAATAAATTTTTATTTTTGTAAAATTTCCCAATAGATGATAAGTGGGAATAATATAATGTAACAAACAATACAAATCATGAAAAAAATGGTTAATATTCACTACAGACTCAATAATAATGATTTAGTGTACGCTTGGAACTAAAAAAATAGAAAAATGTACAATTAAACAAAAAAATAAAATATGTGTGTATCTTAGTCTTAAATGGATCATCCAATGTCAAATCTCAATTCTCTAGACATGTGGAACTGAAAAATCATGAAACAAAATTCCCATTTTTAAAAACACATTCGGATCACTATTTCACATGATAACTGATGAAGTAGTCATAGGTTTTTCCTCAATAGGGTGTTAAAAATTTCTTTTTTAAATCATGGTTTATATCTATTTTTGTATGTTGAAAATGAGTCACCTATGGAGGATTTGGGTTAAATGTGGAAGTGAAAATTATTGAAAAAGAGATTAAATTAATTAAATTCAAAAATATAATTATATATATATTGAAAACATTTCCTCCGGTGGGATCTTACCAAACTCCTAACATAAAAAAATTATATATACCTCAGCTTTTAAACCCTCATCATGAATCTAATTATGGTCTATGATTTCTCATATGATGCACCATTTGGGAGATATTCCATAATAAAAAAAGATTAAAATATTTAATAATTTATCTTTATGTTTGATCATACCAAATGACTGATCCACACAAATTGGATTCCCGCCTAGTTTAATCCATGAACCATAGAAATAAAAATGGTCTTGTATTTCCCATTTGATGCAATAATTAATTGATATTCATTTATTTTGGATAAATCTCTTGGGTGTTATATATTATAATTAATATTCTTATTTCTTATGTACAATGTTTCTATAGGCCACCGAATTTAACATTAACTCAATAGAAAACAAAATAAATATTCAATAGAATATTCCATGATTCTATAAATTATTCTTAGCTTATTAAAATCATTGAAGAAAATAAATTTTTAAATTTAAATTGAAATATTACATTTCCACATAAAAACATATATGTTATTTTGAATGATAAATTTTATTATATTTAAAATAATTCATGATAATATAATTCTATCCATCTATAGAATTTTCATCCTTGATATGTACCTTCTTTAGTCATGGTCTAATATCTTAGACCGTTGAGCTCAAACCTCAGACCCCCAAACCAAGACTTCATTCAGTATCAATCTATGTAGCCACCAAATTTGGACTAGTGGAATCATTTTATTCAACTGATAATTATATATCTCAAATATATAATTAATACAATATGCTCATCATATGGTGACTCATGTTTTAAATCAATGTCCATATAATAAATTAATTTCTTAGGATAAGAAAAATATATATAAATATGTGAATAATTGAACACATCACAGACACAACAATAATAAAAAAGTATGTTTTGATAGTATGCCAAAATAATAAAATATTTTATGATCTCAATTTGTTAAAAACATTGAGTTATCATATCCTACATCCTCTGGAATCTCTTTCCATACTAAGGAGTCTAAAAAAATAAAAAAAACATTTTCCCATAATGAACTTGTTGTTATCTTCCTACAATCAACATGAAATATATTTCTTCTATTTTTGGTGATAATCCGAATATATATTTTATGAACTCCCATGGAGGTATCTTGAACCATGAAGGGTCGAACAACTATAGCCCCACCCTACTAATTTTAACAGAGTGGTGAGATACAGAGTCTCCAATAAAGATCATCATAATGTTCCATTTAAATTGAATATTCTTAATGTTATTTCATGATAAATATATGAAGGATATGTTTTCATTTTATTTCCAACTAATGTATATCATTGAAACTCAATTTATATCATCATATTTGTATGTATTCTACATGGACACTACATCAGTCCAAGAATATTACACCAATATAAATTTTAGCTGAGTCCCTTTGTAAATTTACAAGACCTTATAATAGGGTGGTATAAAACATGGATCTAAAACTGATAAAAATCATCAAGGTAACACCATACATGTGTCTAATCTATCAGTTTTAGCTCATTCCCACATTATTCATTGATTGAGTGTCTCAGAATGGTAATAATTTAATAGACATCATTAGCTAATATATAATCACCCATACTATGTCACAAAACATTAGTGTCATAGGAATCCACATAAAATTATAAAATCTCGAAATCCTCCAACTTCTATATAAGAATCAAAAGATGATTTAAAAAACACATGTGTACAATTCTTCTCAACCGTATTGCACTGACATGTAATACATTGGGAGACAAAACTACCAATGACTCTCATTACCCACTAACACCATAACTAATACGAAATGTCATGATAAATAATTATCAAAATAGGATTAGCATTAAATTTTGATGTATAGTAATCCCTCATCACCTATTATCATATTTATGAAGGGAATATTACTCTCCCAGGTACCTTGATCACATCGCCCTTATCCATCAACCATCTTGGTATCAGGTCACTTTTATATATTTATTTCCTCATCAATGCGAACTCTATGTCATATTATTAATAAGTATTCACCTAGTATAAACATCAGTTTGTTATATAAAAATGGTTGCAACACAAAGATCACTCTTCACGTAAAGCATCAAAGTTCTAGTAAGACAACAATATATTTATGCCCCACAGGTTCCCTAATGTAGTCTCACCATGCTCTAAATCATCATGAATCATTTGGCTATGATAACATGAAATGATTCTACCTTTAAATATTTCACAAACCATCACTAATTCTAACTTATTCAGATACTCATCCCATCAATACTTTAAAATAATTATTCCCATTTTTTAATGATATTGTGAATGTTTTTTTTCTTAGTATAAAAAAAAATCTCTCACCAGAGATATAGTGCTATAAAAAAGATTCAAAGCATGGACCATGATAACTAGTTCCAATTCATGTTTATAGTAGTGCATCTCAGAAGGTCTTAATTTATGATACCCATATACTAATACATACTCTCATTACATAAGCATCAATCCTCGAAAAAGGCATGATATAACAAATTAAAATGAATTTTCAATCCTAGGTTCATGGAGTTTAACTATTAATGAAATAATCAATATTTTCCTTAGTTCATGAAATAACTCTTCACATTGGTCATACTAAAGGACATTTTGTCAATTATTTTCATGATATTTCATGGGAGATTATAGTCATTAGAATTCATGGAAAAACCTCGGTAATATAAAGTTAACCAATAATAGCTCCAAATCACAAACACATTTTGAGGAAATATACCAGACATGAATATTTTTTTTTCCACGAGGTCAACTAATATAGAGGTCTCAAACCAAAAAATTCCTTCAAAAAACACATATAAAATTAAAATATCAAAATTTTGAAACATTTCAGATAGAATAGGTTTATGAAGAATAATATGGACAAACTATATATTCCAATCAGGTTGTTGAATTTTGGGTGAGTAGATGTGAATATAATCAATAGAAACTATGATGACTATGTCCATTTACGGATGAAATACCTTATTCAAGATTAAAATTATCACTATAAGCATGTTCAAAATCTAAAAAGTCATTGAACACTCGTAATACAGTCCAAAACATATCAAAACTCCATCATCTGAATGGTCTCCCCTCTAACCTACAACTTTGGATAGCCCGATTGATGACAACAATAGAGAACCACTGATATCCCCATATATAATTGGAATGATCATTGATAATGTGAAATAGATAATGGGTTTTCACTATAACTATGTTCTACTTCTAGTAATAAAAAAAATGGAAATCACTACTATGCACTCTTTTTAAAAACATAGGTGATCCAATAGGGGATATACTAAAAATTATGAATTCCTTCATCTCCAAGTAATCCAACTGAACCTTGATCTATTTCAGCTCAAATGGTTCCATAAGATTCAGTTTATTTCAATGGGATACCATCCAAAAAATCACATTTAATCATAACATAATAATACATTAGAGTCTCAACTAGTTAAATAAAACATAATAAAAACTACCCAAAACAAAACATATTTAGATAATCTCATTACCAAGATGTTTGATGAATACTTTAGTTGATGTAATTGATTATTAGTCAATATTTCGTAACTCATATTCATATAAATTAACTATGTTGGAGATATCCAAATGATTTGACCCTATTATCTAGACCACAGAGTTGGTGTGTGATCAAGCTCAATTGTATTTTAATACACATGCATTACTAATTATGAATATTTCTTCCTTGTGAATGTATTCTAGCCTACATCCAATGTATCCACATAAAAAAATTCTGAAATGGATTGTACCGTAATGTGATGGAACACACAAAAAAATATAATAAATGATCCAAATATAATATCTTATTATTCAATGTTATTACACTAGGTTTTTTCATATGAGTCTATGGGATCACCTATGGTTCTTCTTGGAGTATACCCTTAACCCAAGGTATACCCCTCCATTCACTAAACTTGTTTCAAACAAGGTATGTGATTCATTATCATCATATATATAATATTAATAATTCCTGCTTAGTTCAACTAATTAATTCCAACAATAATATATCACAAATACATGAAACACATATATATCATTCATGATAAACTATATCGAAAAGATAGTTAAAATCAAGAAATATAATTAATGAAAAACTATACAGGACAAAAACATGTATATATATAGCATGTCAACCTATGTGCATTGACAAGAAAACAGATAAATTACCATAAATCATATATCAACAACATGCGATTCATCCACAATGATATTAATCAATAGTGTAAACTAATAATAAATTCCCCATATTATGGAAACTCAGAGGTCGACGAAACATTGATGTCTATGAATCTTCATAGTTACCTTTTCAGAGTCTCAAACATAATATCTTCTATATATCTTGTACCATTCAATGTCTATGATATGAAATATTTAATGAGTCATTTTTATTTTGTGTCATCTTGTTTCATCCCAACCAAAACCATCGGGTTCAAACCAGAATCTAACATAACATAATGTGACCCTTGTTGTATGCAAGAGATTTCCGACAAATGGTAACAGTATTATTCCATCAATGCTGAGACTAAACCATTATTTTAATTTTATAAGATTAATAATAATCAATATTCTATTTAATAAATATTCCAAGTGTAAAAACTAAAACCATTTTCACATATTATTACATTATTTTAAGCATATTTATCTTCATAATACAAATGAATGATTGAATAATATATTGAAATTCGGAGACATGGTGCTTAATTAGGAAACATGAAACTAAAATAAATAATTTATTTTTAGTATTGTCTATAAGGATCTCATAACTACCATTGAGGTTTTATATATCTTTAGGTGAATTGGGTAAAAATACAAGCTAAATGGATGAGTTAAAAATCTGAGTAAGGGAATAATCATAGGAATGAACTAAAACATAAGAGTTTGAAAACATTTCATTCAAAAATATAAGCATATATAAGTAATATTTATATTGATAAATAAATTTTATATGATGGAAACAAATAATAATGAAAAATAGGATTGTGGAAGAAACATATATCAGGATATCGTAATGATTCAAGGAAAATTGACAAGAATATATCACAATGTGGAAAATTCCCCATAAAGGAATTAGGTTTCATACCATTCCCAACATGATATGTCAGGATTAAAAAGCATTACCCAATGAAATGGGGAACAATCTATTCATAACCATTGCAACATGATCATGAATATGTGTTCTATATTATAAATCAATCACATGGAATAATCTTAAGGGTTACCCATGTAAGTAAAGGGTGAGGTAATATTGTCATGAAGAATAAAAATAGTTAATTTAACATTGGAATCCCTAAAATATGTAGATAAATAAATATATTACACTCATAAGATAAATAATTGATAAATGATAATGATTTCTTACTAAATTTTAAGCATGATTTAGAGTGGTATGAAATGTGGAACTTATGTTTGGTTTTAGGGAAATGAAAATAGGTCTATAAATGGGAAAAATAATAGGTGACTTCATAAAACCAAAAATTAAATAAACTTGAATTCCATAATAAAATGATATATTTTTAGAAAATATTGGAAGATTAAAATAGTTAATTTTGTGCTCCATATAATTGGAATGAAATATAGAAGTTCACATTAATCTAACTTAATTATTACGGAGAATTAAAAATGAATCTTTATATATCATGTAATTATCCATCTAAGAAATAAATATTAAGATACAAAAATATGTATAGTAAATATATAAATTACATAATTTAATTATATATGATATATTATGGGAGAAATTTAGGTAAATATATAGAAAACATAACGAAAAGTTAATATAGATGTTCAGAGAGATCCATTTCCACTTATAATATGATGAATCATATAACCCATAAATGTAATAAATAAATATTGAAAAATTTAATTATATAATGATAAATAGATCTATGATATCTATTGTAAATGGTAAGAATATTTAAACTACACAAAAGACATTATCAGTGAGTAACACATATATCTCATTAAAGTACAAAAGTGAGATGAGAAATGGATACATCATGAAACCCTTTTTGTTTAGTACATTAACACCTTATTTAGTTTGTTGTAGATTGTTATTAATTTTTTCCAAACTATATTAATATTTCAGGTTGGGTATATTTTACTTTTATAATATCTTTCCACTGATTAATTAATATTATTTCGTAATTTTCATTGTTTTTTGGTGCATTTGTTCCATGGTTCCGACCATTGTTCACTTATGAATATTATTGAATATTCATGTCAAATGTATAGAAAACTAAATAATTATAATGAAACTATATTAATGAACTTATATAAGTATTAATTTTTTAATTTAAGAATTTGCATTATATGTTGAGTATGATTCAATTAATAAAATTTTAGTAATTATTGATTATATTATTTTGACATTTTTTCAAACATTCATGAACTAATTTCATTTTATATAATATTATATATATATATATATATTAGTTCCATAACATGAAATAAGTTATTAAATTACATTTAAAATCATATTTATTGATAATTATAATTATTATACCATATAAGAAGTAGTTAGTGTAAGAAGGAAAAAAACATTACACATAGTGGTGATTAAAAAACATAACATGGAAAATAGATTTGTTTCATTAAATAAGTTGAGGTAATAAAACTCTTGGTAATAAGATATTCTATTAAAAATATAAATATTTATTATATGTATGATTCCTCTGTTGTCAAGAAGTCATTAAAAAATGTGTTAATTTAAAAGGATATAAGGAAAAGAAATTAATTTATGTGTTATGAGAAAATTACTTTTGGATATTACCTCCTTGTATGATCCCTTAATTACCTTGTAATTATTCATATTTTGAGAGTATATTTCAATGGAAATGGTGATAGTGGGATCTAGAAATACGAGTAGGTATTTTAGGATATTATTGGTTGAAATGGTGTGGCACTGGGTTGTATTAATACTTGATTGTATACGTGTTTTAAGGATTACAATAATGATTCCTCTATATTTAAATCCAGCCACGTTGAGGTGGAATTATTTCCCATTACATTCAGTGGAAATATATATTTTAGAGAATTATTATAATAAACAAATAACTCAAACAACCATTAAATTTTCTATTTTTAATGTATTATAAATCAATATCTTTTTATCATTAAAATCTTTTACTTTTTAACTATGTTGTGGTAAATACGTTTTTTACTGAAGTAGCATTTTATATTTCTAAAAACTAAATTTCAATTAAATTACATTTACCTTGTGATTTTTAGTATGGAATCAATTTCTTTATATTAAGTAATATAATGGAATATATATATTTAAAATTCATATGTTAGGCTCAAGGAGAATGGGAGTTTTTTAATTGTAATATTCAAAAAACCAAAATAGTTTTTTATACAATTTCATTTTGAAATTGATTTAGGGTACCTAATTTGTTTTTTTAATTCATATTGAACTAATTATACTATAAAAATGTTATAAAATATAATATATATTTATAAATAAAATATATGAGGAATATTTTTTAATAAAAATTTAGTATATATCATTATTTATCAAAAAATGAAACTTAACTGGATATACAATTTATTTCATGAGAATCTTATTCTAATATTCCTATTTCAAAAAATATTTTTTTAAATAAAATGTATTAACAATTTTTTTTTGGGTTTGATGTTTTTATTCCATTACAATTAGAAATGAATCCTTTAGAAAAATAAAGATTTTATGATTGAATTTTATTTTTATTTATCTTAATCCTATAAAAAATATTTAATTAATTAAAAAATATTTGAGAATTATATAGTATATAAATTAAATTTAAACCACACATTAATTGTAATTAATTTACTTATTATCATAACATTCTATTATGGGTATAAAAATATTGTTTTTATTAAAAAATATACTTATTATTCAATTGGTTTTCATTTTCATTTCAAAATAACTAGTAAATAAATAAATAATTTTTTTAACATTTCAAAACTATATTTTCAAAATCTAGTTTATCACATTGATTCTAACTATTAAAATGGAAGTTTGATAACTATCACAATGGTATAAAAAATTTTAATATTCATGTCAGCACAATGTTTAGATAAATGTATGATATCGAATTGAAAAAAAAATGTCATCAAGTAAAATCATTGGGGTGTGACATTATATCCCCCAAAAAATTATTTTATACCTCCAAAATAATTAAACTGATTTAATAATTTGAGGATATAGATGTATCATTACTTCTTATAGATCTCACAGAGTTCCTTATGTTGGTAGTTTTTCCTCAAACATTAACCAAGTGAGGGGTTTTATCGTATAAAATTAACTCTATGATATATAATGTCTATAAGATGTTCATTATAAGAAATATATTTACATCGTGGTGCAACCTCTTATTTTATCACTTGTGAAGGATCATTTATGTACTTCATCGAGATAGATATAATGAACTAATTCTAAAATTGATACAGATCTTATAGAGGAGACAATCGATTAGATACCAAATTGATAAGATTATGAGTTTTAAAAATGATATTTTAATATTAATTTGAAATAGAACATGAAAAAATATCAAAATTTAAAATTTTAATATATGATAATCCCAAAACAGAAAAGGGGTCAAAAAAACATCCACATAAAGAGATTTTATGTAAATGGTGAAGATCACCACTTAATTAAATTTCAAAATAGGATGTCATTGATATAATGTGAAAAAATGACATGGATGATAATTCCAAAAATAATGTTCTAATTGTGAATGATTGAGAACATGATCTGAATGAGGTTAATGGCCATGTAACGTAGAATAGAAAGGTATAAAAAGAATTTTTGATATTAATAAAATAGTTATATTAGAATAAAACATTATTTCAAAATAATCTATGATGATATACCTACAAGATTACATATCAAAAGTATAATCTCAATTATTAATTTGGAAAAGATCAATTTATAATTCATTTAATAATCAAATAAATAATAATTCTTATAAAACTAGTTGATCATGAGATCCACAGTTGGCTGAAGATTCATTCATTAAATATATAGTTATCTGTAAAACCACATAGTTGTAACAATCAAATATAAACAAATCAGAATATGGTTAATTAAATCATTAATATCTAAATTGCAATACAATATTCAATTTAAACAACATCATAAATGATTACCCATATGAAACGTTCAAAAATTTTAAAATAAAAAACATTTCATAGAAGTTAAATTAATTTTCATTATGAAATTATCATTAATCCCCTAAAAACCTAATATAACACAAAACATTCACACATAAAAACATGTGAAAATCATTACCATTTATTCTATTGATAAATGTTAATAACTGGAATTACTATATAACAATAGTGAAATCATTCATGAAATAAAAAATCAAATCATTCGTGTATCCAAAAATCTAAAAAATATATATACTCAATCGAGGAACAACTTTTTTAATCATAACACTTTTTAGTTCCATAATCATAAATAGTATCCCGCTTATTTTATCAAAATAAAACATCTCATTATTCTGTTATTATCCCAAAAACATGACCATAATAATGGATCTCATTCTATTAAATATATTTTCTCTAAAAATAAAACCTTAAAATAAAATCACTTTTCCAGTCCATCAACATCACCAGACATATCCTTCAAATCATTAATGAAAAAATATTTATATATATTACATGATTCATATACCATAATCCCGCAATTTCATTAGAAAAATAATTCAGTCATACATATTGCTTCTCAGAAAATTATATATGACTCATAAACTTATTTCATAAAAATTCATTCACTACACATGTAAATTTAATCTTACTACAAACATTACTCAAACCAAAATGTATATTTTCTTCAAAAACACCACCTTGGGAATCAATTTTCAAAATTCTCATTCTTTGAACGTTTAAAGAATTTATTTATTGATTGAACCTTACAAAAACTATTTTTCCAATCCCGATAATGAATTAAATAATTAATTGCCTAAATCCCCTTTACATGTACTGATCGCGTATTACTTTTCATGATTACATAGAGGTTTCACTAGAAGATTTTCTATGACCAACCATTTCATTTTTTATTGGATTAGATTGCGAGAATATTAATTAAAATTAAATCCCATCAGAATAGGGATACTATTCATATGAACTTTATTTTAAACTTCCCCATTTATTTGATTCCTAATTACATATATTCATTTATTATATTGATTCCCCTCTTTAACAGACTTCATGAACCTTATGGTCATATTTTGGAAATTTATATGATTCTTATTCCTAAAATTTTGATATCATGGAATCTCAGTATTCACTCCTATAATATATTTTTCTATTGTCCATTACAAAGGGAATTCCATAATATATTTACTGACTATAGTGCCATGATTCAATTGAGAATTTCTCATTTTTATCTCAATATTATGTATACAAAAATTAATCTATAAATAAATATTAATGTATTTAATTTAAAATTATTTTCATAGACTCATTTTTAAACTAGTAATTTATAGGTCAACATAAATTTAATTTCTTAGGAAAAATAAATAATAATACCATGAAATAATTATTATTATTTCTTCATATACTATGTTACACACATTTACTTTTTTATGATGTTAAACACAATATAAAACATCAAATAAATAGTTTAGAGACAATATTTATTGTTATATATTTTCATGAATGATTATTATACAATTTAATAAAATTATTTCTTAGACATTGTTTTTTTGATCAATGTCCACCCCTAATTAGCTTCACCATCAAAATGATAGACCACCAGATAAATATTATCCTCTTACTAGTATTGTTTTACAGAGAATATATACTAAATTAACTTTTTTTTAATTCTATGATGAGTTTATCTGAAGAAAAACATAATATATGAGGCATTTTTTTTCATAAAGTTTTCAAAACAACATTATATTTCTGGTAAAAGGTATTTTTCTACATGATTAATGTTATTAATCATTACATAAAAAATATACCTTGTTTTGCCCTAAAGTTATGAGTTTCTATTCCCATCATTATTGGAATTCAATTATATAAATCATCACAATGACTATCAAATCCTGTTTTTCCATTGGTTATTTTATTTAGATCCATTATCTTAAAATTATAAATAATCATAGGGGGTGTAAAAATATTCTATTAAAAATATAAAAAGTAAACAATGATCATATACGTATAATATTATAAATTAATATTATATTCTATCATGAGATTCCCAGTATTTCAATATAGGTTATCCATGGTGATATAATTATCCCTAGTATTTTTTTCTAATTTTATAAATTATTATTCCTTATAAATAACTATTTTATCATCTAATACTTAATATAATGAACCAATCCATTTTCCATAATTATTACATTATTTTACGCATTAATTTATATGGAATATAATGTAAGGGTAAACAATTCTATTATCCATGGGAGGCTATGTACATAATGAAAAACACATGATTGGTATAAAGTATTTCAATTCATTAACAAAAATTATTATTTATGAGGGCCCATTTTTATTTTATAACTATATAGGATAAATAGTTCCAAACACAGTCGAAAGGGATGAGCTGAAATTCCCAGTAAGTGTATAAACATGAGATTTAAGCATAATATATTATTATTTTTAAATAAAATTATTAAATAAAATAGTGGATCATGAATATAAAAATGGAAACATAACATATAGGTCATTGATTTATACAATCATGAAAAAATTGTAATGTTCCAGTAACATATATCATGAAAAAAAAAAGTTTTGAGAATATCAGATAAGAATATATCACATGGTGGAAATGTTCCAATGAATGAATTGTGTTTACACCATATATCAACATGACATCTCATGAGAGTAAAAAATTACAAAATTCACTGGTTCACTATTGGGTCAAACCCATTACAACATGATCCTTTATATGTCTTCCATACAAATAAATAATCATAAGGATTTATCACAAGTGTTTCATATAGAGTAAAATGAGTATTGTAATATTATTATAATGAATAAGAATAGAAAATATACCAATGTTATTCAGTAAATAACTATTTTAATTAATCATGGAAATTCACAATGTATGTAATAGATATTTGATAATAATAATATCAATTTAATTGAATCCTGGAAATGGGTTGTAAGAAATATTCCCCATAAGTGCAGTATTAGAGAGAATAAAATGTTTATTTATAGATGGAAAAGTTTAATGTTTCTTTATTATACCATTAATGATAAAAATTTCTATACATGATATAATGAGTGATTTTAGAAAGATATTGGTATATTAAAACAATTTATAATGTATTCATGATAATGGGAAGTAAATTGATATGTTCCATTTAATCAAGATATCATATTTAGATAAATTTTGAAGAAAATATATACATTATATAATTATGAATAAAATAAAGGTAAATTAATATATATTCATATGTGTGGTAAAAATAAACAAAAGATAAGATAATTATAAAAAATAAATCTTGTTATAAAATTAGGTAATGGGGGATAAAACATAACCCAAAGATAAAATGGATGTTTAAGGAGATCGCATACAACATGTAATATGTCCATTCGTATGACCCGTAATATAAAAAATTATAAAATGAAACATATAAAACGAAGAATATAAATAGATTAATTATTTTTTATATCAAATAGCTATATATATATAAACAATAAAAAACTAATTCACAATGAATAAGTCATATATCTCATAGAAGTATAATGTGAGAAGAGAAACCCCTACCATTATTCTTACCATTAGTGGTTTGAACATTAACCTCATGTATAATGATTTAATTAAATTTATTAAATTATTTTAGAAATATATTAATATTTATAATAACATATTTTATAATTTATAACATCTTACCATCACTCCTTTAATAATATTTCACAATTCCATTTGTTTAAGGTATATTGGTTTCACGGTTATGACGTTGATTAACATTTGTATTATTATTGATTATCATGTAAAATTTATGAAAAGATTTATATTGGGAATGAAATTAAATTAATGAACATTCAATAGGTTTTATTGTACCGTATGTGATTATTTTATCATAAAAACTGAAAATCTGTTGAAATGTTAATGAAAAATGATTAATTTATTTTGGTTTTTTCCAACCATAATATTCTAGTTTCAATTTATTAATATCATGTATCTAAATTATTTTAATTATAATAAATATGATATAAAATTCCAATTAACATATCATTTAAACAAAATAATTCTATTTTTAATAGACACAATGTTGGCGATGGAAAGTAAAAAAAATCCTTATTCATTATGGTGATTAGCTGGCATAACATCGACAATATTTTCATTCCATAAAATTATAGTCCCTAATAAAATGGTTGTATATAAAAAATTACTATAACAATATAATTATATATTATATTCTTGATTATGAAATTTTTCTTTTTTATAGATGACAATGTTGAGAATACAAAATTTGAGGAAAAAAAATTAAGAATGTTTTTTAAATTGAAATCAGTAATATCACCTCATTGAAGTATTCCTTAAAGACATTGGAATTGTACTCTGGGTGTGACCATATTCACATGGATGTTGGTATAGGTTGTATCAAACTATTATATATATATTTTTAGAGTTTTATGGATTGTCATTCGAAACGAGGTTGTGAGGTGTGGTAATTATACATATGTAGAGGTTTGTTTATTCGATTAAAATAAAAATTATTTCAACTTAAATCAAATCACATTGAGGTCGACATAATTTCTTGGATATATATAAAAAATTAATTTTTATAATTTGATCTTGGTCCATAAATCCCTCAAATATCCATTTACTATTGTCTATTTTTATTATTATAACTAGTTATCGTTTTAGCGTTTACATGCTCTATTTTTTTGCTATAAATAAAGAAAATATTTTACCAGGGTAAATATTTATTAGAATATAAATGAATAGTAAATTAGAAAATATATTGAAAAAATTAATTAAAATATGAAATCTAGTATTTCACAATTGATTCACTTAATTGGGATAAATATATTTTAAAATTATTCTACTAGATATAAAAAGAAATTATTAAATTAATGTAAAATGTTAAATAAATCTAAATGTTTTTATATAAAATTTTATTTTTAAATTTATTATAATGACAAAAACTATATTTATAAATGTATAACTGAAAAAATTATATTTTATACCAATTTTAAATATAATTTAAATATATAACTATATTGGGAAAAAAGTTATTTTTTTATAAAATTCACAATTATTTAATATTCATCAAAAAAATTAATCATCTATGGGTAATAAAAAACGATATCCATATATTAATTTTGATGTTAATATTTTAAAAATAAATTTCAATATTTCAAAATAAATTTATAAATGTTTCAAATATTAGTTTTATAATACGTTCGTAATTAAAAGGAATCAAAATCTCCTTTAGAAAAAATATATCTATTATTATTTAGTATATGATTAATTCATATCTTAAGGATATCAAACATATTTATTGAATAAAACAAAATTGACTGAATATATAACATATAAATTTCATCACTATCCCTCAGTATCATTATTTAATATAATTTGCTAATATAAATTTCCATTGTGTGCATACAAAATGTCTTCATAAAAAAACACACCCTTTATATACAATACGTTTTTTACATTCATTTATAACAAATTGGAATCCAATGAATTAATTTCATTAAAATGTGTTATCTATATATTTTTATAATTTAGTTAATCTAATTAATTTTCACCACTCTAATATGTTTGTGATAGAAATCACAATAAAATTGAAATATTTTTTATATCATTTCAGTTAAGGGTATAGTGAAATGAAAGTTATTCAGTAGAAATAAATGGAACTTAATATAAAATATTGGGGTGTTACCCAAATTAAACATGTGGGTTATTAAATAAAGAGTACATGTCATAAAAATAATTAAGATCCCAATGTGAACTTTAATACTATAGTAATATGAAAATGGGGAATAAATCGATGAACATGGATTCCTCAAGATTTCATCCTTTTCGGCCACTTGCCACACACTAAACTGCTCATTTGATCATCCTATATCCAATTTCATTTATCAGATCCCATATAAGATCAATAATACCATTGAAATTCATAATTGTGGTGTGATTACAAGACTCTTTTTGAAATTAAAAATGTTTCCAAAACCAAATAAGATCATGTTTACAAATGTATTCTTTAATACTAATAAATGAATAATATGAATAAAAATGAACAATCCAAAACTGAATCATCATGTAGTAACCATTTCGCCATGACCCCTAAAATAACATGCCCTGTATCTATGCCAAAATGATTATCAAGGTGTCTTTAGAATCAGGGACTAACATAGATCCCCATAAATAATGATACATAGCTTTGTGTGATCCTAATACTCAGTACAATCCTGGTATCATAAATATAATATTCTTGGTATTACCTTGGAATGAAGGGATACTTGACATTCCCTAGTAATTGATATCATACAACCCTGGAATATTCTTGGCACCAACTGTATCACATGAAATCCATGATAAATCCCCATTTCCATACAATGTGAAAGTGTCCAAAATTACCATTTTATCAAAAATTATTCACTCCTCCATTTGGGTATAATGATTTCATTATGGTCCACCTCCAATGAATCTGAGAACAATACCAAAAAATATCAAATAACATTATTTGAAGAACAAGAAATCATTAATCATCATTATATTTAATGTATCACAACAATACTTGTGACCAACAACATACAATAATAATATTCTACAATGTACTTATTCATTGAATATAATATTCTTAGGGATCAAAACACTATCACTTATGATTATAATCTATAATGATCATCAAATATATATCATCATAAATTATATTAGGGAATCATGTTTAAAAAATATCAAAATGTAAGTAACATACCACCTCATAATTTTTAATGTCAAAATCAAACATAAACCACAAAATGTTTTTTTGATTGATATAGTGGAAACTACAATAGTCAAAATCACCTCTCATGATCTTCTTATAATAAATGTTAAAATATCAATATTTGTGGTTTTCCAAAAGTTCCTTGATCCCACACTGATCATTTAATTTGATAAATAAATAAAATTTCCCATGGGATAATACATTTCACTCCATTATAATTTAATTTTTATCATTCTATGACAATTAATTCACTTAAACATTTATCCATAATAATAATTATCTTGTATAAATTTCTTCTATATTATCTTTTTATAATTATCACTTGATTATTTATGAGAAATAAAACTCGTGTAATTAGCTATTACTAATTAATAAATATTATTATTTATTAATAATATCTTAACAATTCACTCAAATAATACATTGATAATTAAGTTTTTATTATTTTTCATAAATTATACATTTAAAATAATCTTATGATATTTTTTGCAAAATTACCAGTTCATAAAAAAATATGGATAATTAACAAAAAATTATCTTTAATAATTATCACAATATTAGTTCATATATATTATCCCTTTATATTTCAATTAAATTATTGTCCTACAATTTTATATATTATCTGTTGATAAATTCAAGCATTCATACTTGGATAATTTATATTATATAAATTATCTTTTTTTACTGAAGTAATTATCATTTAATAATTTTATAAATTATCCATTAAAAAACATTGAAATATAATTTGATAATTACTTTTAATTATCATTTGATAAATACCATTTGAAAAAATTATAATATATATCTTCTAATAAATATAATAAATTATTCATTGATATTTTAGCATATATATATTTTAATAAAATAGTGTAATAAAATATTGATAATCTCAAAAAAATATTAATGTGTTATTTATATGAATTTTCATTTAATATAATTTTCATTATACCGTATTTCTTCATTTTAAAAATTAAGTATTGATAATTAAATTTTGTGATTATTTGAAAATTATTAAAAATTATACATTATAATATAACACAAAAATAATTTAAAACTATTATTTTTAAATTATACCATGATAATTAAAAGTTATTATCATTAGGTAATTAGTTATAATTATACATGGAAATTCAACATGGTTATATATATATATATATATTATTCAAAAATTTATAATTCCATTAAATTATGAGAATTATAATTTTTAATATATTTTATATACCTTTGTAAATTTTTAACAATTATCAATTGATAAATTTTTAATATATTTTCAAGGACATATTTGGGGTATATTTTTCTATATTAGTGTATGTTTTATTTTTTATTTTTAAATCCATATTATCATAATTGATTTATAAGGGAGAATTAAATTAAACAAACCAAGAAAATAATAGTTTATATGAACTTTACAGTCCTGATCCATGAACGGAAGAGAATATGGATATGAAAATAGCCTCTATTGATTAATGATCAAATAATTTCAATGTCCCATGGTTCTCTTGGACACTAATAGATCATCCAAATATAATTCTCAGTGGTTCAACCATATAGAACCCGTAAATCACGACACACCAAAACCCTTTTAAAAAATAAACATTTTAATCACCAATTAACCCATTAATTGATGATTTTTTCAATATTTTTTCCTCACTAATTCATTAATAATTTAATTTGAAAAAATATAATTGATTCTTGTGTTTTTTATTTGAAAAATGATCATCAATGGATGATTTGGGCATAGTGTGGATGAAGAAAGGTATAAAAATGATATTTAATTAATTAAATTCCTAACATTAAAGTAATAAATATAAAAAAATCATCCTCATTTGTAATCCTTTGAAATGCCATAAATGATAAAATTTAATATCCCTCTTAATGTAAACCTCTCCTCCTGTACATGGTGATGTTATTTAATTTATCAATTGATTCACCCTTCAAAATCTATTAGATTATTTTCAAAATAGTAATATAATAAAAAATATTAAATTATTTATCTTAACATGAGATTATACCAATGATTTAACCTAAAAAATTATATGACCCTACAAGGGTAATCCTTGAATCTTACAAATAATAGTGTAATATTATTTCTAATACCAAGCTCCATTTGAGAAATATTCCATTATTTTAAATAAATTACACATGAATAATATGATATGTTTCATATTTATATATCATATATTAAAAACCCTAAGGGTTTTAGAATAGAGAACCATTTCAGTTCCTAACATTAAGAATATTTTATATAATATTTGATGATTCAAGGGGGTATTTTACCCTTAATCAAATCCTTTAAAAAAAATTTACATGAATTTTTTTGAAAAAATTAATTTTCACATAAAAATACATATAAATGATTTAACAAGAATATTTTCATTATCATTTAAAAATTTAGGATAATATAGATCCAAAATGCAATAGGTTTCTAGGAAGCACTAGGATATGAAACTTTGATAGATACTAGGCTAGGATAAGTGATTGAGAGGGTAATATCCCACGGTGGGGCTGGAGGTGTATATTCTAGAAGAGATGTGTTTTTTGAATTATAATATTGAATAAAATAATAATCCCAATGAAACTATTTAAATATTTATTATATTAGACAATATGAATTACATTTAAATAATATAATATGACTTAATACCTATAACAATTACAAAATATAATTTATTATATTAAAAAATATTGATTAAAAATGAAAAATTATTTTTCTAGATATACATTATATTTCTAGGAATTGGAATTTTTTAGATGTTTATTTATTTCATTTTAATTAGATTATTTATTTAACATATATAAAGTATTTTCCATTGATATAGAAAATAATTACATATTTATTAAAAAAATATTACATCCTAAAATGTTATAAATTTCAAAAGATACATTATTATAATATACCTAGGAATTCATGTGTTATGAAAAATATAAAATAAATCATATAATTTTTGGACTAGATTATTCCTATAATGAAATTAAATATATCAAAAATCATTATCTAAAATTTTGAATTTTGAATTATTAAAATAAAAATATATTAAAAAAATGTCTTTGATTACACATTATAAAAATTAAACATATCATTTATATAAACATCCAAGTTGAATATTTAATCAATGTACTATAATATTTATATTTACTTAATTTATTGATCATAAATATAATTTAAATGTCTATTTACTATTTTATCAATCATTTGATTATTTTTATATCCATGTTATTATTCATAAAATCATGTTACAAATCTAAACTGTTATGTTTCTTTTAAAATGGCCATATTTTTATTTTAATACATATAAATAACTCACATTCACATCATTCACAATTCACATTGATTAATATAATGGTTTTATATTAATCATATGAAAAATGTATATTTTGATAAAAGTTGTTTGTTTTATGTTTATTGTGGTGTTTGTACCATGCTACTTCTATGTGAACACAATGATATAGAATAAAAAATTATATTTCTGAATTTTTTTATTTTATAACCACATAAATGTACTTATAGAAATTATAGAGTTTACATTTATCATTATTATGTAATATTATTTTCTTGATGAAATAAAAAATAATTGTTTTATTTTTTATGTTTAATTTCATATATTTTATATATTATACATAAATATGGATCTAATACATGTTTTTAAGGAAAATATCATATAGGAAATTCTAATTAAGTACATTATTCTACTATTATTGAATTTCAACCACAATATTAAAATTATATATGAAGGAAAGGTTTGATAAAGGAAATTTTCTTATATTCCATTTGTAGTTACCCCTACCTCATGTCAAAACTTGTGGTTTTGATAAAGTGCATTGTTATGTTGATTAGTCATGTTTCATGGAACAATATCTATATAGTCAATGTTATTCACAAGATACACTTCATATGTGTGTTCATGATTTAGTTGTACCACCCATATATTCAGTACATTTAATGGATTGGTTATATACTACCTTAGAAGAGATTCATTAAACAAATCTTGTTGTTGATAAAGGATTGGTGGAGATGTTAAAATATAGGACAAAACACTTTTGTGATCAGTTATATTATGTGGTCCAACTATCTTGGATATATATATATATATATATTATTTCAATACAACATGTATTTATTCAATTTGATATCCAAAAGGAAACTTTTACCCTAATTTCAATCCCTAATTCTATTAGAAAATTTTATGTATTACAATTTTGTGGACATTGAGTAGCTTCATTGTGCTGGTGAATAAATTGTATCATTTTTAAAATTTTGTATACAATATTTATAATCCTAAACATTTTTATCCCACTTCATTCCTATCTATTTTTGTTATACACCAAACCATATCCCTTCTTCCTTTAAATGATATTCTTTTACATTATATCATTGAATGAAAATTTATTTTACCATGGGATTCTATATTATATTGTCCCACCATATGTGGACACGAATATCATAAGTTATCATGGTAACTCTAGGATATATAATGGTAGATTAACTATTCAAATAACTTAATAGTTATTCCTCTAAATATATTGATGATAGAATATAGTGTCTTGTACCAAATCTTATAAATAAATCTCCTTCAATATATAATTCATGGAACATTACATCCTCTATATTCAGTCATATTTTATGTGTCTATATTATCTTATTTTTCCTCTCTTATTTTAATTTAGATATATGGTTGGATAATTTTTATTTGATGAGGTATTTCTTAACAACCTTTAGTATTTACCTATCCATAAATTGAATTTCTATAGTAATTTGTCACGACCCGTCCTCGGGGACCGTGCCGTGACTACCACAAGCCTGCCTTCCATAGGCCAGGGGCTGGCGACTAGCACCAAAGGCGTAAATCTCGATAACTGGGAAGACATTTCCTTTATAAAAGTAAACAAAACACCACAGAGCACAAGAAGATGCAAAACACTAAGTACAAAAGAAAGTGCTGAAAAGTAAATGGGCCAGAATACAAACCCAAATGAAAGTACAACTACAACTGAACAAAGTACAATAGAAAAAGACAACAGCTGGGAGAAAGGAAGCAGCTCCTGGGTCGTCCTCGTCGGATACTACCTGAAGGGTAGGTACAGATGGCCTCCCCAACGCTCTCGCCCGTCAACCTCCTCCGTGTGTCGTCTCGTCGTGTAGTCCACCTCCGGGTACTGACTCGTCGTGTAGTCCACCTCCAGGTACTGACCCGTCTTGTAGTCCACCTCTGGGTACGGACCCGTCGTGTAGTCCACCTCTGGGTACTGACTTGTCGTGTTGTCCACCTCCGGGTATCATCCAGTCCTCGAACACTCGGCCTCCTTCAGCACTGCCCGTCGTCTGCAACCAACACAATGAGGTGCGGGCGTAGCCCGTGCCGGGGTGAGTATAACGAAACTCAGTAGGGACCCCGAGACCCTCATGGTCTCACTAAAACCATCAAGGATAACCACAAAGAATATCTCAACAGATAACCTCTACTTAGGTATATGCCTATACATATAACTAAGTTATCAAGTAACCCATATCAATCCTGAGGAAACACAAGGATTTAGAAAACAACGGATAACCACTACCCAGGTATATGCCCATACATATACCTATGTTATCAAGGTCAAACGTCTCAACTCAAACCAGGATTTTCATTATTGAAACCGCAACTGCTGAAGAGCCCCGTCTCTATAGTGTACAGTGGTCCTGTCACGACTCCGAGGTACTACTCACTAACCTAAGACAACTGAGGTACCCCTCATGTCGAGTACTATGGGCCTGCTGCTACAACCAAGCGCTTCCCCGTGCCGCTACAACAAAGCGCATCTCCGTCGTGGGTCTTCCGCTACAACCAAGCGCTCCCATGTGCTGTTACGACCAAACACACCTCCGTCGTGGGTCTACCGCTACAACCAAGCGCTCCCTTGTGCTTCTAAAACCAAGCGCACCTCCGTCGTGGGTCTTCCGCTATAACCAAGCGCTCCCCTGTGCCGGTACAACCAAGCGCACCTCCGTCGTGGGTCTGCCGCTACAACCAAGCACTCCCCTGCCGAGCTATACGTAACACACTGAGTCGTTTGATCAGCAGTCGTCAAGTCTCAGCCGGGTACACGGTCCCCAAATTCCGCACGCTCGTCTCCGGGAGGGTCCGCTACATGAGCTTCTGGGTCGGCACTACAAGTATCACAATGTTCCACTAAGAAGTATCTCAAGGGACCGCCTCGTCTCAGGGGTCACAACACAACAGACGGCGTGTCAATCGGACGCCCGGTCTGTGAGTTACTAGCCATTTTGTCCCAGGGGCCTGGTTGGTTTCATGTGAGAACAAACCCGGCCGTATCTCAACTGTACCCCGAACTCCCATAGGGTATACTCAAAGGGACCGTTCCTCAACGTGATCACCAACGCCGCTGACGGTTCGTCCAACGGACGTCCGGTCTGAAAGATATCAGCTTTTCTGTTCCAGGGGCCCGGTTGGATTTCGGGTACAATCCAACCCATCCTCTATCCAACAGCAACCAAATCTCGGGAGAAGTATTCCAAATGTTCCGTCTCTTCAAGAGGAATTCAGCAAAACAGACGGCGCGTCAATCGGACCCCCGGTCTGTGAGTTATTGGCTTTTTCATTTAGGGGCCCGATTGGTTTTTATGGAAAAACCAACCCGGCCGTACTCCACCTATGTCCAAACCTCGGGCGGAGTGAGCCAAATGATCCGTCTCACTTATAGGAATTCAAGAAAGTCAACGAAACATCAATCGGACGTCCGAAGCTCAAGATATGAGCATTTCTGCTCCGATGGCCCAGTTGGTTTCGTGTTCGAACCAACCCGACCGAACCCAAAGTATCCCGAAACCTTGAGTGTAATTTACCAAAACAACTGTCTTGATCCAAAGATTGAATCGGCACTGACGGCGCGTCGTTTGGAGGCACGTAGCTCATGATACGGGAAAAAGACCGAAAACTGTCCGAAGACGGGGGGTCTGGGCCCGGGCCAACCCGGCTGGACCCGGCCCGGTCCAGCCAGGGAGAGGGCTGGCCCGGCCAGCCGGCCCGGCTCGGCTCGGCCGAGCGGCCTTGCAATGCGGGGGGAACGCTGCCCCCGCGTGACAGCTCCGCGGCCCCCGCGGGGGGCCTCCCTGATCATCGGACGCGGCTTCGCCGCGTCCTGTGTGCGCCGGACCCGCGCGGCCGCGGGTCCGTTGGCGTCGCTGCCACCGCCGCGGCGGCTTCCTCCGGCGGCGCGCCGAGGCGCCGCCGGCGACCCGCACTGCCTATGCCTTCCGCGGGCCACCGAAGTTTCTCCGGTGGTCTGTTTTCCTTTTCTTCTATGCCGCTTTTCCTCCCGGGTTCTGTTCTTCACTATGGGATCATCAAATCGCCCTTGCGTCACGTTTTGTTGTTGTCCGCCAAATCCGCACAACAACGAAGAACTGTGAAGTGTTGTCGGGCCGTGTTCGTTCGGCCCGCACCCTCTGCGTTAGGCAATAACGACCGGGAACAATAAGAAACAATTTTAATAAATTAAAATTGTTTTTATTAAACCAGGTTCTTTATTTTAATAGAAACATTCACGGGAATATAAAATATTTCACAACAACCCCTACCTCATCAAGTCGTCGCACGCGCGTTCTTCGCGGATTTGATCGCCGCCGAAGGAGGCGATCGTCGCGTCGCGGAAGGGCGTCGCGTCGTCACGGAAAGGCGTCGCATCATCATGGAAGGGTGTCGCGTCATCGCGGAAAGGCGCCGAGTCGTCGCGAAAGGGTGTCGCGTCGTCACGGAATATGGTGACATGTCGACGAACTCCGAGGATCAAGAACATGATGATTTAATTATATCGATGAAATCCATGTGTTGTTATAAGCCACAAAGAAGATTTAAAAGAAACTCGAAATCTCCTACCTCAAGCAGTTGGTGATCGGAGATCGTTGCGGGGAAGAACGTCTTGAAAGAAGCGTCGTTAATCTCCAAGGGTGACGGCGTTCTTCGCGTTCTTCGCGTTCTTCACGTTCTTTGTGTTCTTCGTTTTCTTCACGAAGGAGGATGAAGGCACAAAGTTGTCAAAACCTCTCAACGAGCATTTTCCCAGAAGTCGTGCGTTGGTCTTATTTTATTATTACGCCAACGGAATGAGAACAGGTTAAGAAACGATTAAATTAATTCATCAAATTAATTCAACGAATAAAACCACACAATTAATTCAACGAATAAAACCACCCAATTAATTGGTGTGTTAAGAAATTAAGAAAACGCGTTAGTTGACTTTCATAATGATGGGTTTTCGCGGGTGCGTTACTTAGCGGAAAGAAATGGTGGGGCTCGTGCGGGCCCCACCTCACAAATATCCTACCAAGAGGGAAGGATATTTCTGGATAGCACCATATCCGCATCAACTCAGATTAAGCTTCTTTAAGTGGCATCAAGTGGCTTCCAAGTGGCTTAAGTGAAATAAAATAAAGTTTGTCATACAATTATTTTATTTCTTAACTTTAAGCCTGAAAATTAAAAACCACACCCGAGCAAACGCAACTCTGGAAGAGGCGTTTCTAAGCAAATACCGGCGTTGCGATTCCATCGGTGCCCTCAGAATTCGATTCTAAACACCGGTTCAAAAGTTAGAAAAACCCGCTCGTCCGTTCACTGAACGTACCCGAGCCAAACTTCGGAAAATGATGCAGGCACACCGGGCCTCGGAATCAGGTGCCGTCAGAAACTGCGCTTTTGTAAAATTCCAAAGAAAATTATGAAAAAAATTTCCTTGAAATTTACGGGTCTTTACATAATTAGTTATTTATAATTCTGCATCATTGATAGTGTATAATGATTATTTTTACATGATAATCATCTTAATTTATTTATTCATTATGATGGTATCAAGAAATCATATTCTTTTATTATCATTAACTACATTTATTTAAACTTATTAAATTAGTTATATGTGATTGTCTTATTTAAAATATATTTTTTATATTATATTCCACACTTCACCCTATATATGTACTACAGACTATTATATAATGAAATGTTCAGAACATAAAATTCCAGATCATCTCTGAGTATTTGTATTGATAAATATTAAATTTGAAGGAGAGATATTTAATCACAATGTTATTTTTCACAAGTAAAAATACAATATAATTATATAAAATATATATATATATATATATATAACACATCACCATTTTAGTGTAGTGTTTGTACATGTTTAGTGATTAAACACTTATCAATCTCATAAAATCACTATTCACATTCACTTTTGATGTCATAATTTTCCCCTATATATGTAAAATTTATTATTAGGATAGAAAATTGTAAGATATTTCCCAAAATATATTAGTATTACCTAGATAAGCAATGAAAATTATAGATTTATACGAGCCTTTTTACTTTTGGTAAATCATCAATCACATATGTCATTGATGGAAATATATATAATCACATATAGGTTATAAAATGTCTTAGGAATGTAACTTGTTGAATCCAAAAGGAACACTTGTAGAAAATATTATTATAATTTTACATTTATAAAATCTAAACAAAAATTTGGAGATACACCCCATGTATATCATTTCAATTAGATTATACATGTTTAACATCAATAAATAATACATAAATTTATCAGTGTAATCTCTAATGGCCTAATTTATCAATTCCCTAATGCTTTTTTCGAAAATATTTCGTCCAAATAGTATACATTGACCTAATAGTGAACATATGTTGAATTGCATTAATTATTTTGTATTATTATTATTATTTTTAATTATCTAATGATAACCTAAATGATGATAAATTTCAGAAAACTAATGATCTTATAAAATATAATTGACCAATTCATTAATAATATGTAATGAATTCTTATACTTCATACTATTCTTCTTATGATCTCGGGAGTCAATGGGAACAATGATGGAATCATTCTAATTATTGATAAAGAACAACATTAATCCTAATAGTGAAGAATTGGGAAATATTAATATATTTATTTCAAATGTATATTTTTTTTCAATAACTCTTCTATTTATGTTGGGTATATCTTGTTGGGTCTCTCATATATAAATCTTTCCTTGGTTATAAGTTCAATTGAAAACTGTAATTTATGATATGATTGAAGTCATAGAAATTTGTACATTAATATTTCAACATATTCATCCACATTAAAAATTTTAGGGAGGATGATTTTTTCATTTTTCTCATGATTTGTTGGATAAGATACATCATTACTATGTATTAGCTCCTATATTATTATGGGATTTTATAAAATATATTAATAATATTCCAATGAATATTTATAAATTCATGGGATGATTTGTGATGTGAAAAGATATTTATGTTTCATAGAAAATTATGTGATATATTTATAATAATGCATAATAAATTCCAAAAATAGCATGTATCTCTTACAATGTATGTATTTAGAAACATACTATAATAATCATCTCATAGTTACTGATTTGGGAATATATTAATTGATTTGTTCTAATAATTGAATAACTATGTGTCCCTAAAAATATATCAGTATTTAAGTATTAGGGAGATGAATCTACATTTCTATTGCAATTTTATTATATAAATGAATATTGAGACCATGAACAAGATAAAACCATCACTATTCTTGAGTAAATATTCTATTTACCATGTAGAAAATAATTTTCATTATCCACCATGGATGTGGTGAGGGTATAAACATTACCCATGCATTGAAATAATAGTTTTTATTTTACATTAGTTTCCATCATATACCGGTGATATGGTTAAATATATTTTTAGCTCCAATTATTTTTTAGTTATAGATTTTGACTCTAGGAGGTGGATTGGTGGGTGCCTTCGATTTATCATCATTCTGATTGGTTTTGTATTTTTAAACTTTATATGAAAAATCCTAAATTTCATATTTTCAAAAAATCATTGGTAAAACTCAAATATTTTATATTTATTCCTTTTAAATGTTTAATAATTATTTGATATTGTACTTTACATGAAACCTCATATATATGTTAACCATTATATAATTTTCCTTATATATACTATCCATAAAAGTATCGTTTGTGAATATAATTAAACAACTTATTCTAGATAAATATACATATAAATGAAATATTATTGTTTAATTTATATGATATAATCATTTATATTAATAAAAATAATTCATGATTGAAGTCCATTTTTTATGAATAAATTTTTTTTTGTTATAAATTTTTGTACACTGAAATTTGTTTGTCAATGTTAACTTTATTATAAGCTTTTTTTAAATTTACGAAAAAATATTAATACATAGTATAATTGTTAATAAATAAGATAAAGCCATTTACATGCAATAAATTGTTATTTTTCAAAAAAAACTATTTTTATATCCACAATGCGTTTTAGAGTAAATAAATAAAATAATTATCTATTAACTAATTATGTAAATTATATTCATTTAAAATATATTAATTAAAATATTATAAAATTCATCTCATGGTTTTTATTATATGAAAAATGATATTTGTCCATGGTTAATTATTAAAATATATTCCTCTGACAAAAAAAATAACATAGTGGTTTTTAAAAACTTTTACAATTATTTTTTGTAAATTATGACTATTCAATTTGATTAAATTTATTATATATTTCATATAATCATGTGAAAATTTTCTTATTAGCTGACATTATATGTTGGTCATAGCTAATAGTATTGTTTTTAGAATTTGTTATCATAGTTTTAATTAATGGTGGTTTAGTGGGGATTAAACTAATTGATAATAATAAAAATCACAAAAAAATGAATAAATGTTATTTTTTGATAAAATATACTACATATGTTATCTTAAAGTTTATTTATTATTCATTTAAATCATCTATATCATGAAATAGTCCTTATTTTAATAAAATATTTTATGTATCTCTATACACCCCAATTTTTAAAATGAATCAACATACCCACAATTATTTATAAAATGTGTGCATTATATATCCTAAAATACATATTCAATAAATTACCAATATCACTTCCCATTTTTCAAGATATTTTTATCTTAACCTCATTCTATCATACGAATAAATAACATGATATCCAAATAATCCATCATGATGAAGATGTAATCCTATTACCCATCTCCTTCATTGATTATATAATCTTCTACATACTCTAAAAATAAGGTTTCTATATAATAATAATTAAAATAGTCTAATCCATATAACATGATGATATTATGAATATGGTACATACAATTTCAACTATCCTTCAACAAAATGGTAAATTAATATATCAATAATTCATATAGGTGGATTGATTCCTCTTAGAGAGGTTAGATTCATTTGTGATCAATACCAAAAATTGGGAAATATACTGTTGGATTTGATAAATATATATTATAATTATAATAAAATTAGTAATCTATTTTTATGTAATATTATTTATATTTCTTGTGTTCAATTCATTAAAAAACTAAAAAACATTCATGTATATTTACAGACTACCATCTTCATGATAAATTGTATTCATCAATATATATATTCCATTTCTGGATTGTTGAATATATGTTTTTAATAAATCTCTATTATTGATATATCATATTTAAATTAATTTCTATTATATAACCATTATTATGATGAAAATCCAATAATTTTCTAACATAAAGGGAAATCAAATAAATCATTTATGACATGAAATGATGATTATAAAGAATGAATTTTAATGAAAATTTTATTATATGATATAAGTAAAAAATTTATGGTTTTATAAGATGTACTAATGTTCTATAATCGATATATATAAAATTTATATTTGTTATATAATATGTTAAAATCACTAAAAATTCAATTCATAATTGAGTTATGTGTCTCTCGTCTCATATTTGTTTTAGTGATAAATGTTTTATACTTCCCACTTATTTCATTCCTAGAGTGTATATACTGATCCTTGGAGATTTTATATCATTATTCTATTAATATTATTTATATTAAATGATTAATTTTATGTAATTTAATTCATGCGGATTATTATTCAAAATCATCCAAATTATTAATAGTTTTTTTTTGCAATCTCACTTGCTAAGGGGATTGATTATGACTATACAGATGCTGAAAAAAATTAATAATATATAGTTAAAAAATAATAGTAAGTTCCATATCATTTATATATTTCTATAAATTATAAATTTTTATTTAATTTCGTATATTTGATTACGAAATATTCAAAATTTAAATTTAAATAAAACTAACATGGATTTCATATTGGATTAGAACTCTTTTTCAACCGTATCTATTTTTCAATAATGTGTAAAAATGTATATTTATAAATTTATCAGATGAATGATTATATAATTATATTAGAATGTTATAATTTATATTAAAAAACTAACAAGGAATCTTCCTTTACATTCTTGAATGTGTTGATTTTTTCTGATGGTGTCCACAAAACAATTTTATCAAAGTTTACTAAAATAATGAATTTTCTATTTTGTGATCAGTAAAAACTTATTTGACAAATCCACTAAATGTTTAAATAATTAACTTATATGTAAATTATTTTTTACTTTTATTATATATGTTTTATTATTTTTCAATGATATTTCTCAAAATAAAATTTTTGGTTTCATTATGAAATGATCCAGTAAACATTTAAGGGTATTTTCACCTATAAAAATATCCATCTTGGTTTCTTATGCATCATTGGGATTATAAACAAATGATAAAATAATTATTCAATATCAATATGGTTATTTTTATGATGATTTGATATCGATGAAACTCATTTCCATTTTTATAGTTTATGATTTTATGACATCTTAAATGTTTTCATGGTCTTTGAAAAATATGAATAGAGTATGGTTTCATGATTGGTGGGTGAACTATAGAAATCCAATGAATTATATATTTTTTAAGGATTATGAGACAAAATTGTAAGTGGAAGTTTTTCCATAACCTGATTGATGGTACACACGAGGTTATCTCAATCATTTAGGAGGGAATAGTAGATGTTATCCCATCTGAATAGAGGTTAATTTGTGGTTACCCCAGTCCAAACATGTGATGAAATTCTTGGTTGATATCATTAACTATTGATTTAAATAATTTTTATTGTGGAAATATTTTATTCTAATCCTTAATTCTATGATAATATAAAAAATTTATTCAAATGGATAATTATAATTTAATATATTTTGATTAATTTCAAATTAAATGTGAATTTTTAAAATTAGGATTAATGTTTTTGAACAGTTAATTGGACGATATTATTTTAATATGATAATTGTATTATCTTATACCCTTTTTCTTGTTTTATGATCAATAATGATGATTGAATTATATCTTCAATTTTCAAGAATAATTTGAATTTAATTACTAACATTATTATGATCCCTTTCAGATTGTTTTGAAAAATATATTTATGATTGGATAAAAAATATGTTCAATATGTGAGAAGAACAATAAAAGATATGATCACAATATTTCATGAAAAATGATTATTATATATTTTATCCCCAATAAAAAAATATTATTATTTATCCGGACTGAATTATTATAACATTCATAAATATAATAATAATAGATTATGTAATTTTTTTGAATGTTTTGATTTTGACACCTCAGTTGGTATTAATATATGATTCAGTTGTTTTGTATATTAGTTTTAGAAAAATTTATTTAGTAACTTTAGAATAAGTTTCTTTATAGAAAAACATCATTAAACTTTATTTTTTTGGATATTATGTGGTGTTACTATAATATATATATGCATGGATACAAGAAATTAGTGCTGGTGGTTCAAATGATAAACCAATGGGTTACAAATCATAATATGGTGTATTGGGTATTAAATCCATCATAAATAGTGTACATGGAGTTGTTCAGATACTATACCCATTATAGACACTAATAAGGTATATGATTGAGTTAATTCACATTTTAATTGTGGATCATTTTTATGATGAGTGGATAGAACCATGTAAAACCTATGATATGAAATTTTGAAAATATATAAAGTGTTTTAGTGGGAAATAATGTGTCATACCTTATATAATCATAAGGAAAAAATTTATAATTTATGATTTAGTACTTGTATTAAATATGTTTGACACCCAAGCCGTTTTTTGTTTTATGAAGTTTATTGTACATTGATTAATTGTTTGAAAAACAAATATACCAGTAATACATCAATTTTCCTCTAAATAATTAATGAAATGGTAAACAAAATTTGACATCTTATGAATTTTCCATACCATATATCTTGATATGTTTTTTATAATCTCCCCATGGAAGAGTTTTCTAAAATGAATAAAAAAATAGAGATTCATGGGAGTTTAATTGATATAGGACATAGAGGAAAAATGATTTTTCATCATATATAATGAAAATTATTGAATAAATACCCATTTAAATTCCTCAAAAGAATATGAAGATGTTTTTTGAGAGAAAAAAACTAATCAAAAAACTAATTATTGTGGAAAAATGAAGAGATCAATGGATATAAAAAATTAATTATTAATATAGAATTATTTAGTCAATGAAATATTTGTGGGGGACTTATACATTATCCAGGTAAATACCCTAACATAATGTCTAAATCATACATTATATAAAGGTCTATGTAATTTAAATTATTGATGTTGATCTTGAAGGATACAGAATATTTATTACCCATAATTGAGATTGTAATTTCATGTTATTGATTGTAAAAATGTTCCCTATGACAATATTAAGGAAGAAACCTTAGTGGAATTTGATGAGATTATGAGATATCACTATATAGTTTCCAAATAATGTTATATATTAAAAAATTCAAAATTCAAAATCATCATCAACATATTTTGATCTTTTATTGTGGGGAGAATACAATCATGTCTTATAATTTATGTCAGTTTTATGGGTATTAATATTTATTCAAGAAGGGAATATATCTCTAACTTTTTTGGGAGAAAATCAAAATTTATGATATACCTATTATTTGGGAATACACATATATATTTCCTTATAACATTCCTAGTCATCTCATGAGTGATGATGTTTAGTGAGGATATGAAAAATGTGTTTTGATGATTCATAATACATTAATCATTGGTATTCTTTTTCCCATATATTAAATTCTATGAAAAAAATATCCCAAAACATGGTGTGGAGTTAAATATGATATTTTTTATTAAGGATATATAAAAATTTCCACTATAGCGGGTTGTATGGAATAAATATATATAATAAAATATAAATCGCATATTCACCCAGAAAAAGTTTAATATTAAATATTGATTATGGATAGATTTTATTAAATATTATGAATCATTAAATTATAATAGCCTATGGAAATGAAATAATTTAGATAAATCTTTGATCTAAAAGGATCATGCTATCTTATTTTTATAATATGGAAAAGATCAAATTTATTTTTTTGGAAGGGATTTTACATAAAATTTTTATGTAAAGTAAAAATATTACCTTTATAAAATGATTATGGAAGAATATTTTTATATTAAAAATAATGAAGTGCATATGGTTGGTGTAGATCAAAAAAATATTGTTAAAAATATTCTCTAGTTCATCAATTATTATGATGGATTCAAAATATTTGGTCTTAGACAATGTTACCCAATTATATAATAATTCACATATATCTCATATTTTTATTAGATTATGATATGCTATTATAACATAATTAAATTATTTTTTATATAAATATCATAGCTAATGAATAACTATTAATCAAACAAGTACAAATATTTATAATTTATATAAGAATTATTCTTATGGGAAAATAGAAACATTGATATTAAATAGTATATATATTGATTCATGGTATTCAAACATGTTATGTTAGAGTGAAAAAATCATACTAACATAATCCAAACATCGATGGAAATGGGAAATTATCACTATGCAGTTTATCAAATGTCCCACCAATAAATATGAAGGGAATACTGATATTTATGATGTATTCAGCGGCCTTATGAAGTTAGAATATTTAATTGATTTTATATATTGTTTTAGTCATTATTATATGACAAAAATATACACTAAGGATACGGTAATGATATATTCATAAACATATTCTATTGTTTTTTATCGCTATTTAATGTTTATTTAAATGTTAGATTATATATTTTTTGTAATATATGGATACAATGATGCGCTTCAATACATTATATCATCCTAAAAAAGACTACATGATTATGAGAACTATTTCAACAATGGGTTATATGATGAAATAGTTTTTATTGATTTCAATGGATTTTTAACAATATCTTCAAAGTGTCTTATTCATTAATGAATACATATTTCAATTCGTTTTTCAAATATATAAACACAAATAACTACATGTAATGATGTTCACAATAGTAAATTATTAGGATGATGTTTTATAATTATATCAATTGAGAAATAATCTAGATGAGGAAATGATTGGCATGATTATAACCATTCAGTAATATTTCAATGTAGCTCTTAATCAATAGAATAAAAATATAACAAATCCCTAGGGATATTTATATATTCAATTTTTATTGAAATTATTTAAATAAATTTATCAATAGAATAATGTTATGAGATTCATAATGGTCAAAAAAGATAGAGCTATCTATATTTTTCTCTTAAAGTAATATTATATAATCGGTATGGATCATTGTCTTTTAGTTGTTAAAATGATCCTCTCTCAAGTTCATAATATGTTTAAATTATTTGTTTTAATAAATTGTATCAATTATCCTTCACATGTTTTGATCATAGATGTTAACCTATTATTGATTGATCATTTTCATTATGAATAACCCAATAAAATCATACATCATTGAGATAATATTTTACCAAATAGGACAAATCACCATATGAATTTTCATTATTGGAATACAAAACATTATGAATAATCTAGTTCTCCAAAGGATGTAATAGAAGATAAGTATCATTATTTATTCATCCATGTGACATTATTTCATTTGGGAAACTCATTTTATGGGGGTATAATTTTATCCCAAAATATTATATAGGTATTCATTGGATGTAAAATTTAATCATTTTATAGCATCCCTATCACACAAATCAATGTCTTAATGATTCTCAATATAATATGTCTTTTATAATGTAGACTTTGAATTGGATTGTATGAATATGATTTACCATATTATGAAATATATATCTATATTTGTGTTTCATTTTATTATAATGTATTCATTAACTCCTATGAAATAATCATTAAATTTTAATAAAATTATTCATGATTAAGACAAATTTTTTCTAAAGAAATGTATTTTTGTGTGTTATGAATTTTGATATAAAAATTTATTCATTATTAATAAATAGTTATATTAATGAATTATATTGAAAATTTATTAATTATTCTTTATTATATCATTTTTAATGGTCATTAATATGGATTAAAATAATTGAAACTATATAGTTTTTATTTAAAAATCATTATCTATTAGTTAGGAGTTTTTTGTTATCAAGGTAAATAAAAACTATTTATTGTTGATGATAATGAAATATATATGGTATTTATTAAATAATATTGAATGGTGTATATAAAATGACACATAATACTATTAATTTATGTAATCAAATGAGTAAAAAAGTCAAAATAATTACTGAGATAATGTTCAACTATGAGAAAGGTTAGTTGAGAAGAAACATGAAGTTTAAAAATATATATTATATGGGTGATAATATTAACCATCATCATATGAAATGAATATGACCATCATAATATGAATGATGTAATAATTTTAATGACACATACAATATTAAAAAATCAAAAAAATAAATATCATACCATATGTGGGATAATCCTATTCATCAAATGTGAAAAATCATGGAATCATGTTCGAAGTTATAATAGTGTATAAATCACAACATCATACAATTTATTAACCTCTAGAATAAAATCCATGTATAATTGACATAATATGAGATAAATAACTTTACCTAATGCATTTAATTTATATAAATCAATATTACATATCTACACAAAATTAAATTCTCATAATCACGAATTCTACAAATAAGGTAACTTTTAACTGATATAAATTCCTAACAAACCCCTGATAAAATTATTTATATGATAATAGTGCCATAAGAAAAATTTCATTCATTAATACATTGATATTCTCAATATGATATTGTGTATATATAATATTAAGGTTTAATGGAATAATTTACAAAGAAATCTTTTTATTTCATGTATATGGGGATAATAAATAAAATAATAATTGAACAATGTTTCTATGAAAAATCCTTTGATCAAAATTCATAAAATTTTCTAATTATTCTTATTGATGATGTAAGAAATTAAAAAACACTATAAATTTATGGTAATAAGAATTAAATTAAATATAAAATTTTTTATAGGAATCATATATAATGTTTTCCTGCATTGAGGAAAAACAAAAAAGGAATGAGTTATATTTGAGGGTCCACATACATTATGTATCATATTTTTTTCATTTCGAAAAATCATGAATAAAAAACTAGCGATTATTATTCTATAAAAAATATGTTAATTAATGTTATTTTTGTAATTATTTACTACAAGAATCATTAGAAATAATTTTATAATTATTAATTTAAATATTATATTGTTTTCAAATAAATTTGTTTTAAATTACCCAATTCATTTTTATTTCATCATTTTGATTTATTGTAATTTTCATATCAATAAAATTATATTAAAAATATTATATTATATTTATTTTTATATATTAATATAATATATATAATCTATAGTGACCAACTATCTATATAGTTATTAGATAAGCATTGATATATTTATAGTTGGTAGATATACGTTAACTGTAGTAGTAATTTTCATAAAAGTGGGAGATAGAAAATATAGTAATTATAAAAAAATTATTATAATTATATTATTATGTAAAAAAATTGTATGATTTATTTTTTATAATTAAATAAATTATGGATAATATTATTAGAAGATGAATTCGAAGAACTGATGAATGAAAAATGTCGAGTGAAATGAAAATATGGAATGAGTAACCTAATCATTGAATATTATTTTTTTTCATGGACCTCCCATCCATGGGTAATTTGAGTTATATGAACTATAATTTCACCAGTCTTATAAAAATGTATTAAAGGGATGTTTTATATATTATGGTAATATATATGATTGAAAATTAATTTTATGATGGTGGGGGTGGGGTTAAATATATATGTAGGGAGAATAATTTATGGGTTTAAATATTAGACACATATTATTCCCAAATTAATAAAAATAAAAAGTAGTCCTATTTGATATTAAGAATCATAATTTAAAATTTTTTAATGAAATTTATTTTCCATAAAATATGTTCATAAGTAAATCTATAAGTCAATAAAAATGAATGAAAATGAAAATTTTCTTTTTTATGATAAACATTATATTTTTTGACTTTTAAAATAACCAATTAGGTTTAAAATTTTCATAAACATTTCATATAAGATGTTATATTAATTAAATATATTATCAATATATAAAATAATTTTAGGACTACTTAAATCATTATTAAATTACTATTTCATTATAATCCATTGTCATTTAAAAAAAATTATTATCAATATTAAAAATATATTTAATAATTTTCAACATATAATGACAAAAATAAATAATATAAAAAATATAAATTTAATTCTTAATATAAAATCCCCTTTAAAAATGTAATTTAAAAATAGAAATCATTTTAAATATGAACATATTTTTTTAACATAATTAGTTAAAACACACATTTTTTTAACCTCTCCTATACATTCATTGAGTTCCTAATTTGAATATTTAATTTTAAAAATTGCAATATTTATATTTACAAAATTTATTCATGTTAAATATTTTTCGAAAATTAATAATATTATTTAATTTTTTATGAAACTATTCATTGTTTATGTTGAATTTATTATTGGTTATGTTAGATTCCATAAAAGGCATGTAAAAATTATAGTGGTTGTATTGGATTTATAGATCAATTAATGACCTCATATTTCTAATTTTTATCATTAATTAAAATCCCACTCAAGTTGGTATATACTTCATTTTTATAATATTGATTATAAACAAACAATTTTTCCTTTTTACATGTTTTTCTGCATTACTTATAATTTTATAGGACCCAAATGATTTATTATATAAAATTATATTTATTTAAATAATATCTAATTTTACATTATATAGTATATAAATTCATATTCTACAATTTTGTTTTGTTGAGGAAAAAATAGTTTTTTTTATTTTTCATAGTTTATGTGTTTTAATCTATTTCCAACAACAAAATATAGAACACATATACTTAAGAATGAAATTAGCATATATAAAATTATTAGTTATTACGGTTAGGTATAAAATATAAACACTTTAAATAATTTATTTTTCATAACCTATGATTTAAAATTGATATTAGAAATAAATCATACATCCCATAAAAAAATTGGTCCATATTATTGAAATTTGAATAATTGTTATCATAATGAATTGAATCATAAAAATCATAAATTTGTTGAGATTTGATTATGTGAATTTTTAATTATTGAATTGTATAATTAATTATTCATTATGAATGTAGAAATTACACCAAACGAAGCAAACTATATTGAAACATTTAAAATGAATAAAGAACCATGGTAGTACATTATATTGGGGAACCATTTCATTGAATGTAGGTAGTTGGGGATCAATATTTAAATGTTACGTATATATTTTAAAAAAATTATATCATTTTCACCTTTTACAAATTTTAGTGCGATATAAAAATGTAAAATTACATGATTTATAAGGGTTTCATATATAACCAAAAAACCTATGAGTCCACCATAACCAAAAACTCAATCATCTCACCACTGAAATAATGGGTTCCACTGATCCCCATGAGCTATAAAATTTCATTATAAGAAATAAAGACAAATTTGTGGATGATTTTTACAGGATAGATAATATTTGAATATAGTGGAATTATATATGAATTCCATCAGGACCCATCTATATTTTAAAAATAATCTCAAAAACATATCATCATTTCAATATAATCATAATAATTTTATACCTATAAGAAGTTATAATAATTTATAAAATCTATCCATTAAATCTTCCTCTAACTCCCTTATGTAAATATAGTGCCCTATCTCTAAATAACAACCCTATTAATAATGAGCATAATATAACCATCGCATAATGACCAGATTGGTGTTGATTATTTTTTCCAAATGGGAATATTAAAGAATATATTAAAAATAATGTTTAAATTCACTCAACTCGTCCCATGAAACAAATTTATTTTGATATTTCTTCTCCAATGAGTATACAATCTGATTTTTTTTACAAATAATTTAACTATTTCACTGATTATTTTACTCATATTCATTTCATTAGGTATTTAAATCATAAATCATAAGCTCTATAGATGATTCTGTATTTTATTTGTATAGTATAAAAGTTATGTATATTTTATATAAATAGGATGAGAAGTGCGACTAGTGGTTAATCAAAGAATTAATAAATATAAATTTATATTAAAAAATTGGAATTAATCATGATTTTTGTGAACTGTACAAAATATATAATAATGGTACTTATGATATAGATAATATAATTTTGGTGTAAATGGGAAATACAATTCTTATTGAATATGTCCATTCTCATTATTTCTGTAGGTGAGAAATATGTACATCCATTTATATTTAGAATAAGTGTTTCTATAAAATTGTATTTGATTTGAAAAATATAAAATTTCCAAATATGAATATCCAAATTTAAAACAATTGAAATTTTTTTATTAACTAAACCATAAATTTAATACGTGGGAATGTTATGAAATTTGATCAAAGATGTATTTTTGGAATTTTTCTTTCCTTGTGATCCAAATGTTAGAGGATATAGTTGTGTCAAAAATTGATCATGAATGATATTTTATTCTTCTGATTTAAATGATCAGAAAAAAATGATGAAGGTGTTAAAAAACACATATAGAAAAGGATAATTAATTAATTGATATATTTTATTTTTAGAATCATGAAAAATATACCAATTGTGGTTATTCCAGATCGATTGAAGAATTTGAAGAAATTGCTTATAGTGATAAGGTTGAACAACATATATCTTATCCTAGTATAAGGAAATACATTCTTTTTGAAAACCACATTGTCGATCAACAATAAATAGTTTTAATAGGAAGATCACCGAAGATTGTTACACATAATTCCTTTAATTAAATAGTCGATCCAAAGGATATTAATGAATATTTTGGGAATAGAGAGTGAATTAAATCTATAAATGTTTAGTTTTATTAGATTAAATATAATGATAGTAAGTAAATTTCAATCAAACCATATGATAAATATATTATTGTAAGAAAGTGGATGTTTAGAAATATGATGAATGAGGATGGGGATTTTAAATGAAACAAAGCGTGGTTGGATTATAATTTTTACTGATATATTTAATTCAATGATTTTAAGGATTATTTTTATATAATGTAAAGGAAAAAGATTAGAATATTACATAAAATTACACAGTAATAAGGTTATATGAGTTTTCTAATAGAAATTAAATTAGTACTACACAATAGAGAAATAAATATATATATTTATATGTAAAAACCATTTTACCTTTTAATTGTAAATAATTAATGTTATGTTTTTAATTTTAAGAAAGAATATTAATTATTAATACCCTATAAATGTACAAAGTATTAGTAAATGTATATCTACTTAATGATGTTATATTTAATGAAGGGAAGTGTTTATAGTAATAACTATATAAAAAATCACGATTTATTTTTCAACTTATATTTTTTTATTGATGATATTATATTTCTAGAAATTATGAAGGATATTTTAATATATTTCTGAAGAGATAATGATGTTATATGAATTGTTTAGTATTGGAGAATTGATATGCATTATTTGTCTATATATGTCACAATAAATCAATTTTTATATCTCAAGATAGGTACTAGAAGGATCTCTTAATGAATTTTTTGATAGATAATTTGAACCATTTTTCCAATAAATTTCAATGGGAAACAATTTTTCTAAACATGGAGATGGATATAAAGTATATTCTAAAAAATTTCATAAGGTTGTTCTATGTTTATTATATATGTATTCTTCATGAACATTTATATTATATAATGATACCTTATATTATTTATTCCAATGTGATCCCATTTCTTTATATCTCATTGATGTAATCATAATTAATAAATATGTCATAGGAATATTAGATTTCAAAATCCAACATGAATTCCTTAGAATAATTTATTTGTATGATTTTTTAATTTATAATTTGTTTTGAAGTTTGGATGATTGAAGATCCACATTTTGTGGAGAACAATTTATATGTGAATATTTTAAAATTTGTCAAAAAAATGAAAAAATATGTCACTATTCAGATGAATATGTTTGAATATGTTTCTACAACACAATATATAACAAAAAATATGTGGCTAAAGACTCAATTGGATGATTTGATTGTGGATGTATAGACACCAATTTGGGGGTGTGATAAATAAAGTGATATATATATCATAGGTAATACACATCTACATTATCATTCAAAAAACTCTAATATCAAATATTATTTAATCAAATATAATTTAGAGATGTAATGAACCAAGGTGGAATTTATTCTACAATTGAAGATGTTTTAATAATATTACCAATTCTCCCACCAAATAAAACATTTTTAAAATTCATGATGTACATGTTCATCCATCCACTTTCTCTCCATGGTTTTCATTTCTATTTTTCCTCTAAAAATCATGTCTATGCGTATTTTTCTCTATGTAAAAAATCAAATCATAATAAATCAATCCATTTATATAATCTAGGTATTTTTAGGAAGCATACATATAAGAGGACATTGTAAAATTTTGAAAATGTGTACTCAGATTACGAATGTGTGAACAATTTTAATAGTTATTAAATGGATTTTAGGATAGATTTTTATTAATATAGGAGGACTAAATTTATGAAATGGTAAATATTTTAAATGGATTTTCTCAATGATGAAATGTTATTATGTTACTTCTTATGCATAACAATGTTATTCTATCAACAATTCATCATTCATTAAAACTATTCTCTTATATATGCATAAGATTTTTGATTTTGATCTATATTTTATGTTTTAATTTTTTACCGATAAACGAATTTTTGTAAAAACATAATAGGGTATATTATTTTTACCATATTAGTGGTATGTTCTTATTCAAATGTTGGAAGGCATGAATAATTTTCCAAATGCTGTAGGTAGTTTTTATCGGATTGTTTTTTGTTTTAATGAGAAATAAAATGAATTTTTATATTTAATATATCAAATTCATTTTTCAAAATAATATACATGAAATTTTAGAATTCCATCATGTCAATTTTTGTATGTAATTTTTTTTAATACTCATATGTTTTTTAAAATAGTGTTTTCCAGAATCGTGTGATAAGTTTTATCAAAAAAAAATTTTAGTGACATTTGACACAATATGATCATTCATTTCTATAAAAAATGTTCTCAAAATTATAAGGTGACTAAAAATATGTCATCCAATATTTATTAAAAAATATGGACAATATTTTTTTAGGTGAATTTTTTTTTTTGGAATTATCAATTAGTTTTTGAATGATTAAATTTTATGGTCACCGATTATCATATTGAGATTCAGCAGATGCAGAAATTTTATGGTGTATGAGAAGATTTTTTTCTAACGACATAGGTTTTCCAAAACTGATAATGAATTATGATATTAGGTGGGAAGATCAACTCAATAATCCATGAAATGAAATTTTCCATAAATTGATGAGTTTTTTAATAAAATTATATTATACTCAACATTCCATCATATACGATTATAAACTAATATATCAAATGGGTATAGAAATTTATTTTTCAGACATGGTCAGACAATGATCCATTATAAGATATGTTGATACTGATCCATGAAAGAATTGTTTTCATCGATTAAACATCATATTTTGTATTCCAATAGAGTAAGAAAAGTGTCCTATTGATATCGTATCAGATGAAAAATAGTTATTGTGTTTGATGAAGCATAAAATATATTTATGTCAAACCATTATGAGATCTCTAGAAATAGATGAAATAGTGTTGCCTCAATTTTTTTTAAAAATTGTTCATGCATCATAAAACAAGGCATGACACATATATTTAATCAGAATATGTGTTTCATAATACAATTTCAATAAGTCTACGTGATAAGGGAACGCATGAAAAATATGGAAGCATACAATATCTTATATCTATTTTTTGGAATATAATGCCTAAACATGTTTTAAATAAATGACTATAGTCATTTTATAGTTTTTTGGATCATTGGAGTGATAATTCTTGTTTATGAGTAGTTTTTAATTAGATTTTGGGAATTATATTGACAAACTATTTAATAGTGTATGATTTTAGAATATAATTACGAAACATAGCACATCATAATTTCATATCCAAATGAATTTTTGACTTCATCTATTACAGAGAGTTCATGATGATTTGAAAATAATCTAGAAGTGTTGATAATCCATGAAAACTTTCATGTGATCTTTAAATTTCTAAAATAAATGAAAAGATTCAATTTTATTGAGTTGCAATTTTTTTTGGGTTCATTCATTTTTATTTAAAGGAAACCTATAATTTGAATTCAATGTAAAATGTAATATGATAATGTTATCATATTATAGTGGTAGATGATTACTATTTTGTTTTCCGATCATAATTTATAGATAAAATTTTTCTAAATAGATTATGATTCTAAAATAATATTTTTTAGTATTTTTCTGATCATACTGAAGAATCAATGTGATTGATTAGGAAAATATAATGAACAGAATCAAACTTGTTTCAAGGAAAGAGAACCCTAATTTTTTGATGTTATTATAATTGTCCTTAATAATCATACTAAATATTTATATGATATTAAGATAACTTTTTTTCAATATTGTACTCTGTAAGAATTTTAGTATTTATGTTGTAAATAATTATAAATGTTGATGTTTATGAAATAACACATTGATATGTTGGGAACCAACTTCTGATGTTTTCTAAACATGGAATAAAAAATTATTCAGATCATTCATTTTATAATTATAACATGAATTAATGTGTTGATCATTTTTTACAAAAGTATAAAAATACACTCTACTTGTTATGTGCACATATAAAAATTGTTTTCATATTGACTTTTTGGTATTGGATAATTTCCAAACCATGCAAAGGACTAGATAAAATAATTATGTTGTGAAACATTTAACTACTTATGCTCCTATGGATGTGTGAATTTTTGGTTCCCATAAAATTGATAAATATTTAATAGGAGGAAATGGATGTAATATAATAATGATAACATAAAAAAATATAATAAAAATTCAGCCCTCCCCCTCTTAGTGATTACATTGATCATACTGGGACACTTTTTATATGCAATGAATGACGGTATTCACTATTATCACTATAAATCATTGAGATAAAAAGATATTATTTCCTCCATGCTCAAATTATGATTAGAAACTTGGAGGATTCTCTATTATGGTCACTATTTATTATTTTATTTTTGGAAGGGATCATCATCAGAAAATTGAATATAAAAGTGATGGGAATAAGTTAACTAATGATTTTAATAAATTTAATGATCTATAAAAATAACTATTCACAATATAGTATTCCTAATCAATGGATTATGTGAAAAATGAAAAACGGTACCTATATCTAATGGGTTTTAGTGATGGTTGAAATCAAAATCTTATTAGGTTTAGGGATATGGGGAAATCACATTTTATCACTGTTTTTGATTAGGGGCATGATAAAAACATTGAGAAAGGAACACATACCATCCATTATAGAACATCTATTTTCTTACATAATAATAGATATTGACATTCTATAAATTTAAAAGAAAAATTATAATTTTATCACAATGCATCCCACAAGGATAGATTTAGAATTCATAGTGAATCCCCCCCATGGATTGATGATCTCTATTCATGTTTAAAATTCCTCTATAATTTATGTTTCTATAAATGTTATTCATTGAATTATTTTCATTCATCCTATGGTCATACTTAATTATTTCATAGGAACGAATTATCATTCTTACATAAATTCTCTAGAATGGGAAGTCTAATTTTATATTAAAAACCAACCTATGATCATCTCCTTTTGTGATTATAAATATAAAATTCTAATATAAATACAATCCATTTTATTGGTCTTTATTACTATTTAATATTCTCATTTATCCCAAATTTTTCCAGGGAAACACATCATCGATGATATAGTAATTATGTGGGAGTTTGATTATTTCTTTATGAAATAGTTTCCAATACTATCATTAAATAATGTAGTTGGGTTTTAAATATTTGTCAAACACAGAGCCACACTTATTTCAAATACACCATAGATATTGGTGTTGATTGGATTACAATAAATGAAAAATCATCGACATGATAATCCTTAAAAAGAAATTTATTCAACCAAGTGTGTCTCTATGGTGTGAAACCCTTATCATTTTCAAAATTAATGATCTTACCATATAATTTTTTTGATTCTCAGCTGCTAAAAGAGATCATAATTGTGGACACGTAGCCTATAGAATGTATTATCACCTATTTTGATCAACTATGAAATGTTCAATACTTAACAATGATATACTGATTTCTAGATAACATAAATTGATGCTCATAAAGGAGAAAATACCCATAGCAGTGTCATATACAAGGTATATATTCTTTGAGTATATAGTTATTCAATTTGTGAATACTAATTTCCATAAAATATATACAGATTCAATGAACATATAATTTATTTATTACCAGGATATTTATTTTTTTCCGTTATATATGATATTATTAACTTATCAATGGTTATGTATGGGAACAGATATCCCATTATAGTTTTCATATTGACAATCAGGAAGGGTATTTTGATAAAATATTTAAATTGTGTGAATTAGGGAATTTTTTTTCATTTTTTGGAATTATAATCTTAATCGAGGTTATATAAGAGGATCTATCGAATACATATGCTATTTCATTTTGACAGGGACTCACCACAATAACTATGATCAAATTTTTTTTGGCAGTATATTATCATATGTTTGCCAATAATTTATCATGAATATGTAATTGAAAATCTATGTTATCTTAGAAGAGTTCTATGTTTATTTGGGAAGATGATTGTGTGGAATTTTTTTGGGAATAATGGTATATCTATTTATCAATCCATGGAATACATTACACAATATTTAATATGGGATTTGTAATATTATTTTAATTCAAGATGGTAATGGGATTATTTCTTATGTAGAATGACAATGTTACAGCTTATGAATCATGAAAATTGAAGGCTCCTGAGTAAAATTAACCAACTCATGGTTTAGTGGTTTATTTTTTTAATTTTAATTAAAATATAGACTAAAAAATCATGGATAATTGTTTAATATATATACTACTAATAAAATATTAAAGTATATGATCACATTGATGAAGTTGAAAAATCGATAGTGTAAATGGTTTGATATGTCTAATGATTATGACTAATCAATTAATTACCACCCTAGGAATGTGCAAACAATTATGATCCACATAATAAAATGGATAATTATATTATATATATTTTGATAATCACAAATGACCCAATTTTATTTTTTATTTTTGAAGGATGGATATGAAATTATTGATGATAGGGGTGATATAGTATTTTTCAGAAATAATTGTTCAACCATATATCCATTTAATGAATAAAGAGGCTTATAAGGACAACATAGAGATAGAAACTAAAGTGAAAATTAAATTAGGTTTAACCTTGAATTTGATGGGATGATAAGTTTGAGTAACCATGTAAATGTTCCACAAATACTTGATTTGAAGTATTATTTGTTATATGATGTTAATTATTCTTCTATCTCTATAAATAAATGAATTAAAAAAATGTACATGGATTTGAATGATAAGTTATGGTGGGATGAAATGAATAGAAATATCAATGCATTTGTATATCATTTAATTGAATGTAATAATTTCAAATTTGATGGAAATAAGTAAAATGGGATGTTACATAAATTAAACATACAAGAATGTAAATTTGAATACATCACCGTTTAATTTTTTTATGAATCACTAAAATGTATAACGAGAACAATGATATTTAGATTTTGTGCAGTCACCTTGAATGATAGAAAACCCAATATTTAGTAGCAAAGATATATACTTTTATCATCTTATGAGGATATAAATTAATGATGTTGTATGTTTTCCAAGAGTACCACATTCCATTGGTTATTATTAGCATCAGATGATTGCCTCGTTGTTTTGTTAAGTCATTATGAATATATTAAAGAAAATTATTTTATATACATTGTATCATCCTCAAATAGATTTTCTGTAAAAGAGAAAAATTAAAAACCTATATGATTTATTATGATAAATTCAATTATATTACAATGGTTGTTGGTATCAACACCTTCCTCTAGTAGAGTGTTCATACGAAAATTTCATTCTCACAAGTATTCATATATATCCTTACGATGAAAACTATATAAATAATTGTATGTATCCAATTTGTTGGATGTAATTTGGATATATAAATCTATTGGTACTTGATATAGTAGAATAAATTTAAATTATAGTTTTATGAATTCCACATATAATAGCCTAAGAAAACAATTCATCATGAATGTTATGATTTAACAACAATAGTGACCTTGAATTTGATGTTGGTCACAAGTAGAATCTATAAACTTCTAAAGGGAATAATTTTATGAGAATTTTTATAATGGAATGTTATTCCCTAGGTATATATATTTCTTCTAAATTATTGATTGTATCGTGACAGTATCCAATGTAATAGTTACCCCACCAAACCACAATAATGTCCAAGATGTGGTTAATGTATCAATCCAAATGATGGATATACATAAAATTTCCCGTGAATTAAACATCTTGTGTGTACTAATAGATAATGATCTTTTATAATTGAATGTCCTGATGGAAATACGGGATCATAATGAGATTATTATATAGGGAATGACCACTCTCTTGGTCAATTTTTTTGTGGCGAAACCATGAGTTAAAGGAAGATATTTTGGAACATGATGATTTAATGATGTTAAATATCTCGATATATTGTAGAAAAGTGATGGAATTTAGATGGAAAATTCATTATTGGGGGTAGAATGTAACACCATGATAGTTAAGAAAGCATTTTCTTTTGAAATTTACTTTAATATATAGCTTTCTTTGCACACCATAAAAAAATCTTGTAAACCATAATAAAAAATTTATCTAAATATTTTACATGCTAATTATGACATTACTATTAATCATAGTGGCATGAATAGTAATAAAAACATTTTAAATAGTATGTAGAATGGTATTAAATGATTAAATTATCGTAATAATAAATATTTAATATTTTTATCATTTTTCTACATATCTAATATATTTTTCCTCAAAATAATGATTTTATTAAATATTGTCAAAAATAGTAAAATTATTTTATGGAAAAATTATAAAATAATTAATAGAAAAAATGAAATAAAATTTTTATTCCACATGAAACAATTATCCAAAAGTTACTCTTCTCTATTTTTTCAAAGAATACATTTTCAATTAATAGTGAAAAATAATGGGATTTTTAAACATCCTTTTCATTTAAAAACCTTTATATTTAAATTTAATATTAAATTGTTTAGAGAATTATATTAGTTATATTGTATAAAATTTAATATAATATATTTCATTGGAATAAATTTCATATTTAATTTATATATACATATTTATTTATTCCTTTGAAGAATTTCACTTTCAATCAAAACATTATTATTATTTTTTTAGTTAAAATTATAAATAAAAAACGAAATTATATGAATTTACTTTTTAAAAATGAATCTGATTCTTTTTTCAAAATAATTTTTAAGTTCATGAAATATAAACTCATATTATTACCATTAACAATTTTCAAATTAATAAAAAAATTAATTTTTTTGTGGTTATGGAGAAAAGAGTTATCTCTGTGTAAAAAGAAGTTCATAGTTATAAATGATCCAAAACATTCCAACATCCAAATATCTGTTCATATTTATCCATTAATATATTATATTATGCCAAAATGGTCAATTTTGGATCAATGTACCATGCAAAAAAATTAAGGAGGAATTTATTCTATTAAAAAAATCGAATTTTGTTCCCTCTATTAATCTGTCTAAAATGCATTGGTTCTGATTATCCGTGGACAATTCACTTCCATAAATCCATTAACATTTAATATAATCCCTTTTTAATATTTATATTTATAAAAGATGAGAATTTAACATAAATAAGTTGTTCGATGAAAATAAAATTTCTTTATATGAGAATTTATTTTTACTCTTGCATCATACTCCATCAGATTATATTAATCATTATAATTTAATCACGTCAATATATTAAATGTAAAAATATTTTATTGTTCTTTGATAAATAATTAAAACCATATACTCCTCCATCAAATGGGATATCGAATTTTTGGTCATGTGTATAGAACACTACTGATATGTGAACTGACTTAATTAAATTTACGTATCAGATTTTAATGGATGTATATAATGATTTATATTATTTGAAAATGATATATTTATAATATTTTAATAATTATATATTTATATAATCAAATATAACTTCTTACATTCCATTCTGTATTGAATATGATAACATCATTCCTAAACATGGATGACGATGTCATCGTGAATCGATGTGAATTGTTTTTCAGTAGCACATTTAATTGAAGTTAAAAAGGATAAAATTAAAAAATATATCTAGAATTTGTGAAATAAAAATGATTATTTAATTTCAATAAATTATTTATCTCTATTTATTTTCATCTATTAAAATATGTATATAGTTTTCGCGTATATGTAAAACCTACCGTCTCCATGAGTAGTGTGTTTCATTTTATATCTCTAACATTTAGGATTACACTAAATAAATTTGGAATCAATTTATATGATATGAATATCATGGATAAAATTATGGAGATTATGTAACCAAGATAAATTTAATATGCTGGAAAATTTCAAACTATGAAATTGATGGGAAATGAAATAGTTATTACCTAAAATATCATTTTAACAAGAAAATACTACTAAAAAGTTACCATGAAGCCACAAGTAAATAATATTTGTTAGTATAAATTTGATAATATTTATGTAATATTTTTATAATATACATATTTCAATTATACTATAGTTTGTAATGTGTATAAAGTATTCTAATACATCTGGTAATATATTTTTCTCCCTAATTTCCTTCATTGGGAAATAATATATGCTATGAACCTATCTTCTATTTTTAGGTGTATATATTAATTTTAATTGTTATATCATAAATAACATTATATTGAAAATATATAATGTTTAATATAATTTAATTATAGAAGGGTGATTATAATTTATAAGATTCAAAATAATGAAATATGTTTTTGTCCCAATCTCATCAATTATAATGATTTTTTAGGGTTATGTTTTCAAAGATGAAATGGTATGATAAAACTCTCAATAAAATCATTAATTTTTTATGCTCTTTTTATTTAATGTAAATAATTTTCCATTTAATTTCCCTCTCATTATGTAATCATGATTTATAATTGTATGTTAGTATGGAAAAACAAATATATATATATTTTTGATTAAAAAAATTAGCTTTCTTACATATATATGATTTAAAAAAATTATGGATGGTTTTTTATTGAATTCATTTTTGATTAATGTCATGTATACCATTAATTATCTTTCAAAATATTAAAATTAATGCTCTTATCATTCCTAGTTTGATATATTTTTACATTTATTAACAATGTTAAAGGAATATATAATTTTTGGTGTATATCATTAATGGAATTTTCTACCACATTGACCACTCAATGTTTTAAATATTCATGGAATATTTTCCGAGATTTTATTCTAATAAAATATTTCCATTAATATTTATTACATTTTTTTTTTCCAAATAATTATTTTCAAAATGGAATGAATGATTTCATAAAAAACTATTCAATGATAATTTTAAGAATTTCTATTCATTAATGAATTCAATATTTGTTTTTTATTATGTTTTATAATGTACATGATACCATTATACCCCTACCATTATTTACATTTATTTTTTATGATTGTGGGGAAAAAATATTTAGAAAACTATAACAACCCTTTCCTTTATTACACATTTAAATATGAATTATTACATAAACAATAAATTAATAAAACACCAAGGATCGAGAGGTCTAGTGACTTGGGAAATTAGGAAAATTACCTGATAACATAAGACTTAAAATAAAACATATTTATTGAAAACATAATTCACATGGCCAAACATTCTTTCTTAATTAGAATTCTATGGGATAACCTGAGGACATACATAAAAATAGGGTGATATATAAATCCTAGTAAGAGAGTAAACACAGTATATATTGGAGATTAAAAAACGAGTTAGGAAATAGGCTTGTAAATGGAGCATAATAGAAACATAAACATAAATGAATGACATAACATGAATTTAATTACATGGATATTTGGTAAGAAAATTCAACATAATATTATCATAATAATATAATCATTTCACTTTTATTAGTATGATTAAACACCCATTTTACATGAATTATCATGAGTAAACCCTCATTGTACATGAATTATCATGAGTAGACCCACATTGCAAATGAATTAACATGAGTAAAACCTCATTGCACATGAATAATAATGTTTAAAAACTCATTTCACATGAATCATCTAGAGTAAAACCTATTTTCATATAACATTTCATGATACTCAACATTACCTAGTGCATTAGAGTGCCATTAGGGGGCACCTTCAATATACATTTCATTTCATGCATAAGTGTGTTACATGGATCATTGAATCATTGAACTAATAAGTTAATCTATGATAAACGAATGTGGAATGCATACATTTATGTACCATTAAATATTTATATGTCAATAATTTATAATACCCATAATAATGAAAAGGGTATGGTATTCACTAAATGATGATTCCGGCTAGGAAAATCACAGTGCAATTTTGGCAACATAACATTATTATATGGAAATTATTATTTCGTTCAATGAGGGAATAATGGGTTTCCCATAATTTATAAATAAAATATATTGTTCTAGGATCACAATAAATAATATCTGAACATATGAAATGGACTTTAGAAGCATAACATGGGAGAAATACTTAAATGAAAAATAAAAAAAAGATAAAACCCTTTAGAGAATTTCATCATGGTAACAAGTGTACATAGAAGGAATTAATGATAGATAATGTAACATCCCAGGTAAATAAAGATTAATAAATTTTCATATTATCTAACATTTTTGAATTAAATATTAATTTTACATTAAAAAAAACTATGTTCGATGGCTTACCTGATACACAACAACGGGATTATTTGAAATCTTACATTGCACACTTTTAATATAATATTAATATTTTAAATGTTAGTTAACACATAGTAATTGTATTTGCGGGAATAAATATAACTAACTAAAATATTATATTATGTTTTTAAAATTTTTAACATTTATCCAAAAAAGGTAGAGGCTGAAAATAAGAATGAATCTGATTTTAAGCACAAATACTCTTATATTCCTTAAAAGGTCAATTTTCGACCTTTTAATGAACAAAACACTTTAAATCCAATTTTTTTTACTTTTATATATTTTATTTGGAAAATAATATTCTTATTTATAATTGTGAAATAAAAATTTTCTTTCAATGAGATTTTGGTATATTTCAAATAAATTTCATTTTTAATAAATTGAAAAAAATTTTGTATTTTAATTCAAAATTACCATTTAATCTAAATTATTTATAAGAATATATTATTTTTAATAGGTTTTAAATTTCAATTATATTATTCATTCATAATTTAATCCAATGCTAGTCATTGGATATAATTTCACTATAAAATTGTACATAAATAAGTGTCAATCTATGGATATTTATTATTTCTTAAAAACATGCCTTTTGTTTCGATAGCGGGATTTTATTTTATTTTAATTTTTGCCACTCCTATGTTTTGAATTTGTAAAAATGGATTAAATATTTCGAATCAGGAGGTCAAAATTTTGTTTAAAGGTAAACTTTTTTTAGACATTATGAATATTACTTCAGTAACAATTTTATTTACAATGTTTAAAGGGTAAATATGGGAAATAAGGGTAAACCACTATATTATAACAATATAAAATAACACTAACATGAGTTATAATCCTATATTATTGGCACTTTTACTACAATGGACATCCTTGGGTCAATTTTTGTACCTCATGGATCCACATAAGAGTGAAAATGAAACATTATATTAATTAATTTTATGTAATAAAAACAATGACATAATAAAATATCAACTAGTAAATTAATTTTTACATGATGATATATATGATATATCTAGGACTATAAATATTAATTTGAAGTCTAAATATATTTCCTACATCATGTTTTTTATTATAATTTTTAGACATAATTTAAATAATATAATTTATGGCACAATAATGATGTAGTGTTTACCACATTAATGAATGATTTAAATAAATATGATTAAAAATATAAAAACAAAATAAAAAACCTATAATATTCTTATTGGATGAATTTTTATCAAACATGAGTCTTTTTATTCTCTAATTTAATGATTTTTAGAAATTCCTAAATATAATATATGTTTATAATAAAATAATTGTTTTAAACATTCCTAATGAGCCTCTTATACCACATATAAAAGGACTCCAATTCTTACCCATTACTCTCACTTATCAGTCCCCATGGATTGTCCAAAAGCTTCCTAAATAATATCTAAACATCCTTAGCCTCCTCACATAATCCATACCATAGGTAGAAGGAACTCCAATAATACGTTTTGGTTCAAACCAAAGGGAGATACCCAATTTAATGGTTACTTCTTCTTATAAGTTCTTTTCATTTATTTTACTTCTCCAACCCCATAACTTTTTTTATACATTTAGTTTATAAAAAAACCATTATCCTCAATATAATAGGTTTTTTATGAAAAGGATTTGAACTGCACTTACTCACACCTCCATTTAATGGATACAAACGTACTGTTTCTGCGGACGACGAACTACTGCCACACGAAACAATGATTGTTCAAATATCACCAAACACCTCTCATAGTGGCCTTAATGATGGAATTGTTTTTATATGTGATATATTTTATATTTATTTTTTCTCTATGATTATGTGTTTTTAATTTAAATAAAACCATTATGGTTTCCATTATTTGTCAATGTGATAATTTAATTTTAAGAAGTGTAGACTACCACCCCAACAAAGTGATATAACTTGTTAATACCATACATAGAACTTATAAATGCTGGAGTTAATTAAATTATATAATATATTAATCTGGATTTATAATATAACTATTTATCATTACATGTTCATCCCATTAAAACACGAAATAGAAATTAATGTAGCGTTCAAGCGTATGTACGACTTACCGTCTCTATAAATGGTGCATTTCTTTTCTTTTCTCCAACAGGTTTGAACTATTATAAATACATATATATAATAGTTATATATAATATATATGATATCTAAATCTTAAATATCATTCAAGATATAATGTAATTTTGACCACATGGACAAGTTGTAATTATATAATTTTCATTTTTCACTCAAGTAGAAAATATCGACAAAATGACTATTATCAATATGAATTATTAAATATTTTTTATATCATCGTAATAATTCACATTAAAAGAATAATAAACATGAAAAATGTTCTTACGAATTTTGAAATTAGCATTAGTTCATTATTTAAGAGATTTAAGAATGATCGACTCAAGTAAAACATGAGGTAAGGAACATCATCTCAATATCCTTTCATTGAGGAAGATTTTGTTTTAAACGCGACATTATTTTATACTGTATATAAACACATTTAAAATTTAATTTCATTCAATGATAATTGTTTTCTACGAATAATTTTACTAAATGATATATAAATAAGGTTTTATCTTATTCGGTGACAATGACCTTTTCTACTGTCACGAGTATTATTTGATCATTAGCATCCTTAACTAGCCATAATGTTTTTAAAGGAAACTAAATACCATATAATATTTTACATATTTTGGAATTGAAAATGGTTTTGATAATTCTTTTTTATGTAAATATATTTTAATGATATATTATGATTGAAATGTGGAAATTTTTCCCTTCCTTTGTATTTGTTTTATCTGTTATGATTTTATAATGGTACATGGACATTTTACAAGTGGTTACATGAGAAACCAAATAATGGGTGGTGCCCTTACAAATAAGGATAGTTGGTTATGTTATAACCTATAATTAATTTGGTTTGGTAGTCGGTCGTATGGCTATTACATTTAATGATATGTGCGGAAGTCAACTGTATGCTTATTCCATCTGTATATGCTTATGTCCCAAGTTACCTTTATTTTTTATGTGGTCTTTCTATGGGTTTTATGGTTATATTTTGGTTTTAAAATGGTATTAAATGACATTTTATTCATTGAAATGTATTTACTACTTCATAAAGGTGAAAAGTATTACTATTATAGTGTATTCATGGTTTAGTTGTTTTTTTCAGAAACTGACAGTTTTCATTCTTTGTGTATCCCTTACATATATTTTTATGCTCATCCAATTTTTTTGAAATGTTTTTCAGAGGACATAAAGTATAATAGTTTCAAGGATGGGATCATGGAAAAGTCATGATTTCTAAAACAGGATACTAGAAATGACATTTTTTTAAAGAGTTTTTATTTAATTAAAAAATGAAAACTGAGTTGAAGTGTGTATGTTGATATTCATTGAGATCAAATGTAATAGTTGTCACCTATAAACATCAATAAAATTCTCAATATGAATTATTCATTTAATTAAATATTATGTAATTTTTTACAGACAAGACCTTATAGTTGGTATCAGAGGTTGGATTAGACAACATCGGGAGTTAGGATATTGTTATATTAATATCTAGAAATTATTTTTATTTTCTTTTATGATTGAAATTATATAGCACTCACAATTTACCATGTTGCTTCCCATAATATATTTTTGAGTTCCCAATGGTTCCACTCTAAGGAAATTTGGAAGCATTGGTGGGAAGGCATGCAGATAATAATAACTTTCAAAATCAGCAACCAGAGATGGTTGAATTTAAAATTAATCAGTTTGTTGCAGTGATGGATCTGTTGACTTAGGATATAAATGGTGGTGGTATTCATGCACGAGATCATCTAGAACAACCATAGTGGATCTTCTCAGGAGTGGTCCATTTCATGTGGCAGCATCCCACATCATTCATGGGATCATCAGACCCTATCATAGCGGAATGGTGGATTAATGCAACGAAGATGATTTTCGATGTCATGGGGTGTTCATAATATCAAAAGTTTAGTCTCTTTGTTTTTTTGTTTTGAAGGTGAAGCTGATCAGTAGTGGTCGATGGTGAAAAATATCATGGATAGTGTGGAGATTGATACTGTTGTTTGGGAAGAATTGAAAGGTATATTTCTTGAGATATATTTTCCAACTTTGGTTCATCTTAGAATGTAAAAAAATCTTCGAATTGATGTAGGAGGATGAGTCAGTGGCTTCTTATGAAGAAAAATTCACTCTACTACCAAAGTATGCTCCGTATATCATTCAGGATATTGATTGTAAAAAAATTGATTTTAATCATTACTGAAGTCACTATATCAAATAGAATTAGCCCTTCTTGATTTTAAAAGTTATAAAAAACTTGTTTGATGAGACGAGATTGTAGGAATGGTGTTTTCCAATGATCATGAGTTCCAATAGGGTAAAAAAAAGAAGAGGTCCAGTTTGATTGAAAAGGGAACGAATTAATCAAAGTATCCTTAAGGGACAAAAATTAAATATCCATCTTGTGAGAAGTGTTGTAAGAATCATCTAGGAGCATGTTTTTCAAAGTCTGGAATGTTCTTCCAATGTGATAAGATGGGTCATATTCCTCGTAACAATAAGGAAGTTGATCAGAAAGGCAATGAAACACCAACAATAAGATGTTTTAAGTGAAACGAAATGGGCCATTATGCAAATCAGGGTCCAACGAAAACCCAACTGAGGGTAAGAAGCCAGACTACAATTAGATAGGGTTGGTGAAATCCTTTGCAACCACTTCAGCCTCTGTTGGCCCATTAAATGATGTAGTATTAGGTACATTGTATGTTTGATCAAATTATTCCAACATTTTGTTTGATTCAGGGTCTACATATTATTTCGTTTCGTAGAAGTTTTCTATTAAAGTGGGAATTACATCTCATGATATGAATACTGAACTTATGGTAAAAACACATAGAGGAAATGTTGATGAAAAAAGAAATTATAAGAACCTTCATGTCCTAGTGCGTGGAAAGAATCTACCTGTATAAGATATTATTGTTCCCCTAGTAGTGTTTCATGTTATTTGTGTATGGATTGGAATTCCATTTATCATACTAAGATTGTTTTCTTAGCTAAATTTGTTTCTTTTAAAAAATAATTTCTGTTTGTGTACAAGAATTAACACTTACTTTTGATAACATATTAGGAAGCTGAGAATCATGTAAAAGATTAAAATTACTATTTTTGTGGACATAATTTTCAAAATAAAGTAACTATCAAAATTAATGATGTTACAGTTGTAAATTAATTTCTTTATGTTTTTACAGATTAGTTGCCTAGTATTATACCTGATCAGGATGTTAAATTTACAGTTGAATTAACTCCAGATGCTATGCCAATTTCAAAACCCCCTAACCAAATAGTTGAAATTGAACTTTTATAGTTAATGAAACTATTACCGGAGTAATTAGATAATGGTTTTAGTCAACCTAGTACATCACTATTGAGTTCTCCTATCATGTTTATTAAAGAGAAATATGGTTCAATGAGACATTTCATTGATTATAATACATTGAATATCATAACTATTAAGAACAAGTATCATTTTCCTCATATAGATTATTTCGATGATCAACATCTAGGAGCTCAGAATTTTTTGAACATTGACTTGAGTTCAGGGTACCATCCATTGAAAGTAATGTAAGAAGAAATTCTGAAGAACGTGTTTCATAATAGATTCTGACATTATGAATATGTAGTTTTTCTTATTTGGTTATCCAATGCACCTGTTGTATTCATGGATTTTATAAATAGAAATTTTTGAGAGTTTATTTGATAATTTTGTGGTAGGTTTTAATGATGATATTTTGGTTTATTTCAAATGTAAATAAAAATAGTAATTTCATTTAAGGGATGTTATTCCAACCATATAAGAAAAGAAACTATTTTGTAAATTCATAATGTGTGTGTTTTGGTTAAAACAAATTTTTTTTTCTTTGTCACATTGTTTCAAAAAATGGCATAACTGATGATCCAGCTAAAAATATTTGTTAAATAATTTCCAAGACCCACAAATATAATTAAGATTCATTTTTTTATTCATTCAGTAAGTTATTACATGAGGTTTATTGTAAATTATGTATTTTTATCTTTTCCAATGACAAAGTTAACTTGAAGCGGAATTATGTTGATTTGGACAAAATAATGTGATGATTGTTTTCAGGAATTGAAAAAAAGATTAGTGAATTCTCATGTTTTGGAATTACCTTCCAATTATGGTGAGTTTGTTATCTACAGGGATGCTTCATTGAAAGGACATGGTTGTGTCCCTATGCAGAATGATTAAGTAATTTCTTATGCTTCTCGTCAGTTGAAACCTCATGAGTTAAATTACACTACACAGGATACAGAATTTGAGGGTGTTGTTTTTTCTTTAAATATTTGGAGGCAACATCTGTATGGGATAAAATATGAAATATAAACTGGAAAAAAAAAATTGAAATATATGTTAACTCAAAAATAATTGAACATGAGACAACAGAGATGGCTAGAATTAATTAATGATTATGTTTGGCCGATCCTTTACCATCCGGGAAAGGAAAATAAAGTTGATGATAATTTTAGTTGAAAAAAAAATGCTACATTAACCATGATGCATTTGGAATGAGATCCTTTGTTTATTGATTTTATGAACATTGGAATATAAGTATTTGGTACAAGAAATTCCTCAATTTTGTATCAGGAGATAATAAAATCATCTCTATCACAAATAATAAATCAATAACCAAAAGAAGACAGTGAGTTATAGAAAAATATAGGTTGGTTCATAATAGTATCATTCTGGAATTTATCATTGGTAATTATTTTATTTTGAGGTTTGGTAAATGATTATGTGCGCCTAGTGATTCATAGTTGAGGAATGAGTTGTTATGGGGTGGTTATAGTTCTCTATTTTCAGTTGATCCTGGCAGAACTAAGATGCACATATTTATTCAGGAGTATTACTGGTGGGATGGAATTAAAGGATATATTTATGAGTTTACTGTGATTTGTTTGACTTGTCAATAGGTTAAAGTTGAGTGGAAGTTACTAAAATAAATTATTAAATATTTACTAGTGTGAGAGTGAAAATGAAAAAATATATCAATTGCTGTTATTTTGGGATTACCAATACATCATGAGGTAATATTGAAATCTGGGATACTATTGATTGATGGACTAAATATGCTAATTTCAATCCTATTAGATATACTATATCACAAGATCAACTATATCAATTGTATGTTTAAGATATAGTCATGTTGAATGGAGTTCCCCGCTCTATTGTATTTGATCATGATCCCAGGTTTACTTCTAACTTTTTGAAAGGCCTTCAAAAGTCGTTGGGTACTCAATTAAATTTTAGTACTTCTTTTCACCCTCAACCAGCCAGACTGTCAAAATGAACAATTCAAACCATGGAGGATATGCTACGCGCTTGTTCAAAGGATTACCAGGTAATTTGGTACAATCATCATTATTTGGATGAATTTTCATATAATAACAGTTTTCATTCCACTCTACAGATGTCTCTATTTGATTCATTATAAAGGAAGAGATGTCGAACTCCTTCTTTTTGGAATAATGTAGGTGAAAGAATGTTTATGGGATTAGAATTGTGAAACGAGATGGTAGGAAATGGTCAATTGATTTAGAATAAAATGAGAATATCTCAGATCAAGAAGAAAATTTATATGGATTACCAGAGGAAGAAACATTATTTTGTGGTAGGTGATAAGGTCTTTCTCAAAGTATCTCCATGGAAAAGTGTGATTCATCTTGGAAATAAGGGAATGATGAGTCTGAGGTTCATTGGACCTTATGAAATCCTAGATAATTTTGGATCAGTTACGTACAGATTTTCTTTACCTCCATGTTTAACCCTTGTACACAATTTTTTTCATGATTCAATGTTGAGAAAGTATTTTCCAGATCCATCTCATGTTTTGAGACCAGAGGTAGTTCAGTTGGTATAGAATCTCACTTATGAGGAACAACCAGTTTAGATTCATGATCGAAGAGAGAATGTGTTGTGATATTAAGTAATTCATCAAGATATGGTTTGGTGGAAAAACTATATTGTTGAAGATGCAATGCGGGAATCTGAAAATGCTATGGGGGATAAATACCGCCACTAATTTGATAAGTGAATAAAAATGGCGAGGAGGTAACTTCCAAAAGGGATGTAGGATGTAATATCCAAGTAAAATAAAGAATAATACAATTTAAAATTTATTAATATTTGTTAATTAAATATCAATTATACTTTAATAATGATGTTATGTTCGTTGACATACCCGATATGAAACAAAAAGTTTTTTTAAATATGATATTGCACACTAATAATATAATAATTTATTTTTAAATTGTAGTTAAAGAATAACCGTTGTACTGGAAGGAATGAATATAAATAACGAAATATGAGTGTATATGTTTTTAAATGTTTTTACATTTATCCAATTATTTTTGGAGGCATAAATTATGAATGAATCAGATTTTAATCACATATACTGTAATATTTTTTAAAAGGTTGATTTACCGCCTTTTAATGGTGAACCCCAATTAAATATATTATGGGTCACTTTTATATGTACTATTTTAAAAAGTAAAATTATTCATTAGTATTGGGACATCAACATTTACTTTGGATGATATTTTGGTATTTTATGATAAAATTCATTTTTAATGAATTATGAAAATACTGTATTTTTATTCAAAACTACCATTTAATATAATTTATTTATTTGGATAGATAATATTTTAAATTAGTTTTACATTGTATTTATATCATGTTTTCACTATTTAATCCAATTTTTTTAATTGATGTAATTTCACTATAAAATTGGACATAAATAAATGTCAATATTTGGATAGTAATTATTTCTTAAAAACACCCCTTTTGTTTTGAGTGTGGTAATTAATTTTAAATTAATTTATCCCATTTATATATTTTGAATATGGAAAAATTGATTCAATATTTTTATTCATTAGTTAAATATTTTATAAATAGGTAACTTTTATTTATAGACATTATGAATATTTACATCAGTGAAAATTTTATTTACAATTGTTGAAGGGTATATCTGGTAAATAAGGGTAAAAAATATAATTATAATAATTTAATATTACCCTAACATGTGTCGTAATTCTATTAGTTGATACATTTCTGATCATATGAATCATTGGGAAAAATTTGGGAACCCTTGGAGCCACGTAAGAGTGATAATGATAGTTTATATTAATTATTTTAAAGTAATGACCAGAATGGCATAAAAAATATCTTTTAGTTAATAAATTTTTGCATGGGGTTATCTTATTTATAATTTCAACTATACAAATTAATATGAAAGATAAATTTATATCCTACATCATGGTATTTTTTAAACATTTTTTAGAAATTATAAAAATAAAATTATTTACGATAGAATAATGATGCAGTGTTTACCTTAATGATTAATGATCTAAATAAATAAAATTTTAAATAGAAAAAAATCCATAACCAGTCCAATTTATGTTGGATGATTTTTTTATTGAACATCAGTCATCTTATATTAGAATTTAATGATTTTTGGACTTTTTTAAACTGAATATATGTTTATAATTAAATAATTTTTTCAAACACTTTTAAAGACAACCTCCTCTCCCTATAAATGGACACCAATTCTACCACATTCCTCAAACCTATCAAGACCCATGGCTCATCAAAACCCTTCCAAAATGAGCTCCCCAAATCCTTCTAATCCTCATAATATCATTACCTACTAATGATTAAACTATATGTAATCATTTTTGTTCAAACAATAGGTAGATACCTGATTTAAAGGTAACATTTTCATTAATGGATTTTTAATTTATTTTACTTCTCCGACAACCTATAAAATTATTATACATTTTTTTAAATACTAGTACCATTAATATACTATGTTTTTTTATGATAATGATTCGAACTTCCCTAACACATAACTCCATCCAATATATAACAACAAATTGTTTCTATGGACGACGAACTATTTCCACACAAAACATGGTTTTTTAAAATATCTCCAACTACCTCTCATAGTGGCCTTTATGATGGACCTGTTTTTATAAGTAATATATATTATATTTATATTGTCTCCATGATTATGTATTTTTCATTTATATCATACCTTTATGTTATCCATTCTTGGTAATCACGATAATTTTAATTTGAGAAAGTGCGGACTACCATCCCTTTAATGTGTTATTAATCGTTCATAACATAAGTGGAACGTATAATGGATGGAGTTACCAAAATTATATATGATGTTATATGGTAATTATAGTATAACTATTTATAATTTATTTTTCAACCCATTCAATTGCGAATTAGAAATGTATGTAGCATTCATTCTAACGTACTACTTTCAGTCTCCATGAACGGTGCATTTCATTTCTTATCTACAAATGTAATGTACAATTATAAATACATATATTTACTAGATATATATGATATATATGATATTCAAATCTTGAATATTATTCTATAGATTATGGAATTATGACCACATGTACAACTTGTCATTATAAGAAGTTCATTTTTGACTCAAGTACTAAATATCTATAAAACAACCATTATTAACATAAATGATTACATAATATTTATAACATGGTAATAAGTGACATAAAAGATATAATAATTATGAAAAAGGTTCTTAATAAGGTAGATATTAACATTAGTTTTTTATTCAGAAGATTCATCCACGATCGAGACACGTTTGACATGAGGTAAGGGACATCTTCTCAATTTCTTTTTGTTGAGGCATATTTTGTTTTATACACATTATAATTTATACGGTATATAAAAACCTTTTAAATTTTATTTCATTAAAAGGGAATATTTTTCTATGAGGCACTTTACTAAATGAATAAAGGTTGTTTTATGTTATGTAGTGACAATCACCATTTTCGCCACCCTATGTATTATTTGTTCTTTGGCTTCCTTAACATGTTATAATATTTTTAAAAGGAAAATAAATACCATACAGTATTTTACGTATTTTGGTTTTGAAAATGGTTTTTATAAATCATTTTTATGTCAACATATTTAAATTATATATTATCACTGAAATGAGGAAATGTTATCATTCCATTATATTTTTTTATGTGATATGATTTTATAATTTTACTTGATCATTTGAATGGTGGTTACACAATAATCCAAATGACAGGTGGTTCCAAGATAAATTATGATGTATTGTTACATTATAACCTCCAATTTATTCTGTTTTAAGTGGGTAATATGGATATTTTATTTAGTGATATGTGTGGAAGTTGACTGTATGGTTATTCCATCAATGTATGTTTATGTCTAAAGACACCATTATATGTTCTATGGTCTTTCTATGGGTTTAATGGTAATATTTTGGATACATAATGGTTAAAAATGATCTTTTGTTATCTGAATAGTAATTACTACTTCATAAAGGTGAAAAATATTACTTATGACAGGGTATTCAAGGTTAACTTGTTGTTTTGAAACACTAATAATTATCATTCTTTAAGTATCACTAAATTAGATTTTCATGCTCATCTCATGTGTTGGAAATTTTTTCACATGACATAAAGTGGAATAGGTTCAATGATGTGATCATGGAAAAGTCATGTTGTCTAAAACAAGTAACTATACATGAAACATTATTTAAAAGAGTTTTTATTTTTATGAAAAAATGTTAATGAGGTTTACGTGTATACTTTGAAATTTTTTGAGATGAAATGTTATAGTTATGGCCTATATCTCTAAAATAGAAACCCTTAATATATCCTCAATGTGAACTATTCATTTAATTCAAGATTATGTAATGTTTTAAGGCTAGATCCATATAGATAAAGATGAATTTTATCATTAAAACATAATTAAGGTTATATGGCGTAGTTTCTAAATCAAAGCCCAACATTTGAAATTGAAATTAAAATGGTATTATGAAAAAAATAATCATAGATAATAATGATAAAGGAAGGAATACCTTATGAAAATTTGGTATGTTATGGTGTATGATTAAAATATCATAAGGGGTCTTGATGAGAGTGAGATGATTCTAACATAATATATACCTAAAACAGAAAATATGGGGGTTGTGTTTATTCATAATACAAAATAAAAATATGGAACTAAATAATCATAATGTAAAAAAGGGTAGCTTTAGAAAAGAAAAATACCCTATAAAATATCGGCATAGTAGTGAGTATACATATGGGTTCATAAGAGGGATAAATGTTAGTGAAGGGGCTCTATTCATGTATAAATAAAATAAAAAATAATGAGTATATTTATTAACATATCCTAACATAGTAATTAAAGAAATTAAAATACATAACACGAAATGAATTCCTGATAAAAGTAGTTGGTGGAAGATCTCTTATGGAATTTTGACATAGTAATTCCCTAGTTAATGGTCCATATTATAGAGGTAAATGGTTCATAATATAAATAACAACAATTATATAGTAATATAATTATTAAAAAATAATCTCAATGGATGAAATTTATATTAAAGGATATACTCTCAAATAAGGTTCATAAATTCCTCGAGGAGAGAAACCCCTTACTAGGAAGTGTGATCAGAAATGACTGAGAGAGGCTTGAGTGTGGATTATTGGGAGATAGGGGAAAACTGGGAGGATTATAGAGAGAGGATGGTAGAGGTTGGTCATTCTCTAAATGGTTTTATTGAAGAGTAATGAGAGATTTAGTGGGGGTATATTGGAAAGGAGAGGCAATTCTTTAATATTTAGGTTTTGGACATTCATATTAATATAATCAAAGCCACAAAACATCCAATGGGTTTTTCCAGGGTTTCATCCAAATCTGATTTGTATAAAATATTTATACTTCAAAGGGATGAACAAATTAAAATATTAGTCTTTCCTATTTGGTGGTGAGTCACACACACAAGGAAATCATTTGAAAATGATTAAATATTTTATATGTCATGGATGGTCCAATATGAAACTGTAAAATTAATAAAACAAATTCAAAATTATATTATTTAAAATTTAAAACATATGTTTGCCGAATATCCAATTAATAGTAATTTATTACATCACTATTGTGGTATTATGGTGTCGTAAAACAAATTATATATTTAAATGGTATTTAATTTTTACACAAAAATTCGAGTGTCATATAAAATATCGAAAAATAAATCCTTAGCTAAAATCGACATCCTGAATCCAAAAATAATATATATTATATCTAAATAATTTTCTAAATATGTGAATTTTTTCGTTTAACATAAAAACTGACATTAATTTAAAATTCATGTATTTTGAAAAAAATTACATCGAAACCTTAATAAAATTACAATTGTATAAAAAATTATATAATCATTTATATTCACTAAAAAGTAATTAATAATAATATTTTATTAAAAGATTATTAAATTAAACAATCAGTTAATTTATCAATTTTTGTTTGTTAAATGAATTTTATTTATAAATGACTGTTGTTTATTAAAACCCATTTATAGTGTAACAATAATAAAATGATTGTATATTCGTTATTCAATACAAAAATATTGAATATATTAATATTGCAAGGTTCATTTGTATTACCCATTATCAAACCCGCATATAACATAAGAGTATGGTGTACGATGTTGATGGACTCCTGGGGTGGCCCAGGAAATGTCGCTTGCTTTTTTATCACTATTAACATCCACTTTTCCAGTATAAAAATTCAGTTCAAGCTTAATTTTTTAATTCTCTTCTTGGGTACAGTCCAGAGCATATCCCAGTGATGCTATCCCTATCCCGAGCTCTGAAAAATCAGGTTCATGTGGAGAAATTATACTCAATGATTCCATACCTTCATTTGAATGCGTAATTTGGATTTTTAAATCCCTATATTGATACCAATAATGTGATCACTTTTCAACGACTATATTAGGAACCAAAAATATTTAATGGTAATTTAAAATCCAAAAACATAAATCTATGTGCATATGTTTACATAACCATTTTACACAGTAAATAATTTAATGATATAAAGTGTAATTTTAATTATAAAGATAATGTTCATTACAGAAACCCATTCCACTTATTTATGTAATAAAATCCCAAAATTCTTATGAATCCAAATTAATCTCAGGGGATCTGATATGATGAATCCTTTATGTTCCAGTGGTATAATTTTTTAAATATATTTTTCTGATGTGTGGGACTTATATATCCATCTAATGGATTGAGTAATTATTGGAATCTCATCAGATAAACATGAATTCTATAGGGAGTAAACCAGAAATTGAATATAAATTATTCCACATTAATAATATTTTGATGGAAACATGACCACTAAAATGGTTTGGGGAGTGAATCTGTTCCATGATGATAGGCATGTAAATGATCCTTGGATAAAATTACATTTATTTTCAATGATTTATTATATTCCAAAATTCCATTAATTTTCCCATTATTATGATCTCATGGATTATATTATTTTAATCACATATTATACATGTCTTATTAAGTGATAATTATTAACTAATACCCACTATTATATTCTTTTATGTGTGGGATACAATTTAAAAAGTATACGATCATATTATCATAACCTTCTCATAAATCTATGTTAATGTATTTAAATTTTTTACTCTTCCTAAGAACATATGATCAACCATTCTTTTTTTTATATTCCACAGTTTATGAAAAATTTCATTATGTGTGATATTCATTATGAGGAGTGATAATTATGAATAATATTATATGATATGATGTAGTTAAAATGTGAACATTTTTTATAAGTATCTGTAAATCTATAGGCACTATACTAGTATGATCATCCGACATGAGATTTTGTAATATAATGATTATATATATGAATTATGTATTATCTATACTTCAATATCATGGGTTGTTACTCTTGTAATTTTGGAAAGTTACTAATGTTTTACCCTTTAGGAGATGACAAATACATGAACTATTCCATGGTTATTACCATGAATACCTCGATAACCTATGGATACATTCAACACCACCATCAACCCTTTTTGTGAATTTTGGATAATCTCCATGAATACCTAATACAAAGAGCACCATGGGATGGAACACCATGTGAATCTCTCAGAAAATATGGGATATAGACTTCTTTTATCTTTTAAAATTTCCTATAAAACCACATTGATTTTAACAAAGCCCCATTAATATATCTAGGTTACATCCCATTCCCCATATAACATGTCTAATAAAACCAGGTATCCATTTAGTTTTAATTACATAATTTAATATAGGGGAATCATTCCAACCAATAACCTATATAAAATATCCTTGAACTGGGTTACCTGATGCACTGAAATCATGAAAATATTATAAAACACACTATGGATCAAAAAAAATTGATAGAAAATTATGAGAACACATAATGAAATCAAAAATACGAACTTACCTAAAATAAAATTAATAAAATTATTTTTACAGAGATGATGTGTGTCATATTTTATCTTGTACATTGAAAATTCTAAAATATTTTACTAAAGTATGTCACAATGATAATAATATACATGGAGGTTAGAAAGGATATATCATTAATATTTAATGTAGGGATTCTATTACACAGATTTATTGAGGTAGCATTATGTGAATATTTTAATTTTGGAATTTGTATAATAGTTTATGATTATTCTTATTGCAGAACAACTATATATTTTGTGTCAAAATTATTGAATATTGTGGATTTTTTTACAATAGAGGATCAATTTGTTATTATTAATAATAAAAGAATTGGATCACATGTTTAATGTGTTTATTAACGGATTTAGACAATTATAAAAGTTATAATGTCTTATTTATAATATTTAATGTTTTATACAAATTATATAGATTTAAAACATATATTCCATGATGAATAATATTAAATTGAAATATAATTTTATCATAATATTTTTTAAGGATGAATATTTTGACTTATTGAGGACACATGGAATAAATAATATGATATAGAGGATGAATAAGTTCATGGATTTTTAAATTTATGTAATAATATTTCCTTATTTAGTCCTCAAATATGATGAATGTTATATGAGACAAATTAAACAAGGGATAATAGAGATGTAGAATATTTTACAATTGTATAACCAGAATTCATATCCAAGTGAGATATTTTTCATATATAATCATATAGATCCAAATTTGATATGGATTGGAATATAAATCATACCCATAATGATATAATTATACCTCATCACTATAGTTTTGAGGGGTATTTGGGGGGGGGGGGTTAATGACCCCTCCCTAAAAGTCAACAGGTTTGGGGGCCAAAGGCCCATACAATATAGTTTTACAATATAAGGTATATAAAAAATAAAATTAAAAACACTTTCATCTAATGATTACATGGATTAGAATAAATAATTTTCATTTTAGATGCACAAATATCAATATTGTAAACTATCACATTGGTGAGTCAATAGAAATTATAACAACATATTTCATATAGAAAATTAGTTCATGAAATTTTTTAATATTCATTAATTATAATAATATTAAATTTTTACATGTTCATACTAAATTTTGGAAACATTTTATATTAAATACATATAATAATATATAAAATTGTGTTTTATTTCAACTCTACGGACATTGGATATCTTCCAGATCACATTAAATGGTTTAATAGAATTTATTTCTATATTTTCTTTTTTATTATATAGTGGCACTAAAATTTTCTATGAAAAATAATTTCTTGAAGGGTAATTTAAATTAGATAAATTATATATAAATCCCGTTGAGTTGATTAATTAATGTTGGGATTGATTGTGAAAAATAATTTAAATAATACTTCGTGTTTATTTTGTATTTCAACTGATTTGGTTTCAAAAGGTCATGATCCAGAAAAAATAATTTAATGTAGTTTTAATTGTTTCTCTCCAATTTTAATTCAAATTATGTGAAATAAGAAAATCATATTTGTTTCCACTCCTACCATTTAAAAACAATAAAGTCAGTTGTGGTTATTTATAGGGAGGTTTTATAATATTTTGAATCATACTACAAATTTTTATAATAATTCCATAAATACATATATTGGAATTTATACTGATATATTTTTTCATGATATAAGTAAATGATGACATACACATTGATATTATAGAGGTCCATACAATTGATAAATTTTTAGAACATATGAAAAAATGGTGATGATCAAATTTTATGTTGAGAAGAATGATATTTTATTCATTTTTATTGAATATTTATTATAATTTTTACTTCATCACATTATTGAAATATCATACTTAATCATTATTTTATTCATTTCGGTTGTCATATACATGATCCCACTCAAGATATATTTTTGATTTTGAATCTATTTTTGGGTAATTTATCAAATGGTTTACAGATATAAATTCTGGTTATATTAGTTTTATTTTATAATTTTTTGTAATTTTATTATTTAATTATATTATTTATTCGAATTTAGTGAATCCAAGGTATAGATATTTCATTTCTGAATATTAGAAGGTATTGATCAGTATGATTTTATTTTAAATAGGGTGTAATAATTACAAACTAATTAGTTTGATGCTCAATGTACTTAATATTTCTTTTGGATTCAATGATATTTAGGTGGCCCTTGTAGAATTTTCTATTTATTGTTATGTTGGGATTATACAAGAAATTGTATTATAAAAATTGAATAAATGATCCATATTTGAATGTGTTATTTTAAAAATCATGTTATACAGATGATATGATTAAAAAAATCCAAGGTTATGTTATGAGTAAGTGTCTAAAAAATGTGTTTAAAATTTAGATATATGATTAAATGATATTTTTTGACAATATATTTCTATTAGTTTAACACTGAAAGAAATAAAAATATAATTATTTTATGTGAAATTTAATTTTTCCCATAACTTGCGAAGCATGTAACATAATTTTGAAAAGATAATAAACAATTAAAATATAACTAAATCATTATTATTAAAAAATAATAATTATGTTTGTTTGAATGAATAAATTTAAACTAATAAAATTATATACATTTCACATAAAAAATTTAAATCTTTTTTTAAATGAAATTAAGAATATTTTGGGAAAAAAGGAATCATTTTTAGAAAAACTGTATTTTTTATAATTGAAGATTTAGTTTAATATTTAATATTTATTATTTTATTTATAATTTTTTTATAAATGTTAAAAATTTATATAATAAAAATGACATCATTTATTATATTTAAAAAATTAAATAATTATTGGATTAATATTTTATTCTTTTTTCAATTTTTCATTTTTTGATTAATATTGAAAAATAATGAATTACAAATCCAAACAATATTTTAATTTAAATAATTTATAATGGTAAATTATATTTTGAAATGGTATTAATGATTTTTCTTTTCAGTTTTACATTAATTATTCTATTTGATTTCATTATAATATATTTTATATAAAAAATTTTATAAATATATTTTAATCTTTTGATTATTATCCCTTTAAAACAGAATTTATCATTCCACCTGCATTGATCCTGTTTAATTTAAAATTTTTCAATTTTATTAAAATCATTTATAAAAATTTATTCATTATATAAGATCATTGTAATTTTTAATTTTTAATAATTTGAACATAATATTTTCCAAAACTAATTAATAATTTATTGAAAAATAACAACCCAGGATAAGGTAAAAATGGATTTTCTATGAGGTTAAAATTAGAGTATAACGATTAAAAATTACATCCCAAAATGTAAAAACAAAATAATTGGACATATAATGACCTCATATATTCTTTTATTGAGAATGGTACATTTGGTAATAATGTTACAGGATAAAAACATGTGTATGATTGAATCCATTATATAAATTATATGTCTGCCACTCACCTACTTCATAATCTTCCACCCCTCTCTTCTCTTATTATCAACTAGAAAACTCATGGGTTTGGAAAATACCTATCCTTTTAATATCCATAATTCCATATCCTCATCCTATAAGCCTTATTAATTTGATTAAATCCAACATTAAAATAATTTCGTTCAATCTTAATGAAGATACCTGAAGATGATGTAATGTTTTCAATGAGGGTATTTATTTTATTTCCCTCTCTACCCCTTTATATTTTAATTAAACCATGATGATATAAAAACCTCAGTATCATTTATATAATTGGGTGTTTTTATAAAATTAACATTACGTAAAAAAAATTCCACTACCATAAAATATGTTATGAAATTATTATTTTTGTATAAAAAGGACTACCACCCCCTGAAAATTATCATAAATTTATTATATAAAACATTGATTGTTTAAGAATAATGATGGATCCAAATCATTTATATGATATTTATAAAATAATTTTACCAGTGGAGTCATTATATAATATATATATATATATATACATTTTTTACTTTCTATTTCATTGGTGACAAAATCAAACTGCTTGTATTTGTGTGGTGGCTACAACAATGCATTTAGATGTTACTCATCTTTATCTAACACATTACTTGGAAGGTGATTTGGTTTGACATAATGATTATGTGTGATATTATTCAAAATATTATGATATTATGTACATATATATTTAACTTAAAATAATATATATTATATAATTTATAAATTTTAATTCTTGTAATGATGATAACATTGCTATGTTATATGTTGAAAACTGCCTTAACGAAGCTATGTTAACCTATTTTCATCACCAAAAAAAATAAATAATATAATAATATATTAATAAAAATAATATTATATATATGTTATTATAATAATTTCAGAAAAAATAAAAAATTCATACGAGTATTCCATAACTATCCTTGAAAAATGTAAAGGTTACTCATGCATACATACATCTTATCATCTCCATGATCATAACATAACTAGTTTCTAATATCCAACATTAATAATTTATTTAATAATTTTAACTGATTTATAAATAGGAAATTAATTTAAATATATCTATTATGGAGCTGATAGAACCAAATAATATACAAAATAACCAAGACATTCCTAACAATGAAAAAAAGAGAAAACATGACTATTAACAACTGATGTAATGAAAATAATGAAATATTATTAATAAATGTGTTGTAAAATGTAAAAAGATGATAAAAGATGATATTATAAATTTTAATATTATAATTTTATAAGTAAATTATATTCATATAAACATTATACATATGATGATTACATGTTTTACTAATGGAAGGAATGGGGAAGGGTATTTCATATTAGTTTTTATTCCACTAAGTCATATATGTTATTATGAACCAATTCCCATATATGAGGTGAAAATTAATTTCTATTAATATATTTTATGATTTTTATTTTATATTATGATTTATTTTTTGTCTCCCATTGAATGATTTTATCAATGTGGATTTAACGTGAAAATTAAAAATTGGTAAATATTATTTTGCAATATCACATTCTTTTGTTATTTCTAACATTATACAAAAACAATAAATTTATATTCGATATGATTTATTAGAAATTAAATATCTCTTCAAAATCAATATTATCGTATTATTGATATTATTATTTCATAAACTATAGTACGTTTTTACATATTGTGTTTACTTCAAATGATTATATAGGGATGTATTGAAAAAATAAATATCTATTACTCAATACAGATATTAGATGATAAGGCATATGAATTTATTAATATAATTTATTAATCAATATATGATTGATGTTTTGGAAATGTTTTTATGGGTGGGGCCAATTATAATATATAACCTTAATTCATCAATGGATCATCTGAGAGCAATTAAGTGCGTGCAATAAAATAGGATTCATCATATTTTTTTTTAAACGCCCCTTGAAGGTTCTAGATAGTCGAGGTATCATGGTTCATGAGACCATTGAGTTAATTAAAATAGAATAAAATTAATTAAGAATTTTGTTGTAATTATCCATGAGGTTTTCAAAATAATAATACCTATGGACGATTTTCATTTTTTTATTTCATAAATGAAACATGTTATCTATTTTTTACAATTCAATATTGATTATGTCGTATTTTTTATAAAATTAGGTTATTTAAGTGGAATGTGAAATCATTTATTTACCATTATTTATTTATTAGATTATAATTATTCAATTTCCCATCCACTATAAATAACCAATATTGATCATTTAAACTCCCCCATAATTTGATTAATTTACCAAGTATTTTAAGAATACATCATTGAATGTGTTCTCAAGAATGGAATTTATTATGTGTTATTTTTTTAATATGTTTTATTTTTGTTTAACAAATTAAAATTGGTAATATATATTTGGTGTGCAAAAAAACTATTAAACCGATTAGTCCATATTGATTCTTCCCATTATATCATTATCAATATAGTAAATTAAGGTACTAGATACATGTTACTGCTATTGGGAATATTATAGTTAGAAAGAGTTGAAAATTAGTTGGAATTATGGGAACTATATTTAAGTGAAATTATATATTGGTGATAAAAAAATATTTGATAGATGTTTAGTATAACTATTTAATATCATCCTAAATTTTTATTTTGAAAAGATTCTGTGGTTTTTTTTCAAATAATACACAAATTTCAAGATACTAATAGTGGATGTGGTTCTGCCACATTGGTATCTATGGGTAAAAACTCAATATATTTTACATTAGGTGTGACTCAAGCGTCACATAAAACATGAAAAAGTCCCCTGCTATGCATCTTATATAACACTTATAGGGGTTATTCATATGAAAATTCAAATATTATTCATAAATGATTAATAAGGATTTAAAAATAATGATATCCCCAATCAAAAAATTTTATGATTTTAATATTAAAAATAAAATTTATTTATTTAGTGCTAAATTTGACAACATATATGGTATTATATATTTTTATTTAAACAAATTTATGTTATAAGATAATCCAATGCATCCCATTATATAAAAATTGTGCTAAAAAGGGTGAAGGTGGTTAATACTCATGGGAAATGTCTTGATTTCCCTAAGGGTGAATAAAAAACCCCACGCTATGGATGAGATAATATTATTTTTATATTAGGTTGTAACAATAAATTTGTTAAAAGATTACCTTAATGATATGAAGACTCATATACCCTCATGAGGATCTTCTATTCTGGATCAAATTATGTGATATAATCCCCCATTATTTAGTGGGACATCATATATTATTGTTGATGAGAAATAGATTTTGTCTTGGGATAATATATTTATAGCATTTTGATGTTGTGAAAATAATAAGGTTACACTTCTTGTGTATTTTGTCAAATGTAATGATGATCGATGGTGGTCATTGATACAAATTTTTTTAGAGGAACAAGAAATATAAATCATGGAATGAAAAGATTTTTAGGATTTATTCATTGATAAATATTTCTATTATGTGATAAAAATAGAAATGTAGATGAAGATCTTTAGTTTAAGGATGAATGATAAATAATGTGTTGTTGAGTATGAGGAAACCTTCACAAGGACCACTAGGAATGATATGGATTACATATACTACAAAAATTTCATGATTTATTTATTTATTAATGGTCTAATTACTATTATCGAAGGGCATTGGTCTTTAAATTTTTTATTCATCATATAATGAAATATATTTTTGTGTCATGGAAAGAGATAAATAATATTCCGTAAAAACAATATTCAAGGGAAATCATGATAACTAGATGTCATATGATTTTTAATAAAAATGGAATGTGTTAATTAAGGTGACTACTATGGATCAATTTAAATCATGTAAAAATTATGGAATTAAACAGCATAGTATATTAATGAAGGTCATGGGATTATTTTACAAGTTCATTGATAATGTAGATAATTAACATGAATAATAGAGGAGGAAAAATGAATTATATTCACTGTTTTAACTATAAATAAATATGAAATTATTCACATCAATTTACCATGTTTCAATGTAATCATTTACATATGTATCCAAGGGGATAGTGGTAATATTATATAGTTACAATAGCTGAGGTGGAAGTATCTAATGATGTGGTGGAAGGTAAAATATTTCAATAATAAAATTTATCATACTGATTATTTGATTCCTGATCCTCTCAATCTTTTATATATTTTTTGATTTTTAGGAAGATTATTATTATTTTTTGAATGAGTTTTTTTATAAAAAAATACTAGTGAATTATAATTATATTGATGATGTGTCAGATAGTCCTATTATGAAATATAAAATTGATTTATCTATTTGTCTTTAAATCATACCTATAGATGAAATTGATATAATACAAAGTATGGAATAGAAATAAAAATATGCTTAAGATATTTATTTCAACAAAAGGAAAAATATGATTTTAGAGTGAGATATTAAATTCCTTATTTTTAGAGAAGACACTTCCTCATCCGAGTCATATCTGGATCCTTCCTTGGTAGCCCAACTAAATGATATTTTTTAGAAAGAATATAAATTATATATGGATTAATATTGTAAACATTAAATTTTTTATGTACCAATTATTTATGAAAACATTTATCAATTCCCTAAATAATTACTTGGACATCCTTTAGGGAAAAAATTTGATTTTTCTATTGTTCTATTCCTTGACTCAAGATCAATAACAAAGACAGCATACATAATGTCCAATATTGAGTTATTGTAGTCGATGATTCATATCATGGATTGGGTGATAAGTTTTTATATTTTTATATTGATTTTATGTAGTGTTCCCCCACTATCCTTGTTATGAAGAAATATGGATCCATTAGGCGATGAAATTATTATGGGGAAATAATTAAAATTTGTCAATGAACTAGTATATTATGCCTCGAATTCATTACTTATTCATTCCTCTTCCAAGATAAATATATTCTTAAAAGAAATTCCTTTTTTATAGGATTGATTAATTTCAAGTAAATAAGGAAAAATTTGAAAGACATGTTTTTTAATCAGGTATATACATTACGAGTTTTACAAAATTCCACATCGATTATATAATAAACCTATGTTTTAATGAATCTAATAAAAAATGTATTCATGGAATTTAATTGTGATTTTTCTCTTGTATTCATTGATAATATTTTATTGTATTCTAATATCTATGAGGAAAATAATAATCCTTTCCAGGTAATTTTTGTAAATCTTACAATGAATGTTATATTTTGGTAAATTATTATTTTTTATTTTTTGCGTAAATAAGTCTATATACATGGCTTTATTTTCTCCATGTATAGAATCATAGTTTATCCTATGATGATGAATGTAGTAATTAAATAGGGTATTATAATGAACATTACTAAGGTATATAGTTTCATTAGTTTTGATGGTCACTATAAGAGATTAATGTAGAATTTTTCTTTATCTTCTAACATCTAATCCTTGCACACATATACTTGGGTTATTCTTATTTATACAAAGTAATGTGATTTTTTTTGATGGACTAAAGAGGATATTGGTCAATGACCTCATTCTGACTCGACCATCTGGGAATTAAATTTTTGTGATATATAATAATTCATTGAAGAAGGTATTTTTTAATTCCAAAAGGGAAAAAAATTGTTATTCCATATTCATCAAGGTAGTTAAAAACCTGGGAATTAAACTACATTACTCATGAACTTGAGTAAGATGTTTTAATACTTTCATTAATGTTATGTTCACATTATCTCAACAGAGAATTATATGAGTATACATGGAATAAAAATCAAAAAATAAATCATTATATACAAATGTATATATATGAGACAAAGGATAATTCACAATCTATATAATGTTTCAAATTTGACAGAAGAATATAATCTTTGTAAATTAAATTTGGTAGATAATGAATTGTGTGTGAATGTTAATGGATTTATTACCCAAATATTGATTCAGAGGGATCATATGTTCATTGATATAGTAATGATAAATATGTGAATTATTTTGTTATGGGAGACATCAATCATTTTTCATTAAAGTAAAAAACCATCATTTTTAGAAATTATAATAATTTTACAATATGATCATGAGAACATTCCGAAGAAAATTAAATATATGCGTTATGGGAAAATAAAAATTCTTTAATAGTGAAGAGGGTATTCCCAAATTTGGAAGGATAATATTTTTTCTATATATATAATTGATAAAAGGTTTTTTTGGATGATTCCAATAGAATGATGTAATCTATGAATACATGAAGTATAATTATTTATGGGTATTTTTGGGAGATTTTTGGGATGAATAACATAAAGCTGGAAATTTATGATTTTGTGTTATGAATTTTGTTTTTTTTCGTCAATTAAAAAAGGTCAGGAATCAACTTATTGAAATCATTAATCCAATACCTCTTACTATGGGGAGATGAGATGAAATTACCATTTACTATGTCACACGTCTATAAATCTTTCTTTGAAATAATGATGCAATATCAGTAATCATTAATCTCATATCGAAATCATTATAAATTCTCTCTATAATATAGTATTTAGTGCATTAAATCCTTGAATGAATCTATATTTTGAATTTTTGAAATCATCATGGTTCACCTATATTAATCATTTCAGAGTGAGATCCCCATTTTACATCAAAATATTGAAAATGACTTTCGAAGGCTATTGATACTGAGATCAATTTGAACACTTCCAACCATCCTCAAATAAATGGGAATTCCAAAATGAAAAAATATTATGACTGAAAGGATGAGTTCATGATCACTTGAAATTATTGGTATATGGGTTTAGTATTTATATATTGTATTGTTTTTCTATAGTAATAGTTTATATTATTGAATAAAAATGGAACTGTATAAAGAATTATATTAGTAGTGATGTTTCAACCCAATGTGTTGGAATCAAGAGGTTGAAATGAAACATGTAGTACCCAAATATGATTACGATCAAATGAAAATTGTAAAGACTAATTATGATCACATTTAATAATCTCAATGTTGGATAAGATTTATATTGATAATTGGGGAATGATTGTGAATTTCATGTGGGAGATCTTGTTTTCATGAAAATATTTCCATATATGGGTAATATTTGGATTGTAGGAATGGGAAACTAATCCCAAGATACATCAGAACCATTAAATTCATTAAATAATTTCATCCATGTGTTATCATTGGTAAATTCAATTAAATCTTTCAAAAATGCATTATGTGTTCCTTACATCATTTTACAGTATGTAATCTTGGACCCAACACTTGTGACCACCTCTGAGGAAAAAGTGTTGGAAGATTATTTATATTAATATGAATTTAAAATATGAAGTATTTATATTATATTGAATGTGTTCATTAATTGGATAACTCATCTAGTAAATTTATATTAGAGAAATCACAAAATAGTGGAAGCAACATGGGAACCATACGATATTTAAGTAAAGAACTACCCTCATTAGTTTACAAAAAAATATCAATGAAATTTCAAGGATAAAATTTTTAATATGAGGGGATAGTGTAAAACCAAACAACCGTATACTATTTTTCATTTTTGATAAATTTAATTACATAGACTACATTCGGTGAAAGAAACGACATTTATATAATAAAATACACTATTAAAATATTATTTAAAAACGAACATCATAATATAACAGTTAGTTTAGTGGGAAAAAATATAAATAAATTAATAATAATTTATATTTTAAATACATGTTTTAATTATCAATTCATCATTTTTGGTAATAAGAATCAGTTGGATGGAAAATGATCCAATTCTAAAAATCTAAAAATATTAGAATAAAGGGTTTACCCACGTGTTTTAGAAATTAATTAAGAATACATTTTTTACAGATTTTAGTGATTATAATTTTAAAATATAAAAATATTTTTTATATCTAAATACAAATATTATTTTGGGTGAATTTAGTGATTTTTTTTAAAAAGATACTTTTCGATGAATAGTGAAAAATACTTAATTTTTATTGAAAATTCCGTTTTCATTTTATTAAATAAGAAATATTTATTATATATTTGTTTTTATAGTAATTTTTGTTTTTCAATTTTAAATAAATTAATCTAAATTTGGTAATTTGAAAAAAAATCATATTGATTTTTTTATTATAACATAATAAACTTTGGAGAATTTTTGCATTCAATACAAGCATTATCTTCATGGTAGTGAGACTAATATTAAAATAATATTTTACTAGTATGTTATTTTAAATAATAAAAATAAAATCCAAATTTTTCATATATTTACATATTAATATATAATAATCTCATAATAATCATTTTCCAGAATTAATAGCTAAATAAGATGATAAATAATAATTACCAGGATTAAGGTAAAAATTTATTTTCTAAGAAGTTAATCTAAGAGGGTAAGGGTAAAAAAGGAACTAAAAACATGTATTGCATAAATTTGATGTGATTATTTCATCAAGGTCAATTAAATTTTAAATAATATAGCATATTTTAATCTAGGGACATGATGAAATCATGGGTATGATATAATCATTAAATAAAATTAATAGGGTGCCACACACCTAACATATAAAATGCCTCCAACTCTCCCCTCTTAATCACATAATAAATCAACATCGTATTCGAAAATAAAATGAAAAATTTCATTCTAAAATACCTCTAATCATCTTACAAACAATCTTTTTGAATTTAATTTAAACATCGTAAGGCGTTAGTTAAATCATAATGAAGATACTCAAGGAAGTGTTAATGTTTTTCAATGAGCGTCATTATATTATTTATTTATACACCACATTAAATTCTTAATAATCCCAAAGGATATAATAAACTCATCATATTACATATTTAATGATGCTTTTATAATTATTTAATTTCATATAAATATCTCCAAATACATATAATGGAATATGAATTCATCTTTTTTCTGTACGGTGGAGTACATCCGTGGAAATCGATTTCAAATATTTTCCCTTAACAACATAAATGGTAGGGAATGAGGATATATATAATGTATATAAATAAAATTTATAATATTATGGTATATATTTATTTTTACATGATATAAGTATAGATTTCTCTCCATTCTATAGGATATATGATATTATGGCTCATGTGTACGATAGACTATCGCCTCACGAAGTGACTTGATATTCCATTCACCAACGCAGTTCATGTAAAGTGATAATATTAAATTTTCTGATTATATATGATATTAATGAAATAATAATGGAATACATTACACATTTAAAATTATTAAAAAGTAATATATATCATTTTATTACATTCTTTTCTATCATATAATGATGCGAACATCATTCATGTGTGTGTGGAAAACATCCTTCATGAAGCGATGTGACTCCCTTTTCAACCCCAAAAAAGGATAATATATATGTATATTTAAATAAAAAATATGAAATAAAATATTTTATGATCATTATGGAATGATTCAATAATATATACACCATTTCCATATAGAATATTAAAAAATAGAAATGTTACTGATGCATGTATATGACCTATAGTCTCCATTATCTTAACATGGTTAATTTTTCATAATTTTCAATCATGATCGGATTGTAATGTATAATTTATTTATAAATATGATCAATATTTCATGATAATCATTATTTTTTTGGATTATATATATATAACATACACTATAATTGGGACTTTTAAAATAATCAATGAATGAGAAAAGAAGGATATTAACACCCAGAATAATGAATATAATAAAATATTATTATGAAATGAGATGCATAATATAATAATAGGATCACATATGTTATTATAAATATTATTATATTTAGATTAAAATATCATAACTTTCCTTAAACAATTATATAAGATAAAATAAATTTTTAAAAAAATGTATAACAGGAGAAAAGGGAAACATCTCAACGTAAATTCCATTATGAATTTTTAGAAACCCAATCAACTTCATGTGTTGTAAATAATACCAATTTTAAATTTAATCTCATGAATAATTTATAATAAATGTTATTTTATGTATCTCATATATTCATTTCATCAAATATGATTTTACCGGAGAAATTCCAATTGATAAAAGTTATTGTGCGATCACACATTCATTATTGATTAATAACATTATCATTAAAATCACTTAGTATATATAATTTTTAATGGCTAATTAAATTTCTAATAATTATCCATCTACGAGTATAATGGATAATATTATTACATAAAACATATAACATTTTTCATATGGTATTTAAAATGAAATATTTACTAGGGAAATATTCATTAACCTATATCCTTTAATAAATTTAGATATCTGATGTTAAGGAATATTAATTTATCCTTTATATTTTTTTTTTGATATATGGGTAATGAATTGGAACAATAAATATGAGTTTTTACCAGTATATTATAGGGCTATAAGGAAAAAATATTTCTCATGAGGATAACTATATTGGAAAAATAAAACAGGTTTGTACATATAGTATTAAAAAATCATAAGAAAGTTATTAGTAGAAGATGCATCAGCTTTCCTAAAATAATGGAATCTGATAATTAATTATTCATTTCGTAATGAATTAACTTATTATTATTATTGAAATTTTAACAATGATAACATTTATAAATTTTTTAGTTTTCATATTAATTATTAAATGGAATGTTTTCAGCCAATTAACATTCCATATTGATAATGAATTATATATTTATATAGTAAACTTATTTAAATGTAATTTTGTTCCGTTACATAATATTCCATATTTATTATTATTTAATTACTCATGAAATCCTATTATGTAACAAACCCAAATGAAAAATTTGATCACACCCTTATTTTATTCGCATCCCCTAGATATAAAAAAGGAAACATTTAATGTGCTTTCTAGTATGCACTTTGTTTTTAATCATTATATATTTTTTCATATTGTTTTTCTTAATATAAAATGGCTATCATGTATGTATCTCTTTCACCAAAACTACTAATATTACTTATTCTTCTATATTTGAAATAATGTGTCAATTTAAATGTTACAAAGTACTGAAATGGCTTTAGGATACTTATGTCAGGCATGCATCATTTATTCAATAACATGTTAATTATTTTAAAAATTATCATAATTTATATATATTTTCATTAAAATAATTATTCTATTCAATGGGATATTTTACAAATTTATACTAATTATTGTGATAATTATAACATAAGTAATTATTCAATATCATAATTCCTTGGATAGAAGTCGTGTATATTGACTATAAATGTTACTCTAAGTATTACGATTGTTTTCTAATAGCTAATGAATTATTTTAATGACTATGAATTTTTTAATGTTTAATTTAATTGGAAAAATAATTTATTTTTAAATTCTATTATAATGGTTTTATTTATATTTTTAAGGTAATTAATACATATTTTTTGTGAATTTATGAGACTTATATGATATGGTGAGATTGTTTGTACAACATGATTTTATTCATGTTATTTGATATAATTTATTTTTAGGTTATTAATAATATTTTTTATTGTTTTTTATTTAATTGTGTTTTTTATCATACCACCCCAACTTGTCTCAGTGATGCCTCAGGAGAGAGACGTCAATTGTTTTTGAAGAGAAAGTATCTGGTTGATCATAAATTAAAATATATTGTTATCAATGATATGGAAATATGTTTTTATTTTTACAAAAACATAATATATTTTTTTATATAGAATTCGATAATTATAATAATATAACCAAATAAGTTGATAAAAATCCTCTATAGGTATAGGTGTTATTTGAGAAAATTGAGGGGTAAGTCCAAAATAACTGATGTTTTTTGAGTCATTGAAGTAATATATGGTCCCATCGTGAAATTATATCCATAATATGATAAATCAATGAAATAATCATGGTAATAAAAATTTTTAAAAAGAAATGGTGTTTTCATATATTCAGTATGATAATTGATAGATCATAGTGTATTCAACCTATTTTTATACTCTAGTTAAGTTTGTGTCTAAAATCATTATGAATACTTCAAAGAATGCATAATTTGTTTAAATATTTCTTTTTATTAATATCCTCTATAAATATTTAATGTTATTTATTACATCATATAAGAAATTTTTTTATATATACATGATGGAGGAAGATGAAATCAATATAGTATTTGATGTGGGTTGTGATTCCTTTATAATTGGGGATAGAGAAAGTGGATTTTTATGAAGGAAAATATAGATAGGTGATTTCTAGAAATTGAATAATAAAAATTATAGCTAACAATAACTATTTATTTCTTTTTCACCATCTATTACTTTATAAGTCTCATGTGATCAGTATATAATTATAGGGTTGTTTAAACAATATTGATAGGGTGACTTTAAATATTTTCATTTTGGTTGCCATTTGAGCCCTTTTTAATTTGTCTACAAGATTTTTCTTTCAAAATAGTAAAGATATATTTTTTATTATTAAATGATCAATGATTCTAAAAGATAAATTGGAAATAGTTGGAATTCATTCACAGGGAAGTATAATATGGATTTCCCCTTATTGTCTATTGATCTATATAAAAATGTTCCTTTATTCGTTAAAAAGTCAAATAATATTCTAAAAAAATGTGCATTTATTTATAGTTAAGAATACACCTACCAAGACATGATTAATACCTACCACTATCTATAAAATCATTTTTATTCTATAATTTGTTATATTTTTTTATGTCCCTCCCACTACCTAATATCAAAAGGCGTAGTTGAATTAATGAATTCTTAATTGATAATATATTATTTTTCAATGGGATTTATAATGCATATTTAAACATGGATAAGGGTTTCAAATATACATACAGTATAATAATGATCATTTATGTTGAAGAGTCACATGATTTCCTACTCAATGATATAGAAATTCATAGAATGATTTATAATCTACATTTAATAATCATTTATCGATCTAATATTTAATACTACAATCCAATAATTCTTTTTCTTCTTTCTCAATAAAGTTACAATGTTTCTCATGTTAAAAATGATATTCGGCCAAGTCTTGTTATAGTAGTACTTCATGATTTTGATAAGTTGTATTTTATGATGAATGTTTTTCTTTCATAGTCAGAGATTAAAAATTTATGAGAGAAAACTCTATATATTATTTGATAATTTAAGAAATGAATTTTTGATCATTTACCATGATTTCCAACCAAAGGTGAAGTTAAGTTTCTTATTTTAATTGTATTAGTGATGATTCTTATATAATTACATTCATTTCATATATATCCTATGAAATTTATATAACTTATGGTTTTATTTTGAGGATCTGGATGGTAATGGATATATTTCTCAGAGTACATCTCATTACATTCAAATGTTTTATTTTTAAATATTATATATCTTAGTTTAGGATTTTGTAAATACTTTTGAAATCTCATAATTCATCACTTTAATAATAAATATCTATATCTCTATATTTAGGTGTATTTTTTGTATTTATTATAAAAAAATTTATTTTAAATTTTTTTCATCATTTATAAATATATCATTAAAGGGTTATGGTTTTAAACATCAATATGAATTCATTTAAATGTAAGAAATTAATTTATAAATTCCCACTGAATTTTTTTTTTGAAACACTATTTTCATAGATATATAACAAAATATCTTCCACATACATCTTTACAATGTATTTTATGTTTTTGGATTACATCCCTGTTTTTTATAAACACAAATAAAAGTAAGAGATTATTTTATTGATTATGTTGGAAATTATCAAAGAATACATATTTTATTCTAAACTATAATTATTTTAATTTTCTTCTAGGAGGTATCATTTTAGGAAATGTGAATAATATTATTATATTATCCAAGAAAATATTTTTATTATATCCTGGGTGACTCCAAAAATTGTTTTGATAATATAAATCTTCATTAAGATTTTGAGAAAATATATAAGGTTGTTGAATGAATTTTCTAATTTGAATCCACTTTTATTTATCTTATTTGTAAGATATAAAATTCATATGTTGTTCACAATGTTAAAAAAAAATTTGATAAACATAAATGATGATTAAAATTGTCAAATTATTTTATTCGAAATCAGATAGTTGAATTATATGAAATTTATTTACAGGAATTGGTTATTGGTTTACAGTATGCTAATATACATAGTAATCGAAAATTGAATTTTATATTTCACCATTATTATCTAAAAAAATTATTTCACAACAATTGATTTTATATTAGAAGTTCGTTAAATTTTATCATGCCATTGAAACAGTAATTGTTCAGGGAATGATTCATTAACTATAATTATCACAACAGTCAATGTAAAATATTTTCACTATAAAAGTTTATTATTTAGATTTGGGGATGAATAAAATATATTTTTATATTTTTTTGTAAAATGATCATACACATGGAAAGGTAAATTTTTAACTAATGATCTCAGAAAAATGATTACATTTTCGGTAGTTTTTGTGTCTATCGATGATGAAAACTAATGAGTCCAATTTAATAAAAGAATATGTACATTAATTAGATGAAAGAGTTTATATTTTTAGTGATTGTATAAAATTAATCATACTATTCTAGATTTGATTCTTCGTTAATAAAATTCATTTTCCAAAATTCATTGAATATGTTGAATTATACATAGTGAGTGAAAAAATGATGAGTGATATTTTTCATAATATTTATTTTATCATTTATATATATTAATATTAATACATATTCCACTTAGTTAGTTGTAAATTAAATATTCTAATAGTTCTTAGAGGATTTATTATCCTAGTTCAACCCAGATTTATATATGGTTTCATAGAACAACATATGTTGTTAAGTAAATTCCCACTAATGTTCATCATCAGTATATCTAGAAATTATATATTGAACATAATTATTAAAAAATATTATAAGAGAATATCATTAATATTTTATTAATAAATAATTTAACTTAAAAATTTCCATTACAAAATATTTATTTTGATAATTTCTTATTCAGATTTTTTCTCATCTCATATCTCCATTATGGTGAAAAATATAAATTAAGTTTCTTCTAATAGTATCCATACATGATCAAGAAATACCTAAACATAAATTATGGTATTCCATGCTATAGAATAGTGAAACAAAATAATGTGTGTTATTCAATAGTGATCACAGAAATACTTATTACCTATTCCCTTTTTCATGACACTGGGATGGATAATCATCAATTTTTTTCATTATATAAATTAAATAAAATATCTATTTGGATTGAGAAAATTATCATGATATAATCAACTATTCACAAAAAAATATATATATTTTTGAAATTAATAAAAATGGAATATATAGTTATAACTTAATACTTTATAATTTTGATATGGTCCTTCATAAAATATACTCTCTAATATATTCCCAATTACTAATAAAAATATTCATAATATTATTTTGTTATTTTTATACATTTTATAGTCTCATGGATATATTTTTATTTGTGGTGAAATAATGTATCATTGAGATGGGGGATTAATTAGCGGTGATTTTATTATCTGTGGTGATTCTAGTGAAATTATATTGTAAAAATTATTACAATTCAATCCATTCAAAATATGAATCTTGTTTTCAACAAAATGAAATGGAAATGATAGAATGATAAAAAAATATAGTTTTTATGGTTTGTTCCCTATATAGGATCCTACATAATACATTGATCTATTTATCAATGAAAAATATTCTTAACAAATCATAAATTAATAATTATATATTAATTGGAATGTATAATCCATAACCTTGATGTGTTTCCCAATAGTTCATAGAACAGGAATGAAGTCACGTCATCATTTTGGTAATAATTTAGTATTAAATATAGTGAGTATGATCACAATAAAATTTCACCTTCTTTAGAAACTACATATTATCTTCCCCTCAATCCATTATGTTATTCTAATCACAGAATTATAACCACTTCAAAAAAATTTAGTCATTGAAATTTATCGTTTAATATAGATCAGTCAAAAAATTTCATTTCATATGTATTTTATTAATTAACATCTTATTAATCTACTCCATAATCTAATCTCATTGAATTCATAGGATAAATATATACGTATTCATCTATCTTTATCTTTCAAACACATATATTCTTACTCTATATCTAAAAATATTATATTGTAAATATTTTTCCAATAGTTCATACGAGCCTCATCTACATTAAACTGGATTTTTCAATATTATAGAATATATATTATTTCAAAATCATTTGTAACTTCACTTCTATATAATTAAAACTATCAAATGGTATGGTTTGATCCGAAACATGTTTCCATATTTTCAATTAACACAACTATTATCCCTTGAACATATATATTATATTATTTATTTCCCATTGTGTCTATTAATAATACAGTAATGACCTAAATATAAATTTATAGGATAATAAAACATTAGACATAATTATTAAGTAATAATATCAAATTATAAATATATAAAGAATTATATTTTTTAATTTATAATATTTATTGTTGTAATCATACCTAATAATTTCACTAAGAAATCCATGGTTAGAATGACATTCAATATTACCTATTTTTTTTTAAAATAATACAATGAAATAAAACATTTTAATACTAATTTTTATTCATAGTATTTCCATTAACATGAAATTATTTATATATTGAACAATATAACATCAGACCACTATAATTTCAATTAATATATAACTTGAATATTAAAAGTACTATTTTAATGTTTTTAATAATGAATAAAATATTTATTATAATCATATTAATTTATCATATTATTCATAATATTTTATTTATGCTAAAATTTTCAATTCATTATCCAGTAATTTAAAATTTTTCAATGTAAATGTACCATATGATATCACATACTCAATGGTTTGAGGTATCACATAGGCATAATGGAGTCTCATAATAAACCATAATAATTATCATATAAACAAAACCATGTCCCTTGATTATAAATATGATGTCCCAGAAGAGCATTTTGAATCCATGGGCTCAACCATATAGTGTATAACAAAAACCATACATTGTCTCAAGAACATACTTATGATGTTTATCATTAAGATTTTTTATCCTTAGTGTCAACCATATATAATTTTTCATAACCATTAAAAATTATAAAGATCATCCTTAAAAAGTCTCGCACAAACATTATGATGTCTCACACTCAAACTAATGAAATTCATACATTATTAAATTCAGAAAAACAATAATATTACTGAATTTCGAAAAATCATCCAATAATATTTTCAAAGACATCTTAACAGAATTAAAATAAACTCTATGAAAAAACAAATATATACAAATAAATCTACAACAAGGTCGAAACCAAATAAATAATTCTTTAATATTATTATTGGAAACATAAATTTCTTATTTTAATTTTTTTTACAATAATAATATTTTTATCATCACTAAAATAATTTGCAGAAGTAATAAAATTTACTTCAAAATCATCAATTCAGATATTTTTTCAAATTATATGAATCATTATGCCACACATCTGGATAACATAATGTTTTTAATAGATCATTTTCTCTTTGGAAGAATTATTTTTTCCCATTAATTTAAATATTCACATAGTTAATCTAAACATTACACATATCCTTCTCATGAATTTAGAAAAAAAAATAAAATCATATTAAACTCTAATAATTGGATAGTAATCCCATTATCTACCTTTTATAATCAATTGTATCATTTGTCCCCTTTTAGTGAAACAATTCCCAATATTTTATTACTATTATTATTACAATACCCTTCCTTGTATTCATCTATGTATTAATCTAATTTTTCGTGTGATTTATTTAAATACATATACACATATATCAAATTCCCATTTGAATAACCCATTATTCTTTTCTATAAAATTATATGATACATTGTACGCTCATCCTGATCAAAATTCAAAAAGGGTAACTCAAAAATATATCTACTCGTGATTCAATTGTATATAGTATGGATCCCTAGATCGTCCTAAAGTCCAATTGATTAAAAATAAATTCCTCTTAATCATTAGTTATAATATTAGAGACTAAATATTTTTTACTATTTCATCACATCCCTTAATGGTAAATTTATTAAAATGTTATATAGAATATTTTTCAAGGAATAACAATATATATTGATTCTAATTTTTATTATATAATCCAATAAATTATTTCCCCTCACCCAATACACACAACATAATGCGAATCATAAATTTAATTGAATATTATTCAATTAAATAATCATGGAAAATAATTAATTCAATGTCATCAATATTTACAATAAAAAATTGAAAATAAGTGGTCCTCTAATTCAGATATTTATTTTTATTAAAATTTCCCATAGAGAATTTCCTTATCTATCAAAATGCCAACCAATTTTTTAATAAAAGGATCTAGGGTCCAACATTGATCCATAATATGTTTTCATTAAACTAAATACCAAATATATGTCGCAATAATAAATTAATCCATTATGCTGTTTAATGAATGCATTGTCATTTAGATATAGAGGATGAATGGAATATTTTAAATATATTTGATAACACTAGAAACATTTTTGTGATTGTACTGCTATAAAATTTTTAATTTATCGTATCCTCAATATTATGATAATTTTCTATCAATGAATAACCCAACCATTTGTGAGTGGCATTTACATACTACTATATATCTGTTTCTTAACACATTAAATTACACATTAAATTGGTTTTGAAAACCCATTCAGTTCTAATTGAATTTTAATATAAATATTTTTACATAAGGTCAATAGTTATTTATAACATATTTTATTTAAATAATTTTTATTTCACTGATCCATTCCCCATTCTTGTATCATTGTATACATATTGTGTTTCATTAGGATAAATTACTGTAGTTTGATTTTTAGCCACCAATATTTTTCATGTTTAAACTCATTGGTGAATAAAAATTAATTTTTAATATTTGATTCATTATAAAATTATTTTTTAATATAGTCTTAATTATAACAAAATTGGATGTAATATGATGTAATTTACTTGTACATAATTCCCCATCTTGATTATTTTTATTACAAAAATTATAATGAGGTGACAATTCTTATTCTCATAAATTTATTCAGCTACCCATTCAACACAACACTAGTTTTCAATAAATATCATTTAAAACTAATAAATATGATGATGAATCCATTTATTCTTTATTTTTTAAATAATAAAATTGTATACATATCCCATGAATATTTCTTCTTCAATATTTAAATGAAAATATTTAATATTATATTTTTATCGTTCAGGTAATATGGAAGACTAAAAAAATTATAATATATCATAGTTTGATTTCTTTTAAAAGTAGTTAATAAGGATATATTGGGTTATAATGTATTAGTGAATAGTTTTATTGAATATGTGTTGGAAGAAGATTAATTTTTTTACATTGTTTTATCAAATGTTTATTCCAAAGTATCATTTCGCATCCCATCTCAATAATATATCATTTCATTCTTTCTGATACACAATTATATTATGGATGATATAGTATATTATAAAAATCTTTATTTCATTACTTTTATGTTAAATTTTAAAATTATTACATAAATTATCATTACCAATATTAGGTCATATGTTTTTTATGTGACTCACATCCATTTCCTAACATTCCTTCATATGATTTTGAAAATTTTTAAAGTATCATGATTCTATTTGAGTACATGAAATTTATAATCGAATTCTAATCATTACTGATTGTATTAAAATATAGATAACAACTACTAGAATTATGGAAAAATAGAGATTATCCTTGATAATTATTAACTTAAATGGATAAGTGTACTAAATCTCTTCCCTATTGTATATTCCATGAACCCTTATCCATTTATACATGTTATTGAAAAATATCAGTATCTCTTATATTATGTAGAAGTTATGCCATTAAATCATAAATTTATAATTATATCATATTTATTAAATGGTTTCCAAATATCATGTCCTATATTTTATTCCCATCACTGATACTGAAGATTAAAAAAAATTCAATCATCAATCTGACACATATTTCCAAATATAATTGTTAATTTTTAGATAACACATCAATATTTTGAAATCATGATGTTACATTTTCTTTTCATGAAGTCAAAAATATTTCACTTTTCCCACAATTAAATTAATCTTATAAGAAAAGGATAGAGGCTTAACCTCTTTTATTAAATAACATGTAATGTAAATTTCCAAGAGAGTACAAGAGTCAAAAAGAACAAAGTCCAAAACCCAATAGGTACCAACCTATTATTTTTATCAATAATTATGTGTGTTTTCATTCCTCTTATTGAAGAACAAGCCATCCCGCTCTACCTATATTTTTCCCCCGACCTCTTGCTCCGCCCTATTTGAAGTTTGAGACTGAAGTCTTTCCTATAATGTTTCAGCATCAGTGCTATTATCAAATATGTCTTCGTTATTTTTCATAGGAGAGGTTCCATATGCCACTATATTCATCTCATCATTGTCATTAATTTATTCATATGTAGCAATACTCATTTATTGCATTAACTCTTCATATTTTCACAGGATAGAGACCTACATCATATAGACACCATAAAAATTTGGGTCAGATGTCTGATGAAGATTACTAATGGTAAAATACTCATCCACCATTGGTGGAACAACTAGAACCTTTTTCATTTTATTTGAAACATACAGAAAACCATCTGTATCCACCAACTGTTTTGTGGATGTATAATAATTTTTATAAATGACATATGATTCAGATCCCAAAGATATTATCACATTCATTATGAGAGAAAAAATACACTATCATGAGTCTATATACATCCTTTCTTAAAATCTCCAAATGTAACATCAACAATAAAAGTATTTTTTAGGAATTTCCATTGTAAATATTTTACCTTTTTTATTAAAGTAAATTTTTCTATGATGGTTTTTCTATTTTTATGCCTCATTAATAAATGTTGTGTCAAATTTACCATTAATTTAATGTAAAAATAATAATATATTTTATATTAATGAAATTTATGTTTTCCTAATCATAGAAATTTTTTATATTCGTCTAACTAGTCCCCCAATATTAATGACTTCCCCATAGTAGAGAAATATTATACAAACACGAATATGATTCATGTAAAATAATTATATAACACCAAAAATGAATATTAAAAATGTTCGACCATGGTAGAAGAAATGTTTTCCATAATTTGTTTAATGTTGGTTATAATTATATTACAAATTATTTTGACTTAGATGGGATGTTTTTATTTATGTGATCATAAAATCCTATGTCATGGAAGAGTGTTCATCAATATTTCTTATCGACCAAATATGTTTATATTTTGATTATAAAGATGTAATATTAATAGTAATAGTATTAAATAATGAAATGTTCTGGTGACATTCTAATATGTTATGTATTTTACATTTACTCATATACTTTTGATGTTCTATATTTGACATCAACTACTCTTTTTTAGTAATCTCATGTCTTCTAAAATGATTTATTAAGATAAATATATTTTTATTTCAACTTCCCATGATCATATTATTTCTTTGTCAATATCCCTTCAAAATCATTATCCATTTTTCAATTAAAACATGCATTTATATTGGGGCTTCTTATTATAATAATATGGTCTTCCATAGATTTAGTTTTCATTCAATGTTCATTATTAAATTGTCTAAATTAATTTCTCAAATTAGTATTATACTATAGTCAATTTTATAATTCTTATTTAATGATGTATTCTATATTTGTAAACTCACATTAATTTTCTCCAGTGCTTTTATCATATTAGTATTATACACAAGATCAATTATATTTTAAATTTATCAAAAAAATATTTTTTTAAACATTAATTATCCCATACCACTTTAATGTTTTGAATCCTAATTTCTATTCATAGAAATGTATTCATATAATAAAAAGATAAATGAATAACATTGTGTTTTTAACCACATTATTCCCTAGTTTATTTTCATAATTACTATCAAATTAATCGTTTATTGTTTTATCTATAGATAATAAAATTTTTATTTTCAAAGTCCCTAATAATTGAAACACATTTTTTGGACTTTGGAATTATACAATATGGTAACTTTTATAAAAAAATGATATAAGAGACATTATTGTCATATAATTATCTTAAACTTTTTTATATTTACTAATTCACCTAAATATTATACTTCTTCATCAGTAATAGTGAGTTTTCTTAATGAATAAAATTTTATATTGTATTAATATTCATTTTTAGATGTATTATCCCTTCATCTATCATATTTATTTATAATATTATTTTATTCATCAAGGTAATAATATAATTTATCTTAAAATGATGATATTTTAGTGTCAAACATATCATGAAATATTCTAATCAAATTCTATAAAATTCTATAAAAATTTAAATTTTCAGCACAAACTATTCTATTTCTGAAAGTTTTATAAACACGTGTAAATTTTCATTTATTTTAATATCTTCATCCATGCCGACATCTTAAAATATTCTCCTCCAATTATATAAAGTGGAATATTGAATACTCTCCATTAATTCAATGAGTTAATTAATATTTTCCAAGATTTCCATTACTATTTAAAAACCCATCACCATGGTATAAAATATGCATAATTACATATGGATTGAATTCATGGACCTTCTATCAACCTGGAAAATTTTCTTATGAGAATATTCAATTTTATTACATAATTTTATTGGTGGATAATACAATATTATTTAATTTTTATATTTTATCAAAAAGAGGAAAAAATAGAGTAGAATTTAATTATTCTATAAATGTTAATGCTTCCATTATTTTTACCAATGATCCACAAAAATATTCAAAACCAATCTTGCATCATCTACTTGAATTAATTTAGAATATAAAATTCCTTAATAAAAAAACCAATATTGTATAAATGTATTCCATAAATATAAAATTATAATATATCATAAAAAATTATAAAATATTATACAATCAATAATAATAAAAACATAAACATAAGTGACGTGATGGGAAGGATTATAGGTGATTTATGAGGGATTATATAATGTAAAATCCAGTACAAAAAATATATGATTAATACCCATATTGATGTGACACAATGGTTAGATCTTATTAGATTTACCACATTTAGTATGTGATACACTAACAATGGTACTTATTTTAACCAAAATTTACCTAACATTTATATATATATATTAAAAAAAAATTTAAATAAAACCATTACGTTTGTGTTGGGTATGTGGAAAACTATTAAATTATGATTTGACCATGTGTTACCTAAGTAACAATAATTAGATATATAAAATCATTATATTTTAAAAATTAATGACTACAAATATAAGCTTATTAGATCATATTGACAATAAAACCATCAACATGGTTATAAAATATTTAAATAAATGAATTCATATAAATTAAAAAAATTATTTAATTTAAATATTTTAGATAATTTCATTTAATTCTTGAATTTTAGACAAGTTACATAGGATACACATACGATAACGACAATAAAATCCATGATATCTGTTTTACCTACCTACACCATTATTTAGTAATGTTGCTATATTTCATCATTTTTTGTGGTTTTTCATGTAATTTTATTGACTAATTTTTTTGAACTGATATAAATACCCGCATGAAAACAAAACATCTGTATTAGTGGTGATTTTCATATTTTGTATATGGTTTTAAAAATGATTTGGAAAAACTATAAAAATTGAAAATGGTTTTCTAATGACACCCCTAATGTTTGGAAAACTATATAACTAAACATTGTGTCATTTATAGACAATAATTTTTTTTTATTTACCTAGGTTTCATATTTTTTATATAATTACCCTCATCCCAATATTTTCCCCCAATTAAATTCCAGGTCCAGATTTACACATGAGTAGTCATATCCCCCTTTTGCAGAGTATGATTTTCTAGTATCCCTTGATGTTTTCTTTATAGAAATCACGATGTAACTAAATTTATTAATTTTGATTGGATCTAACCTTTTATTATCCTCAATATTAATTCTTCGCTAAGGCCATAATGTCCAAGGGTTTAATTTTTCATTAATTTAATGTTTTTTATTTGATGTATAATGTTTTTTCTTTTATCAGATTCCTCCAATTTTTTCAACTATATTTCCCAACAATGTCAATATGGTAAATTAATTTCTAGATATGTTTATGCGTTCTCCATTTATTATTGAACCATTGGTGGTTGGATTTGAAAATTAAAAAATAAAAAATATTTAACAATGGTGTTATGGTTTTTTTGTGAATTATTTAAACCGTTTTATGATTTTTTTGATAATTTCCATAACTTTTATTGTTGAAAGTTTCAGAAAATTTTCTAAAACTAGAAGATTTTATTCTCTTAAACTCGATGAAAAAATTGAATAATAATGAATTATTTTAAAATTTAATTATATATTAATGGTAGTCTGAGTTCCTGGGTGGGATCACATATATTTATTACATGTGCCTTCCCACTAGTTATGTGTGTTGTCATGATAATCGGTCTAATGGAAAATTTATCCTCAGCATTAAATGAATCCAGTATACATTCATTATTCTATTAGATATTATATATCTAACTAATGATGTAATTTTTTTACATCATCCTAGTCATTGTGGCCTTACTCTATAGTAATGTAGTGAAAACTAAAAAAATTCTTTTATTACATAATTGGTTTTAATTAATTAATGAAATATATCAATTTTTTTTATAAAATATGATCCTATGTATATTTCATAAATTATTTTTTAAAATATAACTATTTTAATTTGATAGGAAATTTTTTTATCTTACTATTAGGGGGATATAATCAAGACTAATATTCACACACCATGAATACAATAATGGGTGTCTATATACCTTGTTTTCCTACATGTGGGAGCAGAAATCACACCACATTAATGTAATGTGATATCATATAATTTTTTTACTTTGTAGATTTTAGATAGGGGTATTGTTATGTTTTTCCAAAGTATATGATTATAAAATAGTTTTATAATTTCTTGTTCAGTAATAGTTTTTTTATAATAATTATGTTTCACAGATATATATTCTTATATCATCATTGTTTTTTTGGATTTTTGGTTCAATATTTATATTTTGATCATTTATATATTTAAATTATAATTTTTATTACATTTTTTGATTATATATTTTTATCTTAATAAAATTATCAAATTCATTGAGGAAATGACTCACCAATGTTTGGAAAAGCCATGTAGGGTTCCCGGTTTGGACACATATAGTGGATTTATTGGGGGAAATTATTTTCAAATGGTTTTTGGATACCCATGAAATAGTGTCAATCACATAAATTCCATAATTCCCTCTATTCTATGTCATTAAGTGGCTCACGTGTTGGATTCTTTAGGTCCCTAGTATGGATAATGAAAAAAATCATTTTAGAGATGATTTTGATTCATGATATTTGGTATGAATATTTGGAGGTGAGATCAAATAATTGATACATTTGAGGAAGCATTTAGTTTGTATATTACCAAGAACTATTATAATGAGCTATCAACCGACATGTAAAATTTGTTATTGGAGATATTATTACAGTTAATATTGAATATTGTGAATTTCATGGACTAATGTTGAAATATGATAGTTATATATTTTCCAACTTGATTATGGAAAATAGGAAACAATCCATGTTTTATCCATGTATCAATTACCGAATATTTCCTCCTGATAGACTAAAATTGTTGGTGCTTGTTTTTATCAAAAAATTTGCACAACCATTTGTGGATGGTATTTTTGGGATTTACAAACAATCAACTTCTAAAAACGTGTATAATGATTCAGTTTTTTGTTTATTGAATGTATGTAATTTAAATAGGTATTAATTACCCATTTTCATGTTATTTTAATTTTTCTTATCAACATATAGGTGGTGTGATGATCCCATGAATAACCCTAGTTAATCCCTTAGAAGGGTTGATGGTTAATTATTTAACAATGAATCATTTAATCATTAAATTTTCGATTAAGGTTTTTTTAGAATAGCTAGATCCACGGATGATGAAATTGGCATTGGTCTGGCCTAACCACTTATTGTGGGCCCAGGTATATACTAGGATAAAGAATAATACCATGAGTTCCTTTTTCATTTGGTACTATCATTTAAGTTAGTAATAACCCTAAAGATTTTTAGAGAATATAATATTGGATTGTAAGGATTTATGAATAACTCATTATTGTTGATATGGTTAAATACAAATTTGTTTCACTTATTTATCATGTCCCTACTTGGTTGTAGAGGGAATTAGTTGTTTAAAATAAAATACATGAGGGTGTTGATTGGATGGATTTTAATATAATTTTCACTCAAAATTTATATCCAAACACACTTTATTATTCTAAATATGAATATTTTATGACAATTCTGTATGGTAATAAAAAATTAATGGATTATATGTGTTGTTATATCTATATACTACAATGTTGTCAACATATTGTATATATTTATCAAAGTTTATGACTAGTTGATTTGAAATGGGTAATCAACCAAATTTGTGTCTAAAGTGATTATCTAAAATAATGAATCTTATATATATATAGTTGATCATGAATTGAGGGTAAAAATAATTAATTCTTATACGCCTATAATTAAACATGCCTACCTTATTGTGGGGTTGTAAAGGTTCCATTCATTATTGAATGTTAATCTAGAATGAATCTAGGATGTCCTACATTAGGGGCTTCCAAATTATTACTAATCTATATTATTATACCCTTATTGGAAGGAAATACCTTATTTAACATAGGTAGTATAATTAATGACATATAATTAACTCTATCCATATTTTAAATTAATTCTATTTATTTTGGTAGGTGGTACATCTCCCCATATTCTGCAGGATAAATATTATAATTTGGTTTACTATAGGATCTTTGTTTCTATTCTATCCAAATAATATTTGGATGTTAAAATTATATATATATTTTTTATCATGGAAAAATATATATATAATGTTCATTATATTAGAAAATTAATTTTTGGACAGAGACCCATATCATTGGTAGGCCATAGAGTCAATTTGGGAGTATGTAACTTCTTATGGAATAGAAAGAACACTTGGAATTAAAGGTCAGAACATTGACTATAATTGGTATAATTCTTATTGTATGATCATTAAATATTAATTTCTTTTATTCTATTGATTCTAAAACATTTATTTTAACATGTACATTTTATATATTTAATATTCCCATAGAGAATATTACATATGATATGGAGACATCAAAACCTCTCAAGAAGTAATAAGAGCCCCACATCCAATTCCACATTTCCCAATCTCACTATTATATGCGGTATTATCTTGGGAATTTCATAACCATAAAATACATCTATTTAATATATCTTTTTTAATCATGTTTTTGACAATATACAAGTCCTTATTTATTATTATCACATAGGGGTGTCCTTCAAAACCCAATGTGGGACCGTTGATATTTTACATAGAGAATATGAACCACATACCAATATAACAGGACCCAATATTCCAATATTCTATATTATTATAAGATATGTTTCATCATTATTTATTAATTATTATGAGGGTAGTTCTGTGAGTGTCTTAATTACTGTGTTATGTGAATTCCCTATAGTATATCAAGATTATTTCTCATCTTTACTACATGAATGCAACATTGAATTATATATATATTCAAATCCATATATGTTTATCATATCCTTGAAATTTTTTCTTGACCCTATCTTTAAATTAATGGAGCTCAAAATGTTACTTTATAATTAGTTTCCATGGTGTTTTATCTCCCTAGTTTGTATACATGGGTGGCCATGATTACTTTTTCAAATATGATGGATCTTCTTCTCCAGTAGTTTGTTGACTATTTATTAATTAACTCAGTCAATATAGAGAATAAATATCAAAAAACCATATGAATAATTTTTTATCCATCTAATTTGGACATGAGGGTTAAATATATTTTAATGGTGGTCATTTTATAACTAACATTCATTGTGAGACGTAGGAATTCCAATATTGGTTTTAATTTTTTTTATGGCCTTATTAGAATCTTGTTATATTATTTGAATTGAAAATTTGATGTCTTGTTTTTATTGAACTAATGATCAAATTATTCTTTCATTTCTCAATTACATTATCTTGGTATTAGTAAAAAATATTATATACTACTATAAGTAGGAATACGATCACAACTGTAATTTTCAAACCATCTTGTAATTTCATCCTCATCATTATATATATGACATTCTATTAAATTTTTTCTTCTAGATCCAATAAATTTCATTCAAGGTACATGTGAAATGTGAAAAATAAAATCCAATCAATCCAAAAAAATTTTTTTTCTTATAATGGTAAGATATGATGAATATATTTATTATATGAATCTTCATAAGACTGGAAAGCTATTGTTAGTGATTTAATATGGATTTATATAAAATTTCATCCTTATTGATAGAATTGACAATGAAATGTTAGGAATGTTTTAAAGAAATCAATCTATCAAGACACATTAGAATATTTGATGTTGATGTTTATCATAACAATCGTCGTGATTCTATCATTGGTCAAAAAATTTAATATATTTATTGATTATTCAATTGGTATAGTATTGTGATGGTTCCAAATAAAGGGGGAACATGAGGTGGAATAAAGATCCTTTTAATTATAAATGAATATGATATCTTATATCACTCATGAACATGAGATTTATATTTTCATTCATGCACACATGGGTTCGAGAATTTATCAGTTTGATGTGAAGTTTATATTATAGACAAAAACATTGAGCAATATCTACACATAAAAGGATATAAATCATGGTAATATTCAATGGGGGGAATATATTCCAAAATTTATGTCGATATTTATCATATTATTAATGACTTAAATTGCATCACATGTTCATTTTGATTTTTCTTATTATCTAAAACAAAAAAATTAATCTTCTGTTGTGTGAATTCATATATATATATATATATTTCCTAAATTGAATTGGATATAATAGTGGAGAAATATATTATCATGATTTATAATTTATTAAAATCCATTTACATCAATTATCTCATCTCAATGTGGATATAGGAAGGCGAAGAATACAATAATATCAATGGAATGCTATCATTATAGGAGACCACCACATTGTGGTCTCTCACATTCAAGGGTATTCATATATTTAAAAAAAAATTGTGATTCCATTATATTATAGAATGTTGTTGATGCAATACATCCATCTATATTAGGGTGACATTCATCCCATTTCTAGAAAATTTTATCAGGATATAATCCTTAAATGTTGTTGGTAGGGTCTTGTATATGATATAAAAAATAAATTTATCCAAATGTTACACCTATCAGTATGTTATGGATGTAAATTATGGCCATTAAATTCTAATTTATCATGTTCATATTCATAAAATTAAATGGAATGTTATGTTAATGTGAATTATCAGTAGGATACCTCTAACCCCTTTGGGAATGAATTCCAAATCATCTATAATTCACAAGTCAATTTTTTTCATTTAATAATGATCACAGATATCTCAAATAAAGGCGATCTTGGGAAGTTGTATTTCTTGGATACCATGATATTTCATGTGTTTCCTTCTTCTATTGTTTCATAAAATGATATCAATTTCACCTATTGTCTTTGTAAATTTATCCAACTATGATTTTATCAATGGTAAATATTTGAATAGCCTACCACACCTAAATAAATTACCTGAGGAAGTGTGATATTCAGCCTGCAAAAATTATGGATTGGGATTTTATTTTAGATTTTATTTGGTCAAGGGATTTCATTTTTTGGAAAGTTATGTTTTCCTATAAAAATAATTACCAATCAACAATATGTATTCTATAATTTTAATACCATTATGTTCAATTATTCATCTCTCATTTATTCTATAATAATGTTGTTAAATCATCTCTTGTATGACCCAATCATATAAATTGATATGATAAAATATCTATATTAGTTTTCCTTATATGTACATGATCCAAATAAATTATATATTTTATTTCTAAAAACATCATTTTCACCTAGAATACTTTGTGGTGGTTGGGTGTTTTAAAGGGTATCCCCCATTTGGGACAATATTTATTGGGAAATATAGATATCATTACCATAATTTTATAAGTCCCTTCAAGATTTTGGATGATATTATGAATGATTCTTACCTATAATCATTTCGAGCATAATTTCTTTTCATTAATTATGTGTTCTAAAACACTAAACATTAGATGTATCAATACGATCACACCCATGTGATGAGATGGGAATAACAAGAGAAAAATTGTATATCTTAGTGCATGAGTAACCAATAATGATTATACCATGGAAATGTACTTGGTAAGAATCGTGTTATAATTTATTATATTTTGTGGAACAATATAAATGATTATTATGTGTCCAGTTTTTGAGAAGTTTTTAAGAAGATGAAATAGATTCATTTATTCTAAAATAAATCACATGAATTCCTTTTTCATGGCATAGAGTCATATGGTAAATATAATTCTCGATCCCACAAAATCATTTTTAGTTATCGATAAAATTACTTATTAATTGATAATATTTATCTAAAATGTTTTGGGCCTTAAAAATAAGGTATTTGAAAAATTAGGGTATTATCAATAGTTAATAGATAACACATAATTACAGATGTGTATATTAAAAATATGTAAAAATAATAGTTATGTATAAGTGGTGACTCTATTTTTTTGAAAATGATTTTAGTAATCATGCGGAAAAACTTTTAGACTTGAATATGTGATTATTTTTCCATACACAATGTTGAATGTGTTTTGTAAAATTATGTGGGAAACCATGTGTCATGAGAAGTCATTAAGAAAGTTCAATGACCTAATCTACTTTATAACGATTTAAACATTCTTACACATACCCATTTAACATATATATAATTCCATGTACCTCATCATACTAGATCAACCCTCTCAACCACTTATAAGTTAATGTTTAATATGTTTTCAATAATAAGTATTCAATAAAAACTCTAATATAGTGTTTGAATTCAAGTATTATATACTAATTCCATTATTTTACATGGATTACATTTTCCTCTAGGGACATTATGGCATATGGGGGATGTTGGAAAAATTTATTGAAGTTAGTTGAATGACTTGGATTTTTATCCTTCAAATGAATATCGCCCTCTATTTTTATGATTTTTTTATTATGTATCATCATTTGTATCAGTATGTGGTAAGATTTTTGTTCTTATAAATTTTTTTCAGCCATGGAACATGAAATAGATTATTAAATATACAACATTATAGAAATTGAATTATATGGTTGTTTTGTTAAATATATTATGTGTAAGAAGAAGTTTTTGGTTATTTTATTAATTTTTATTCATTAATGAGGATTAAAATAGTATAGAATAAGGAAAAAAAATTTGAAAAATATTTGACGAAGTTACATAATAATGAACTGATGTTCTTCATGATAGTAAATCTTGGGGAAAAAGTGTTTTTTGTAGAAAATCAATGAATATGATTAGATCAGATACCTATATTTATTCTTTTCACTTTAAATATTTATTTAATGACAAATATATTACCACTAACATGGGATATATTTTTATATCCCTTTAATTAATTAATGATATATTTCCTACTAACGATGATATTCACTAGTTAGTACTAGCCCTAATTATCCTTGGTTGAACCCTCGTGATTCATATTTTTATGTTTTTTTATTATTCTATTCATAGTTATTAGGTTTTTATTGAATATTATTTTGATTTTACTTCACTAAGAAATCATCAATGGTTCTTTAAAAAAAACTTCTCACAAAAGAACGACTTGGTTTTTCTAAAAAAAATATATCATATGGAACACATTAGGAGTAATGCTATGATTTTTCATCATAAACTAGTCTTAGACTAATGATTTTATCCAGACATTTTTTTATATAATATTTAAGGAGGATATTTTTTACTTTGTGGTATTTGGATTTCATGTTACCCACAATCGGTTCATGGAAGCTATATTGTGGGATGATTACCTAATTTCACATAGTAACTAATCGTAGAATATATTATTTATTTGTATTTTATTCATTATATATTTACTCTAATAAGGTATTACATTTCAAACATCCTAAATAAAAAATCTTATTTTTTTTATTATTTGTTTATTTGTTAAATTTTATTCATTGTTTTCATGTATGTATGTTATGTATAAGATCTTTTTTTATGATACATATTCTGATTCTAATAATAATATCATTCTATAAGCGTGTGTCCCACAAACCTATAATGACTCATGTGGTGTTATCAAATCATACCCCTATGGTGGGTGTATTGGGAAAACCCATTACTAAATTATATTATTTATGATTAACTATATGTTTCAGTCTTTTGGTTATTAGAAAAAAACATTTTATGTGTCATGGACTATATTAGGTGTCTTGGAGCAGGTATGAAATAGTTTCTTCATGAATAAAAATGTTATGCGAACAATGGTATCAAATACGACCTCATTATATAAATGTTTCAAAAATTTGTAGCATGTGGTATTAAGGGGAACATGTATTACCCTTGTGACATTGTGATGACCATATTATAACACCACAACGAACTAAAGGGGAAGGATTTAATGTCAAATCATATTTTCTTACTACCACCCTTCTAATGTATCCATGACCCCATTGATCATGTTTAGTAGTGTTTTGGTAGTGTGAAATAATCCAATAGGGTTCTTAATTATAGTCTTCCTAACAAGATACAGAGGTTCTTGCAATGATTCAATTTTAATTGGATATGGAATTATTTGATATAGAATTGTATCAGCCATTTTACCCTATAAATAATGTTATAGTGAATTAAATCCACTTCATTTAAAATAAAATTCCATCAAACCATAGTTGTAGGAGTATTAATATTTATTTAGTGGAACATTAATTATTATTGATAATTGACATGTAATAAGGATATAGGCCACTGCCCTGGTTCATTTTTACATATATCATTTAGGAATGAAAAAATAATTATTATCTACAATATAGTGACATATTATAATATTCATGAGGTAAACATGGTAGCATATAATTGGATTTCAATGTAAATGGAGCCACTCATATATTTTTCCTCTATAGTTTCCTATACAAGTTATTTTAATTTTTTTGAAATTAATGCTACTATTACTTTCAATCACTTAAATTTTTTTTGAATTTAAATTTAATAATAAGTTATATTTAACTAACATACTAATGTGGTACTATTCCATTAAAAATTCAATTTTCAATTAAAATACGTCCTTTTAACCTATAAATTTCATGAAAATTTAATTTTTCATTTGAAAATATTTCCGTTATAAACACATTACATTTCAAAATTAGAATAAAACTTTTATAATATCCATATAATGTATTTTAATATCTCGAAACTATAATATATTAGTATAGATTAATTGAAACAATAGTTATAAATAAAACTGATGAAATTGTTTCATAAAACATGGGAATATCATGAAATAATTGCAAATAAATGCATGAAATCACTATAAATTGGTTGGAATACACAAGCATGGAGATAAAGAATATTATATAAGAAAAATGAGGCACTATATACCAATAAATAACAACATTACATTTATATAGATCATACAAAAGTTTTCTGTAACCATGAGAGGAGAGTTAAATCCAATAAAAATATTATAAAACCCTGATTTGAAGTAATGAGGTCCCATATATAGCATTTCCTCGAATAATAATTAAAAAAACACAAACTTTTCTTTGGAGATTCAAATAGAATGTGTTCAATTTATAGAGGCATGGGGATATTATTAATGTGAAAAAGAGAGTTCTAGAGATTCAATTAGAGGATAAAATGTTTTCCAATTTGATATTTTTATATATATTATGAATGATTAAAAATTAACCTATATGGTCTTTTAAAATATTTTTTATGAATGAAATCATTAATTCACCCACCTGTATAATTATAATTATTATCGAATCATTGTTATAAAATATGAAATAAAACAAGCAGAATCAGAACATATAAGAAACTATATGTTTATACATTTGGGGCATGGTTATCCTAACTATGTTTGAAAAGTGATGCAACATTTATTGGTGTGTATAATTATACCAACACAATCTATGCATGGTTTTTAAAACCATAAGTCCTACTACGAAATTGTAAAAGATATATATAAATATTCTCCCACGATGTAAAAAACATAACCCTCGCATTAACACATTCATGAATCCAATAAATCCCTATAAAAATTCACCTAATCTACTATTCATATTGGTTTAATTAATGTTTATTTTTTCAAGTCTTTGTAAAGGAATCAAATGATAATTGATCACCTTCCTAAAAATTATTATTTTCACAAATTTTTTCTAGACTAATTACATCACTTATAGCTATGGATTCCAAGGTTTTATTCTTCATGGATTTAACAACATGATATTTTTAATTTAGAGTGTACAATATATTGAATATGTCATACACTATTCGGGTATGTTGATTGTATCCAATTATTGGAAATTTCAATTTTCTAGGATAGTTTTTGTCATGATTCACCGTTTTTCGTGAAATAATTATGCTCTCATTCATTTAAAATGGTTGTTTTTGTTTTTTTAAACCATTCCATATGCATTTTAGTAACAAATATTATATTTTATAGATATTATAATTGATATATATTAAAAATTAAATAAAAATTGTTTATGAAGGAATTAAATTCACTAGAAAACTCATAATATCATGTCAGGGGTTTGAAATAATTTCCCTTTTGAATTGAAATTGAAATAATAACTAGATTTTGAAAGCATGTAATGGTTAAATGCATGTGGAAACCATATTATATAGGTGGTAACAATATCATTATGTAATTATTTCATAGAAACGAATTATGGGATTAAACACACTAGTAATCCATGACATTCAATCCTTACCAATTAGTTGGTTATGGTGTTATTTTATGGGAATAAATATTCAACTAAGTGAAGGAATATACTCTATATATAAATTGGTGTTTTAATTAATTTTTACTAATAGATAATTATATATTATGAGAATTATAGGGTTTACATGGTTGAATTATCCTTTGGATACTCCCATGGTTCTTATTAAAAAATATTTGTTTTTATATATTTTTTTTAAATTGGATTCAAAGCCTTTTTCATGTTATTAGAAATCCTCTATTATAAATTATTATAAATTTTTTTATCAATTTTATCTAAAACTTTAATACTACTTATGCATATATATTTTTTTGAACTAGGAATTTTCTATTTTTTGATAGGAATTACTCATGAAACACATGGTGGCATCCTAGAGGGATAGTTTTAATCACACCCTAGAAACCCACAACACATGTATGGAGTAATTTTTTTAATTATATTAGTAGGGGTTTGGTGTAGCATTGGGATGATGGGTACTCATGTTAGCCAATCCTATGTCAGATGTGGTGAAATGTTGTGTAATTTAACAAAATATCATAATAAAATGGGTAGTCCAATATATTTTAATATTTTTTCTGTTTTAACATTATAAGATCAACTTGTATTTCCTATTTATAATCCAATTGCTTCCCCTGAAATTCTTTGAAGGATTTTAATTTTCTATAATTTTTTATGATGTCTATTATGATGAATTTTATTTTAATATTGATATTTATGTTCTAGGATGATTTTTTATTTATATTTTTTAATATCAAGATTATATCATGGACACTCCTATCATCTAATTGGATCCATTTATATTTCATTTTTTAAAAACTTCCATTATTTTATTTCATAATTCCTATAAACAAATTTTAAGTGCTTACTGATAAGTAAATCCCTCGATGCCTTTCAATATACCATTCATCGTTTATATTTTTATGTTTATTCGGAGAGGTCATGACCTAATCTTATACTCAAAATATAAATAAAATATAATCATAAAATGATCACATATATCTGAACAAATAAAAATTTATATTTTATATTGTAAATATAGTAGTCTATCTCGTCAATTTATTTGGGAATCCTTTAATTTTTTTTATTTCTAATTTTTTATCTAAAACCATAGACATTGAATAATCAAGCTCTTGATGTCTTCTTCTCCACCTCAGACACAAAAATCTTGTCTATATTTCAATAAATATATGCTAATATTGGATCTCATAGTAATTCATTCTAGACATATCCCCCATAATTATTAATTATATATATTCCATAAATGATATTATTCTAGAATCATATAAAACACAACACAATATAATTATTATAACTTAATTGTAAAATTTTAACATCTATACATTTCCTCAATTAACTATTTCTATGGACATTATTATACAATAAAAAATATTCACTTTCACTTTTAACCATTGTCTCTAGTGATAATCGATAAATAATATCCATCTCATTTCAATTTATTAAAAAATATTCTCTATATTATTCAATGGTTATCACAATTTGAACATAAAATAGAAAGAAATTATCATTTGGTTTATATAGAGTCCCTAAAGATGTATCTTATTTTATTATCACAATCTAATCCTTCATAGGACTATTACTAAATATTCAATACATAACTGAATAATACACCCTGAAAATAGCCTATGTATTAATTCACTGAATAAAAGAAAATCCATATAGATGTAATTAATTTATATCAAAAATGGATTGTATCATCCCATTTGAAAATCCACTAACTATTAATCATCAATAAAAATCCACCTTATAATGTTTTATAAAATAAAGAAAAACATTACCATCCTAAGTATATATTTTCATGTAATGGGTTTTTCTTGAAATATTTGATAATAAAGTTTTCATAAATCTCTATTTATTATAATGTAAATGCTATTTTTGAAATTTTCAACTCAGCCTTATTACGTATCACATGGTGTTTAATTAGTATAAATAAAATTCGTATTAAATTATGAATAAGTGCTTTAAATTTTGATTATTACCATTATGAAGTCATAAATTATGAATAAAACCCCCCTAGATCAACCAAATGAAGTCTCGCAAGAACCAATCAATGTTTCAGTCTCATATGTATGAACCCTCACATGATAATTATGAAGAATTAAATGAATATGTATGATGTATCACATGATCCATAAAAATTATCATTCTATATGTATAATGTTTAACAGGAACCATGCAAAGCATTTTTCTTAACATGAAAAGAATACGCCTTATCAAATTCAATAAAACATGCATATTTAAAAACTGATCCAACTCTTTTCAAATCATATCAAAAACTACTAAAAGTGATTAAATCATTAATCAATCATACTAAACGAAATTGAAAGACTTCATCCAAATGGTTGAGAACATGTTTAACCCACATGAATAATTATTTTAGTAACATCCAATTTGAATATCATATTTAAATATAAAAATCAGTTTATATTTAAATTATATTTGATAAAATATATATATTCCATTAAAACATTAAAAGAACATATCTATTATCCTTATACATTATGAAACCTATAATAATAATTTATTTTTAAAATAAATAAATATTATTCAAATAAAAAATATAATTTATAATATAAATAATAAGAAATATATAATAATTAATAGAAATAATATATATATAAATAAAAAAATAACTCATTAAAATATTAATATAATTAAATATATATATATCTATATATATGAATTTATTAACTAATATAATCAATTAATTAATATTTAATTATTAATATGTGAATAATATACATGAAAAAATTCAACTAACATTTCTAAAAACGAATATCAAGAGAATCATTTTATATCGTCAAATATAAAAATAATTACACCATAAGTCATGAAAAATATATAATTTTAAAATTAAATTTGAATATAATTTCACTATCATTTCATAATAACTTATTGTCAAATCTTCTGGGTCGTTGTCTCAGCTCCATTTAATGAACATGATTAAATTCCATGATCATGTTCTTGAAAATCACCACAACAACCATATGTGGACATTTTAATTTCATGTTGGAATCATCCACCAATGAATAATTATTGTGTAATATATTCACTTTGAATTGATAAATCACTGAGAAGGTTTTATATATTTTTGTCAACTTATATGATTAATACATATTTATTTAATACAAAAAAATGTACTCATCAATGAACTACCATGTATGTTGATTTTTTCAAATGAGTTATACTCCAATGAATGGGTGGAATATATATTCTTATATTAATATATAATTGAAAATAATTACATAACATATTCTATTAATTTTTTATTAGTAATGACATAAAAAATATATAATTCGTCATTTCAATAATATATTATATTTTTTTCATAAATACATAAATATATAAAGTTAATAGTTTAAATTATCTATAATATCCAGTCATACGACAAAAATAAATTTCTATATATAGGATTATGAAATTAATAATATATGGAATTCCATCTAAAAGTTCTATCCTTGAAACCTCTATTTTTTAGATTACCATTAGAAAACATCTTGAGATGAAGTCTCATCTTCTAATGAGCCTCCATCATTAGATATACAAACATTATTTTTTTCCCATTAGATATATTTTACCCACAAAATACCTCATTTTTTTATTATGTGGTTATAAAATTATAGGGTTCTCATTATATGATTAACATATATAACCTTTTGATGAAAAATTAATAGAGGAATATTATCATAATAATTTTATAAGGAAAATAATTAATTTATGGATTAAATATTTATTAATATTACGGAATTCGAATATATTGAGAAGGTTTGTTAAATGGAACAATAAAAAATATAATCCAACATTATCTAGAGGAATAATTGAACTATTTAATAGTTAACTCCCACTTTATAATAATTATTTTATTTTCTAAAACTAGCTTATTATGTCTTCTCTAATTTTTTAAAATTACTTCTAAAGTGATATAAACTAGTTTTTAAACAAATTAAACATTAATAAACAAGAAATATTAGTTATTACCATTCTCATAAATTTATTATAATATATAATTTTATAATACCTTTCTATTATATTTCAATTCCAAAAAAACAATAACATTTTATTATAAATTTTATTCTAAAACAATATTGGAAGACTTAATGATCATGATCAACGTTGATATGGATCAGTATCGATTCAATATGAAGTAATTTGTTATAAATTTACCCTGACTTTGATAATTCATCAAATTGATCTATTGGAAGTCTATTTTTTCTCTAATTGATTATTATTGTAGCAACAAACCCATGTTCTACGAATATATAAACCATAAATTATTATATGTTGATGAATGGTTCAACCTGCTACATAGAGATGTTCCCCTAGGTCATTATATTATATTTCCAATTATGAATTACAGCTGAGAAATCTGAAATCTGTATAGTAATAATGGAATATTTTATTTGTTTTGTGCACTTAGTTTTAATTAATTAGATTGACCATATGAATTAGATATATTTTTTCAAAAATAAATATATAGTTAATTTATGGAATATGTATTTGGAAAAAACATCACTCATAAATTGTTGAATATTATATTATTAAATTCCTTAAAAAAATTAATTTGAATAGATATGACCAAAATAATATATTTATTATTTTATCTATTCCCTTTGATGTGGTTTCCTAGGCATAGAAATTATTTGGTGAATATTTTTCTAGTCTTTTCAAATTGAATGAGTAATCAAATTTTTCTATATTTTAAAAAATATTTTACCCAAAAAAATATAAAACTATCATTAACTTCTTAACGGAACATGAATTTTTGTTTCCTAAATAAACACATGATCACTTACCCATTCATAAAATAATATTCTATGTTCATGATTATTGAATGAATAAACAAAAGGATTTTTTATAATTTCATACCTTATGAAAAATATTTCATCTCACCAACACCTCTAGTTACATCCTATAGAAATATTATAATGTTTTTAATTTAATGAATTTGTGATTTTCATTTAAAAATATAATTTTCATAGAGGTTTCATATTTAACGTGTAATTTTAAAAAATATTTGAAAAATGAATTATAAATTTTTTTAGGAATTTATTAGGTCTAAATGTCATGTGAATCCTTATGTCAACATTATATCGTTAATTTTACAACATTATTCCATCCATGTCGAGTTTCTTCATTAGTCCCAAAATTTCACTTAATATTATAAGAAGGAATAAAAAACTAATAAAGTGATATTTGGTACATGGAATTATCATTTGGAATTCAAATAAATATTCCATTCATCGATAGATTTTTTGTAGTTCTTCAATATAATATTTAGTATGGGTATGAAATAATATATAATCTACCAATGTTAATATAAACAATCTTATTTTTTTAGCATTTTTACAGACTATGTGTCTCTAGAATAAAACAACCCACTAAATCTACGTAATTTTAGTGTTCTTATGCGAACTCATGAGCATATGGAGTCATGAATTTATCAAATATTTTGTTTCCCTAATATATCTAATGTGCATTATTAGAAAAAAATTAATATTTTGTTTTCCACATTAATTATATATTTATATATTATTATTAATATAATGTGATCTAAAAATAACAGTATGTTCAATAGCGTATAAAACATTTAATATTGAGATTAAACAAACTATGACTTATAAATAAAATATTATAATTTTAGCATAGGTATTAATTTTTAATTTGTACATATGATGAAAAAAATATGAAATTTGGATAATGATTCTAATCAATATAATCATATATGAAATATGCCTTCTGTGTTTTAAAAATCACAATAACTTTGAATGCGATTTTTGTTAATTCTTGTGAGAAAATAATATATGTTTTTTATATAATCTATATATATTATTATATAAAATTTAAACAATTTGTTAATTAATAAATAAAATAATTTCCTGTGGAGATTTTTTAATTTTGGTAAAATATTTATTTTTATTCAATATTGAAAATAATTTTTTTGTAAAGCTCTCATTTTCTTTACTTATTAAGTAATCCAAAATTTCCATTTTTGTTTTAACATCATTTAAATTTAAAATAATAATTAAATAATAATAATTAATAAATTTATTTACCTTTCAATCCTCATTATACTATATTTTATTATAAGTTTCCAACAAGTATTAATTTACAAATTTTCTACTAAATCTAATTTATATTGAATAATGTTTTACCATTTTAAATAAATTATCCTATATTTAGTAATTATTAAATGTAATTTATATTATAAATATATATATATATTATTTTTAAATTAAATTAATAAATTTTTTTATTTTTATTTAGAAATTCATTATAGGATATTATTTTACATGTAAAATAAATGTTTCATTCATACACTTTTAATAACACTTGAGTGTCTTATTTTAAAATAAATCATTTCACTTATTTTAATTTAATGTATTAAAAAATATAATTAAAATATTTTATTATAATATTTTATTATATATAATATGGTCAATGTTTTTTGATATAATGAGATATAAAAATAAAAATAAAATACATATTGTGGAAAAAAATAGGAAAGAGTGAATATCGATAGAGGTTAATAGGATAAAATGTATAACACAAATTTTTATATTGTTAATTATTTAATTCATCCTTGAATATCATACATTATGTTATGCTTATATTTTTTAGTAACATTTCTAGAGAGTGGCCTCCCATTGTTGAATAGTGTTGGATATTTATAAAAATGCGACTCCTCTTCAGTTAAAAAAGAGAGCCCCCATATCAACTGTTCACCAATAATAAAAAAATTTGAACAAAACCTAGCCAAAATACCTATAATTCATCCTTATACAAATTCTAGTTCTTCTGTTCTTCCCAAAAGACAATTCTCATGGTCCCTAATAAGAGGACCAATGGAGATTCTTCAAATATATGGTAATCATCTTCACCAAGATCCTTCTTATTTACAAAATATTTTTAAACTATATATTTTTTTCTATAATTTATAAGTTAATAAAAATATTATCTCTTATATAATGATATTTTAAATTTGTTATGTAGTTATATTTATCTATATCCACATCAAATAAATTGGAAATAAAACGATCGTTCGTGTGTGTGGTATAATACTACCTCACGAACAAATGTAATTAATTTTCCCTCACCTCCTATAATGACTATTTATGATGGTTAATGTAATTTTTATATATTATATTCATGAAATATTTAAAATTACATAAAATTATTATAAAATATTGTTAATTAAATTATTGATAATGTAATAATGAGAAAATTATTCATGTGTACAAAAGACTACAATCTTATAATGTATGTGATTCATTATTATTTTTCAGTATCACATAGTTAGTATATACAAGTGTATTTAATTAAATAATATCATATTTATAATATTATTTTAATTAAATTATAATAAAATAAACCTTACTTTATTTCTATCATGGTCGTTGAAAAATAGAAATGTTACACATTTGTTTGTACGGACAACCATCTCTATGATTGTAAGATAGTTCATTTTTCATAATTATAAATCAAGGTTATTTTGAAATGTATTATTTTTATTAAAAAATATTAATTATACAATTATTATATTTTATATATGTTGTTACAATGATCCCAATTACTATGGTCAACACACCTATTCCATTTTGAAATTATGAATCGAGCAACTTTAAAAAACCCAACGATGAAATAGAATATTATGTAATTAAACACATTATTAAAATAAAACAAGTAAATTGATTAGGTGAGAGTTAATGAATAAGGAAAAAAAATTATGAAAATTTTAAGTAAGTAGTTTTATTATATAACAGATAGAATTCATACAAGAAAATTTCTTGACTCAATGTACGATTTTAATCTCAAAACATCCTTTTTTAAGATACATGAAATTTTAGGAAGATAATTTATTTTATATGGTGTATATTCAAACCCTTTAAATATTATATCCTTAAACCATTTTACATTAGGATATTTTATGTTACATTCTATCTACATCAATCATAGTTTCTCTGATTAATATTTTTTTTTAGCTTTATTGTTTTATGTTTCAATAACACATTAGTGAGAATTTTTTATGAATGAATTTTTTTACAAGAAACTATTTTATCATTTTGTAAAAAAAACCATTTAATTTTAAAATATGACTTCAACTCATGAATATTTCATGAAATGGTATCATTTTTATCCCATTTTATTTTAAAATATAAACTAAATGTTTTTAAGTAATTCCCAAATTATTTTTCTAGTTGGTCAAAAATTATTCTTATTCCATATCCATATTTTCTAAAAATATTTGAAATAAAAATTTAATTTTTCCTGGAAATATTTTTTAATGAAATATTTAACCATGTTTTAGTTTTTAAAAAATTGATTCAATGAGAAATTAATTTCAATATTCTAGTGAGGAACCATTGAATCATTTTATGTATGAAGATAATGAATACTAGAAAATATAACACATTTGATGAATTACACCCCTTAATTACCACTCAAATCACTAAATATTACATTATGAAATTCCATTATTTTTATGAAATAAATATTTATAGTATTTTTGTTGTTCTGTCATCATTATCAACTAGTCAGAATGTGTAATTTCATGTACAAAATCCTAGCTCTCATTATTAATACTAGACTTGGAACCAATCCACATCATTGGTTATCTCTCAAATAGAATAGATTAGTGATGGAAATTTCCTTACAAGTGGCCATTGAAATATAAAAATAGATCGTTTATGGGATTATCCATGGTGTTCATGGATATAATGTGGTTTTTAGGATTTATATAGAAATTTCCTAGTATATGATGTAGACGATGTTAGTCCTGAATTTACTAATCCTAATGGGATTCTTTGTATGTGCTATTGACGTTCTCTTCGAGTGTTTTAGTTCATCTGAGCTGGTTGTTCAAATCAGGGTTAGGAACTATAGGTTCTCAAAGGATGTTTGTGTTTTGAGTTATGGGATCCTTTATCACTGATAATTTTTCTTGTATCTCAATTTTCTCTTAGATGCATCCCCAACATGGAAATCATACTGGGTTTCATGAGGCTTTATTAGTGAAACATTGGTCTGAGCAGTGTCTTTCGTAAAATGTTCCAGAATGACACTGTTTTCTTCCTAAATGTATGTATAAGATAGGTATGTGGGATTATTAATGATATTGTAGATTATTTCCCATCGAGAGGACATGTTCTTAAATTTGATATGATCTTCTTCTATGTTTAAAATCAGTGCAGGGATATTACGATGGCTTTACTGAGCATGAGGCATGGTATGTCGAAATGATCTATCTCCACAGAGCATCTTGGAACTCATGTTTCCCCAAGAATGATGCATATTGATTATTTTTACCACATATTTGGGAGAATTATTATTTTAATTAAATATAGGATGAATTTCTTTTTATCATTTGGTGGGGGAATAATCACTGTGAATATCTTCTTAACCTCCATTCCATATCGTGCAATATTAGCTTCGATGGTTCTAAAGTGTGTAATCCCTATGATTTATTCTATTTTATCATATTTCATATGTGATGCTTGTTAGGAGGGTGGAATAACTATGAATCTTGGAACATGCATGAAATGCCAGTAGTGGAGTGTGGTATTGATCTTAATAGGATTTCAGACATCTTGCATACATGAGGATGAAGCTGGAATTTGTGGTTATTAAGGGTAGGACTCTATGGGGTTGGGGAATGGACTCACATAATATTTGTAGTGGTTGAGGGGGGGTCCCATTTCCCATAAATAATATATAAATTTGTATATTTTATTCTTATTATTATTCTCTTAAACCACACTAAATATTTATTATGGGATTTAGGGATATAACATTTTGGAACCACAAATAGGTTGGCTCGCCCCTTGGATTCCCTGGATTCCCGGTCAGCCATATTTCCTTCAAGAAGGAAATCATGTATCCAGTTTTTATTAATGAATTGTTGGGAATAAACCAATAGATAGAATTTTATAAGATTGAATTATCGACCGATACAGATATGTGTGTTTTCAATTCATAACCTTTAGTTAGATTATCTTAAATAGATTATAAGAGGGTGTATAATGGTGAGTTGGTAATAATGTTTCATGAGTTTGGTTATATAGTGGAATTATTCCCTGTAAATTTTTAAATTCCTCTATGGAAACTCAAGGAAAGTGTAATACCCACAGATGATAATGTGTGACTCTCACGTATTAACATAGAATCTCGTTGTATGTGTTTTAGGGACTCCATGTTTGATAGCTTGGCCCAACTATTTTTCAATGACACGTGGGTGAATCATGTGTGGATATCCATTAGTTGTTTCATTGGATTCATGATCGAGGCCCTCAGGGATATATCCTTCTTCTACATGTTGTTTCATGGAATAAGGGTTACTGGTCTGGAGAGGAATGGACAAGCTATTATTATTCATTTCCGGGTGCTAGTGTATCTGGATGTCTTGTATTATTGAAATAATGGTGGGGGTATCAGTGATTTAGAAGGAGTCTCATGGGTTGAACCATGTATCATTTTTTAGATCCGGTTCATACACACATCAAATAATGAACTTCCCCTTATCTCATACAAATTCAGGTGGGTCAGCATGAATATCATTCCTCTAATACCAGTCATTGGAATCATTAGAACTTGCACCCATTTTTTATGATAATTAATTTCCACAGTTCTTGGTCCAATAATGACCTGATGGGAGGAGTTGTTTTTAGGTACACTATGGAGAGTTTTATCCTTTCTTTCACTACTCACATTGTGGTGGTTGGGGGGCATTCCAATTTGTAAGAGGTATTAGCTATGCTAATAATCCTTCATATATTCATGTTATATTATATTTCCCTTAACAATGTTGATATAGATTCTCTCATTCTTTTAGACACAATTCATGATAAGTGGATAATCCCGTGGTCCTTACCATAGGTTCTCAAAAGATTCCTAATTAATGTATGTTCTGAAACTACATTTTCACATACCTAGATGGAGGTGAACCAAGTGGTTGATCATCTTTCTTCTATGGCATCGACATGCCTTCGAGTTTTTTTCACTGAATGACATTTCTTTTTATATAGAAGGGATGAACATGATTCATGATAAATTCTTTGACTTTATTATTTTAAGCCTCTATATTCTCCAATTATTGAAATTTTTGGTTTCTTTTCCATATATTTGGAATAAATAAATATTAATAAAAATAGTTATTTCCTTTTTTATAACATATTATTGATATCCTATTGTCAGAAACATATTCACGAAGAAGATATTATGGTTGAACCTTAATTTAACACTAATTCATTGTGTAATGTTATTTGTCTAATTTTTATTAATGTATGGTATTTTGTAGTAAACCTAATCCATTATGGGACATTGTCAACTATTTGATGATTTCTTGGTTGTATGATGTGATTCATGTTTATATAATTATTTATGTTTCTTTTACAATTAATTTAATGTCATTACCATAGTGAAGCATGTTTATAATGTTTTTCTCCATGTTATTACACATTATCATTCCATTTATTCATATCTTGATTTAAATTTTACTGACAAATTCTATTTAAAAGTCATATTTTATTTCATTTATAATTTTTTATGAAATATTTTTTTTAATATATATCCCACATGCTATTGTAATTTATTATACCCTTAAAATATATTAAATTTCTAAAAAACTAGATTTTTGAGGTTTTCTTCCTAGTTTTCTTTGTTTCTAGAGACATGTTAGTTTTCCAACAATGTTTCATTCCAATAGTGACTGAACATAGCATTCCCTCATCGAATTGGTAACTTGTGACCAGTAGTAGCTCATCATGGTGGTGAGTCATTATTGATGGTGGTCTGCCTTGTATGTTACATTCATTTAGTTTTTATTATATGTAGTGTCTCACTGGCAGTAACTTGCAAGAGGTGACTTGCTGGTGGTGACACACTGGAGGTGAATTGTGGGTAGTACCAAGCTAGTTGTGTCCCCCCTAACGGTTGTAGTATATTCATTCTAATGGTGTATTTTCCATATAGTTCCTCATCCAGCGGTACCTTATTTAGTGGTGTATTCTCAAGATTTTTCCTTCCTAGATTTGTCTTGTTGGTGATGAATAGCTCTTAGTGACTCACTAGCCAGGACTCAAGATTGGTCACTCATAGGAAGCCACTTAAATATGGTGTCTCATAGATGGTGGAATCTTGTAGGTCCAAATGGTTCCTCTATCACATGGTGCATCATCTAGAAGTTCCTCATTCAATGGTTCCTCATATGGAGGATCCTCATTCTAATGGTTCATTTCCCTTATGGTGCCATGTCCCGTGGCAGATCATCTGGTGGTGCCTTGTGTGTAGTGTAACTATAGCATTCATATTTTCTATTTTCACATCCTCTTTGTAGAAAAATGTGTTTAAATTTTTATTTTAATGGAAATGAGAATTAATAAAATCCCATAAATAAAATATTAATTCTACATGAATGAGGATAATTATTATTAGTCAAAAATTGTTTTCTTGGTCTGATCCACCTTTATAGGAAAAATATAAAACCTTATCAAATATATAACATAGATCAGATCTTCCGTAATGTAGTATATCATTCACCTAATTCCTTCCTTACTGATTTCCCTTTCTGTGGGGAATTCTGAAAATATCTTCATATAGGATCTATGGTAAATCATGTAGTAGTTGGTACGTGATTTCACCAGAGAATTTCTGGTTGCATGCATGCCACTGTTTTTTATGACACCTGGAATTGCTGATCTCATTTCTTCCAAATATGGGATACCATTTTCATTATTAATTGTGCATAATTATTAAGGGGTATATATATGTTTTAAATCAGGATTATAGTTTCTTCTATGTGTATAAATATTACTGAACTATTTTTAAATCGATAAAATTGGGCTGCTAAAAGTGACACATGTTTCTATTTCATTATTTATTTGTTGATATTATTATTTGTATAGACTAACTATCCACCGAAAATTATGGATTTTGGGGGACCATGTTTGTTCATAAAATGGTTTATATATATCATGTGTTTTGTTTATATATTCTCCTTATATATAAATGTTTTTTAACTAATTATATTTGGATAATAAATAGATTCCCCAGGATCAAACTGTTTTTTTGATAACCCTTAACATAAAAAATGGAATTAAATAAAGGATTTCGTGATAAATCTGAAAACTGTATTTATTTGGTTAGTGTTGTGATGTTTTGTTGTTATGGTTTTTCAAAAGGGGTCAGTTTTATTTGTATGTTAATATAGGCATTTTATTATTATACAGTTGGGCTACAAAGAGTTGTGTGTTGTAATGTGTTGTTGGATGGGGTTGTGGGTTGGGGGATGGTTCTATTGATATCGTATTTAGTTTGAATGAGTATTAAGAAGGTATGTAGTGATAGGTTTGTGTGTTTAACAATTATTAACATAGATAATGATTCACCCCATATCTTGAGGTAGTAGTATGATGTTTCATTAATGTGATAGGAATTAATTTACCTTAGATATCCACCTCTTAAAAGTCTATTAATCTGTAGTTCTTTATAATTTCATAGGTATTGATGTAATGAAGAAATAATTTTTTGATAAACATTGGAATAGATTGGGACGGTTTGGTTAATAGAATTGAATTTTTTAAATGAAATTTATTGAGAATGTGAAATTTTTTCAATGGCTAGATGTTTTGTGTTTTGAATTAATAATTAGATGAATAGGTGGAATTTTTTGAGGGTTTGTGGTTTCTATGTGTTCCCATAATTTGGAATTGTGTGTATGGTATCATATTTGTAGGTAAATTTATTTTCTATATGATTTATATATGTTCCCCAATCTAGATAAACAATATATGGAGAATAACCCCATAATCATGAGGGAGTGTGTCTTTTCTAACATTAGATGAAGAGAACGAATGGTTGGGTATCCTCTCATTTCCTCTCTCTCTCTCTTCCTGGAATTGTATTTTTTGAAAATTGATTGATGTATGAAGGTCTGTTAGTGCATTATATAGTAGTTATGGCCCATGTTTCATTATGTGATATGTTATATCCATGTTTTTATTGGTGGGTAATATGGCTGGTGTGCCATGTTTCTTGGGGATGAGTTGGGATGTTCTTTCCTAGTAAGGTTTATGATGAGAATGAATGTGTGTTGAGTCTGAGGCTTATACAATATTAATGTGTTTTGAGGAGCTTGTGTAATATATATGAGATCGATTTTGTGGCCCAAGTGTGTACTAAAGGGATGTGGTGTGACGTATAGGTGTGTGCAGGCAGGATGTGTTTTGAAGCCTGAGTATCTATAGGAATGATGTGGTGTTGTATACAGAATGGATTAGAGTTCTAGGATGTATGACATTGGGAAAGGAGGAATACTAATTCTAAAGTGGTGTGATGTACCCTATCATTGATGTGATTTATAAAATATTATATTAAATTAAGTCTGTTACTTTTATAGGCAGACATGGTGTGGTTTGGTTTGGTTAGTACACATGTTAATTTGTTGTTTGGTTATTCTATTTTCTCAAAGGGGATTTAGTAAAATCCATTAACATGTGTAATAGAGACATTGTTTTTCCTAACGAGAATACATGTTTTCTAATCCTACATATATGAAAATTATATTAGGTTTCCATAAGTATTTCATTGATAGTTATGAGTGATATAGGCGTGGGCCTTTGAAAATTTTTTATATAACATCATTAACATTGTTTTGGGTATTTACATTGGATACCTTAATAATTTATTTTTAGTTCAATTTATACATGAATAGTTGGATTGTTTTTCGCATTTTATATTAAATTATTTTTTGAGGTCATTGTGGGTAATTCATATTATCTCCCTATATTATTCTTATTAAAGGGATATGCATCCCATATAGGGAGATTTTTACCCCCTTGGTGATGTACACCATTTGGAGAACAATATGAGGTGGTACATGGGGTTCATTACCTACCTCTATTAGTCACTACCCTATGAGAGGTATCATTGAAGGGAGGGGGTTCTGATAGTGTTGTATCAAATTTTATGGTTGAGTGATAGTATACAGTTGGAGTTAGTCATAGTGAGGATTTCAAGTGGTGGTATGGAATCAAATCTAGTTAAACTTGGTTTATTACAAAATCTATAGTGTTTGTCAAGGAAATGATATTTTTAGGCCCCTCTTGATCTAATTCATGGAAACTATGCTTATTTAATGTCCATGTGAGATGTACCATAATATAGGGTAGATATTTAGGAAATGTACCTGATTAATAATAACATTTTTTCTTGTTTAAATTATGTTATTTTTGAGAAGGATAAAATAGATTAGAAACAACATAAATAAAATCCATACAATCTGGATTAGGAACTCCTTTTTCTATTCATATATGGAAATGTGTAATCAACCACATGTGATTAATAAGTTATGATTCAGTAGGCTGATACATTTTATTTTCATATGGTTGATCCTATTGAGGATGAAGATTAATTGTTTAATGCATTGTGTTCTTTCTATTGGAAGGTTTTGAAGAAGTATTGGGGACGTATTTCCAAATTGGAAATAAAAGGTGGATTTATGAGCTACATATATCAATTATTATGATTTAGTACTGTAATGAGTATAGGGTCCCATTGGTTGTTAGTTAAATATGAGGACATGCACGTCAGTGGTGGATTTTGTGTTTGTCAAAGCGTAAGGGGGAAGGAATTTTTTTTGTTCAACTTCTAGAAAGAGTTCTGGGAAATTTTCCCCTCCTCAAACAGGAAGGGTAAAATTATTAAATATCCACCCAACCTATAGTAAGGGAGTATATCAGTGTTACTGTTTGGAATCATGTTGAAAAATAATCACCAATTTTTTCATGATATTTTCCCTAATTAGTTATCCTGACTGAGGTCACTTGATGAGGTTCTATATCCTACTATCTAATATTCAGTTACTCCATTTTCCTTGTTGATGTACTTAGAGGATCAAAAATATTGGGATTTGATATAGTTGATGATGTCATGATGATGTTTACCATGGGAGGGTCCCAATTGGGTTCTTCAGGGTACAATGTTTTCAGTAATGTGTTGTAGGCACCATGACCATTGAGATTTTACCTAGTAGGGATTTAGCCACATTAACATCCCTTTCATTCAATTTTTTTTGTCATTTTCCATTGTGGTTGGAAAAAACTTTTTTCATTATTAGAGTTTGTGTATATCTTCAAGGATAGTTCCTAATGGATTCACATGCTCAGTTTAGAGGAGGCACATAAGATAAACACCTACCTGGGTAGTAGTAACTAAAATGACTGTTTTAATAGTAGAGGCCTCATGACAATGCTCCACCAAGCGATTATGGGGGAGGTAGAGTTTTACCTCCAGATGTTACTTATGTTCTTTGTCTATGACCCGTGTATAGTCATGATAGTGGTCATTATATGAGATTTAGTGGAGTTTGTAATGGCCAGTTTCTCATAGTGGAGGGAGAAATTCTAGACTGGCCAAATATTGTTAGCATTACGATCGGTTTGTTTAGTACCTTTTTTGTACTTTTTTTATTGGAGATATATTCACTCTATTATCTCACAAACTTTAAACCATGATATGGGACAATTTCTAGAGAGGATTAAAATAAATATGGTACTGAAAATGGAAGTAATAGGTAAGAATAACATGCTTATCATATTTTGATGCATCCTTATAAAATGGAATCTTCTGACTTGAATGATTTGAGGATTCATATTGTTGAACTGATGAAGAATGGATTTATCTAGTATGGTGTGTCTTTATTGGATGATCTAATGTTGTTCTCCAAAAAGGGGGATGGTGGTGGGTTGATTTTTATATACTACATGAGGATAAACTAGTTTATGATCACGAACCGTCACCCTTTTCAAAGGATAGATGCAATTTTTGACCAGTAAGGAGAGGAGAGTTTTATTTTAATGATATACCTGCAGTCTGGATATCTTCTATTGAGTGTGAAGAAGTTGATATCCCAAGGACATGCATCAAATTATGGTATTTCATCTTCTAGTTTGTAGTTGTTACTTTTGGTGTTACAAAAGCATAATATATATTCATGGGGCTTAAGAGCATAAATTTTTGTCTGTTCATGGAATAGATTGTCATCATATTCATCGATGATATATTTATCTAGTAAAAGTTATAGGGGAAACAAGCAGTGAAACTATGAACATTGATGCATGTCCTTAGACACCACCAGCAATATTGGCAGCTGTCCAAATGTATGTCTTAGAATTAGAGGTACATTTCCAAAATCATGTGGTGTATTATAAGGGTATGGTGGTCGGCCCGTCGATGGTTGAAGTTGTTGATTCATTGGTAACACCCACGAATGTGGCAGAGGATTGCAGTTTCATTGGTATTATATGATATTATTTGAGGTTTATACATAATTTATATCGATTTAGATCCATTTTAATATAATTGACATTGAATGGATGTGATATTTTTTGGATTAATCAGTGCATGATGTGAACGTTTATCTATAAGGGAAGTTGGTCATTGTCCCAGTTCTCCAGTAACACATATAATGGCTAATATCTGAGGATTTTAGTGATTATTCCCATTTGGTCTTAGGATTTAAACTTATATTGAAATGTTAAGTGATATCGTATAGATCAATGTAGTTACTCCATCATCTATGTAAATATGAATCCATTTTTTTTGAGCAAATAGTCTTTGTGTTTTCACTAAATTGGAGGAAGCATTACTTCATTTAATAGAAATTTTTGGTCGAGACAGATAATAAGATCCTGAGGTAAATATTTTCCCAATGTGAACTTAATCTATGAAAAATGAGGTGAATGATGATTCTTCCGGACTATTATATTCTAATACCCTACACCTCAGAAAATTATAATGATTTGGATGATGCATTGAGTAGTAATTCTTAGAAAGATGTTGTTTTGAAATCTACAAATTCTAAAATAGAAACAGAAGAGTTTACATACAAGAACTTATATACAATATTGGAATGTATTAAATTCATTTTTTTAGTATAATTGTCCAGTCTTCTCTGATACACTGGGTAGATGAGTCTATGTGGGCAGACATACAGGCAGATGTTATTCACAATCATGTTGGTCATGGTGATGCTTCTGAGTGATGGTTTAAAGATGGTTAGAAGAAACTTTTCATTCATGAAAAATAATTTTTTCACGTGAATATGCATAATGGAGTCCTTCATGAGTATTGAACATCACATATTGTGTTAAAATTTGGATTTTAGAACATGTACAATGACTTGAGGATTCAGATTTGGTGTCTATGGGTGAAAGGGGATGTTGCGGACTTTGTATCAATGTTCTTGTTTTTCTAGTAGATATGGTCATGAATTATGTTCCTAGTTTATTTTTATAGCCCTTGGATATTATGTAGTGGAAATTGGGATACATCTCTATGGATTTAATCATGTGGTATCCTTGATATCTGGAATGTTTTAATGATATCCTGGTGATAGTGGATCAATTGATGCAATTGCCCCATTTTTAGAGATCATGTAATCATGTTCAATGGATTCATTATTTATGAGGTACGTTGATGAATTAGTGCAACTTCATGGAGTTATGAAATCCACTATCTCATAATAAGATGTATGGTTTACCCCAATAGTATTGAAGGGATTGCAGTGTGTTTTTTAACATTGTTTGGAATCTACACAACATTCCACCCTTAGACAGTTGGGTACATAGAATAGAATATCCAATTGTAGGAGGATAAGTTGCGAGTGTGCATATTAGAGTTTGGAAGATATTAGTTATTAAACATACACTTTATGAAATTTTATTACAATAATACTAGTCACTCTTCCTTTGGAATGGCCACATTTAATGATTTGTATAAAAACCTATATTGTTCTTCACTATTCTTGATGGAGGGTTGGGACATTAGTGTTCTCAGTGCTGATGTGGTTTGAAAAAACATGGAAATTTTTCTAATTGATTGTGAGAAGAGAAATATTGTTACATACCTGATAGTCTTATATAGATCACATATGTAAGACCATATAATTCGAGTCTAGGGGACATGTATTTTTTATGGTTTCCCATCGATGTGGGAAGTTGAGGTAATGACTATAGTGTAACCTTTATCCTAGGATTGCTGGTACCATTGAGGTGTTAAGATGATTCCTCGAGGATGTGTAGTAGTTAGAATTTCCACCGCTATTATAGAGGATCCACAACGTCTTCCATGTATCTTTGTTTCATTAGTATCTTCATGATTATTCTGAGATCACTGACATGGGAGAGTTAGATAGTGAAGACAACTTGACATTTGTGGAGAGGCTATTAGTGATCTAGGATAGCAAAGAGAAGGTGCTGCCTGTATGAACCATTCCATGGGATGGTTTATTATCTAAGAACAGATTCCTATGGGAGAGTATATAAGTGCACAAAATGCACATGCATGTAGAGTACTCAATGGTATTTTGTGTTTTTTATTCTTCAATTTTTCCCTATGATGTATTTTTTAAACATTTTTTTTTATTTTAAGTTGATATATTTTTTATAGATTGTGAGATGTGTTGTGTGATGTGAGATATTTTACTATCATATGGAATGGGGTGACTAAATTTACAATCAAGACACATTAACAATGATATGATTCAACAGATGTTGTAATATTAGTGCTTGCTAGAGTAGAATATTTCATGACATGGAATGAGGAATTCCATGATTCATGTGATAGGGATGGTGCAGTTTGATGGTTTTAGAGATTTTTTTGTTTTGGAGTACATGGTGCTTATTATGTCGGTGTAGTATTTTTGTGGTAATGTTTCTATATGAGAGGTGGATTTTGTGGTTATTAAGTGTGTTTTGTTTTCATTCATGTTGGCATGTAAAAACCCACGATAATTAGTCTTAGTTTGTAGATGATAGGTGAGGTTTTCATGAGTGTAAAAGTTTCCACAACAATATTTTTTCAAAAAAAGGTGGTCAGTCAAAAAAAATTTACATTTTTATCTAGTTGAAGAATTTTAGGTGTAACAAGATCCTTGAGAGGTATCTCGAGTGATGGTGGTTCAGACCCTTCCACTCGATCTTCTTAGTTGATTTTTAATTCTTGAGGGTGATAATATTTAGAGAGGTAACAAATTTAATGGAACATATCCTTATAGTCCATTAAATTACTAAAAACCATTTTTGAGGTTTTCATTGTTGTTCAATTTTTTTCTTGGGACATGTGACTTTTCCAATGGTGATTCACTCAAACAATGACTTACCCTTCTGGGGAATCACCTTTATAGTGAATCATCATAGTGGTGTCTCACCCTGTTGATGAATTGTTCCTAAAAATATGTCACCTTAGTGGTGAGTCATTTCTTAAGTTAGGTATCCCTGGATCCGTCTCACCTTTATATGTCTCACCAAGGGGTATATCACTGACGGTGACTTACTAGTACTGACTCTCATGCGGTGTCTCAATGATGCTGGAAGGATGTTCATCCTGACAGTTCCTCATTCTGTTGGGCCATGTCAGGTGGTTCCGCAACTAGTAGTTCCTCTTCGGACACTTCATCATCCTAGAAGATCCTCATATTGTAGTTCCTCTTCATGTTGTTGACTTTCTGGAGGATTCTCAACTAGAGGTGACTTGCTTGTGGTGACTCTCACACGGTGACTCTCTAGCGAAGTCTCATTGATGTCGGTAGACTATTCATCATACTGGTGTTTTGTCTTGTTGGTGCCTCATCCAGTGATACCTTATCCACCAGTACCTCATATTATGGTCGCTTGTACGGATGATGCCTCTTTCTGATGGTCCATTCTCCAAAAATGCCTCATATCATAGTGCCTGGGCTGTGGTTCCTCGTTATCCTTGATTCCAGATCATCCATTTTTTACCATTTAACATATGATTTGAAATAAAAAAAATTTAATTCATTATTTCAAAGGGATTTATAATGATTCAAAACCCATTAATGTTATCCAAAAAATATTTATGAGTGAGTAGGGTTTTATTTGGTCAGAACACGAGGTCTTGGTAAGATCAACCATTCAATTAAAATAAAATGTTATTTCTATTCAATGAATCTAATTAGATTATTCTAATGCCCAGATATCAAACCCCATGCACATTCCATCTTACATTCTCCTTTGGTGATATATGTCGAATATTGATACCCATAGAATCTGATTAAAATGATGTTGTAGATTCTTCATGCATTCCCTAGAGAATTTTCAACTGCATTCATGCCCCTATTTCAGTGCAATCAAGATGTGAGAATAATATTTATTAATTTAGTTTTTTCCCTTCATATTTCTTAATTATGAATTATGAAGAATGGATATATAGATATTTTACCTCATTAAAAGAGTTTTTCCTAGTTTTATATATATAATTGAACAAGTTTGAAATTAAGAAAATGTGTTTTATGAATTATGATGCATGTTTCATTTAGGGTATTATTTTGTTGATATTGGGATAATTATGGGTCATATAACCATTGAATGTGAAAAATAATTGGGGGTTCTTGTTTGTTCGTATAATTTTTTTTAATATTTCATGTTGTTTGTTTTTTTGGATTCTTATATATAAAATTTATTTAACCAAGTATATTCCACTAATAAATTGATATCGTAGGATCACACAGTTTCTATTATAACCTCTCAATTGATAATTGGAATTAAATAATTTATGAGTTATTAATTGTTATAATATGTATTTCATTGGATGGTGTGGTTATTGGGTTGTGGTAAATGTTGTGGAATGATTCGTGGTTTTCATGGTACGGTAATCTGGGTGTGGTATGATTATATATTAATGATATGAAGTGGAGTGTGCTATAATGTATTTATAAATTGGGGTGTGAGTTAGGGGTATGATTTATTGATATGGTATTATAGGTGGATGAGTTTTAATAAGGGTTGTATTGAATAGAATGCGAGATTCTCCATCAATTACTTGAATAATTCTTCACTCTATATCATGATGTTGTGGTATGATAATTTATTACTATGAAGTGTATTAATTTACCATGGTTCATCACCATCTATAGGTCTGTTATTTTATAGTGAATTATTGCTTTATTTGGAAGTCATGAATTTAATAAATAGTACTTTAATAATTTTTGTATTTGTTTGGGTTCTTTTTGTGGATGGAATGGAATTGGTTAAATGAAATTTGTTACCTGAAATTGGTGGATAATATTAATTTGGTTTTGAGGGATTGTTCATGGTGTAGTGAATTTAGAGGTAATATAAAGGGTTGAAATTATTATGGGATGGTGAATTTTTGAGGGCTAGCAGTTTTTACTTGTCTGTTTGGTATCATACATGTATTAAATTTTACTTTCAATATTATTTTTATATCAACCCAATCTGCATATGGGTAGATGTCATTCTTAACATCCAGTCAGTTGTACGAATCGATGGGTACCCTCTATTTTCAAATCTCTTTTCATAGAGAGGTAGTTAATGAATATTTTGTGATAGAATGTTGTCTGTTATTTTTCAAGATGGTGGTTTTTATCCCATGTGTCTTAGGTAAATATGTGATATCTCAGGTGTTTGTGGACGAGATGGTTTGGTGTTTGTGTTGTCACCTTGATGAGTGGTGGTGTGATTTCCTTGGTATCTTTAGGATGAGATAGGATGTGTATTGAGGCCTAATTATATATGGGATGGTTGTGTTTGGAGACTACGGTGTGTTTTGGAAGGATTTGTTTTGAGCCCAAGTTGTGTATAGGAAGGATGTGTTGTGAGGCCAATGTGTTTCAGAGAAGATGTGATGTGTTGACCCATTATGTGTGGGTGGGATGTAATGTGGTGTACCAAAGGGATAAGTGTTCCAGGATGTACGATGTTATGGGCTGTTGGTGTACTAGTGGGAAGGTGGTGCAGGGTCCCATATCAATGATTTACATTACAAAATATTATATTAATTAACATTAATTAATTTGTTAGTGTACCATCTTGAGGATAGTTTTGGTTACTATGCATTTTTAGTTCTTTTTTGGTTGTGTTATTTTCTCGTAGGGGAATTAGTATTCATCATTAATAAGTGCACGAGAGACATTTTCATTCCAAATATATATAATTGTTTACTCACCCAAAATATATAAAACTATTTTATGTATTCCACGAGGACATTTTAGACCGTACTATGAATTATAAGCTCAAACCAGTGGACAAATCTTGTGTCACTACAACAGAAAACTACTGGGTATTTACATTGGAGACATTACCGTTTTTATATCAATTCAATTTATACATGTATTTATGGATTATTTTTTCATTCTATTTTATATTATGTCCTCATGTAATTTTATATTATTTATCTTATCTTCCAATAATGCTTGTTAAAAATCATAATTCCTCTGATATTGGGATATTTGCACACACATATTGATAGTAACTGAGATAGGGACATATTGAGGTAGGACATGGGGGGGCATTATCTACCATTCAGCATCTCCATCCCAAGACGGGTATCTATAGAAGAATATAGTCATGGTAGTTATCCCATGAATTTTTAGGAGCTCGAAAGGATTTATAATCCTCTTATGTGGAATTAAATGATGTTGTTTGATTTTGGTCTCACATTTATTGATTATGAACATAGTATTATTGTGAAACAGATACTCATTATATTTTTATTATAATTAATATATTTTTTATTAAAAATTATGTAATAAATTTTCTAAATGTCAAGTGTTTCATTAGTAATTATCTCATATAAGATTATATATTTTTCTGGACTGTGAGAAGATTAATATAATTATAACCACTGGGATAGGAATAATGATAATGGTAAAAACAAATATCTAATTTTTTTATTTATATTATTATTAGAATCATTGAAATTATATCCATTTCTAAATATGACATGTTGGTGTGGCTCTAGCACAGTTACACCATGGGGTAATAACATAAAAAAATTCACATTGAGAATCACTCGATTATAACATGGTGAACTATAATTGGACATTTTACATAATAGGTTTGATGCTCGTAGGGAATGTTATTAGTAAATTATAAAATATTTTTTTGAACAATTATATTGGACATGATAAAATTTATTGGATAGAAAACAAATTGTGAAACAATACTACAGTTATCCTATACAAAAAATTAATACCTCTTAGGTAAGGATATATTTATCATTTATAAGAAATTCATTATATTTTTTAAAGCATCTCCTATTTTAAGTTAATTAATTTTCATTTTATTTCTTAAATTATTTTCTGATTGTGACTATAAATGGAAAATTCTTGTTAATAATAAATGTAATGGGTAATTTTTTTAATTCACTAATTAGATTACTAACCTTATTGGAGTAGATGTTAAGAAACATGGGATGATTATAAATGAATTATCTCATATTATGATTAACATATGGAACATATTTTAATTTTCCCATGCATTAAACAAAATAAGGATGATGGCTCATCGAATATTTTGGTTTTAAATATGATGATGAATATTAGATTAAATTTTCTACATTTCAAAAATATTGGAAGATAGAGCATAGAGAATGAATTAATGGAATTTTAATTCTCATTATGTGTTGTAAAGGGGGATAAAAGAATAATTTTTTCAAATTAATAATGATGAATTAGGTTATAATGATACATGTAAATAAATTCATCTTAAGGTACAACCAATAGTTTAATGTATTAGATGTGGGGAACATAGTGATAAGGAGTTTCAATGTTGTAACCAAGGTTTATTTCTTCACTTTTAGTGGTATAATAGTCATCAAAGTGGAATTATTATGGTTTTACGGTTATGGATTTATATAATCATGTTTATTATGTATTTTTGGTATTTCAGTTAAAGAAAAAAATAATCTTCTAATAATTATTATGGAGTAGTTGACATAAAAATAATTTAATGAATATATTGAATGTAACAAATTTCAAATAATTTCAATTTAATGGAAAGTTATTATTTTATGGAAAAAATTTAGAATAGGATATTAATTCATATATTATATGTGTTCACGTAATTATATAAAAATAGTATTATTCTATTTTTTGGAAACAAATAAGATCCTTATAAAAAATTATTTTTTAAAACAGATTTTATGATTTATTTCAGGTTGAAGGATTTCATTATATTTATTATGAAATTTTATGAACTATATAAATATATAAATTGGTCAAAATTAATGTCATGCAATAAATACAAATATCTTGAAAGGTCATTGGTATTAAACCCCAAACAGAAGGGTGATAAGGGTGCAACACCTTCCATTGGGAAATCTAATATACTAGTTAGGGTCAATTTTTTTATCACAGATGATTTTGGAGATATTTTTAATATTTATTTTGGAAAGAATTTTATTGAATAAAATATATCATATTTTTTATTATAATATGGTGATTAATGATATTTTGAGAAATGTTATATTGAGATATGATATATATATTTATATAAATTTTAGGTATAATAATACGACTTATTTGGGATGAATGATAATATGATTTTAAATATGTATGATGAAGGGTAAAATATCCTTTTAGGTTATATCCACCATTCATGTTTATGTTGTTGTGGTAATTTGGAATGAAGTGTTATTAATTTATGGAATTATCTAGGTTAAACAACTGGTTTTATTATTTAATTTTAGAGATTAGTTCATTCATATTCGTTTTGGGAAATATATTTTTTATAGTCTTTTTTATTAATATACGAGTAATTACTTGTTACTATTTTACTGATCATGTGATCAATTAGAAGTTAATTTTAGTGGATTAGGAATAATACAATTATATTGATTATCAATTTCATTGATTAAGAGGTGAAGCTGGAATTGATGGATATAATATAAAATAAATAAAATGTGTTTGTAAAATAAAAATATATAAAAAATATTTATATGGTTTTTTATATATTTATAGTAAAATAACATCCAATTATAAAAAAATAATCTTTATGAAAGAAATTATCATATAATAGTCATTTTTAACGATTCAATGGTATTTTAATTTAACAGTGATTTATGTTTTTTTATTATTAATATGTTATTGGTCAATAGATTTCATTTGATCAATTAGAACTATCATTCCATTTAATTATTTAGGAATTTATTCCATGTCCATATTTTCACATCCATCAACTATTTAAATACAGGTAAATATAGTCTCATGTTATTCCATATGACCATGTTATTCCCCTTTACCTCTTTTAAGAGAATGTATTATCTACCCATTTCATAATTTTGTTTTAGGAAAAAAGGAATATTCATATATAAATCCCATGATTCCATAGGAGAAGATAAAAATTCATTGAGTCAATTTTTTATTTGATCTATAATGTAACACCATGGATTTTAATGCAAACATGTGATCTATTGTTTATATAACATGAAATACTAAGGATAAATGAATCAGAATATGTTAATAAAATTTTAATAATTAAATATGATTATTATATCTTATAATCTAAATAGGAAGGTATTAATTGGAATAAATAATTCATGAAATACATATGAATTTTTTAATGAATATAAATAAATTTTTAAATACTTATGAAATAACAAAAAAATTTCTTAATAAAATATTTTATCTATATCATGATTGTTGTTGTTTTTTGTCACAAAATATTATTAATACCATTTTATATTCTATAAATATTATTTTATAAATTTAAAATCAATTTTTAAATATTAATATTAATATTAAATTTGCTTCAGCTTTTGGGATTCTCTTGAAAATTGTGATTTTCATGTAAATTGTGAAAAAAAAATTCTTTTTTATAAATATCATTTATTTTTATAAATAAATAAAATTAAAATTATATTATTATTTCAATTTTATTAAAAATTAAAATTATGATTTTTTATAATTCTTAACATTAGTAACATATAAATCATCTTTACAATGCAATTTGGTATAAGATTATTCTTAGGTTTAATGATAATTTTTTTATAAAAAAAATATTAAACTTTATAGTGTTTTTCTATATTAATTAATTAATTTATCCTCTAAAAATGAATTATTTTCGTGAAATTTATTAATTTTATATAAATATTTTTTATTTAAGTTAGTCATAATTATAATTTATACTCATATAGTTAACATAAAAATGTCATTTATTGGAAGAATGTATTTTTTGGAAGGCCCCATTTCAGGAATATAGTAGAATTTATTTTCAATATATTTCATAAATTTCTATAATTTTATATTTATTTTATTTATATTTTATATATTGCATTAGATTAATTTATTTTTTATAATTGGGTAAAAATAATTTTTATTAATAATAAATGTTAAACACAATAAAAAATAGTTACCTTCGAAAAGGTACATTTGATAAAAGTGTGTATCCATTTGTGTAAAAGGATAATTTATTAAAAAATTGGATGATTTTAAATGTTCTATGTTTCACTCATGCATATATTTCTTGAAATCAATTATTTTCTGAATTTGGAGACACATGGCTTTATAATACATCCCATCGTTGAACTATGATTTTTATTTAATAAAATTCCACTCCTCAATTTGAAAAGTACCCCACATGTATAATTTATTCGCACCAATCAATCCATTTTTATCAACCAAACCATAGAACTATATGAACACACAATATTTATCTATATACTATAACTTATGTTCTCCCTTGAGGACCATCATTGTAGTCATTACTAAAATATAGAAAGGTGGTTCTTATATGTGAATATAATAATATTTAGTGTGCTCCTTCTTTTTGACTTCATTCATTTGACAACTTCAATTATATATTAAAAATAAAAAATAATAACAATTTTATATTATATATTTTGATATATTTTTAATGTTCTTGTAATAGTATTTATATATCTTTTCTTCCATCAAATGGGAATTAAACCCATAATTCACGTGTATATAATATAACCCCATTTTTAATGGATGCATTTAATTTTCCACCATCACTTCTGATGACCATTAATAATGATAAATTTAATATATAAATATAACATAATTTACATTATAATGTTTATATAAATTTAATATATCATTTAAATTTAGTCCTTAAAATCATTGGAAGAATGATATGGTTATTCATCACCATGGTGGAATCATTCCTCATGAAAGGATGGGATTCATCTATTTATTACATCATAAAATGTGTTGAATTTGTATGTGTAATTAGTTAAATAATAATATATTTATGATATTATAATCATTCATTCAGGATAAAATAACAGCTAACTTCATTCCAAAAATATCGTTGAAAATTTGAAATGTTACAGATGCGTAAGTTTGGCATACCATTTCCATGATTATGACATAATTCATTTTCAATAACAATAAGTCAGTATTATTTTTCCAAGATTAATATATGTATATAAAATATAATTATTTGATTATTATTATTATAGATTCTATATAATAAATTTCCCTTTCACCATGGTCATTACAAGGATTCCATTTTAAAATTATTAACTGATCATCCTCTAAATACCTAACGTTAGGATAATTGATTATGTAATTAAACATTTCATTAAAATAAAATATTTAAATAGTATATTTATGTTTTAATAAATATTTTAGAATATCATCAGACAAAAAAATGTAAAAATTTTATTATAGATGAGAAAAAATATATACATGATAATATCTGTAGTCGAGGTAATGGTTTCATCTCAAAATTTCTTTAGTCGATGAACACCATTTATATTCATCAAATTTCCTTTAAATGATTTATTTACATCACATTAACATATTATATCATGAATATGTAATAATTCATGCTATATTATGTGAAAAACATCTACTTTTTTCCATTTTATCATCCAAAAGTTACCACATCTCTAGGGGGTTTTGTTTAAACATCATTTTAATTTGGATTTTTTATGCTTGAAATACCAATATATCAATTTATTTTATCACTGTTTGATAAATCAAATTGATTGTATTATTTTTTTGTTAATAAAAAAAATAATACCTTATTATACCATTTTAATTACATTGGAACAAATAATCATGGATAAAATGTTTTATTAATGATGACAACATTTATATATTTATTTTAAAATCCATTTTATACAATATCTATGAATTCCAAAAATATTTCATTGAATATTTATAATATTTAAAAAATTAATTATTAAATATTATTGAATATATGTAATAATTTTTTAAAACTTGTTTGAAAAATAAATTAGTTCTGGACAATAAATATTTTACCCCTTGGGCGTGACTGTTATGGAAATGTTATATAAAAAATATACTAAATATTCAGAATTACTCATCATTATGACCACAAAACACTATAAGGATTAATTTATATGAGTCTAAGAATATTTTAATTGAATATTTCTTATGTAATGTTTACGAATTTATTTATTTTGTAGAAGTGATTTTGAAGAAAATAGTTTATTATTTTGATGAATAATATATATAATATTTTATTGGAATTTTAAAAATGGAAAAATCTTTTGATGTTATTGGTTTATTTGATGTTATTTTTATGTGTCTCTCACGTCTATACAAGGATTATTGTCCATTATATTTATGTGTTAATTAATTCATTATGTTCAACCCCCAAATTCCATCATTATGAATATTCTATTGATTATGATATGAGACGAGATTATGCAACCCCATTTATTTTATTTGTTAATTATTATGTTTATTACATTTGATTGATTTTATTTAGGGTCACACTTATTATTGAACATGATATAATTGTGGAATCATTATAGTTATCCAATTAATTGTGTAATTTATTTTGTCTCATGAGACATCATGTATTTGATATGTGAGTAAAACTAATACACAATAGGCCTTTCCCCCTTTGGGATATTATCTATGATGATATCAATGACTCCTTTTTATGTCATGTATTTTGTTCCTGATAATTTATATTTGATTCCAAGAACTATTAAATTATGTTAATTATGTATTTACACATGTTATTAATTATTAGCCTTCTATTTTATGATATCATGTTACACAATTTACCCAAATGTTTTTTTACATGTCATTCTTATTCCCACCCTGGAATTTTTAGATCACTCATTTTTTCTCTGTATTCTGCATGACATACCATGATTTTTTATGGTCTCAAATATATTTTAGAGCTCAAAATGGAGAATCGAATTTATAACTGTTTTATCCTCAGATTAATATATCATGAATCTATTCATTCAATGACAGTGTTCCCCTTAACATTTTGGTTTTAAATAATAGTTTTTTTGTTCAAATCAATATACTAATATCTGTAAATAGATTATGTCACTATTCACAGGGTTAATCAAATCCTATATATATTTAGTAATATTAACTGATATTCACTATGATATTTTCTTCTATGTATTATTTTGTTATTAAAATTAACAAATAGTTCTCATGAAATACATTATGTTGTGGTATAATGTATTTCCATCATAATTCAACATATATGATTTAAATTTGTCGTCTATTATAGGAATAATGTTTCTGATATATTATTATTTACAAAATATTTCTTTAATTTAATTATATAATACATCCATCAACTATATGATAGTACATAGTTCCTCATTTCACTAAAATCAACAATTTGAGGTTTAAAATGAAACGTGTGTTAAATAATTGGAATAATATATATATAAATTATCAATTAGTTTAATTTTAAGATATTCTTTTACCATCATACCCAAAGAGGTATAATATCTATTACCAATTTCTTTCATTTATTTTTATTTATGTTCCAAAAATGTCATGCTAAAATATAATTATATATATAAATTTACCACTATTATGCCACTTGAATAGATTATAAATATATTATGGAAGTAATTATATTATATTTTTGAATAAATCCCCACTATAAATAAAGGAATTATTTTATAATATCAAAATATGTATCTATGATTGAATACCTAAAAAATTTAGATCAAATGAGTCGAAAGAAGTATTCATTTTATGTACCTTTAAATTATATTTATATTCAATTAAAAAAATTATAATTTAAAAAATTGGTATTACCTGTGTCCTATATTTTGTATACATTATTAATATCATATATTGGACACTATTGATTCATTTTTTACTAAAATATTACGTATATAATAAAAAATAAATATAATATCAAATATTATATGATTTCATTTTGACAATAAATCGTGACACTGTGATAAATATTTTGCTAACTCCCAATAAGAAATAAATGATTAAAAAATTAAATTAATGTATCAATGTGATGTTCAAATTATTTATTTTTTAATATTTTAATCGCCTTATTTCATAAACTTTTGGAATTCACCATATATACTAAAACACTTGAAAATCCTTAGTTTATATATTTAAATTAAGATATGTGAGTAAAAATTTTCAATTATTTCATTATAATTAAATAATATTTTACATTATTCATTTATTATACAATAAAGAGAATATTATAATTACATATTCCTCAATTTAATGTAGTTTCTCTTCAAGTGTCCTTTCTTACTCCATGGGAATCCTAATGGATTTATTCAGTTATATCCCTATAAATATATTATTTAATTTAAGATGTTGTGAAGTATATATGATATTTGAACTATCTAAGGGGTTTTCATCCTCTTTATTCATATAATTATCCAAAACTAGTGAGAAACCATTTCCCAATAAAATTCATACATACTAGTTAATAAATAATTACTATATTCAATAAAATCATCCATTAAATGATCATTATATTATTTATTAGGAAAAGGGATAATCATTGTGGTTAGGTTTAGTTTTAAGGATTAGATGATAATTTTATATCTATATGAAATAAAAAAATCAATCTATTCAATTTAATTCAACATCATAAATGAATGATATGTTGTTGTGTATGCATCTTCTTATACAAACCTATATAGTGTGTTGAAAATCAGGTTTATATTTTTACTCCCTTTCTTTTCATCATGTTCACATAATTGAGTTATCAAAGTATACGTGTCCTTGTTTTTTCAACATTATATCTCTAAGTATATATTATATCATAATGAAATATAAATTGGATTAATCATGCATGCAACTCATATTTGATTATTTTTTACACTGACACGCTATATGATATGGAAAATTGGGAAAATTAGATTCTATCACATTGTATAAATTATTTAATATAATTGCATAGTAGAAAATATTATAACCCTCATGTAAATTTATATTCGGGATGATATATTCATTTTCCCTGAATACTTATTTTTATCCTTGGTTATTCATTCATTTTCCAAAGTTAAATAATATTTTACTACATTAGCATCATTTCAAGATTACATGTGATAATTATTTTTAATACTCTGCTATTTTATTAAAACCTAAAAACACTTCACCATATTATTTTTAATATCATAAAATATGGATATTCTTGCAGTATTTCTTCATAATCTCTTTCTCAAACCTCATAATAGGTTTTCATAAAAAAAACTTTATTTGGGTTGTCAATACTTGAAACCATTACTATGTCATAGCTCCTACATCTATTATGTGGACACCCATATCCATTATTTAAAATTACTTTTTCAGTTCTGTAATCCTCCAAGATAAATTGTGTCTTGTGACATAATGTTTTTTTGATTCTAACATTGGTTATCCATCCAAAAAATTAGTAGTAACTCCTTGGTTGATGAATGTAATTTTATGAGGTGAAAACCAATTATTTTATGTTTGGTTTCATTCTAACTCAACTGATGAATGATGATATTAATATGTTCATTTTTTAATATTCTAAACATTTTTATAATTATTCTTTATTTCACGCTTAAAATTTTTGTATTTATATTTTTATTTTAAATAATAAAATTACTATGACTAGTAAAATAATATATTCATGATAAAACATATTTTATTTTATCTTCAAATGGTTTTTAATTTATTTAAATCATCTGATTGAATTTAATGATCACATAAACCTTCCATTATATAAATATACAAATTACCATGCACTGGACAAAAAATATACATGTGATAGTATCATGATATTTAAATCAAACTATTGGATTATTGAGCTAATGATAAACTAACCTTGACCCTATAAGAAATATATCCATGAGCCTATAACTGGATCGAGATAAAATATTTATCCATTAAATAATCTATCATCTATGTTAGTTTCGTCACATAATATTTCTTCAACAATATCCTCTATGTGAGAGGTCATTTTTGTTCAAATTATTTCTCACCCATAGGAAAGGGGACCATTTGTTTAGGATTACATTTATAATTCTCTGTTACATGGTTACATACATTATATATGAGGAACATAAAATAAACATGTGGTCATATGAAATGTAATGTTAAATTAAAATGTAAATACCATTTTTAAATAATTATATTAATTAAAAGGAAAAAATACACAGGATGACTAATCTCTTGAATAATTAAAACAAGAAATGAATACAAATTTAATATTTAGAGTATTATTTTCAATTTTCCCTCATTTTTACAATAAATATCCATGCATTAAAAATTTAATAAACATTTAAAAATTTATTCTTTATATTTAGTAATGATCTAAACATATCATCATATAAAAAGGATTTCCATTAAATATAATTTTACGTATATAAAATAAAACTGAATTAAATTAAATTTGTTGGAATGAATAGTATGTACGTATGTGGAAAAATATTTGAATCCTACAAATAAAAATTAAAATCAGTAATGGAATATAGTATATTCAAATTGATTGTGGAAGGTTTTATGACATGAACAATTTTCTCATCCGATTAATCCCATATTTTATTTCAATACATTCCCGGTGTGTTTATTCACCTGACAAAACATGTGACTACATATATTATCTTTAAAATGTATTTTGAATTTACATAAAATATAATACAACATAGGGCATCACATAATATAAGTTATATTGGTCTTTTGGTCTTGTTGTGAAGTTTTATTGAACATATGACCCAACCATATACCATTAATATACATATTGTTTTATTTTATACATTATCACTAATAGTTGTGTATGAAAGACACACATGTAATTAATTTAAATAATAATATGTAAATAATTATTAATGATATTAATTTCACATAACATATCAAAGATTACATGATGTGTACGTGGTTTGAAAAATCATTTCTTGAATACATGCACAACTTGTTAGATGAATTTTATTCCAGCCTGAATATTAAAAATCTTCTTCTTTTCTCACATAAAATTGCTAAAAAAATTTATTACATTCCTGAGATGGATTGAGTTTCATAATGATTACATATAACTACACATAATGTACTTCATTTTAGTCATCCTGGGTGACATATAAAGGGACCCAACATGTCTTTTGTATGGGTTATCACGTGTTGATGACTCCAATATCATGTTTCTATATTTATAATCACTATTGGTGATATCACCAATCTTGGAATCATTTATCGATAGATAATTGAACTATGTACATTATCCAACTAGCATGATTTGATTTATATGAATAAATAATTGTATTGGGTTACACATCATGTACATATGCCCCATTCCATGTATTGTAATTCAAGATATCTTCTTGATCATATTCAATATAAGGTATGTAATTTCAAATATTATGGACCCCCTTAGTTTGATTCATAATTATCACGCTTTACGATTGTTTGATTTAGGATGTGTTAAATTTGGGTGATTTTTCATTACACGTTATGTATCCATGTTAGGTGTCAACTATCGCTTACTCTACTAGAGGGGATCTAAGAGATATAGTAGTTTTTTCATGTCCATTTCTTGGAAATATGAATTTAATCTAATATATTTTAATGAATTTTTTAACAGAAAAAAATTAGTGGGAATGGATACCAAAAAAATATGTTTAATTGAAAAAAAAATTAATAATTGTAAATTATATTGTGAATCCTCTAATAAATAATTATGGATCCATATCATATAATAAGTGGTCAATATGATGTCCAAAAATTATTTCCTTCATTTTCAAGGGATAATATCTGATGGACTTGATGCAGGAACCTGTGAATCTTATAAGAGATAATATTTCTCATTAATTTCAGAAATAGATTAAATAATAAATTACTTCATATTTATTATTCTTATTCTCATTGATCTATCTAAATGTCTATAGTTTTTTAATCATTATTATAGTGCACCATACAAACATAAATTCCACTAATGAGACACACATATTTTCAATAAATTGTTGAACATCGATCATGGTATTTTGTTAACTTGTATGGATAAACCAATTATGTTTCATTATTCCCCATATATTTTAACATTAAATATATATTATTCTCATTATTAATACAGCGGAGTTTAATTTTATCTCTTATTTTTATAATAAATTATTTTGAATTTTTCTTATGCTTGATAAAATTTTCACAGCTGAATCTATTGTGGGAAAAATATATATTATAAATGATATAAAATTCAATATATATTTAGGTCCAATAATTTTATAATTATTAAAATGGAATTCATCAAGTAATTTATCAAATATATTATCCATTTATATTAAGTATAATGTTATAATTATTATTTTTTCTTTTGAAATGTGCTAACATAATGGATATTTAAATATTTGTTGTTAAAAAATATATCTATAATTTTATAAATGAAATATGAAAAAAATAAATCATTCTCATCCAACCTATAACCATACCCATTAGTCCTCTTAAATATTAATCAATAATTTAGTAATAATATATATATATATATATATTATTCATAAACATGAAAATACATATTTATTAATGAATACTATATTCAATGAAATAAATAATAAATAATTTTTTTTATATTCATGTGAAAAAATAATAATTTACATTAATATATTAAATAAATAGGTCATTAAATATTTACATACAAATTTCCATGTGAATAATATAGAAGATATACAATTCAACTCCAATATTGTAATATAATATATTTGGGGAATAATTTTATGATATCAACATAACTTGATTAATTTCTAAACCATAAGGTGGAATATAAATTATTCATAAAATTAACTCACATAAAATTTACCTACAATTCTGTATTTATTTAATTTGTAACACTCTAGGACTCTTTCCCACCCAGATTGTGTGAACTCACAAAATGTTAAAGAGTTTTGGATACAAAATTTTATTGACACCCATATAAAATGATGGTAATGTTGTAAAAAATCTCTAATTAATGGATATTATGTAATTTAGTCACATTTTTTATCTCATTAGTAATATAGAGTATGTTTTTTCTAAAACCAATAAATTTTTTTTATTTCATTTAATCTATGAAATGATCACATGGATTAACTACTATATATATAGATTTAATTATCTAATTATTATTCAATAAAATTGAAAATGATATTCATTATTCAATCAGATGGGATAAATCCTATATTATATTATTAATCTCATTTCACATGTGATGCACAAAACATATCATAAACCATCGCAAGCATATATTTTTAATGTTTGCAACAACACATCAAAGTACATTATATATAATATAGATTATTATTAATATCATTACCTGAAACCAATAAAAGATACAACCAAAAAATATAAATCAATAATATTTTATTATATATATTACTCGATAATAAATACTAATAAAAAACATCCCAAAAATATAGTCATTAAATATAATATCATCAATATCTTATGGAACACACCAAAAATAAATAAACTGTAATATTATATAACATATTTATTTATTATTATTTCAAAACAATTCGAGGTGAATGTGAGAAACCAAGAGTGCACGAAAAAATACATATCATAATAGCCATACACATCACCGTAACACCCATAAGGTTCATTCTCTGCCATGGCCGATTCCACCTCAGAAGCTGGGTTAAAATGACATAAGGGATTTGCATTCTGGTTGTTATGATTTGGTTGCTCCAATGAACTCACTTATGGACATATCTGGTTGACCACAAGATCATTCCTAAAAGTAAGGACATCCCCTCTTCCCCGCTTAGAGGAGGACCTTTTTTTCATTGGTTTCAATAGGTAAGAATAAACCTTATTCATCCTTATAATAGATAAAGATTACATAACTTATTCACACATGGGTATCCTAGAATTTCTACTGTGCACAATATCATTATAGGAAGGACTAGCCATACCTCTCACATTCTCCTTGACAACATCACCCCTTTTTCAATGTTAGTCCCAACTTCATTACCCTTGAATATATCCTTTTTTTACAGTAGTGGATTTATATTAGAGTCAATATGAGTAAGGCATTTAACTACATTTATAAGACAGTCAAAATATTCCTTACCCATTGTGTCACAACCCGTCCTTGGGGCCCATGTCGTGACTACCCCAAACCCACCTTCCATAAGCCAGGGGTTGGAGACTAGCACCGATGGTGTAAATCCGGTTAATTGGGCGGGCATTGCATTTATAATATTAAACAAAACACCACAGAGTATAAGGGATGTAATATACTAAGTACAAAAGAATGTACTCAAAAGTAAATGGGCTAGATTACAAACCCAACTGAAAAGTATAGCTACAACTGAACGAAAGTACAACAGAAAAGACATGCAGCTGGAGGAATTGAATCAGCTCCTAGGTCGTCCACCTCGGATCCTACCTAAAGGGTAGGTATAGATAGCGCAACAGCTGGATCGTCCACCACGGATCCTACCTGAAGGGTAGGTATAGATAGCCTTCCCAACGCTCTCTACCATATAACTCCTCTGAGTATCGCCTCGTCGTGAAGTCCACCTATGGATACTGACTTGTCGTGAGGTCCACCTCCAGGTACAGTCCAGTCCTCGAACACTCGGCCTCTGTCAGCGCTGCCCATCATCTACAACCAACACAACAAGGTGCGGGCATAGCCCGTGCAGGGGTGATTATACGATACTCATTATGGACCCCGAGACCCTCAAGGTCTCACTAAATCCATCAAGGATAACCACAAAGAATGATCTCAACAGATAACCTCTACTTATGTATATTCCCATACATATACCAAAGTTATCAAGTAACTGATGCCAATCATGAGGATAACACAAAGGCTATTGACTCACCTCAAACCAGGATTTTATTCATGACGTCGAAACCATGGCTGCTAGAGAACACCTCCTCTGTCGATTATAGTGGGCCTGCCGCTACAACCAAGCGCGCCCCACTAACCTTGGACTGCTGAAGTACTCCACTCGTCGAGTATTGTGGGCCTACCGTTGTAACCAAGCACATCCCACCATGGGTCATCCACTACAACCAAGAGCACCCCCTCATAGCCTACAGAGGTACTCCTTCTGTCGAGTATCGCGGGTCTGCCGCTACAACCAAGTGCACCTCTGCCGTGGTTCTGCTGTAACAACCAAGCACACCCCACTGGGCTATCTGAATCACTCCAAGACGATCGATTAGCAGTCGTCACGTCTCAACCAGCTACTAGGTCTCTGCACACTACTAGATCATCACCGGGAGGGTCCGTTCCATGAGATACTGGTCTATACTCCAAGTATCACAAGGTTCTACAAATAAGTAACCAATGGGTCAGCCTCATCATATGAAAATCAACACAATAAACAGTGCGTCAATTGGACGCCCGGTCTGTGTGTTATCAGCCTTTTCGTCCAGGGGGCTCGGTTGGATTCATGTATGAACCAAACCGACCATATCTCAACTGTACTAGGAACTCTCATGGGGTATACTCAAAGGGACTATTTCTCAACGTGATCACCAAAGTCGCTGACAGTTCGTTAAATGGACGTCCCATCTGAAAGTTATCAGCTTTTCCGTTCTAGTGGCCAGGTTGGATTTTGGGTTAAATATAACCCGTCCACTATCCAATAGCATCCAATACTCAGTAAAAGTATGCCAAATGCCCTGTCTCATCAAGTGGAATCCAAAATAGTCGACGACACGTCTATCGGACATCCGGAGCTCATGTTATAAGTGTTTCTGCTCCGAGGGCCCGGTTGGTTTCATACTCGAACCAACCCGACCGTTCCCAAAGTTCTCCGAAACCTTCAGTGTAATATACCAAACCGACTGTCTCGATCCAAGGATCAATCGCAACAAACGGTGCATCGATCGGAGGTCTGTAGCCCATTTTATGGTATTTTAAGCGAACCTGTCTAGTTTTAGGGGGTTTGTGGTCGGAGTGGACCTCCTAGTGGTGGTGGTTGCAACACCTCGAAGCGTCGTCCATTTCCAGCTGCACGGCCAGCTCCCCTGTCTCGGTCTCCTGTTCCTTGCGGTCCGCCACGATTGATCCTATGCCTCCGCCTGGGTGGTAATTCGTTTATCAGATGGTCATCTATATGGTGGGTCGGACAGTCACGTGCCATGTGACCAGCCCTGCCGTAGGAGTAGCACTATCCGCTTTTGGGAAGTCACTCCTCACCCCGGGTGCTTCGCACACACGATCATGTGTCATAATGTCGACCACCTGTAGGTCTGGTCCTCTTGGACCTCTGCGTCATCTGTATATTTCCCGCTGCAGAAGACTCTACCGCTTGCCGGCTAGTGGTGGGTCCTTCGGCTAGAGACTTCTCAGCAAGGAAACTCTCCACTAAGAGGGATCACTTCAACACCCCTGTTTGCGTCAGGATGCTGTGAGAAACAACAAAAGATCTAATCTCTTACCCGAGCCCCTTCTCGAAGGTTCGGGCCCTGAAGAACGGGTCTCGTACCATTTCTGTGGAGTAGCGCGATAGGTCTGTGAACCTCACTGAGTACTGCGCCACCGTCATGCTACCCTGCTGTAGATGCAGTAGCTCCTGTATTCTTACCGCTCGAAGGGTGGCTGATACAAACTCTTCCCGGAACAGGGTCTCAAATTCTACCCACAGAAGTGTCGTCTCGTCATGCATCTAGAGCATCAGGCTCCACCATCTGCCTGCTGCTGCCTGAAGGAGTCTGGCAGCAAGGATCACCATGAAATCTGGTGGCGTCCCTACAAGCCTGAAGACCCTCACCATATCCTCTAGCCAATCCTCATCCCCCTGCGGGTCCGTCTCTCCCCTGAACCTGGGTGGCCTCTGGCGCTGGAACTCGTGCAGTGTGATCAAGAGACATGCACTCTCTACTTCCAGGGATGGTGGCCTCGGTGGTGCAATGGGTGGTAGTACCGCTGGTGCCTCTACTGGTGCCCCAACAGGAAGAGGGCCACGTATTGAGGCCTCGTTTCTCGGCGGGCTTTCAATACGTACCACTCTCGGGGCTCTAGCCGGTCGTCTACGGGGAGGCATCCTGAAAGAAACAAACATGACATGGTCAAATGATTTATACCTGGTGATCTGACCTGGTTTGAGCTGACTTATTTAAGAAACTTTTGTAAACACACACTTTATCAATGTTTTCGTCCACAAGTCAGAAATCTGTTGTCAGGGTCCTGGTGTATGGATACGTCAGCCGCCAGCACCAACATTGGACTCCCTGAACTGAAAACCAAACTCAGTTCCCTTAACACTATTGCTTCACAGAAAGAAAATATCAATGTTATATGTTTTGCGGTAGAACCTCCATCTAATACCAATATCTCAGGACCCGTCCTTGGGGCTCGTGTTGTGACTACACCAAGCCCTCCTTCTATAGGTTAGGGGTTGGCGACTAGCACCATAGGTGTATATCCCATTAACTGTGAAGGCATTGCCTTTATAAAATTAAAAAAAACACCATAGAGTACAAGAGAAAGTAATATACTATGTAAAAAAGAAAGTGCTGAAAAGTAAATGGGCCAGAATATAAACCCAACTGAAAAGTACAGCTACAATTGAACGAAAGTACATCAGAAAAGACAAGAAGCTGGAAGAATAGAAGTATCTCCTGGGTCATCCACCATGGATCCTACCTAAAGGGTAGGTACAGATAGCGCAACACCTAGATAGTCCACCATGGATTCTACCTGAAAGGTAGGTACAAATCGACTTCACAACGCTCTCACCCATCTACCTCCTCTGAGTATCGCCTCGTCGTGAAGTCCATCTCCAGATACTGACTCGTCGTGAGGTCCACCTCCGGATACCGTCCAATCCTCGAACACTCAGCCTCTATCAGCGATGCCTGTCGTCTGCAACCAACACAACAAGGTGCGAGCATAGCCAATGCAGGGGTGAGTATATGATACCCAGTAGGGACCCCGAGACCCTCAAGGCGTCACTAAATCCAACAAGGTTAAACACAAATAATGATCTCAATAGATAACCTCTACTTAGGTATATGCCCATACATATACCTAAGTTATCAAGTAACCCATCTCAATCATGAGGAAAACACAAAGGTTATTGACTCAGCTCAAATAAGGATTTTATTCATGACATCGAAACCATGACTGCGGGAGAACTCCTCCTCTATCGAGTACAGTGGTCATGCCGCTACAGCCAAGCGCGCCACACTAACCTTGGACTGCTGAATTACGCCACCCATTGAGTACTATGGGAATTCAGCTGCAACCAAGAACATCCCACCATGGGTCTACCGCTACAACCATGCACACCCCCTCATAGCCTACAAAGGTACACCTTCTGTCGAGTACCGCGGGTCTGCCGCTACAACCAAGCGCACCTCCATCGTGGGTCTTCTGCTATAACCACGCGCACCCCACTGGGTTATCTGAATCACTCTGAGACGATCAATCTGCAGTCGTCAAGTCTCAGCCAGCTACTAGGTCTCTGCACTCTTCTAGCTCGTCACCGGGAGGGTCCGCTCCACGAGCTACTGGTCGATACTCCAAATATCACAAGGTTCTACTAAGAAGTATCCCAAGGGTCAGCCTCATCATAGGATACTCGACACAACAAACGGCGCATCAATTGAGCACCCGATCTGTGTGTTATCAGAATTTTCATCCCGGGGCCCGGTTGGTTTCATGTATGAACCAACCCGCCTGTATCTCAACTGTACCCCGAACTCTCATAGGGTATACTCAAAGGGACTATTTCTCAACGTGATCACCAATGCCACTGATGTTTCGTCAAATGGACGTCCGGTCTGAATGTTATCAGCTTTTCTGTTCCAGGGGACCGGTTGGATTTCAGGTTCAATCTAACCCGGCCACTATCCAATAGTGTCCAATCCTCAGTCAAAGTATTCCAAAAGTTCCATCTCATCATGAGGAATCAGTCAACCTCGACGACATTTCTATCAGACATTCGGAGCTCAGGTTATAAGTGTTTCCGCTCCAAGGGCCCGGTTATTTTCCTGCTCGAACCAACCCGAACGTACCCAATGTTCTCAGAAACCATGAGTGTAATATTCCAATGATACCTTCTCGATCCAAGGATCGCATCTCAATAGACGGTGCATCTATCAGAGGTTTGTAGCCCACGTTATGGGCTTTTAAGCGAACCTGTCTGGTTTTAGGGGGTTTGGGGCCCGGACCGACCCGGCCCGAGACCCCCTGGGTCGGCCCGACCTGGTTCCGGGTCCGGCTCGCTAGGGTGCGGCCCTGCCCGGCTGGCGTGGCCCGGCCCCTACGGCGCGGCCCGGCCCAACTGGTGCGGCCCGGCCCAGCGCCGGCGGCCCGGCCTGGTGCGGCCGGTTACACCGGCGCGGCCGGTCCCGGAAGGCACGGGCGCCGCACGCACCGCGTGAGCTCAGAAGGGGGGAACCACCACCCATTCAGACCGAGCAGCGGATCCACGGGGGTCCGCCCTGCCACGTTGACTAGGGGTCAAACCCCCAGTTTTTCCAGAATTTTCCTGGCCGTAACGGCCGGCCAGCTCACCCGCGGGACCGGTTGGTCCCGCCCTCCAGCCCATATGCGGCTCCAGACGCCCTCCCTTGGTCTGCCACGACCAAAGTCTGCGGCCTTGGTCCGAACTATGTGGCGCGGCAGCACTGCACCCCTCCGCCGCGGCACCGCTCTAGTCGAGGTCTCTTCGTGGTTCTCCGGCGTGGCGCGAAGGTGCGACGCCCCTTCGCCGCGGCCCGACTCCGGCCGCGGCTTCGTTTGGCCTCAATGGCGCAGCGCGACGGAACCTTGCTTCTTTTCATGTTCCTTCCTGATTCCGCGCAGAGTCGTCGCACTGCGCCGCCTTCGTTCAAGCCGTAACAAAAACAACATCGATGGGGGAGGAGGGTCGTCTGTGTTCGTGCGGTCTGACCTCCTTCCGTTATTATGATAACAGGAGGACCAAATAGAAGTCGATGAACGACACTAAATTCAGGAAAAAATAAATAACCCCTACCTGTATATTTGACGTCGCACGTCAGGCATCGTAGAGAACGGCGTCGTGGGGGTCAGATGTAGATTCTGTGGACGTTGGGGTGCATCCGAGGAGGAAACGACGTCCCGTCACATGTTGCGGAGATGAAGAAGGAAGGTACGTTGTTGTAGGCGATGATCGCCGCAGTCGGAGACTTCTCCCTTGTCGTGGAGGAAGAAGAGGATAAAGAACTGTGATTGACGAGTCGGTGTTCTTCATCGAACCGTTGGCGTTCTTTGCGATGAATATGAAGTTCTTCAAAACCGCGAGAGTTCTCTATTTTATTTCGCACAACGAATCCACCATAATAAAATAAGACCGTTTCTTATTTTATTCACACACATACGTGTCAAATTTTATTTGAAAATCAAAATGATTTCACCAAATTAAGTAACACGCGCTGCCCAATTAATTAGGTGTTCTATTGACATGTATTTAATGTGGAAGAAAAACTGCTTGAGTAGACTTGACATTAAAACGGGGGAGCGGGTGAGTTACGAAATTAAATGTGAGAGGGTGATTAATGGGGAGTTAGAGAATTGAAAGGTGGGGGATCGTGTGGGCCCCACCCCAACTCCCTTACATGGATGTTAACCACAAAGAAGAGAGAAATTAAGTTATTACACAACTTAATTTCACTTAAACTGCCCAGTAAAGAAATAAAAATAAAACATTTATATTTTTATTCCTCACTTTTTTTTAACAACACCACCCGAGCAAACGCACCTTCGGAGAAGGTTTTCCTAAGCAATTATCGGCCCTGCGATTTCATCGGTGCCATCAGATTTCAATTCCGAGCACCAAATTAAAAGTTAGAAAATCCCGCTCGTTCGTTTACTGAACGTACCCTATCCTAACTTCAGAAATTGATTCCGGGAACACTGGGCCTCAGAATCAGGCGCCGTCAGAAACTGCGTACTCATAAAATTCCAAAGCAAATAAGAAAAAAAAATTCCTTGACATTTCCAGGTCTTTACATTACTCCCACCTCAGGACTTTAGGTCCCCGTAAAGATTTAACACAAACTAGGGATACACAAGTGGTACAGAGCATGCATCTGAGCCTTCCGCTCCCATGTGCTCTCCTGGAGGTTCTCGTGCTGAAAAAGAAGGAACAAAAGAGGAATCAACCATCCTCGTAGGATCCGCTCCTATCGATCCTCAACCTCTACTGGAACCTCGAAAAAGTCACTCCATCTCCAAAGTCCAGCTCCCCATGGTCGATGATATGTGTCGGGTCAAGCACGTATCTCCTCAGTTGTGATACATGTAATTTTTCGTGCACTTGGTGCAACTTAGGTGGATGGGTCAAGCATTAACCCACCCTGCCTACCCTACTAAGGACCTTTATGGGTCTGATGATGCAAGAAGATAACATGCCGCCTCAGCCAAATCTACGTAATTCCACGTCGAGATGAGACTCATAAGAATAATGTGGTCACCATCCTCGAACTCTAGTGGTCTCTTCCTCCAATCATCATAAGACATCTGTTGGCTCTGAGATGTCCTCATCCGCTCCTGGATGACCTGGACCTTCTCTGTCGTGGCCTTGACCATCTCTGGTCCCATAAGAGCTGCTATGATTTTTTCTTTTCCGATAAGATAAATCTTGTCACATCCCCTGGATGAACCACGTTATTTGCCTAATATAGTCAATACAATCACGAATGATGCTGATCCATGCCATGGATGATGTCATAAGGCCTCGGTGCTACTACCAAGACATCCAACCGTTACTCTCACCTCAATGGGTTGAGTCACACTGTCGGCATCAGCGTGAGGTAACTGAGTCTGCTCCAGTAGGAATCCCGAATGTGAGGGTCAAGTCAATAGTTTCAATCGGGACCTCTCAGTACACAAAAAGGAAGGAAGCAAATGTCACAAGGAAAAGTGTCTTTTATTAATGCATCTTGAAGAACAAAGACACACAACAATGATGAAAAGGAAACTAGAAGCACCAAGATCATAGGTCCCACACCTGGAACTAGTGCCGCTCTTGTCCGCCAGCTTTCGGAGCTCCGTAGTCGTATGCTTCTGCTGCTTGAAACTGAGCTCTTCCATGTCCACATGTTCCCTGCGGTCGGGGTGGACCTCCTAGTGGTGGTGGTGGCAACACCTCGAAGCGTCATCCATCTCTAGCTGCACGGACAGCTCCCCTATCTTGGTCTCCTGTTCCTTGCGGTCCGCCTCGATCGAACCTATGCCTCTGCCTGGGAGGTCCTTCATTCATATGTTGGTCATCTGTATGGAGGGTCAGACAATCACGTTCCATGTGACCAACCCCGCTATAGGAGTAACACTGTCTTCTCCTGGTAAGTCGCTCCCCACCCCGGGTTCCTCGCACACATGATCCTGTGTCATTGGGTTGACCACCTGTAGATCTGGTCCTCTTGGACCTCTACGTCATCTGTCTACTGCCCGCTGCAAAAGACTCTGCCGCGTGCCGGCTAGTGGTGGGTCATGCTACTGGAGACTTATCAGCAAGGAAACTCTCCACTAAGAGGGCTCTCTCCAACACCTCTGTCTACGTCGGGATGATGTGAGAACCAACAGAAGCTCTAATATCTTTATTGAGCCCCTACTCGAAGGTTCGGGCCATGAAGAACGGGTCTCGTACCATATCTGTGAAGTAGCGTGATAGGTCTCTGAACCTCTCTGATTACTGTGCCACCGTCATGCTACCCTGCTATAGATTTAGTATCTTATGTATTCACACCTCTCGAAGGGTGGTCGGTACAATCTCTGCCCGGAACAGGCTCTCAAAGTAAGCCCACAAAAGTGTCGCCTCGTCATGCATATGGAGCATCAGGCTCCACCATTTGTGTAACACCCGATAAGTTTATGTTATATAAATTATCCAAGGAATATTTTTCAACACAACACTTGCTTGGCTTTCTTTACACGAAATCGCGACCTTCCTCGATAGCTTGCATCGTATGCAATACAGAGTTTCACTAAACAACGATATGCTATTAAAATATTATTAAAACTAGCCGTTATGAATATTAATAACCACTTTATGAAATATTATAAATATTATTTTTCAAAATGGACTTCATTTTTGGATTTGGAATATTGAAATTAGCCTAGGGTGAAATTTTGGTATTTTTCTGAAAACTTTCAATTTTTGATGAATAGTGAAACCACTAAGTGGTAGTTCAAAAAACAAAATTTTTCATATAACATAATTTTACCGCTTCTGTGACTGGAATTTCGAAAATCCGAGAGACACGATTAATATCAAGGACAAAAATGTGTTTCAATGAGATTAAAATAATTTTTGGTGAATAGTAACTTTTTACTTTTTTTTACCACGGTTAAAAGTAAATAGGGTAATTAAGGGTAAAGATGATATTATTATTACCCTAACACATGTCCTATTTCTATTGGATAAGTGTAATTCGACCAAAAACCAACTTAGGAATAAAATATGACCATTTAGGCCCACTTGGATTAGATTAGGACATTTATTATTAATTTATTTAAAGAAGGGTTAAAATAGTTAAAATCAATGTTGAATAAGTAAATAATTTTTAATATGTGGATATACATATGATAAATTTGACTATAAATATTCATTAGAAAGATAAACATATTTCCTACATAATGGTATTTTATTTTTATTTTTAGATAAAAAATAATTTAATTTATTTATGACACAATGATGATGTAGTAATTATCTTATTAATGAAATATTGACATAATTAATGTTATAAACACAAAAATAAATGTAATTTGAGACTTTTTATGAATTACACTAATTTTCTAGGTTAACATGACATGTTAGTATTGATTTAATTAACTTGGTTCGAACTAATCATTCTGTTATGATTTTCAAAAAAATCAATTACTAAATAGTGTCAAAATTGACATAAAATAGTTTTTAAAACAAATATTATATTATTAATTGTTATTTTATTCCTAAAAATATATGGTTCGGCAAAATGACTTAGATAAGGTTATATAAATTAATAATAACAACTTGGTGTTCGTTTGGTTTGATATAGTATGTTTGTTAACCTTATAGTATAATAAAACAAGAAGACATGGTAAAAGTTAAATTATCTAACTTAAAGTAAATCTAAATGATAAGGTTAAAATTGATACCTAAACATGTCTAAATTTTATTGGATTATAGGATTTCGACCCATCCCCACCTTAGCCTAGAAATAAATCAATTTGGAGCTATTTAAAACTGAACATGACTTGATAAAAAAATAATATTTTTTGTTATTCAAACGGTGCCCCTCTCCTCCCTTATAAAAGGGAACCTCCTCCCTCTCTTACTCAAACCACTTTGACCCTTCAAGCTCGGCCAAACCCTGATACATTCTCCTCTAAACTTCCCTAGAAACATATTATAGGTTCTGGTCTTCTTCAAAGACCCATTTTAGTTCCCTAAAAGAAGGTCTCAAAGAAGCACTTCAAAGAAGAGGTAATGTCCGTTACCGATTCTTTCATCTTTATTTCTTCTTCCACTTCTTCTTCTTTAGTTGTTTCATTATTAAGTAATAAAATCAGAATCACTCATATACTGATATGTTATTATAAGTATGAAACAACCCTATTTCACCATCTATTCATCCTACAGAAAAAGAAATCACCGCGCGTGCGTACGTACGGAATACCGTCTCCACGCCATGGTGTAATCTATATTCCACCGCCACCTTACTTAGATGGGTATAATGGCGTAAATAATGACTATATATGACTATTATAAAGTTATGAAATAGTATACAAACACTCCAATACAATTCCATGATCATAAGAACGATATCATTACTCGTGCGTACGTACGGAATACCGTCTCCACGATGTGATGCGATTCGTTCTACATGATCTTTATTTAATAATGATTATATAAATTAATTGAATGAATGAATATGATATATTTTACACTAATACCATTCTTGAAATGATGAATCTATAACCTAAAGCGAAGAATAAGAATTTATTCAACAAAACACGCATAAGAACAAAAAGTTATATACACCGGAATAACAAGTAGAAATGAAATATTACTACTAAGAAGCTAAGAATATGACCATATATGATATCATAAAAATAATTATGATTCTGTTATAAGTCAATAACATTATTTAAATCATTATACCGGAGTTTCGGACACTTACGAAGCAGAACGGACCTAAGGTAAGGTAAATATCACAATCTCATTTTTTTCCAAGATTGTTTATACTTTAGAATTTACTGGGGTGTATTTTATCATCCACATCCATGTTTCCTCAATATGTAATATTATTTCCATTCACCTACAATTGTTTAAATCCTATTTTACCCTTCGGTGAGTTTTTAGTAAAATATATGAAAGGAATCTTTTGTCGTTTTTCGTTCGAGGTACTTTTTTGACTTTTCTGACAAAAGTACTAGAAGAATGTTTTTTTACTTATACGGCATGAATGGATTTTTAAAACATTATTTCCAAGAATCTTCCTTTACAAGTTTTCAAGTTTATTTTTAATCAACTTCTTTTAGTTTAAAATTTTATGAAATGTTATGAAATGATAAATGTTTTTGAAGTAGAAAGGATATTTTCCTCAAGAATGGAGTTCAAGAGTTTTATCAAAATTATTTTCCATCTAAGACAATATAGGGTTCTGTTTCTATCCCTATTATTACATGGATTTGATTATGTTGTGATGGAAATATTTTTATGAATTCCTTTATCTTAGATTAATTGTTTTATGATGTCACGATGTTTAAGATTCCCATTTTTATTACATGGGTTATGTAATGATGTATGATTTATGATTTTGTGGCACACATAAGAATGGTATCATTATGAGATGGGTGGGACCTATATCTCACTCCAATGCATTGGGTAAAGATTTTATATCTCATGCGATAGACGTGACTGGAACGGTAGGTTATACCGATTCAGTGAAACAGGACTGAAACGAGGGTGAATCGGTTCAGAAATGGACATTTTCCACTAAGATAGTCTTGGTAATGAGTCTTGACTAATAATATATGATTCTCTATGATTATGTGTGTATGCCACAAAGTTTCATGTTTTATGTTATGATTATTGTGATTACATTTCACTTCCATGATTTTTCCCATGTTATGAAATTATGATCTCTTTTGCAGGTTAAGATTTCCAAAATTAATGTGCTTATGTATATGATGTGATTGATATTTCTTTTGTTTACCCTTACTGAGCATTTGAGCTCAGCCTTTTGTATGTTTTCTTTTCCCAGGTCAGGAAGAAGATTATTAAGTAAGATATGCCAAAAGGGACTATAGATATGATGAAATAAATGGGAGACAGTCTAGAAGCTTTATGAACCAGTTGTTTATGTTTCCCAGTTTCTAAAAACTATATAACTATAGGGTCTTTTCGAGGTTTTGTTATATGATGTAATAAGTACACTTTAATTTTTAATTATTAACAATGTATGTAAAGTATGGGTCTTTATAGTTGGTATCAGAGGAAAGGTATAGTCAACCTTTGGAAACTAGGATGTGAAAGCCTTAGTAAGAACCCTAAGGATAAGTCTAAGCATAGAACACACTATTAGTGTTTTAGAAATGGCCATGAAGAACCAAGGATAATACCTTAAGTGTGAAATTTTATTCTTGATTAAGTGGTTTTCCTATTATAATTAGTGTTTCTCACACTATTATTCTTGGTTTTAGTCAACGGCTGGATCTCGAAGGAACCGTGTTGATGCGGAATGCGACGGGCAATGCAATGATTGTTCCCCTGAGCAACCAAACGTTATGGTAGCTGGAATGAAAAATCTTGTAGCCATGCTCACACAACTTTCTCAAGCTATGAATCATGTAGGACTTCCAAATGAGCAAAGGAAGGGGCAACATTCTGTTGAATCCTTCCTGAGGAAGCGTCCACCTTCTTTCAGCGGGTCTACTGATCCATTAGTTGCTGAACAATCGATTAGTACTACTGAAAAGATATTTTCAGTTCTTCAGTGTTCTGAACTTGATAAAGTCATCCTAGCAGTGTATCGTTTGGAAGGAGATGTTGATCAATGGTGGAATCTTATTAATAATACGAGGCAAAGGGATGAAATTGAGACCATGGAATGGGACGAGTTCAAGAACTTATTTTTCAATAAGTACTTCCCTCGTATTCTCCGAACAAAGATGGAGAAAGAGTTTCTTGAACTGAAGAAAAAGGATGATGAATCTATTGGTACCTATGAAGCAAATTTTACAAGACTTTCAAGGTATGCTTCTGGTATTATTATCCAACCTGAGAGTAAGATCGATTGATTCTTTAGTGGCTTAAAACCAAGTCTTCGAAGGGCGTTAGCCATAAGGGACTTCAATAGCTATGAGGAAATCGTTCAATGTGCTCTCAAAGTCGAGATAGAGATTGGAGTAACCCATCAGTCATATGGGTTTGATAAGAAGAGGAGAATATAATTGAAAGGAAAATCTAAAGAGCACACTGAAAAGAAGAGAAGCCTTCCCTTATGCTCAAAGTGTAAAAAGAAACAAGGAGGGAGTTGTCTTAAAGGGACAAGTAAATGTTTCAAATGTGGAAAGGAAGGTCATCGGGCATTTGAATGTCGCGATGATGGGAAGAAGAAGTCTAATGATGCAAACAAATGAAGGGATACACAGAATGAACCTACTACACTTCAATGTTTCAAGGGCAAGGAGATGAGACATTATACCAATAAATTCCCTAATCCAAGGGTTGATGATGATGGTCGATATCAACAAACTCTTAAGTCTAAAGACAAAGGAATGTCACATGCAATTCCTATCAGCGATGTGGAGTACGATAACGATGTGGTGAAAGGTACACTTACCATCCACTCTAAAGTATCAAATGTTTTATTTGATTCTAGATCCACCCACTCTTTTATTTCAGAAGAATTTTCTTAGGGTATAACCGTATTACCTCAACAGTTAGATGTGGAGTTAGTTATGACAACACCTAATGGCACAATAGTCGCTTCAAAAGTTTATAATTCTTCTCCGATCGACGTTTGTGGGAAAGTGCTTCCTGCAAATCTTGTGATACTTCCTATAGTGGAATTTGATGAGATTCTTGGCATGAATTTTCATTCATTATATGGAGCTCATATCAATTTCCAAAGAAGGGAAGTCACATTTCATATTCCAGATCAATCTATGATCGTAAATCAATGCAAGGATGAACATAACCTTCCAGTGGAAATTTCTTCAATCTTATGGGTCTTGATTCCACTAAATGAAGGTTATTTATCTCAAATTGTTGGTGAGAAACTCACGATTAAGAATATTCCCATTGTACGGGAGTTTGATGATTTCTTTCCAAAGGAATTACCGGGATTTCCACCAAATCGTGAAGTTGAGTTCTCAATAGAACTCGTACCGGGTGCTTTGCCTATTTCAAAGACACCTTATAGAATGGCCCCAACTGAGTTGTAAGAATTGAAGAAGAAACTCCAAGAGAATCTTGATAAGGGATTCATATGCCCTAGTGTGTCACCTTAGGGAGCACCTGTTCTATTTGTTAAGGAGAAATATGGATCAATGAGACTCTGCATTGATTATCGAGAACTTAACAAGATCACTATCAAGAAAAAATAACCTCTCCCATTCATTGATGACTTATTTGACCAACTACGCAGAGCTCAATACTTTTCCAAGATTGATCTTCGTTCAGGGAATCATCAATTAAGGTTCAAAAGTGAGGATATACCAAATACGACTTTCCGTACAAGGTATGGACACTATGAATTTATAGTGATGCCATTTGGTCTTACAAATGCCCATGCAATCTTCATGGATCTGATGAACAGAGTATTTAGAGACTATCTTGATCAGTTTTTGGTAGTCATTATAGACGATATTATTGTATATTCAATGAGAAAGGAAGGACAAGAAGATTACTTGAGAATTATATTGAAGACCCTGAGAAAGGATAATCTTTATGCCAAATTTATCAAGTGTGGATTTTGGCTTCAAAAAGTTGCATTTTTGGGTCACATAATCTCAAAATAGGGGATATCTGTGGATCCAGCAAAAATAGAGGTTATAGAAAGATGGTAGAGACCAACAACAGTAACTGAGATCCGAAGTTTTCTTGGTTTGGATGGATATTAACGACGTTTTGTGAATGATTTTTCATGATTATCTAATCCACTCACCAAGGTGACTGGGAAAGGAGTTAAGTTTTTCTGGATGGAAGAATGTGAAGAGAATTTCAAGGAGTTGAAAAGAAGGTTATCTAGTGCACCTGTGCTCACACTACCTTGTAGTGGAGAAAGGTTTGTGATCTACAGTGATGCATCCAAGAAGGGATTGGGTTGTGTTCTTATGCAAAATGATATGGTGATAGCTTATGCCTCACAACAGTTGAAAATCCATGAGCAAAATTACCCAACACATGATTTGGAGTTAGCTATGGTAATCTTTGCATTAATGATTTGGAGGCATTATCTTTATGGAGAAAGGTGCGACATTTATACTGATCATAAAAGTTTAAAGAATATTTTCACACAAAAGGAGCAGAATATGCGTCAAAGAAGATGGTTAGAGCTGATTAAGGATTATGACTGCTCAATCCATTATCACCCTGGGAAAGAAAACAAGGTGGAAGATGCATTAATTCGACAAGACCATGCCAGTTTATCCATGATGAGGATCACAAAAGATCCAATATTTATGGATTTACAACAGATGGATCTTGGAATTATAATGGAAGGGGAAAAATTGTATCTTTCTCAAATGAATGTTCAAGCATCTATACATGTGAATTTTAAAGAGGCATAGAAAGAAGATGTTGAGTTGCAAAAGAAGGTGAGAAATGTTCCTGAATTCAACCTTGTTTGTGATGGGATAATAATGTTCAGGAATCAGGTATGTGTTCCTCCCATCCCCGAATTAAATAAGGAACTGCTGGTTGAGGCTCATAGTTCTTCATTCTCTATTCATCCTGGAAGCACGAAGATGTATAGGGACCTAAAAGAGTACTTCTGGTGGGAAGGCATGAAAAGAGATGTTGCTGAATATGTCTCTCGATGCTTGGTTAGTCAGCAAGTTAAAGATGAGAGACAGAAGTCTAAGGGGATGTTACAACCATTACCCATACCCGAATGGAAATAAGAAAAAATCACTATGGACTTTGTCACAGGACTTCCTAAAACATCCAAAGGCAATAATTCTATCTGGGTCATAGTTGATCATCTTACAAAGTCTGCACTGTTCATTGCTATTAGAGAGGATTTCACTCTAGATCAGCTTTCCAGGATATATGTAAAGGAAGTGGTAAGATTGGATGGAGTACCAATTTCTATTATATCTGATCGGGATCCGAGATTTACCTCGAAGTTCTGGCGAAGTCTTCATCATACTCTGGATACAGAGTTGAGTTTCAGCACTGCTTATCATCCTCAGACAGACGGTCAGTCTGAGAGAACAATTCAAACCCTAGAAGATATGTTGAGAGCTTGCTCTATGGATTTCAAAGGTGTTTGGGATCAAAACCTACCTTTGGTGGAATTTTATTATAATAATAGCTTTCACTCCAGTATTCATATGGCTCCTTATGAAGCTCTCTGTGGAAAGAAATGCAGGACTCCAACTTGCTAGGATGAAGTTGGGGAAAGAAAGCTATTAGGACCTGATCTCGCTGATGAAATGATCGAAAAGGTCAGATCTATTCAACAACACATAAGAGCAGCTCAGAGTCGACAGAAATGTTATGCCGACAACCGAAGAAAAGACCTAGAGTTTGAAGTGGGTGATAATGTGTTCATACGAATATTTCCCTGGAAGAGAGTCCTGAGATTTGGAAAGAAGCAGAAGTTGAGCCCTAGATATATCGGTCCTTTCAAAATACTAGATCGTGTTGGGAACGTAGCTTACTGATTGGCGCTTCCACCGAATCTCTCTCAAGTTCACGATGTGTTCCATGTATCTCTCCTGAGAAAGTACATACCTAATCCTTCACATGTACTCAGCTCAGAAGTTGTACCGCTGGAGCAAGATCATTCTTATAATGAACAACCGATAGAGATTCTGGATCGTAGCGAAAAAGTCCTACGAAACAAGACCACTCGATTGGTGAAAGTTTTATGGAGGAACCACCAATTAGAAGAAGCTACATGGGAGCTTCAGGATATGATGAGGGAGAGGTATCCTCATCTGTTTGTTACAAAGTGACGAATTTCGAGGGCGAAATTCATTTTAAGGGGGTAGGATGTAACACCCGAGACTTTTTTGTTATAAAAATCATCAAAGGAATCATTTTCTACACAACACTTTCTTGGTTTTCTTTACACGAAATCGCGACCTTCCTCGATAGCTTGCGTCGTACACAATACCGAGTTTCGCTAAACAACGATATGCTATTAAAATATTATTAAAACTAGCCGTTATGAATAGTAATAACCACTTATTGAAATTTTATAAATATTATTTTTCAAAATGGACTTCATTTTTGGATTCGGAATATCGAAATTAGCCTAGGGTGAAATTTTGGTATTTTCTGAAAACTTTCAATTTTTGATGAATAGTGAAACCACTAAGTGGTAGTTAAAAAACTGAATTTTTCATAAATCATAATTTTACCACTTCTGTGACTGTAATTTTGAAAATCAGAGAGACACAGTTAATATCAAGGACTAAAATGTGGTTCAATGAGATGAAAATAATTTTTCGTGAATAGTAACATTTTACTTCTTTTTACCACGGTTAAAAGTAAATAGGGTAATTAATGGTAAAGATGATATTATTATTACCCTAACACATGTCCTAATTCTATTTGATAACTGTAATTAGACCAAAAACAAACTTAGGAAAATAATATGACCATTTATTCCCACATGTATTAGATTAAGACATTTATTATTAATTTATTTAAAGAAGGGTTAAAATAGATAAAATCAAATTTGAATAAGTAAATAATTTTTAATATGGGGTTATACATAAGATAAATTTGACTATAAATATTCATTAGAAATCTAAAAAAATTTCCTACATAATGGCATTTTATTTGTAATTTTTAGACATTAAATAATTTAATTTTTTTATGACACAACGATGATGTAGTAATTATCTTATTAATGAAATATTTACATAATTAATGTTATAAACAACAAAATAAAAGTAATTTGAGACTTTTTATGAATTACACTACTTTTCTAGGTTAATATGACATGTTAGTTTTTATTTAATTAACATGGTTCGAACTAATCATTCCGTTATGATTTTCACAAAAATCAATTACTAAATAGTGTCAAAATTGACATAAAATAGTTTTTAAAAAAAATATTAAATTATTAATTGTAATTTTATTCCAAAAAATCTATGGTTCGGCAACATGACTTATATAAGGTTATATATATTAATAATAAACCACTTGGGGTTCTTTTGGCTTGATATTGTAAGTTTTTTAACCTTATAGTATAAGAAAACAAGAAGACACGGTAAAAGTTAAATTATATAAATTAAAGTAAATCTAAATGATAATGTTAAAATAGATACCTAAACTTGCCTAAATTCTATTGGATGAGAGGATTTCGACCCATCCCCACCTTAGCCTCGAAATAAATCAATTTTGAGCTATTTAATACAGAACTTGACTTTATAATAAAATAATATTTTTAGTTATTCCAATGGTGCCCCTCTCCTCCCTTATAAAAGGGCACCTCCTCCCTCTCTTTCTCACACCACTTTGAGCCTTCATGCTCGGCCAAACCCTTCCACTTTCTCCTCTAAACTTCCCTAGAAACATCCTAGAGGTTCTGGTCTTCTTCAAAGACCCATTTTAGTGCCCTAAAAGAAGGTCTCAAAGAAGCACTTCAAAGAAAAGGTAATGTCCATTACCGATTCTTTCATCTTTATTTATTATTCCACTTCTTCTTCTTTAGTTGTCTCATTATGAAGTAATAACATCATTATCACTCATATACTGATATGTTATTATAATTATGAAACAACCCTATTTCACGATCTATTCATCATATGGAAAAAGAAATCACCGCGCGTGCGTACGTACGGAATACCGTCTCCACGCCGTGGTGTAATCTATTTTCCACCACCACCTTACTTGGATGGGTATAATGGTGTAAATAAGGACTATATATGACTATTATAATGTTCTGAAATAGTATAAATACACTTAAATAAAATTCCATGATCATAGGAACGATATCATCACTCGTGCGTACGTACGGAATACCGTCTCCATGATGTGGTGCGACTCATTCTACATGATATTCATTTCATAATGATTATATAAATGAATTGAATGAATTAATATGATATATATTAAACTAATAACATTCTGGAAATGAGGTATCTATAACATAAAGAGAAGAATAAGAATTTTTTTGACAAAACACGCATAAGAACAAAAAGCTATAAACACCCGAATAACAAGTATCAATGAAATATTACTACTAAGAAGCTAAGAATATGACCATATATGATATCATAAAAATATGTACAATTATTAAATTAGTAAATAACATTATTTAAATCATTATACAGGAGGTTAGGACACTTACAAAGCAAAACAGACCTAAGGTAAGGGAAATATCACAATCTCATTTTTATCCGAGATTGTTTATACTTTAGAATTTACTGGGGTGTATTTTATCATCCACATACATTTTTCCTCAATATGTAATATTATTTACATTCACCTAAAATGTTTTAAATCCTATTTTACCCTTCGGCGAGTTTTTAGTAAAATATATGAAAGTAATCTTTTGTCGTTTTTCGTACGAGGTACTTTTTTGACTTTTCTGACAAAAGTACGAGAAGAATGTTTTTTTACTTATACGACATGAATGGATTTTTAAAACATTATTTCTAAGAAGCTTCCTTTACATGTTTTCAAGTTTATTTTTAATCAAATTATTTTAGTTTAAAATTGTATGTCATGTTATGAAAGGATAAATGTTTTTGAAGTAGAAAGGATATTTTCCTCAAGAATGGAGTTCAAGAGTTTTATTAAAATTATTTTCCATATAAGACAATATAGGGTTCTGTTTCTATCCCTATTATTACATGGATTTTATTATGTTGTGATGGAAATATTTTTATGAATTCCTTTATCTTATATGAATTTTTTATGATGTCACGATGTTTAAGATTCCCATTTTTATTACATGGGTTATGTAATGATGTATGATTTATGATTTTGTGGCACACATAAGAATGGTATCATTATAAGATTGGTGGGACCTATTTCTCCCTCCAATGCATTGGGTAAAGATTTTATATCTCATGAGATAGACATGGCTGGAACGGTAGGTTATACCGGTTTAGTGAAACAGGACTGAAACGAGGGTGACTCGGTTCGGAAATCGACTTTTTCCACTGAGATAGTCTTGGAAATGAGTCTTGAATAATAATATATGATTCTCTATGATTATATGTGTATGCCACAAAGTTTCATGTTTTATATTATGATTATTGTGATTACATTTCACTGCCATAATTTATCCCATGTTATGAAATTATGATCTCTTTTGCAGGTTAAGATTTCCAAAAGTTATGTGCTTATGTATATGATGTGATTGATATTTCTTTTGTTTACCCTTACTGAGAATTTGAGCAAACCCTTTTGTATGTTTTCTTTCCCCAGGTCAGGAAGAAGGTTATTAAGTAAGATATGCCAAAAGGGACTATAGATATAATGAAATAAATGGGAGACAGTCTATACGCATTATGAACCAGTTGTTTATGTTTCCCAGTTTCTAAAGACACTATACATATACGGTCCTTCCGTGGTTTTGTTATATGATGTAATAAGTACGCTTCAATTTTGAAGTATTAACAATGTATGTAATGTATGGGTCGTTATAATCTGCCTGCTGCTGCCTGAAAGAGGCTGGCAGCAAGGATCACCATGATGTCTGCTGGCGTCCCTACAAGCCTGAAGACTCTCACCACATCCTCCAGCCAATCTTCAGCCGCATGCGGGTCCGTCTATCCCCTGAACCTGGGTTTCCTATGGCGCTGGAACTCGTGCAGTGCGCTCAAGCGACGTGCACTCTCTACTACTGGGGCTGGTGGCATCGGTGGCCCAACGGGTGGTAATACCATTGGTGCCTCCGCTGGTGCCTCAACTGGAAGACGGACCTATACTGAGGCCTCATCCCTCGACGGGTTGTCAGTACGTACCACTCTCGGGGATCTAGATGGCCGTCCACAGGGAGGCATCCTTAAAGAAACAAAAATGACACGGTCAAAAGATTTAAAACTGGTGAGATGACCTTGCTTGAGCTGACTTTTAAAACAAAATTTTGGAATCACACGCGCAATCAGTGTTTTCATGCACATGTCGGAAATCAGTTGTCAGTGTCCTAGTGTGTGGATACAACAGCCACCCGCACCAACATTTGACTCCCTGAATTGAAAACCACACTCGGTTCCCTTAAAACTATTTCTTCGCAGAAAGAAAATATCAGAGTTATAAGTTCTGCGGTAGAACCTCCCTCTGATACCAATTTGTCATGACCCGTCCTCGGGGCCCATTCCGTGACTACCCCAAGCCCGCCTTCCATAGGCCAGGGGTTGGAGACTAGCACCAAAGGAGTAAATCTCGTTAACCTGAAAGGAATTTCCTTTATAAAAGTAAACAATACACCACAGAGTACAAGCGGAAGTAATATACTATGTACAGAAGAATGTACTGAAAAGTAAATGGGCCAGAATACAAACCCAACTGAAATGTACAGCTACAACTGAACGAAAGTACAACAGAAAAGACAAGCATCTGGAAGAATAGAAGCAGCTCCTGGGTCGCCACCTCGGATCCTACCTGAAGGGTAGGTACAGATAGCGCATCACCTGGATCGTCCACCACGGATCCTACCTGAAGGGTAGGTACAGATAGCCTTCACAACACTCTCACTCATCTACCTCCTCCGAGTATCGCCTCGTCGTGAAGTCCACCTCCGGACACTGACTCGCCGTGAGGTCCACCTCCGTGTACCGCCCAGTCCTCGAACACTCGGCCTCTGTCAGCGTTGCCCGTCGTCTATAACCAACACAACAAGGTGCGGACATAGCCCGTGCAGGGGTGAGTATATGATACTCAGTGGGGAACCCGAGACCCTCAAGGTCTCACTAAATCCAACAAGGATAACCAAAATGAATGATCCCAACAGATATCCTCTACTTAAGTATATGCCCATGCATATACCTAAGTTATCAAATAACCCATCTCAATCATGAGGTAAACACAAAGTTTATTGACTCATCTCAAACCAGGATTTTATTCATGACGTCGAAACCACGCCTCCTAGAGAACTCATCCTCTGTCGAGTATATTGGGCCTGCCGCTACAACCAAGCGCTCCCCACTAACCTTGGACTGCTGAAGTACTCCACCCGTCGAGTACTGTGCGCCTGCCGCTGCAACCAAGCGCATCCCATGTTTGTTCTACCGCTACAACCATGCACACCCCTCATCGCATACATAGGTACTCCTTCTGTCGAGTACCACGGGTCTGCCACTTCAACCAAGTACACCTCCGCCATGGGTCCGCTGCTACAACCAGGCGCACCCCAGTAGGCTATCCGAAACATTCTGAGACGATCGATCAGCAGTCGTCAAGTCTCAACCAGCTACTAGGTCTCTACACTCTGCTAGCTTGTTACCAGTAGGGTCCACACCTCGAGCTACTGGTCGATACTCCATGCATCACAAGGTTCTACAACGATGTATCCCAAGGGTCAACCTCATCACGGGAAACTCGACACAACAAACAGCACATCAATTGGATGCCCGGTCTGTGTGTTATCAGCCTTTTCGTCCTATGGGCCCGGTTGGTTTCGTGTATGAACCAACCCAAACGTATCCCAATTGTACCCCTAAATATCAAAGGTTATGATCAGGGGACTGTTTCTCAATTTGATCACCAACGCTGCTGACGGTTCGTCAAACGGACATCCGGTCTGAAAGTTATCATCTTTTCATTTCTAGGGGCCCAGTTGGATTTTGGGTTCAATCTAACCCGGCCACTATTCAATAGCGTCCAATCCTCGGGAAATGTATTCCAAAAGTTCTGTCTCATCATGAGGAATCCAACAACGTCGACGGCATGTCTATCGGATGTCCGGAGCTCATGTTATAAGTGTTTCCGCTCCGAGGGCCCGGTTGGTTTCGTGTTCGAACCAACCCGACCATACACAAATTTCTTCGAATCCTTGAGTGTAATATACCGAAACGACCGCCACGGTACAAGGATCGCATCGCAGTAGACGGTGAATCGATCGGAGTTCGGTAACCTAGGTTATGGTCTTTTAAGATAAATTGTCTTGTTTTAGGGGGTTTGGGGCCCGGACCAACCCGGCCTGAGACCCCCTGGTTCAGCCTGAACCGGGCGACCTGACCTGGGTCCTGGTGTGGCCCGCTAGGGAGTGGCCCGACCCGGCTGGCGCAGCCTGGCCCAGCCAGCGCGGCCCGGCCCAGCACGGGTGCCGCGTTCGCCGCGTGAGCACTGAAGTGGGGAACCGCCACTCCTTCAGCCCGAGCGATGGACCCGCGGGGGTCCGCCCTGCCGCGTTGACCGGGGGTCAAACCCCCGATTTTTCCAAAATTTGGTCGACCGTAACGGCTGGCCAACTCACCCGCGAGACAGTTTGGTCCCCCCCCCCCCTCCAGTGCACCGGCGGCTCCGACCGCCCTCCATTGCTCCGCTGCAGCCAAAGGCCGCGGCCTACGTCCGACCGGGGCGGCGCGATAGCGCCGTTCCACTCTGCCGCAACCCGTCTTAGGCCACGGTCTCTTCGTGGCTCTTCGTCGCGGCGCGACGGCGCCGCACCCCTTCGCTGCGGCCTGACTCCAGCCGCGTCTTCTTTTGGCCTCAACGGGTGGCGCGACGGCGTCACGCTTCTTGGCCAGGTTCCTGATTCTGTGCGGTGTCGTCCCACCACGCTGCCTTCGTTCGAGCCGTAACAAAAACAACATCGAAGGGGGAAGTGGGTCGGACGTGTTCGTGCGGTCTGACCTTCAGTTATTATGATTACAGGCCGCCCAAATAGAAGTCTATGAACGAAAAAGAATTCACAATCAAATAAATAACCCCTACCTGGATATTTGACGTCGCACGTCGGGCGTCGTGGAGAACGGAGTTGCGGGGGTTGGACGTAGATTCGGTAGACGTCGGGGTGCGTTCGAGGAGGAAACGATGTCTCCTCACTTGTTTAGGAGATGAAGAAGGAATGTACGTTCTTATTGGAGATGATCATCACAGTCAGAGACATCTCCCTTGTTGTGGAGGAAGAAGAGGATGAAGAACCGTGATTGCCGAGTCGGTGTTCTTCGTCGAAGCCTTGGCGTTCTTCGCGATGAAGATGAAGTTCTTCAAAACCGTGAGAGTTATCTCCTTGATTCCGCACAACGAATCCACCACAATAAAATAATACATTGTCTTATTTTATTCACACACATATGTGTCAACTTTATTTTGAAATTCAATGTGAATTCACCAAATTAATTAACGCGTGCTGCCCAATTAATTAGGCTTTTTATTGGCATGTATTTAATGTAAGAGAAAAACTTCTTGAGATGACTTGACATTAAAACGGGGGAGTGGGTGAGTTACGAAATTAAATGTGAGAGGTTGATTAATGGGGAGTTAGAGAATTGAAAGTTGGGGGCTCGTGTGGGCCTCACCCCAACTCCCTTACATGGATGCTAACCACAATGAAGAGAAAAAATAAGTTGTGACACAACTTAATTTCACATAAACCGCCTAGTAAAGAAATAAAAATAAAACAATTATATTTTATTTCCTCACTTTTTTTTAACATCACCACCCGAGAAAGCGCACCTTTGGAAAAGGTGTTCCTAAGCATTTAACGGCCCTGCGATTTCAGCGGTGCCCTAAGATTTCGATTCCGAGCACCAAATTAAAAGTTATAAAAACCCACTCCTTCGTTTACTTAACGTACCAGAGCCTAACTTCGGAAATTGATTCTGGGCACACCGGGCCTCAGAATCAGGTGCCGTCAAAAAATGCGTACCCGTAAAATTCAAAAGAAATAATGAAAAAAAATTCCTTGAAATTTCTAGGTCTTTACATATTGATCCACCCTCACACACTATGGTATGAGCATTGGAAGCCTTTTCCCTGCTAATAACACGACAGACAAAGTTTTCACCAGCCTGAGTTCCCATCTGTTTTGGTATCTTCGGGTAACCCTTGTGTCCCCTCCTTTTCCACTTATTTATCATACCTTCCTCAATATCCTTAGACAATCCTTCAACCTCCACATACCATTCTCCTTCTGAACTAATTCCATCAGGATCGTAGGAAGCCTCATGAGGGAACACCCCAGGGTCCAGACCCTCAAAACAATTCTGAGTTTGAACACACACATGAACAAAACATAGATAAACTCAAAGCTGGTTGAACCCCAAAGAAGAATAATTATCTCTTGGTTTAAATTATAATATCATAATTTTATTTTGGTTTATATTTTGTATGATTTTTAATTTTTTTATTATTCGATGAATACGAAAAATATTGAATTTTAATTTAAACTGCATTTTCCTTCAACTTATTAGTAATGTTTTATGATATATTAAATTTCATTGAAGGAAAAATTAGTATAATTATATATCAATTAATCAAATTTAGGTAATTGTAATAATTTTCATGTTGACTTTTTATTTAAAGACTGCATAATTATTGGCAAAAATTATCTCTAAAACCCTACATTCTAATCTCATCTTTGATATTAATATTATATTATATATTATTAGTTAAATTTATTACATTTTTTAACAAAGAATTATTTATTTTAAATAAATAAATATATATTAAATAAAATGTTTATCATATATTTTTACCCTAAGGAATAATAAATAATAATTTATCTTCGTTAACGTAAAAAAGTATTTCACATAATGTTAATAAAATATAGGAGTTAAAAGATCCAAAAAAGTAATATAAATTCTAGAAAATTGAATGATTTGAACTATTGGTGTATAATTACTATGAGTACATCATTTTTTATGCTTTTATAAATTCAGAATGAATGGTACAAGTTTTTCTTGTTAATATTTACATGTGTTCCCACTCACCTCACATATAAATGGCCACTCATCTCACACATTCTTCATTTAAGAAAAAACTTTTGGATTGGAAAATACCTATAAAAAATGTTATTGACATTAATAATCTCATTTAAATTCATTTTATGTTTCTGAAATACATTCAATGCATACATTATCTGTAATGCTTAATTGGGGGTCCAATAATATTTAAAAATTTGAACTAGGATTTTTTATATTGATTCGTATTCCACCATATTTAAATATTATTCTTTTATTTATACATAAAAAATAAGTATCTAAAATATACTGAGTTTTCATTAAAATAAATATTTGATCTATATAAATATCTTCTTCCCTCAAATGGGAAATGATAATTTCACTCATGCATACGACAAACTACTACTTTAGGAACCAAAAGACTATAACCTCATGATCTGATGTGATATGTTTTCCTTAAACACCACTCACAGCTAGGTAAGATGATATATATAATGTATATATATGATATCACTAATATAATTATACCAATGACTTATTTATACCATAAATAATTGGTTTATGTTCAATTTTATAGGGTACATAGTAATGTCGCGTGTATCTTTGGTGGAGTACTTCCTCGTGAAGAGTTGTAATTCTTTTTTCACAACCACATAATATGGATGTTAATAAGGAAAATTTTAATTAATATATATTGTATACATGATATAATTATGATTATTTTCACATATTTATAATTAATAAAATGTAATATAACTTTTTATTTCATAAATTTTCACTAAATTATATTTGATAACATCGTTCGTGTATATAAGGATGACAACCATCATGAAGCAATTTGAGTATCTTTGTGTCAACCATCCAAATGGATGATATAAGAATTTGTATTTAATTATAAAAGATTGTATTTATTAAATTATTATATTTATATAATGGTAAAATATTACATTCATTAATTCCAAAATGATCGTTGAAAACTGAACTGTTAGCTAGGAAAAGATATGTCTGACAATTTATGTGACTATAACATACCTAATTTTTCAAAAAATTAATTAATAATTAGTCTAAAAATTATAATAGCGATATAAATATTTTATTTTTATGATTATAAATATTCTATAGTTGATAAACTATATAATAAGTGATATTTCTAGATCATTCATGATAAACCAGAAATGGAAAAAAAGGTAAATAACTCTAATATTATTAGAAATAATGAATGATTATTAATGAATAGGTTATAATAAGTTATAAATGAATCATATTTGATAATATAAATTTTAATACAGTTATTTTATAATTTAAAAACATGTTTATAAAACTTTACACGATTTGAATACATTTTTTCCAAAATGAATCATTAACTAAAAGACTTCGTCTAAATATCCCTTAATTGAGGCATATTTTATTTTTGTGAACCAAATTTATTTTATACAGTGTAAATAAATAAAAATTTAATTATAATATAAGGATAAAATAATAATTCATCTTATTTTATGTTTGTGTTTTATTTATTTCATTGAAGGGTATTTAGCTTAATAATTTTTATCTTGTCAAGAATTTGGTTACACAATTTCTTATCACTGGGTTATATTACTTAATTTTTTTATTCGATATTATATGATTATGGGCATAATTAATTCATATTTTTTATATTTACACTACTTCCATGTGGATATAAATTTGATACAAATAATCTAAATCTCATATAAATTTATGATATTTTAAATATTTTATTTCATAATATCATTCCAAACATTATTTTTTATAGTTGGATTCAAATTGAATTGAATTATTTGTTATATATTTAATAGTACCTTTAATTTTATTGTATAATTTTTATTCCTAAACGTTTTTCATTTAATGGTACAATTCTTCACTCATTGGTAAAAAAAATTTTGATAATTGGTTTAATAAAATATAACATCATTTCTCACTTCAATAAAAAATATATTTCCTTCCAAAATAATGTTTTAATATAATTATAAATGATTTTGAACCACTTTGAAAATATTTATTTAATAAATTTTTTTCCCATTGTTACATTTTGAAAAAAAAATTAATATAATATTGATTTTGTTTTCAAAAAAATAATCATTTAGATTTTTGGAATAAGATAATCGACATATTGTTTTTATATAATAAGCCAATATAGAATTTCATTTCATAAAACCTGCATGTATTAAAAAATTTATCATTATTTTTTAATTTTTGTTTAAAAATAAATTATTTTTCTAAAAATGTTGTTGAATTTTTTTAAAGGGAATTTTTAAAATAAAAGAAATATTTTCTTCTAAAAAAAATTTAAATAATTTTTTTATATTTATAAATGAAAACATAATTTTATTTTGTATACACTCATATGAGAATATGTTGTCTTGATAACATCCATATTCTTAATTATATATTTTTTGATAATTTTTTCTAGATAATGTATTAATTTCACATTCATGGTTTATTTTTTTATTAACATTACCTTGAAATTTTCACATTACTGTGAATAATTTACATTAAAATAAACCTAAATATCCATATTATATATCATTCATATAATTATTTGTTAAACTATAAATCATTTATATATATGTTCTCTTAAATTGAATGTAATTATATTTAATTGGAAAATATTGATATTCAATTTTCTATCTTCATAATAGATATTTAATGCCAAGGAATGTAGTTCATTAATTAATTATATTATTTTATAGATGAGGATTCATTGGGAATGAAGTTATTTAGATTAATTGATTATTAGTTGACCATCAATGAGTCGGTAGTCTCATGAAGTGAATTTTAATGCTTGTATTAATTTTTTTGTTCCTATTGTTTTAAATTATCAAGTGAAGGGTCTTTATTATAGTGGTATCGTGATGACTAAGATAATGTTTTGAAATAAATTTTCATTTCATTCCCTAGGAATATTGTTATTATTATTATCAATTATTTATTCTCATTGATATTATATTTAAATTAGTTATATTCTCTATATGTGTATTAAATGGAATATATTTTCACTTATATAACAAGCCATATTGATTATTCCTTATCAAATTTTCTATGTTCATTTACTGTTATATTTTTTCTAGATGAAATTAACTATCAGTTTATTTCTGAAATGAACACGATTTCATTTATTTGCCTTTCCATTTTTTTATTATACATGTTATTTCCATAATGATGTTATATCTAGATGAAGTTAATTATATATTTAATTATTACAGGCTATTTTAGTTATTTATCGTTCCATATTGATTATTCTTATTGATTCATAATATATTTTGTTTTACATATACCTTAATAGGAAATTATGATCACCATTTTTTTCCTTTATAATTAATTCATGGAGTGTTTTACGATTGGTATGTAAAGATATTATCCCGTTAATGGAGTTATTTTTGGAAAAATTGATGTTTTAATATATGATCTGGAATGTACTATATCAATGATGAATGTATTTATTTTACCCTGACTAATTAACTATTAGGTACCCTGAGATTTGATTCCCTATATATTATTCAAATATTATTATGAAGACACAGCCTCAGGGCTACTTGGGTAAGGGTAACTATAGTTAGTGTCTAAGGATTTTTCAAAGAAAAAATTGAATTTGGATTTTGGAAAAACTATATTAGCAAACATAACCCAATGATATAATTTAATTATAATTATATAATAATATATTAATGTTTTCTTTATAAAAATATATATCGGTATTTCTAACATATTTGTGTATGAATAAAAAATGTAATGATGGTTTTGGAATATATTTTACTTTTGGTATAACATTGAAAATGGAATATTTTTATTCACTCGATCAATATGTAAATCATAAAAATGTGACATATAGTGCACCGGGTTTCACACTCCCAGTGGATATTCTATGAATTGTTTAAATTTTTATCAAAAAAAATATGAATTCATTTAATTTATTTTAAAAATGAATTACATAGGTTAAAACTAAAGTTTATTACATTAGAAATAATTTTTCAAGATTTATAAATCCTTTAAATAACTATATATTTTTTTCAATAATATTTTTTTTCACATTATTATTAATGGTTATAGTCAGTAGTTAGAACCTGATAGAATCATGTTATCACTAAATATTATGGTTATGGTGGTGATCCGAAGAAAGAAATAGATTTATAAATTGAGTAAAATATATTTTTATTATTATTAATTATCTATATTAGACTATAAATGAAAACATAAATATTATTCATCTCCTATAATCAACAACATAAATAATGATTTTGTTTTCTAAGAGCTCAAGTGGCAGATTCCATATATGAATGAAGCCTAAATTTCAATCATCTAAAAAATATAAAAATAAGTTTTGATAATTTGTGTATTAATCAATTTGGAATATGATTTTTGTATGGAAAATAGCTGAGAAAAAAAATAATTCTAGATAAAAATTAGTGATTAAAGAGGAAGAAAATTATTCTCACATTAACAAACTATTTAATGATGAAAATGATAATTATGTTGAACATGACACTTATCTGAGTGACATCACTTTTCTAAATTTTAATCTATAGACCATGGAATGACCATTGTTAATATAAACTTGATTAGGTATTTATTGAAATTATAAAATTATATTATAGATTCATTTTTACAAATTTTATTATTTTAATTACAATGATGAATCACTATGAGATTCAATTAAATTCCACCTTCATATATGTATCTATTAATAGAATAGTTGTGAATGACATTATGTGATTATGGGATTAAGGATTATTGTATTTTCTTATTTATAAACAACCCTTTATATATTTGAGATGAAGGAATATAACATGATTATCTAAATTTTTGGATATCATTTATGTATAACCAATAATTTTTTATAGTATTCTCATCTGAAAAATATACATAATAAATATTTACCTTTCTATTTTTTGCATAATATTAGTAATATTAATAAAAATTAATGTTTTCATATATATAATTTTGATTTATTTATATGATGTATCAATTTCGGAACATGATACAAATTATAATAGATTTGTTTTAGAAAATGGATTAATTTATTTTATGGTATTTAATTCTCATTCCAGGCAGGGCCATGCGGCATGAACCCATGACTAAATGATGACAAGGGTTAAAATCCTACCATTGGACTACATAATATCTATGTAAGTTTGACATTTGTTAAACTACTTGACCAATAAATATTTATGATGATCGAATGGTGTTACTATTGACGTTTACCTTATAATGTATCATATTGGATAACTTAATCTGACCACATTGGTTTTAGAATATATCTAGAGAGTTATGGAAATAAAAGACACTATGTCATGGATCTTAGGATTTTTTTAAATGGTTAATTGTTTCCGTAGGAAATATATATTAATTTACACTATTTTATTGATATAGGGATAGATTGGATATTGCATAAATCATATTAAATGAATTAAATAGCAATTATGATACTTAAATGCATCAATTATGTAAATTTCCTTATATTCATAAATTGTAAAATAATTACTCAAATTCAGGTAAGGATTATTAAAATTAAAAAAAATTTCTACTACATACATATTTGATAAATTATATGTTTTTTTTAATCTTCAATGATTTATGGTTCCTGAGTACATAATTTCCATTGATCATTCACAATATTGTGATCAATGAGCTATATTATTCTCTATAATTATTTATTATTTTCCCATTCCCATAATCACCCATACACCCAAATTTCACACACATGGAAAACTATGTACATATTATTACATATTACAATAATTAATCTCTTTCCCTCTTAGTATGATTTTTTTTTAATTTTTTATGTTTTGAATTTCAATAAAAGAATTTTCAAAAACCAAACTCATTATTTATTAGTACGAGAAAAAATTGAGTGGCAGCATGTTATTTTAGACATGGAGAATATAACATAAAAATTTATTAAAGAATTAAAATTTATTTAATAGAATTTATGACCAGAAAAATCAATCCTAAAAACTAGATGAATTATATTTATTTAAGTTTAACCTCTTAAATATCTTTTATAACTCGAATGCCAGAGGGCAGATGAATTATAAAATATTATGTCCTTACAACCAATCCATTGAAAAAAATTTATTAATAGTATTAACAAAATATTGGAAAATATATTATTTAAAATTTTACAAAAAGATTATCACTTTTTCAATACATTAATAATAAAATAAGAATAAATTAAAGTAAAAATGATCATTTTTAAAAAAAATCCATTTTATCAAAATGATTATTTTTATGGACATTAAACATATAATATTAAAATATTTTTTTAGTAAATTATTATTAAATTTATATGATAAAATTAACTTATTTTATTACATTATAATTTCAGAATATTTTTATAATGAAATCTTGGGATATTTTTTGAAATATTTTAATTTTTCATTAATAGTAAATTATGTTGAATTTTTTTGTTGTAAAATTCAATTCCATTCATATTATTTATTAAAGTAATGTATATAAAAAAGGATTTAAAATAAAAATATTTTAATTTTTTATTTGTTAATCTAATTTTTTTTCATGATATTTATTTTCATTCTCATTGTTTTATATAATGTGTATGTAAACATTGTAAAATTTTCTATTTGGAAATTTTCTTTCTTATCATGTCTGCATGATTACTTTTAAATTTATTTCTAAAATTTATAAATATTTTATTTAATAAAATAGATTCTATATTATTAGTTGTAATAATTTATATGAAATGATATTTTCATATTAATTTTTTTATTATTTTTAATATTAAAATATTAATATTCTACTTTGTGATTTAGGTAAAAAAAATAATTACAAAGTGAGTTAATATAATAATATTGGGGTTAAAATTACATAAAAATTTATAAATTCAATTTTATGGCCATATCAAGACAATTAATTTATATTTCACCGGAAAAAACCATATTGATATCTTTTTTAATTTCACAATCCTTAGTACACTTATTTTGTAAAATTACATGTCTCCCTGTCACCTCACTTATTAAAGGTGACCCCATATACACTCTTATTAACATAATAAAACTGTTTGGTACCATGTAACCCCATGGAAGTATCTTCATAAAATTACTTATATTATCCTTGATTATTATTTTTTCTTGTAATTTTTTTCTATGAATACATTATTTATAATCCAACAGATGTGGCCTGAAAGGATAATGGGAAACAATAATGTTTCTAGTGTGTATAGTGGTCTACAACCTCACCAAATGATGTAAAACGGTTTCTATAAACACATCTAATAGGTGGTAATTATTATTGATATAATGTATATAGTGGATATTTATTACATAATTATTCTTCTGAAGTTATAATTTTTTAAATAAATTTAAAAAAATTCTATTTTGTATGGGATACTATTTTACTTCTTGTGTTTATTTTAGACTACCATGTCACAATGCGATGTTATTAATTAATCACAAATTCTTTACATGGAATGTAATATAGATATATTTAATACAATATACGTAATAAAAATTTATAATTATTATATTAAAAAAATTTGTATCATTCTTAATATAGTATCCCAAAATCAGGACCATTATATCGTAGGCTAAAATTGATAATTTTAAATTACCATCATTGATATTGATATTTGTGACATGATATTATTCAATTTAAATAAAATAAAAAATGTAAAAATGGGTCAATTTAATTATGGAGGACCTTTAGAGTTTATTTTTTATGATTTTTAGGAAAAAATCATAAATAAAAATTCTCAATTCACTACCTGAACTTTTATCTCATTTGACCCAACATTTATTCTTTCAAAATTGGTCATCAACATCATACCTGGGAACTAAATTATATACCTAAATCATTCAACATAAATAATTCTAAACTATATAAATTTAAACATATGATGGGTGATCTCAAATTCTTATTAAGGGTTACAAGTAACATAAATACTTTAATATATTCAATGAGAATATGAGTGATATGTGTGTAATGAAAAATAAAAATTTCTTTAGTGAAATATAAAATAAATCATACCAAAAAATACTTAGATCTAAATACATGTCAATGGAAATATTTATTAGAATCCATAATCATGAGATTGGTGACCAAAATCAAAATTATGAGAAAAATTGTAAACCGATAGCAAAAATAAATAAAATATTAATATATAATTGTAAAAAAATTTCACATAACTATTAAATTCTATCCTAAAATTGAAATAACTTTATGTTCAAATTAAATACCAAATGAATTAATGCTTATCAGAGACCCACCCACGAATGGTTTATAAGGAACCACCCATTATAAGTATATCATGGAACCCACCCCCTACCTTCAGTTATAAATTCCTCACCAATAAAATGTCCATTTACCATTGAAAAATAATAATATGAAAAATATTTCATTTCATTACTATGTAATAGGATAAACCATTTACTCTTTTATAATATGAATAATCCAAGTAAAATAATAAGTTTATATGAAAATATAATTGACATATGTTTTAACCATGTAAAAGAAATATTATCTATTATATTATATTTTAATCATTTTTATCACATACTAAATAAATTACTTCTATAAAAATATCATTTAAACATTATTATCATATGAGAAGCCAATAGTTTCTATAAAAATATTATTGAAATATTGTTATATTGTGGAAAGGATACAGTTTCCCTAAAAATAACCTTAAATAATTATTATACTTTGAAAAATTAACATTATACATAATAATGTTACTGTTAAATGATTATCCTATGGAAGATAAATGGGTTCAATTATATTCTCATTGAAAACAACATTTCTGTGGAAATAAAATTGGTTCTGTAAAAGTATCATGGAATCTAAAATAATAAATACATAGTAATATTTAGAATGGAATTAATAAAAAATATCCCCAATGGAGGATATGTAACAACAAGTATTGTTGACATTTAAGAATTCAAATTTCAATAAAATTTCATTAATATCATTCTTGATGGAAATAATCCTAAAATATTTTGGAGGTCTCATAAGAAATAGAAATGATTGAATCATAATCCTAATGACGGAATAACATTAAAATTAACATTTATATTAATATAAATATTTATTAAATGTTATATCTTAAAAAAGGATTAGTATATACACCTCATAAAAGATGATATTTGTATAACATAACAAAATTCTCAATGAAGATAAACTGTGATAAAGATATATTTCCGCTTTGGTAAGACTATAGTTTTAAACCCCATGTATAAAATAAGTGGTGAATATGGAATGCATCTCTTAGAAATGAAAGTGAGATTATAAGAAACCTAACTACTTGAGGATATTTTTAATTATGAGATCCATGAAAGAATAAAATCTATAGATAACATTTATGATAATTAATTAAAATAAATTCATGATATATCAAGTCATACTGTATAATAAAAATCATATAAATTTATTAGGTGCATAATTAAAAATTAAACCTAATATAATGTAAATTGAGATGAAACCCCTTATAAGTGAGGTAACACCTCAATTAGAAATTCGGAAATAAAAAAAATTTAAATGAAAAATTTAAAAATAATGAAGTTAATTTAATTCATGATATAATATCTCATTATTGGATGAATATAAATCCCACATTATAATTATTTGTCCAATAGTAAATTTATCTCATAAATGTTAAAAGGTGTGATTAAAATACAATTCCATGCGTCTAAATTTTCATGCTTGTCCTATTTCCTACATAAAAAAAATATATTATAATTATTTTAATCATACATAACCATTTTTAATATTATTATGTATTTTACATTACCTATAATATTGTTATATACATTTACACAATGAAATTTTTTATATTGTATGATTTGACCATATTTATATTAATTGGGAATACATGCATTCAAAGGTCGACTATGGAAAATTAGTTTATGCCTTACATATAAAAGAGTTACAGTACACTTTATCAATGATCATTATGGAAGGAATTAATGTGATTTTTATATATAGAAAAATACCATAATATCATAAATAGAAAATTATTTAATTATAAAGATTCTATACATATCCTTACTTGGATTAGGTTAAGCAAAGGAAGATTACATCGCTTCAAGGAAAGGATAGTCCAGATGTCCCAGAATGAAATTATAACATTTTCAATGAGTGAAACTGAAAGAGGAAATTTATATTATATTATTATTGACTGAAATTTTTGTCATTATTATCATAAATATTTCATTTATATCATATATTATTCTAAAAAAAATATTTAATTCATTTCATGGGATGTTTGAATGAATCACGTCACTTCGTTGATATGGTAGTCCACAGGTCTGTGAACAATGATATAGTGTTCCCAAGAAAAATGGAATGCATGATGGAATGTGTTATCTAAATATTTCATAGATATTAATTCAAAAAAATATCAAATATATATAATATTGAAATAATATTTCCATAATAATTCACAATATTGAACGGTAATAAAGGGAAAATGAACAAAATCGTTTTGCGACATAGTAGTCTTACATACACATAAATGGTGATTTATTTACCCATTTTTAGAAAGTGTGCGAAAATGTAGGTATAAATATTCTTAAAAAAATTAATATACATTGAGAAAACTGAGGTTATATTATTTGAACTTAAAAATAATAATTGATTTTTCAAATATGTTAATAAAATAACAGTTCTCGTTGAAGAATGTTTCTTCTTCTTTGTGTAATTATTTCTATATTTCACCAATGGAATCCCTTGTTCAACATTCTATGAAATTTTTTATTAAATTATGATAGAATGGGTTTTTTGTGTTAATTTTTCAATATTTTGGATGATCCAAAATTTTGATAGGTGGGATTTAAAGGGGATAGTGACTTCCCATTTATATTGGCGGAGAGTGGAATTACTGTAAATACAAGAACATAAACACTATTCAGAGACCCACATTGATATATGTTTTTTTAAATTAAATTATAATAGAGTTGATTTTAAATATGGTCAATAAATAATAACACCACTCAATATAAATTAATTTCATTAGAAATTGTTTCCTTAACAACAATGTTAACTTTTTCATTTCTGTTTTTTCAATAAAAAAACATGTTATTATCATATTTTATTATTCAATTAAAAATAATTTAAAGCGGTTCATATAATAAGATTTAGGACAACTAATATTAAATAATAAAATATTTATAAAAATAATAACATTTTTTGGAAATTTAATTTAAAATATCTGCATGTAATGTGAAAAATATAATTCCTTCTCAAAGACTATTGAAACAAGGATATTATTATTTGGGGGTCAATTTGATCATAATAAAAGAAAAAAAAGGTCCATTAATATACAATATTTATTATTTATTAATTATTATAAATTAATTTATATAATATATGTTTTTTAGTAATGTTTTAATCATTTCATAAAATATCATTTCTTACGAAGAAAGAATGTTTTCAATTTAAAGATGAAATATAAAATTGAATTTAATAAATATCAAAAATGTAATTAACATTTAATATAATATGTTTACATATGTGTATAATAATATATTAATAAAAAATTATGGAGTACAAAAATAATCATATTCACCTTATTTTTACTATTTTAACTATTTTTACTATAATTTATTTTATTTTATAATTTACTAAATATTCCATGTATTGGCATTTCAAGCAACTATAATGTTTTAGTATAATATCTAAAAAATAAATATAAATTTTTATGATAAATTTTTCATTTTTTTGATGAAATAATTATAACTGAAGATATATTTTCTTCCCCTATTCCCAAAACATTGAAGAATATAAATGGAATAAATGTCCAATTATTATTTTTTTCTTTTCATAACTCATTATATGGGTTACATAAATTGAATATTTTTCACAATAACTCATATAAATATGTTATAATGACATATCCATTGACATATTTCAATAAATGTAGTTTTTTATATTTTTATATTTCATTTGGGATCAAAATATTATGGGTTTCCCACTATGTACACTCTTTTCTACCTAAATTACTCTATTTATATTTCATTAACTTCACTATCTGCTTTGTTAAGAAAATAATTTTACCACAAAATAAATTTTAAATTATTATTTTTAAATGTTTTTTAAGTATTATTCTAAATTCCAAAAAAATATGTAGCAGAATTTTATTTAATATTAACATAGTAGAGGTTACGAAACAACATGTTTTTATAGTAAAAGGTTAAAATTTATGGATTGTTATTATATAAATTTCAATGTAAAATATTTATATTCAAATAAATTTAATTATTTTATTTATAATTTGACTTATTATAAATAAAATTAATTTAATATTTAATTATCTATATTTATAAATTAGTACAAGATGTAGTTATACATTAATTTTTTTTATTTTTACTATTCATCAAAAATTTGAAACCTGTTTCAAAAATACCAAAATTTTAACATATGTATATATTGATATATTTATACCAATGAATATTTTTATTTTTTCTAATATTTTTATTAAATTTTCAATAATTAGTTATAAAATAATACTTACACTAATAGGTGGAAGATTTTATTTTTTGATAAATACGACTTCTTATTCATAAAATAGAATTTATTATTATTTAATTCAAATAAAAAATAATATATTAATTGAAAATTATTTTATTGGATATATATATTATAAATATTATTATTATTTTTCTATAATAGTTACTTATCAAATTTATTAACATAAAACTCCTTTGTAGGATTTAATATAGTTTTATCTATAAAAATTCAACCTTTATATTCAATTGGTTTTGTAATTAAAATTTAAAAAATTAGTAATAAATTAAATAATTATTAATATATTGTAATATATTCCCTAAAATCATGAAATGTTATATCCTAGCCCCATATTAATAAATTTATACCTTGTAATATATTATGGTTATCAATGGATTAATATTTATTGAATTTTATTATAATAACCCACATTAGATTCATTAAATATGGATAAAAACCAATAAAAATGAACTTGGGAAAAATAATGGTCTCTAGAAGATACACATTACTATGATTCCAAATATGCAGAGTATATTTGTAAATAGTGGAAATTGTAAATTAATATTGAGTGTGATTAAAGTAATTTATCGCAAAGAAGTGAATGACCACTATAATTTCAATGTCCTCAAAACATTAATTTCAAATGATTTTGGTGAACATTTATTCATTATAATTGAAGGTATTAAGATAATAATTTTTTAAGATCCTTTTCTAAAAAATATATAATTTTTTTTCCATTTATAAAATATGGGAAAACATACTTACTAGATGAGTATGATTTCTTACATTATAAAATTTACACATAAATATCATATTTTTTCATATGATTAGTATTCAGGTCAAAATATTATTTCATTATGCAGTAAAATTAAATATTAAAGAAAAATTACCATAAAAGGGATAATTATCCTTTTCCACATACCTTTATACATTTACCAAATCAAAAATTGTTAGAAAATTTTAATATAATTCCCAAAATGAGTAAAACATCATATGATACACTAATAATAAAAAAAATAGCCAGTGATCAATAAAAAATATCACATAATTAATTATACATAATCAAATTCAATCATTTTCTAAATTAGTGCCTACCACGTGGATTATAATTATTTGATCATATATTCAAGTATTATAAATAAATTATTATACAATATTTAAAATCCAATATATTTCAATAATAATCATTATCGACACCGATAATCAAATATTAATGGTATATAGGACAACATATAGGCTATTTGTAGTGCATGAATCCCATATCATACTTCCATCATGACTTCAAGCCCCACCCCCTAGCCAAATGTGATGACATGCTACTAAACATATTTTTTTTACCAATTTTATTATTTTATTCAAAATGAATCAATTATAAAAATATTTCATTTTTATATAATGGGAAAAAATAACTCAACCAAAAAATCTTCTCCTAGAAACAACATCTATAACCTCAAAAAAATCCTACATAAAAACTTATGTAATGTTTCTTTATACATTAATCATATGATCAGCCTTATGGTTAAATTCAAATGATGTTATACATAACGACTAATTTAACCTTATATTAAAACCTAAATCATTATGATGTTATCTATGCCAACATTTAATACCAACTATAAATTCCTGAGACTCAATTTGCCAAATACAATTCTTAAATCCATAATTGTACATTGTTGACATTGATGCGGATAATTGTGACCAAATAGTTTTCCATCAAAACCATAAAATATGACAAGGATAAAATTCAACACATACATTCTATAAGACATTTTATGTTTTGAGATTTATATATTTATGACATACTCTTACACAAACACTTCATAATTTTTCAAATTAATATTTCTCCAATTCAGTAAATACATTCCATTTTCATAGTTGGTCTTCAACAAAAACCTTGTGAAATATGTTTTATTCCTAAAATATAGAAAAAAATTATTTTTAATCTTGGGAATAGGAAACATAATAATGGTTACCTTATATGCTTAGTATTGTTATAAAATAGAATTAATAATTGATTTTATTCTATGATCCAAATAGATCATTATGGTATGATGACATAATAAAATTCATGAGAGAATAATAAATGAACTCGTTCAGATTAATACGTAGATCATGAAATCATGGAAATGGAAATAGTTTATGTAATCAATAATTACTATCCATGTGATATCACTCATGATCTTGTAAAACATTATGAACCCTAGTAAGCATAAAAAACCAGTCTGTATCTTGAGATATTATTTTCACTTCACTCATATATTTACTCTAATAAATGGAATAACCATATAGTTAACTTATATAATTAATGGTTTTTAGGGAAATCATCAAACCAAACATATAACATTTATCATAGAAAAACCATATTGTTTTTCAAGGATCCAACTTTCATTGGATTATAAAACAACCAATTGTAATATTTCTACGTACCATTACGTATTCCTAAAACGTAAAAGTGATCATTTCATAAAAAAAATCCTAGGATCAACCATTAACCATCTAATAACATGGTTAACTAATTTAATGTAACTGTGTTCTATAAAAATATCATTGAAAATATGAGTATATCAAGGATATGAAACAATTATCATGAAAATATCATTTAAAAATGTTTATCACGTTCAAATGGAAATGATTATATAACAATATAATTGAACTATCATAACATGATGAAAATTAATTACCATCCAATTAAATATCTCTAAAAAATGGTTATCTTGGTTGGAAAATCATCCATAACAATCACATTGGAATGTGTTTATCATGTTGAAAAGAAATCTTTTTCATAACAGTCTTATGGATACATGGTTATACCTTGGTAAATAAATATGTTCTTGTATAATCTCTTTAAAACATTTTAATCCTATTGAAAATAAATAGGTTCCACATAAATATAATTGAAATTATCATAAAATATCCATTAAAATAAAGAGTATCGTATCAATAAAAAATATTAAAAGTAGATAATAAGAAACAATGTGTACCATTGAGGTTCATGATGTAAAAATCAAATAAAAAATATCTTAAAACATTATTGGGGAAAATAACCCACAATCATTCCATGTTACCTATACCACACTGAAATTTTTGAATCATAAACTTCATGAAAGAATGAAATTAATTGAAAATTAGGATATTATGAGAATATGGGTATTAATGATATATAATGTGAATGTAGTATTATAAAAACCACATAAAGTTTGATAACTGTATAACCTAAAAAATGCATCAAAAAAGAAAATTCTGAAAAAAATCCATTACTATTTGGTTACATAAACACTATAAACATCATAAACGATAGCCACTAAAATGGATATTAAAATCCCTATATATTTAAGTATAATTATAATAAAAAGTATTATAGGGATGTATATACACTATAAAAAAATATGTGTTTAATATGTCATGTAGCACAGATGTAGAACACTGAGATGAGAAAAAACCATTAATCATTCTGTAGTTTTTGAATCCTAAGAAAAATTATTGGACAAAATAAATTCAATTGTTAAATATCTCTAAATTTTAATGGAATCGATCCTCTAGGCCCATTACATTGCCAATTTTTTGTGTTTGCGGTGTCCTTGGGACCATCATTGACTCATTAATGATTTGTGAATATTCTATGTTAAAAAAATAGTGAAATCGTTTGGCGTCAGTGGAACCGAAGAGTGTCGGTGACAACGATCGAAAATAGTGGCACTAATGGGCATCAGTTCCACCAAAGAGCAGCAGTGGAACCGATCGGAAATAGTGGCACTAATGGGAATCTATGGCATCAAAGAGCGAACGGTGGCACCGATTTGCATCAGTGGCCCTGATAGTTAATGGTGGAACTGATGGTTAATAGTGGTGCTGACAGTGCCCTGGATATGGTGTTAGGGAAATGGTTCTAGGGCAACAGTGCTATGAAAATGGTATTAGGGTGAATGCGACTCAACTAATAGTGAGTCCTTCCCTATTTTTCCAAAACCATCCAATTCTTCTCTGTTAACATACCTTTTGATGTAAATGTGTTGTAATACCCATTCAAAATCCTTTTAATGGAAGTAATATATGTTTCAAATACCCAATAGTGGGGAGATCCTTGAGAAAATGAAACATTTGCCCTATTTCCTCAATGTCACAACCGTGTTGGGTTTTACATTTTCACCCATGTTTCATGCATTCTATATTTAAAAGGAATCTATTATCTGACATCCATTATCTCTACCATCTCTAGGGAAATTATTAAATCTCAATTAATCCCATCATGCAGAACCACCCAATAGTGTGGTAGAGTCACGATACATTATATATATATATATATCGTTTTCATGATTCTAGGATCTGGAATCTTCTAAAACTTAAATTATCTATCCTTTTTTACATTCACTATATCTTGGTGCATTTGGAGTCCATCTTCCACAAAGGAATCATTCCCCATGCTAGATCCCTTTCCACTCACCCATGGAGCCTTGGTGTACCTTGCTAGGGTCGCATCCCAAATTCATGGCGCGAGGAGAAAAACATGATCATTAATCATCCAGGAATGGAAATCCTTCATCTCGCTTTATGTGTATCATTCATGGTGGGAATGATAATTCAACCTCAGGGTGTTAATGAATTCAAACCATAACCAATAAAATTAATGGTTTTTAAAGAATGAAACGGTGTTTTTGATGATGATTCTTCTTTACTATGTTATTTTCATTCACATGTGTGAATTGAATGTGATTACATAGACTGAAAACTATGGATGTTAGTTGTCCTTTCCTGCACACTAATGAACCATTGTTTCTCTATATGAACTTCTCATAGAATTGATGTAACATGGAAACTGGTTAACCACATAAACGTGGTTGATCAAATTGATTCCTATTGAGTATTAATCCTTGTGCGATCACCAATGTTAACCAATATAAAGGAAGTAATGTGATAAATGGTGTGGTCAAATCTGAAAAATCCCTTTTTCAGCTAATAAGAAGGGTCGTTCTGCTTTTTTCTTGTGGGGTAATGTGGATATGGATGGGATCTTCAATTTTTTTGTTGTTGGTTTGTGGATTTGAGGAAGCAGGGGGACATAATAAGAGGTGTGGTTAAGTTCTAGTACATTGATTTATCTCATAGATCCCATTTATTGTTGGGAATTTACAAGACAACCATGTGTGAATACATCAGCTACTATCTAGCTGCCATTTTATTCCAGAGTTATTTTGGATTGTGTATGTGACTATAAGTTTACCAATAGTGGGGAATTTATTTCTAAAAATCCACTTGAACATTATAACAATAAAGGTCGGTGGTCTAGTTGTGGCTTTTATTCTTTGTTCATGATTTAACAATAATAAGGGAGTTTTTGTGTAGTCTAATTTCAAGACCCATAGGTTGGGATGAGTGCTAATTTACCAATATGTATAAATTTAGTTCCTATGATTCTTATTATCACCACTCCCATATGGAACACTTGGTGCTGAACACCCCCATTTCATCGTGGTGGGTGTTTTCCCAACATCCTATTCAGTGGCTAGTTTTTATCTTTTTTCTTCTCCCTCTCCCAAGTAACCAAAGACTATTTGGGAAGGTTTTGATGGCCTGGGGATCATTATATCCTACGAAACCTCAGTTAGGGTACATTGTGGGGGATGGCCCAGGTGTGTGCAAGGAGATTGGCTTCCCATGTGTCTTTAGGATGAGGACCATGTGTTTGTGGGCATGGTTATGTATCTTTGTGGTGGCCCATGTATCTACAGGAATGGATGCAAGGTTGTGGTCTCCCAAGTGTCTGTGTGAAGGACATGTGGTTGTGGTGGCCCATAAGGTTTTTGTTGGGGAGGTAATGAGACTGCAACAAAAATGTATAGGGTGGTCTGACGCATAGGATGTCTTCAATTATTATTGTGAAAGTGGTGTGGGGTACCCATATATCGATGTTATATTACTATTACATACCTAATTTTGGTTATTTGGGGAGTACTCATTTGTGAGGTCAGGTGGATAGTTTCCTTGATAAGTGTTTTGGTTTCCTCTACTTCATCATGAGGCATTGTATTTCATCCCCATATGTTCACAAGGGCTTTGGGTTTTCACTTCTGAGTGTACTTGTATACTCACCCTACGTATATAAATCTACAATGATGTTTACAGGAGGACTTCAAGGACCGTGAAGGGCTGGAATAGCATGGATATTGGGACAATTATTGTTGTTGTTTTTTTTGATAATTTTAATTTTTTTGTTTAATTGTTCATTGTTTGGTTTTTTCATTTAACATGCATATGGGAATGGGATTTGGATTTACTTTTACATTTAATTATGTTGTAGTTTCGTTTTCACTGTCTTTTCTCCTGATAATAATAAATAAAAAGTGTAATTTCTTCCATATTATCTATGACTCTATACCCTTGGTGATAATCACCACTACAAGTAATATTGAAGGCGAGACTCAGGGGGTCATTATATCTCCTTCCAATTGAAGAAGGGTCAGGCAGTTTTTTGTCCCTTTCCTCATCTTGGAAAAGTGTGGCCATGAAGGAATGGTATCAAAGGGAGTTTTTTTAAGATATGGGATAGAGTTATGAGTTAGGAACAGTGTAGATTGTGTTGTATCATAGGGAAACAATGTTAAGCGTTCTTGGTGTGTGAAATAGTCCCGGGAAGAATGTACATGACATGGGATTTTACCCCCTGATTTTAAGCAAGGACTCTGTTTCCAAAAAATGAAAAAGTGATTCTACACATATTATAGGGTAGATACCCTAGGAATGGAACATGTATCATAATATCATTTGTAATTGTGTATTCTAGGTGTTTGGGTGTTTAAAATGAGTAACAATTTTATGAAAAATTTAAATGTGTTCTTCTACTCTACATGGGTTTTGGAATTACTTGTTTACATTACAACTATGTCACTCATACAATGACCATGAGTATTGTAAGATATCTAGGCTCGGGAGGCTAATTTGGATGATCATAAGAGGGATGATCGAGAGGAGGAGGATGATAATTGGCATATGACGTATCATGAATTTCAATGGTAGACCCACAGGAAGTATGAGGGAAGAATCTCAAACATAGAGACAAAAAGCTATCTTGAGGAGTTGGTTGTAAAATTTAGCTTGGTTCGGGATTTGGCTAAGTACTAGGTTCCTCTACTTGTGAGACTGATACGTGGAGAAGCATGTCAATGGTGGATGCTCTACCTAGAGGAGAAGAGGGATGATGTGGATGGATTGACAAACATCGAGAAGAAGTTCTGTGTGGAATTCGATTTTTCCGGGATGAAGGCTGAGAAGAGGCAAGAGATGTTCTCCCACCAACAAGGGAGTATATAGTGAAGGAATTTGGGATTATGTTCAAGGATCTACTTTTTATATTTTCGGACAACTTTCTAGATGAGGAGTCTCGGGCGAGTTGTTTAGTGGAGGCACACCGACCTTGTCTTCAGTATACTGTTAATCCATTCATTCTAGTGACATGCCTGGAGGTTCAGAAGAAGGGTGAAGTGGATTTGAGGATGAACACACTGGGAGGTGTGCTGTGTGAGTTTTTCTAGTTGTGATCATCAATGGGATGGCCGTTAAAATCAGACCTCCAACATCATTTACATAAAGGGTTTGGCTGGTGGGGAGATGGTCTCAAAAAATAGGATTTTCATCACCTGATCCTCTCCCTTTCATTATGAGACTAAGACCGAGGTACATCATCTGTGATAGTTTTGTCCACATTTGGTATTACTTTCCAAACATAGTATAGTGCAATGGATGTGGGATGGTTCAACGCTCACCTCACAAGTTTAAGATTCCATCCAGGAAGTTTCGGCAGCTGCAATAGAGACCGTAACCTCCCACCCCTCTATGAGTAGAGGTTGTAGGAGGTAGTAGGCTCATGTCGCTCCTCCGAGACCTCGACCATGACATGTTTAGGGAGTTTGCTGATATCTTAGTGGTAGAATATCTGGTTGTGGGTAGTTACATGCTCCAAAGGTAGTAGTTCTATCAGAGTGAGGGGACATTCGAGGTATGATCTGTTTTTTAGTATTATTGAATGTGACATGTTTGATTCAGAAGATTCTCACTCTTTTTTTGCACCCAATCTGGCCCATAATCTAGGTATAGACACATTGAGACTTCTCATTCTCGTAATATTCACTACGCCAGTCGAAGGTCAAACTAGGTAGTCCTATGTTTTCTGGGGCTGTAGACTAATGATAGATCCACATCAGTCTTGGGGGAACATATTTATCAATAGATACATCCACATGATGTCATATTATCCACCAACTATCTATAATTTATGTGTTACATTATCAACTACTTATAGAGATAGGAATTTTTTTAGATATTGGTGGCCAAGGTGTGACTTTAGTTGGCTGGCATGGTTTCCCGAAGGGATGCTGGCGAGTGGAGCCCCTTGTTTTCATGCTAGCTGGGATGTTAGTGAAGTCTGAAGATACAAATATGTTATAAGTCCCACGTATAATCCATATTTTTATATAAATCTTCCCAAGAGAGGTTGTGACACTACCCCCTTGAAGTGATGTTGAGTTTGGGTTAGAATTGCAACCTAGTTCCCATCAAATTTTGATGGATACCTTTTATATGCTTCCTTATGAGTTGTGGGAGTTATAGATTTAGATTGATGATATGATAAATAATTGTTTTTTTGACCGAGAATATCATAATGGGGTGCTCCATTCATGTTTTCAATGAAGGAAGACGGTGGTATCAGGCTATGTACAGACAGCCGAATGCGAAATCAGGTGGTCGTTAAGAACCGTTACCCCATACCAATAATCGACAACCTTTTGGATCAAATTAAGTCTGATGGTTCTCTATGATCTACATGAAATAAATATATCACCACAAGAGGGGTAAAATAGTGTTACATATAAAATACTACATTTAGGTAATGATATGGGAACTTTGTGTTTGTGGTCATTCCATTCAGCATTACGAAAACACACATCATGTTCCCGGGGCTCATGAACTCCATCATTTGAGAATATTTGGACCGTTTTGTTGTCTTGTTTATCAACGACATCTGGATCGTCAATATATAAGAGGAGGATCATTTCGATCACCTAAGGATGGTATAAGTGGTCCGCCCGTAGCACCAGTTCTATGGGATGGTGTACAAGTTCATGTATTGGACATAAAATGTGAACATCATAGGACATGTGGTGTCCCATCATGGAATAGTAGTGGAAAAGTTGAAGGTTGAGGGGGATGTTTCAATGGAATCACTATAAAATGTAGTGTAATTTCATATTTTACTGGGTCTATCAGGTTACTAATAGAGGTTTCTTCCCATTTTATCATGGGATGAATCACCCTTGGAATACTTGACCGAGAAATTCCATTATTTTGTTTGGAGTAATCATTGACATGAAGCGATATTCTATCTAAAGGGGAAGATGATCAGTGCACTGGTGTAGAGGATTCCAGAAAAAGGCATAGAATTTGAATTGTTCTATGATGCTTCAGGCCTAGGATTGGGGTGATTACTAATGCAACAGCGGGGATTTATCTCTTAATGGTATAAGAAGTTGGGTCCTCACAAAAATAAAAACTCCACCCATTACATTAATATTAAAGTGGTAGTGTTTTCACTGATGTTGTGGCCGAATTTTCTCATTATGTAACACTTCATGGTAATCAGAGAACACAAGAGCTTGATGTATATCTTCTATCAGAGGGACCTGAACTAGCGAAATCAGAGGTGAATGGATTTTATTTAGAACTAAAACTTCCAGATATCATGAACCTCATGAATGGGGAATGTGGCGGCCGATCAAAAGGTCAAAATATAAAAAATGAATGTGGTTCTAGAATTAAGAAGGTACTTTGAAGGCGCTGGGGGAGTTGGTTGATTTACACCTAGGGGAAAGGGAGGATGGTTGTTGATGTTGTCTTTTTCAAATGAAAGTGAAGTCCTCTCTGTTGCAGTAGGGGGTGGAGTCTTAGTGGGGGACATAGATGAAGAGTGGATGCGTGATTGTGTTAGCTAGGGAAATGCTCTGGGATGGTCGATGAAAGATGGTTAGAATCAGAGGTTCTTTCATTGAAATGTATTTTTCCCATGGGAAAAGCACAAACGGGTTCTTTGTGAGATTCACTACTCACATTTGGTGGTATACCGCTGAATTTACAAGATGTACCGTGGTTTGAGGGGACAGTTTTGGTGGTCCGGGGTGAAGAGGGAAGTGGAGATGTTTGTGGAAAAGTGCCCCGTGTGTCAGCAGGTGAAGGATGGACACATAGTCCTAGGATGTCTATTACAACCTTTATATTTCCCTAAGTAGAAAGGGATGTGATCTTTTGTGGAGTTATAATTGCCATGAATTTTTTGGTTACTTATAGGGTTAGTTGGTCAGTGTCTATGTTCTCTGGTCTCCTATATAATGGATAATACATGAGGTGATTTTGCAATGATTCCCATTTGGGATTCAGATGTGCATAGATATAGAAATGTGAAGTTATCTCTTATAGATCAAGGTAATTACTCCCTCGTCAGAATAACTATGAATCCCTTGATTTGGAGCTAACATCTGTGGTTTTTGCATAGAATTTGTGGATGCATTACCTCATTTGGGATCACTTTTTTGTCTCAAAGGTAATAAGACCATGAGTTAAATATTTTACCAATGTGAAAATAATCTACGATATAGGAGGTGGATGATGTTTCTTCGGGAAATTTATTTATGAAATCCCCTACACCACATAAAAGGAGAATGATGTGGTAGATGCATTGAGTTGGAATACACATAAGGATGTTGCTCCGAAATCTATGGATTCTAAGAGGGAAATGGAAGAGTAGGCATACATGGTTTATAAATGTAATTGTATAATCTTATATGATGGATGAGGTAGAAGAGTCCATGTGGGTAGACATAGTTACAGATTTTATACACAATCATGTTTGTAATGGTTATGCTATTGAGTGATGGTTGGAAGATAGTCGGAACCAAATTTTGTTTCGTAGAAAGTTGTTTTTTCAAGTGGATATGCATAATGGAGTCATTTAGAAGTATCAATACTCGCCTCTGGTGTTATAATGGGGATTTTAGAAGATGTAAACTAAAATGAAGATCATGTTTGGGTGTCCATGGATGAAAGGGGATGTGGTGGACATTATAAGGATGTTCTTGTTTTTCAAGTAGGTGATGGTCGAGAATCATGTTCCTAGTTCTTTTTTTCTACCCTTGGATATTCTGGAGAGGAAAATGAAAAACATATCAATGTATTTCATCATGATGTATCCTTGATATCAGGGATGTATTGATGTTATCATGTTTATTGGTGATCAATTAATGAATTTGGTCCACTTTTTAGTGGTCAAGTATTCATGTTTAAAGGATTCAGTGGCTATGTGCTACGAGTATGAATTTTTGTAGTCTCATGGAGTCATGAAATCCAATATCTCGTACCAAGATGTATGGTTTACTGCAATAGTATTTTAGGGGTAGTAGTGTGTATTTGGTACATAGTTTCACATCTACACTACTTTCCACCATTAGCAGTTGGGTAAACATAAGGGACACTCCAAATGTATAAGGATATGTTTCGAGTGTGAATTATGAATTTTGTTTGATCTTAGTTATGGATCCAACACTTGGGGGATTTTTCTTACCAGAATGGTTGTCACTCTTCCTTTTTAATGGCACATTTTGAGGATTTTTTTGAAATTTTGTGTTGTTATCCGCTGTTCTGGATGAAGGTTTGCGAAATTGTGGTTCTCAGTTCTAGTGTGGAATGAAAAAACATAGAAAATTTTCATATTGATCGTGAGCGGATAAAAGTTGTGAAGAACCTGATAATATCTTATTTAGATCATAAATTTATTCACAAATAATTCCAGGCTATGGGCCACGTATTTTTTAATGTTTCCCCTCGATGTTGGAAGTGGATGTTATGAAGAGGGGGTAAGCTTTCTGCTTGGATCTCTAGAACCATTGAGGTGTTTGGATGATTCCTCGAGGTGATGTACATGTTGGAATTTCAAACATTATTATAGAGGATCTAAAATTTCTTCCATGTATCTTTGTTTCATTGTTATCATAATGGTCAAACACATGTCACTTAAATGGGAGAGTTGGATATTGAGGACAACATGAAATTTGTGGAGAGACTAGTAGAGATCCAGATTGCAAAGAGAAGGTGTTACATGTAACACCCCATGTAAATAAAGAATATGACATTTTAATATTTATCAATATTTTTTTTGAATAAAATATTAATATCACATAAAAGGGAATGCTATGCTCAAGGGCGTACCCAATACGCAACAACGAGTTTCTTGGGAATCTTACATTGCACTCTAATAATAAAATAATATTATTTTAAATTGTAGTTAACGCCTAGCCGTTGTAATGGTGGGAATGAACAGAACTAAATAATAAATGATTATATATGTTTGTCAATTGTTTTTACTTTTTACAATAAATGTTAGAGTATTAAAAATGCGAATGAATCCAATTTTAATAATTACATTCTAATATTATTTAAAAGGTCGATTAACCGCCTTTTGATGAAGACCCACTTTTAAATCCACCTTTGACAATTTTATGTGTTATATTTTACAAATTAAAATTCTTCTATAAAATCGGGACATCAAAATTTACTTTTTGTAAATTTTTGGTATTTTTCTGATAGAGTTCAATTTTTAATGAATAGTGAAAAATGTTGTATTTTAATTCAAAAACTCCTTTTAAAATGATTTATTTATATGGATATATTATATTTTTAATTTAGATTAAATTGTATTTAGAATATATTTTTACCATTTAATCTAATGGTGGTCCTTGAAATTAATTTCACTTTGAAATTGGACACAAACTAGAGTCAATCTTTTAATAGGTATTGTTTCTTAAAAACATGCTATTTGTTTTGACAGCGGCAATTAATTATTAAATTAATTAATTCAACATATATGTTTTCAATTTTGTAAAATAGACATCATTTTTGAATTCTAAACATCAAATATAGCTTAGGGTGAATTTTTGGTATTTTTCTGGAAAACATCAATTTTTAGATGAATAGTGAAACCACTAAGTGGTAGTTTAAAAACTGATTTTTTGTTTAAATGAAACATTACCACTTCTGTTATTTGAATTCCAAAAATCCGACATACAAGGTTGTCATTAAGATATAAAATGTGGTTCAATGGGATTAAAATGTTTTTTTTCAGTGAATAGTAACTTTTAAGTTTTTATTCGTGATTATAGGTAATTAGTGTAATTTGAGGTAAAAATAATGTTTTAATAATATGAAATGACCTATAAGCTTGTCCTACCCTCATTGGATGTGTAATGGACGACATAGAAAATCCATGGGTAAATTTGGGGACCTGATGGAGCCACTTTGGTTGGAAAATGACATAAATAACTTTTTATTTAATGTTAAAATAAAAATTTCACAAGCATGAGATGTTTCACTAAAAAAAATTTAAAATGGGGTTATACAAGTCATATTTTTGGCTATAACTATTAATTAGAAAGATAAATAGATTTCCTACATCATGATATATTTTTTTATATTTTTTAGACATTAAATAAATTAAATTATTTATGACATCATGGTGATATAGTGATTACCTCATTTAGAAAGGATTTAAATAAAATGAAAAGATAATGTTAAAACTATAACATACACTTGTCAAAGACCAATTTTATGATTATATTTAGAACCCTTACCACCTTATCCTCTAAATACATCAATGTGGGACCTTTAAAATCCGAAACTCATTTGAAAATAAAGTAACATTTTGTAACATTCCAAGAGTGCCCCTCCTCTCCTCTAATAAAAGGCCCCCACCTCTACCACCTTACCCACACCTCTCAAGCCTTTGTCTCGGCCAAACACTAAAAATTTTGCCTCTCCATATCCCTATCTTACTCCTATAATCCTCACATTGTGCAGAAGTCTTCCCAAGGAAGCCTTTGAGCTCAAATCTAAGAGAGATACTTGATTTTAAGGTAATGTCATCACGTGTGTTCTTTTGTTTTATTTTGCTTTTCCAACCACCTAAACTCTCTTTATTAATGTATTTTGTAAGAAATGCAGTATCTTAAATATACTAGGATGTTGTTATAAGAAGTATTCGAGTTACACTTACACATACCTACATCTAATGGTTAAAGAGCATACTATTTCTGTGGATGGTGAATTTCTGCATCACCAAATGATGATTGTTCAATATTATTTTAACACCTTCAAAGGTGGCCATTAAGATGTCACTATATTTATATATTATATATAATATTTTTATGTTTTCCTTAAGTTTCTGTATTTTTCATTTATGGCAAACCTTTATGGTTTCCATTATGGGTAAATGTGATATCTTCATTTTAGGAAGTGCGGACTACCGCCCCCTCAAATTGATTTGATTCGTTAATGCCATATGTGGGACATATAAAGGATGAAATTAATGGTATTACATATGATATCCTACTGGAATTATAATATACCTTTATATCATTATTTTTTCATTCCATTGAATAAAAACAAAGAAATGAATGCAACGTTCATGCGTACGTACGGCTTACCGTCTCCATGAACGGTATATTTCATTTCTTATCTCCAATTGTTATGTAGTATTATAATTAAATAAATATAATGGATATATATGTAATATATTACATATAAATGATGGATATAATTCTGTAATTATAATATATATATAACTCATTTTGTTTTAATTCCATTAATATGACAAAAAAAAAAGAAAGTAGTGTTCAAGCGTACGTACGGCCTACCGTCTCCATGAACGGTGCTTTTAATTCCAAATTCTATGGAATAGTATAAATTTAATATATACTGTATATATATGATATTTAAAACATCAATACTATTCTGGATATGATGTACCTATAACTACATGGAAAATTCTTTTCCAACAAGTTCAATTTTTACTAATGTAACGAACATCGACAAAAATGTCTGATATAAACTCACTTTATTAACCAATTATTATAACATTGTAATATGTGATATGGACTGAATAATAATATTTATAGGAGGTCATTATGAAATTATAAATTGACCAAATTTTATTATTCAGGAGATTAAAGAACGATCAAGTCATGTCGGACACGAGGTAAGGGATCCTACCCCTCTCTTTCATTTTAAGTACACTCTTTTATGTCATTCATTTTAAGCCCATATTTATTATGATTGGGATATTAATTTATATTAGTCCTACTGTTATGTTTATGTTCATATGATGAGAGACCATATTTTCTCTCATCAATCCATTTTGGAAGTTTTGAGTGGCGTCGTTATGCTGCCGAATTTTCGTAAGAGATCTAACCTCTCTATTTCTTTTTAAGTACTCTCTTTTATGTCACTTCATTTAAGATCCTATTTTTTATGATGGGAGAAGTTATTTTATATTCCTATTGCTGTAAATTTTATTATAATATGGTTAGAGACCATATTTGATCTCATCAATCCATTTTTGGAAGTTTTAAGTGGCACTGTTAGGCTGCCGAGTTTTCGTAAGTGATTTTCCATCTCACTTTTAGTCTCGTGAGATTTATGCTACATTTTCCACCATTTACTTTTAGTGGTGTATGTACTTCCCATTATTATACTCATTGTGTAATATAATTTCATTTATGGGTATTTACAGATTCATTTTATTACCCTTATTCTATGGGGTGTACGTTTTGAAAGTTACCCAAGTCGGTAAAGGAACCTTTCACCCTCCTCTTTTTAAAAGACTTCTTTTGTTATGTCTTTTAATTCACAAAATATTATGTTGGGATATGTTCTTCTATATCATTATTGAATTGAATTTTATTTCCAAGTGATTAGATACCCTTTTTATCTCTCATCAACTATTTTTCGGAATTTTGATGTGACGCCGTTAGGCTGCCGAATTATTGCAATGGGACTTCCTAACCAAATTTAGATTCTTTGGGATAAACTTTTTCTCCTTGAATATGTCATTCTATGAATATGTGTTAATGTCCTATGATTGTTTTACACTTAATATCCACTTATATTTGGTGTATTCGTTTTTCAAAAATAATTATGTAATTGATTTATCCTTAATCCAAGGAAACCATCTTTGTAAGGGACATCGTCCCAATCTCCTTTCATTGAGGCATATTTTGTTTTATACACCAATTTCTTTTGTACGGTGCATAAAACCCTTTTACTTTTCATTTATTCAAAAGGAATATTTTTATACGAATCGTTTTACTAAACAACAAAAAAGAATGTTTTTCTTGTCGTACGTATGCGGCGACAACGACTTCTCTACCGCCATGACCACTATTTGAGTTTCGGCTTCCTCTACAAGCCATAAATTTTTTTGAATGAAAAATAAATACCATGTTTTACTCTTCTTTTATTTTGTTATTGAAAATGGTTTTAATAATGTTTTTATATCAATGTGTTTTATTGATATATTGTGATTGAAAGGTGGAAATGAAATGTTTCCTTTATACATGTTTTATGTGATACAATTATGTTATGGTTCTTGTGAATTATTATGAAGAAGGGTGGTTCCGTGATAAACTAAAGGCCGGTGAGCCTGATATAGGTCTCCAATGCATTGGGTAATGCGAAGGAGTTAAAAATTAAGGTTTCTCCGAAGAGATTTAGAGAATATACTGTGATGGGTATTCCAGACATAACCAAGAGGGTTACTCCCTACGTAAGTATGTTATGAATGCTACAAGTTACCTTTATGACTTATGATTTCTATGATTTATTAATGATTTTTTGAGGTATGTTAAAGTGATTATGTTTTATTGGTAAATTATGATTTCATTCTTATGTATATATGTACTCATGTATCCTTTCCATACTTTTTATAACCCTTACTGTGCTTTTTATTCTCATCACAAGTTTTTTTTGAAATGTTTTTCACATTTCAAGGGAATGGTATATGATATGATGATAGTGTCAAGGAATTGTCGAGAAGGAATCCATGTTTAATTTTAAATATATTTCCATTTATGGGAAAAATAAATACTATCTTTTATGTAACCACTTTGTTTAAATGTGGAATGTAATGCATGTTATATGATCTAATTCTCTTAAACTCTAAAACTGAAAAGATCCTTAATGTGTAATCTTGTAATAACTCATGATTAAGTAAGTTTTAAGGCTGGGGCCTTATAGTTGGTATCAAAGGTCGTTTTAGATAACTTTAAAGGTTAGGGTATTCTCTAAGCATAAGTGACATTACCTTAATGGTTATGAATTCAGAAAGAGTCCCAGTTTTAGATAAAGTGAATGAGTAAGTATATCTTAGTTTTTATCTTCCTCATTAGTGCATGATGATTTTGTTGACATATGCACACTTAAATTTATGTTTTTAGTAAATGGATGGATCAAGAAGGCACCAAAGTGACAATGGGTTTGATGGAAACTATGGTGGTTCTCTGATTAAGAGAATGGATGAAATGCGGGATTCAATGAGGAATCTCGTGGTTGCGATAAACCAACTATCAAGGATTCATGATCAACCAAATGAACCTTGGTGAGTTCTCTAATGAATCATGTACGAGATGACCATGTCCATGTGGAAGTTCCGGTAATAATTATAAATGTTTCCATTAGGGTTTATATGATCTTTACTTTTTAGGTAATTAAGGGTTACTCTATGATATGATGGAAAATAAAAGGAATGAGATAAACATGAGGTTAAAATATGTTATGATCATTTTTGAATATTTTATCTCGTTTTGGAGATTGATTTAAGAATTATATAGTTTTGGAAAAACGACAACACGCAGACCGTGTGACAACCCATCGCGTCGGACAATGCTGCGGGAATAGAACCCACAACCAAAGAGTGACTGGTATTTATTGCCTACCACTGGACTACAAGAAGTACCTGGTTAGTTTGACTAATTGTCTTTAGTTAGGTGATTTTAGGAATCAAGAGTAATTTTATTTTGTGTTATCTATGGAAATTATTAACCTATCATGGAAGATATGTGATTAGGTTAATTAATTATCAATATGAGACATTAAGAGAAACTAATCTTATTCAGAGAAAAATGTTAATTTTTTCCTTGGAAGACTATGTGATTAAATCCTTCAAATATTTGGGTTTCAATGTTATTTTGGTTTACATTGAATAATTTTATGGAAAAATTGTTTATTGAATGGTCTTTGTTGAACTTTGGGTATTGGTTGAAAAATTTTGGAGATTAAGAATAGTTTTTCTTTTTATAAAGGATTATACATTTGTGGATTGTCTGATATCATACTAACAATTTTTTGTTTTGGATTTTTTCTAAAGACATGGGAAATATATAAATCTCTTTTTTGGATTATGTGATTCACAAGAAGTTGATTATAGTACTCTTAAAGCGAACAAGTCTTCCTAAAAAAACGTCTTTTGGAGAAAATATGTGTTTGATTAAGGAATCTAGAAAAAGTTGAAAGTCTATGTGACAAGTAAGTATTTTTAATTATGATTTAGTTAGGCTGAAAAATAAATTCCTCAATGAAGAGTAACCTAAAACAAAAATGTTGTCTGTTAAATTTTCCTACTGGGGAATCGAATACCATTTGACCCATCACAAAGTTGTGATTTTCTTATGGTTAACTTTCTCCTTGACATGTTTACTATCACTCTCCATCAGAACATGACCCTTTGTTTTCTCCTCCATATCCATATTTTCATACTTGGAATCATATTATGGGTTATCTCGGTTGACATTTGTACTTCTCTCACATTCTTTTAAAATAATAGTTTTACTGACTCTTGTTCTGATGTGGGATTTTCCATGAAGCTTCCAAGCCCAATTTTAAAATTGTGTGGACTCAATTCCCAACAGGGGGCGAGGATGTAACACCCCAGGTAAATAAAGAATATGAAATTTTCATATTTATTCATTTTTTTTGAATAAAATATTAATATTACTTTAAAGGGAATTCTATGCTCGAGGGCGTACCGAATATGCAACAACGAGTTTCTTGGGAATCTTACGTTGAACTCTAATAATAAAATATTATTATTTTAAATTGTAGTTAACGCCTAGCTATTGTAATGGCGGGAATGAACAGAACTAACTACTAATTGATTATATAAGTTTCTCAAATGTTTTTAATTTTTACAATAAATGTTAGAGGATTAAAAATGCGAAAGAATCCAATTTTAAGCGTAAACATTCTAATATTTTTTAAAAGGTCGATTAACAGCCTTTTGATGACGAACCTATTTAAAATCCACCATTTGAAAATTTAATGTGTTATATTTGACAAAATAAAATTTTTCTTTAGAATCAGGACATCAAAATTTTCTTTGTGTAAATTTTTCTTAATTTTCTGATAATGTTCATTTCATAATGAATAGTGAAAAATGATGTATTTTAATTCAAAAAATCCTTTTTATATGATTTATTTATATGGATAAATTATATTTTTCATTTATATTAAATTTTATTTAGAATATATTTTTACCATTTAATCTAATGGTGCTATTTGGAATTAATTTCACTTTGAAATTGGACTTAATCAAGTGTCATTCTTTTAATAGATATTGTTTTTTAAAAACACACTTTTTGTTTTGACAGCGGGAATTAATTATTAAATTAATTAATTAAACATATATGTTTTTAATTTTGTAAAATAGACATCATTTTTTAATTCAAAACATAAAATATATCTTAGGATGAATTTTTGGTATTTTTCTGGAAAACTTCAATTTTTTGATGAATAGTGAACCCACTAAGTGGTTGTTTAAAAACTGATTTTTCGTTTAAATGAAACATTACCACTTATGTGATTTGAATTTCAAAAATCAGACATACATGGTTTTCATTAGGATGTAAAATGTGGTTCAATGGGATTAAAATATTTTTTTGGGTGAATAGAAAGTTTTAAGTTTTTAATAGCGATTAGAGGTAATTAGTGTAATTTAAGGTAAAAATAATGTTTTAATAATATGAACTGACATAGAAACATGTTCTACCCTAATTGGATGTGTCATGGCCGACCAAGAAAATACATGGGTCAACTTGGGGACCCCATGGAGCCAATTTGGTTGGAAAATGACAAAAATAACTTTTTATTTAAAGTTAAAATAAAAAATGTCACAAGCATGAGATGTTTCACTAAAACAATTTTTAAATGGGGTTATAAAAGTCATATTTTTGACTATAAATATTAATTAGAAATATAAAAATATTAAATACATTAGGATATTTTTTTATGTAATTTTTAGACTTTAAATAAATTAAATTATTTTTGACATCATGGTGATGCAGCGATTACCTCATTAATAAAGGATTTAAATAAAATGAAACGATAATTTTAAAACTATAACTTACACTTGTCAAAGACCTATTGGATGAGTATATTTCGAACCCTTACCACTGTATCCTCTAAATAAATCAATTTGGGACCTTTAAAATCCGAAAATCATTGGAAAATAAAGTATCATTTTGTAAAATTCGAAGAGTGCCCCTCCTCTCCTCTTATAAAAGGCCCCCACATCTACCACCTTACCCACACCTCTCAAGCCTTTTTCTCAGACAACCCCTTATCCTTTAGCCTCCCCACATCCCTATATTACTCCTATAAGCCTCACTTTGGGCAGAAGTCTTTCCAAGGAAGCCTTTGAGATCAAATCCAAGAGAGATACTCGATTTTAATGTAATGTCTTCACTTGTGTTCTTTTGTTTTATTTTGCTTCTCCAACCCCCTAAACTCATTTAATTCATTTATTTTGTAACAAATACATTATTTTAAATATACTAGGATGTTTTTATAAGAAGCATTCGAGCTACACTTACACACACCTACATATAATGGTTAAAGAACATATTGTTTCTGTGGATGGTGAATTTCTGCTTCACAAAACGATGATTGTTCAATATTCATTTAACACCTTCAATTGTAGCCATTAAGATGTCACTATATTTATATATTATATATAATATGTTTATTTTTTCCTTAATCTTCTGTTTTTTTCATTTATGGCATACCTTTATGGTTTCCATTATCGGTAAACACGATATCTTCATTTTAGGAAGTGCAAACTACCGCCGACTCATAGTGGTTTGATTCGTTAATGCCATTTGTGGGACGTATAAAGGATGTAATTAATGGTATTACATATGATATCCTACTGGAATTATAATATACCTTTATATAATTATTTTCTCATTACATTGAATAAAATAAATGAATGTAGCGTTAATGCGTACGTACATCTTACCGTCTCCATGAACGGTAAATTTCATTTTTTATCTCCAAATGTTATGTACTATTATAATTACATAAATATAATGGATATATATGTAATATATTACATCTAATTGATGGATATCATTATGGAATTATAATATATATATATCTCATTTTGTTTTAATTCCAATAATATGGCAAAAAAAAGAAAGTAGCGTTCATACATACGTACGGCCTACCGTCTCCATGAACGGTGATTTTAATTCCAAATGCTATGAAATAGTATAAAATGAATATATACTGGATATATATGATATTTAAGAAATCAAAACTATTCGGGATATGATGTACCTATAACTACATGGAAAATTCTTTTCCAACAAGTTCAATTTTTACTCATGTACCGAACATCGACAAAAACGTCTGATATAAACTCACTTTATTAACCAATTATTATAACATTATAATATGTGATATGAAATGAATAATAATATTTAAAGGAGGTACTTAGGAAATTATAAATTGACCAAATTTTATTATTCATGAGATTAAAGAATGATCGAGTCATGTCGGACACGAGGTAAGGGATCCTACCCCTCTCTTTCTTTTTAAGTACTCTATTATCTCATTCATTTTAAGTTCATATTTATTATGATTGGGATGTTATTTTATATTACTACTACTTTAATTTTTATGTACATATGATTAGTGACCCTATTTTTTCTCATCAATCCATTTTGAAAATTTTGAGTGGCGCCGTTTGGCTGCCGTATTTTCGTAAGAGATCTAACCTCTCTCTTTCTTTTTAAGTACTCTCCTTTATGTAACTTATTTTATGATCATATTTTTTATGATGGGTGATGTTCTTTTATATTCCTCTTTATTTAAATTTTATTGTAATATGGTGAGATACCCTATTTGACCTCATTAATTCATTTTTGGAAGTTTAAAGTGGCGTGGTTAGGCTACCGAGTTTTCGTAAGGGATTTTCCATCTCCCTTTTAGTCCCGTGAGATTTATGATACATTTTCCACCATTTCATTTGATTGGAGTATGTACTTCCCATTATTATACTAATTGTGTAATATAATTTCATTTATAGGTTTTTACATATTCATTGTATGACCCTTCTTCAATGGGGTGTACATTTCGAAGGTTACCCAAGTCGGTAAGGGAACCTTTCACCCTCATATTTTTAAAAGACTTCTTTTGTTATGTCTTTTAATTCACACAATATTATGTTGGGATATGTTATTATACATCCTTATTGTTGTGAATTTTATTTCCAAGTGATGAGATACAGTTTTTATCTCTCATCAACTCTTTTTCTGAATTTTGAAGTGACGTCGTTAGGCTGTCGAATTATTGAAAGAGAACTTCTTAACCCAATTTTGATTCGTTGGGATAAACTTTTCCTCCTTGAATATGCCATTCTATGAATATGTGTGAATGTCCTATGATATTTTTACACTTAATATCCACTTATATTTGGTGTATTCATTTGACACACATAATTATGTAATTGATTTATCCTTAATCCAAGGATACCCTCATTGCAAGGGACATCGTCTCAATCTCCTTTCATTGAGACATATTTTGTATTATACACCAATTTCTTTTATACAGTGCATAAACCCCTTTGACTTTTTGTTTATTCAAAAGGAATATTTTTATACGACGCGTTTTACTAAACGACAAAAAAGAATGTTTTTCTTGTCGTACATATGCGGCGACAATGACTTATCTGCCACCATAACCACTATTTGAGTTTTGGCTTCCACTACAAGCCATAACTTTTTTTGAATGAAAAATAAAAACCATGTTTTACTCTTCATTTATTTTGGTATTGAAAATGGTTTTCATAATGTTTTTATATCAATGTGTTTTATTGATATCTTTTGATTAAAAAGTGGATATGTTATGTTTCTTTTATAAATGTTTTATGTCATACGATTTTGTTATGGTTCATGGGAATTATTATGAAGATGGGTGGTTCTATGATAAACTAAAGGCGGGTGAGCCCGATATAGCTCTCCAATTCATTGGGTAACACAAAGGAGTTAAACGTTATGGTTTCTCCGAAGCGATTTAGGGAATATATTGTGATGGGTATTCCAAACTTAACCAAGAGGGTTACTCCTAACATAATTATGTTATGAATGCCTCAAGTTACCTATATGTCTTATGATTACTATGATTTATTGATGATTTTATGAGTTATGTTAATGTGCTTATGTTTTATGGGTAATGTATGATTTCATTCTTTTGTATATATGTACTCATGTTTCCTTTCAATACTTTTTATAACCCTTAATGAGCTTTTTATGCTAATCCCATGTTTTTTTTGAAATTTGTTTCACAGGTCAAGGGAATGGTACATGATATGATGATAGTGTCGAGTATGTGTCAATAAAGAATCCATGTTTTATTTTAAATATGTTTCCGTTGATGGGAAAAATTAATACTATCATTTATGTAACCACTTTGTTTAAATGTGGAATGTTATGCAAGTTTTATGATCTAATTATCTAAAACTCTAAACCTGAAAAGATTCTCAATGTGTAATCTTGTAATAACTCAAGATTAAGTAAGGTTTAAGTCTGGGGCCTTATATTACATATCTAAATCATCCCATGTGATTCAGTGTTATCATTTATATTATTCTTAAAATAGATTATATTTTTAAAAAAATCTTATACATGATGAGTACTCATAGATATTTTGTGTTTTTTCATGTACATTTTTTCTCTATGATGTAATTTTAATCATTTTCTATTTTAATATGACCTATTTTTGTTATATTGTGATATGTGTGGTGTGATGTGTGATATTTACTATCATATGGAAAGGGTTGACCAAATTTATAATTAAGACACATTAATTATGATGTGATTAAAATTATGTGGGAATGTTAGTGCTGGCCAGAGCAGAATGTATCATCCCATGGAAAAGGTAATTCCATGATTCATGTGATGGGGATGGTGTGGTTTTTGGTATTTAGATATTTTTTTTCAATTTTGTGGTGTCTATGTTTCCGATGTAGTGTTTGTGTTGAACTGTTTATATATAAGTGGAGGATTCATGTGGTTATTATGTGTGATTTTTATTCATTAGGGTTAACATGACAAAAACCATGAAAATTAGTCCTATATTGCAGATGTATGTGGAGGTTTTCGTAGTGTAGAAGTATCCACAACAACATTCTGTCAACAATATGAGGTTTATCATCAAACATTGAATTTTTTTCTTGTAGAAGAATTTTAGGTGTAAGAAAATATTTGATAGGTATCTCTAGGAATAGCGGTTCAAACCCTTCCACTATAACTTCTAGGATGATTTTTAATTCTCGAGGGTGATAATATTTTCAAAGGTAAATAATGTTATGGAATGAAAAATTCCAGTCCATTACATTACTCAAAAACCATTTTGAGGTGTTATTGGTTGTTCTATGTGTTTCTTGAGACATGTGACTTTTCCAATAGTGAGTCATTCCAACAGTGACTCACCATGCATGGGAATGACACTCATGGTGAATCACTGAAGTGGTGTCTCACCCTATTGATGAATTGTTCTTGAAAATTGGTCACCTTAATGGTGATTAATATCTAATGTTAGGTATCCCTAGTAGTGAATCACTAATATATGTCTCTCCAAGTGGTGTCTCGCTTGTAGTGACACCCTATAACTAACTCTCAAGTAGTGTCTCAATAATTATAGAAGTATGATCATCCAAATAGTGCCTCATCTAGTAGGGCCACATCTGGTGGTACCTCTTCTGGTAGATCCTCATCTAACAGTTCCTCATCAATGTAGTTCATTATATATTGGTTCCTCTTATAGTTTTGGATTATCTAGAGGATTGTCACCTAAATGTGACTTTCTAGTGTGACTCTATCATAGTGACTCCCATGAAATGTCTCACTGATGATGGTAGAAAATTCATCATAATAGTGTTTTCTCTTGATGGTGCCACTTCCAATGGTTCATTATCCAGTTGTACCTCATCTAGTGGTGGCTCATCCGGATAGTGCCTCATCCTGATGGTCCCCTGTCCCGTAATTCCTTATCTAGAAGCGGTTTAACTATGGTGCCTCGTGATCCTTGTTTCTAGATCATACATTTTTTAAATTTTACATATTCATTAACACAAAATTTGTTTAATTATTTATTTCAATCATCTTTATAATAACACAATGAACATAAATGTTATAAAAAATTATTTATGATTGAGTAGGATTTTATTTGGTCAAAACCCATGGTCTTGGTAAGATCAACAATTCCTGGATAATTAAAATTTGATTATATTCCATGACTCAAATCATTTATTTATAAAGCCAATATATCATACCCCTGGTACATTCTCCCCTACATTCTCTTTTGGTGATATGTGTCTAACCCTTTTCCTATAGGGTCAGAGTGAACTGCTATTGCAGTTTGTTCATGCATTCCCTAGAGAATATCATGCTGCATTTGTTCCCTTATTTCAGTGTAAGCATGAAGTACCAATAATGTTTCTTAAAGTTTTTTTCATTCATCATTTTTAATTATGCATCATGGTGAATGGATATATATATCTGTTTCCTCATGAAAATAGTTTTTACTTTATTTATGAATACAATTGAATGAGTTATAAATTACGAAAAAGGGTTCTATGAAATTTGACGTATGTTTCATTTGTGTTATTATTATTTTGATATTTTGATATTTAAGGGCTATAAACCCATTGAAAATAAAATTCATTGGGGTTCCATGTTTGTTCTTATAATGGTTTATATATTTCATATTTTTTTTCATGATTTTTATATAAAAAATTAATCTAACACTGTATATACAACTAATAAATTGATTTCATTAGATCACACAGTTTCTATTATAACCCCAAAATTAATAAGAAGAATTAAATATTTGATTACTTATTAATTTTTAAAATACTTTTTCATTGCATGGTGAGGTGATTTGGTTGTGTTAAATTTTGTGCAATGGTTCATGGTTTTGTTGGTTTGGTAATCTGGGAGGGGTATGATTATATTTTATGGATGTTAAGATGAGTGTGTTGTAATGTGTTTCTAAATTGGGTTTCATGTAACAGCCCGAGATTTTATGAAAAATATTCTTTTTTATTTCACTAATGTCTTGTGTTGTACGCTACACCAAAAGGAGCTTGCACAACACGCATCCTTGACTTGCCTTGAATTACACGCAATCGCAACCTTCCTCGATAGCGTGTGTGGTATGTAATACTGAGTTTCACGAAACAATGATATGCTATTAAAATATTATTAAAACTAGCCGTTATGAATAGTAATAACCACTTTTTAAATTTTATAAATTTTAAAATGGACTTCATTTTTGGATTCGGAGTATCGAATTTAGCATAAGGTGAAATTTTGGTACTTTTCGGATAACTTTCATATTCTGATGAATAGTGAAAATTACAAAATTATAATTAAAAACAATTTTTTTAATCGAAATAATTAATAGTGATAAATCATTAATTTGAGTTGTTTTAAAGTATATTTAGAATATATTTTTACAATTTAATACAATGTTGGTCATTGGATGTAATTTCACATTTAAACTAGACATAAACAAGTGTCAATCTTTTGATAGATATTGTTTCTTAAAAACACGCTATTTGTTTTAACAGCGGTATTTAATTATAAAATTAATTAATTCAACTTTTATGTAATGAATTTGGTAAAATAGACTTCATTTTTGAATTCGGAATATGAAATATAGCTTGGGATGAAATTTTGGCACTGTTCTGAAAAACATCAATTTTTGATGAATAGTGAAACTACTAAGTGGTAGTTAAAAAACTGAATTTTTCATAAAACTTAATTTTACCGCTTCTGTGAATGGAATTTCAAAAATCCGAGAGACACGGTTGATGTCAGTAAGTAAAATGTGGTTCAATGAGATGAAAATAATTTTTGGTGAATAGTAACTTTTTACTTTTTTTACCGCAGTTAATAGTAAATAGGGTAACTAAGGGTAAATATGATATTAATATTACCCTAACACATGTCCTAATTCTATTTGACAAGTGTAATTCGACCAAAAACAAACTTAGGAATAAAATATGACCATTTAGGCCCACTTGGATTAGATTAGGACATTTATTATTAATTTATTTAAAGAAGGGTTAAAATAGTTAAAATCAAAGTTTAATAAGTAAATAATTTTTAATATGGGGTTATACATAAGATAAATTCGATTTTAAATATTCATTAGAAAGCTAAAAAGATTTACTACATGATGGTATTTTATTTGTAATTTTTAGACATCAAATAATTTAATTTATTTATGACACAATGATGATGCAGTAATTATCTTATTAATGAAATATTGACATAATTGATGTTATAAACACCAAAATAAATATAATTTTAGACTTTTTATGAATTCCACTAATTTTCTAGGTTACTATGATATATTAGTGTTGATTTAATCAACTTGGCTAGAACATATAATTCTGTTATGACTTTCACAAAAATCATATATCAAATAGTGTCAAAATTGACACAAAATAGTTTTTAAATAAAATATTATATTATTAATTGTTATTTTATTCCTAAAAATCTATGGTTCGGCCAAATGACTTAGATAAGGATATATATTTTAATAATAAACAATTTGGGGTTCTTTTGGCATGTTATAGTAAGTGTATTAACCATATAGTGAAAGAAAACAAAAAGACACGGTAAAAGTTATATTATTTAACTTAGAGTTAAATCTAATTGATAAGGTTAAAATAATAACCTAAACTTGTCTAAATCCTATTGGTTGATAGGATTTCGACCCATCCCCACTTTATCTTCGAAATAAGACCCTTTGGGACCATTATAATCCGATTTTGACTTTAAAATAAAATAATATTTTGAGGTATTCCTAAGGTGCCCCTCTCCTCCCTTATAAAAGGACACCTCCTCTCCCTCCTCCACACACCAATTTGAGCACTCAAGCTCGGCCAACCCCTGCCAAAATCTCTTCTCCACTTCCCTAAAAACATCCTAGAGGTTCTGGTCTTCCTCAAAGACCAATTTTAGTGCCCTAAGAGGAGGTCTCAAAGAGGCACTTCAAAGAAGAGGTGATTACCGTTACCAATTCTTTCATCTTTATTTCTTCTTCCACTTCTTCTTCTTAGGTTGTTTCATTATGAAGTAATAACATCAGTATCAATCATATACTGATATGTTATTATAAGTATGAAACAACCCTATTTCACCATCTATCCATCCTACGGAAAAAGAAATCACCGCGCGTGTGTACGTACGGAATACCGTCTCCACGCCGTGGTGTAATCTATTTTCCACCACCACCTTACATGGATGGGTATAATGGTGTAAAGAATAACTATACATAGTTATTAAAACATCATATTGATTCTGATATATTTTATGATCCACTCCGATTCAATTCAATATTTATAGAAATGATATCATCGCTCGTGCGTACGTACGGACTACCGTCTCCACGACGCAATGAGATTCATTCTCCATGTTAACCATTTAAGAATGATTATAATGTATATATAATAAATAATAATGAAATATATGACATTATAAAGCTACTGTATTTATGTATATACATATGTATGTCATGTACTTACTTCCATTTCAAGACAATAAGGAAAGGAAAACAGCGTTCATGCGTACGTACGGACTACCGTCTCCATGAACGGTGTTTTTCATTTTATTTATCTACCTATTATATTTATATATATACTGAATATATATGATATATAAATCATATTTTATATTCTGGAAGTGAGTAAATCATGATATAAGTAATAATGATGTCAAGAGCAACAAGTCAAAACACCTACGATAAATGAAACGATTTTACCCAAAACGCTTCTTTAACATGGAATTTACAAAAGAACGGGTAATATAATGTCATAAGTGAACCATATATGATATCATAACAATGAATATGATTCTGTAATAAGTCAATAACATGATTTAAATCATTATAAAGGAGGTTCAGACACTTACAAATCAAGTCGGACCTAAGGTAAGGGAAATATCACAATCTCATTTTTATCCGAGATTGTTTATACTTTAGTATTTACTGGGGTGTATTTTATCATCCACATCCATGTTTCTTCAATATGTAATATTATTTCCATCCACCTACAATTTTTTAAATCCATTTTTACCCTTCGGTGAGTTTTTAGTAAAAGAAATGAAAGGAATCTTTATCGTTTTTCGTACGAGGTACTTTTTGACTTTTCCGACAAAAGTACGAAGAATGTTTTTTTTAACTTATATGGAATGAACGGATTTCTACTGTTTTATAAAGCCTTATTTTCATGAATCTTCCTCTTAAATATTTCATGACTATTTTCAATAAAATCTCTTTCTTTTAAAATTGCATGATGTTTTGTGAAAAGAAATTGATTTTGAAGAAGAAAGGATATTTTCCTCAAGAATTCAATTCAAGTGTTTTATCAAAATTATTTTCCATCTAAGATAATAAAGGGTTCTGTTTCTATCCATATTTTTACATTGATTTGACTATGTTGTGATGGAATTATGTTTATGAATTCCTTTATCTTATATGAATTGATTTATGATGTCATGATGTTTCAAGAATCCCATTTTTGTTACATGTGTTATGCGATGATGTATGTTTTATGATTATGTGGCACACATAAGAAAGGATTCATTATAAGATGGGTGGGACCTATATCTCCCTCCAATGAATTGGGTAATGATTTTATATCTCATGAGATAGACATGGCTGGAACGGAAGGTTATTTCGGTTCAGTGATACAGGACTGAAACGAGGAGTGAACTCGGTTCAGAAAGGGACTTTGTCCACTAAGATAGTCTTGGCAATGAGTCATGACTAACAAGAAATGATTTTCCATGATTATGTGTGCATGCCACAAAGTTTCAAGTTTTATGTTATGATTATAGGGATCTCATTTTCACTTCTATGATTTATCCCATGTTATGATATTATGAGCTCCTTTGCAGGTTAAGATTTCCAAAAGCTATGTTCTTATGTATATGATGTGATTGATATTTCTTTTGTTTACCCTTACTGAGAATTTGAGCTCACCCTTTTTTGTTTTCTTTTCCCCAGGATATAAAGAAAGGTTTTTAGGTAAAAAAAAGGGAAGATCTTTATGGGAGATATTGAAGATCTTTCACCACGATTAGAAGATTACGTTCCGAGTTTCCAAAGACACTAAACTATTACGATCCTTATGTGTGTGTTTTTGTTATGTACTAAGTATTCCGCAAAATTAATGTAATGTCCATGTACGATAAGCTTAGGGTCTCTACAGTTGGTATCAGAGGAAAGGTTTAGTCAACCTTTGGAAACTAGGATGCGGAAATGTTAGTGAGATCCCTAGAGATATTTCTAATGTATGTCTAGGGATGTCCCTAAGGATAAGTATACGTATAGGATATAGTACTAGAACTATGGTAACGATCTTAGAATTTAACCTAAGATGTTAGATATTTAAGTTACTCTCCCTTTATTATGATTTTTGCCTCTCACACTATTCTTTTTGGGTTTTAGAAAATGGCTGGAAACAAGATGATTCACGATAATGGAGGATATGATGGACAATGGAATGATATTCTTTATGAGAAACCAAATGAAATGGGATTTGGAAGTCCAAACATCATTATTATGCCAAATCAGAAATCTCATAATATGATCAATAAAGTAAAATTTTGTAAGTTTCCTGACTCGGCTAATAAGAGAAAGATGGAGTTTCATGATGACCATAGAGGAAAGAAAGTTCAATTTCCCCTATGTAAATCATGTGGGAAGAGGCATCAAGGAGAATGTTTCAAGGGAACTGGAAGATGCTTTGGGTGTGGAAAAGAAGGACACAAAGTAAGTAAGTGCAAAGGAAAAGGTTCAGTTAACACCATGGATGAGGATAATGGTATTGCTACGACATCAAAAATGGTTAATTGTTTTAAATGTGGAATGTATGGGAATTATGCAAACCAATGCCCTAAGGGAAAGACTCATGAAGAGAATCAGTATGGTCGTATGGGTAGTATTTATGTGGATGATGATGAAGAGACTACAAATGATATGTGATGTGAAAGAATTGTTGAAGCTCGGTTAATGGTTTAAGAATGTAGTGAAATGATTACATGTTTATCATGTGTAATGTTGTATAAGAAATCTCATGGTACTATGGAATAAAGAGACATCTAAGGATTGTTACATTATTGTCTTTTCTTGAGTTTTAAAAGTGTTTTATTAATGTTACCAGTATCCAGGAAAGGTTATTCAGATATTTTTAGAATGCAGATGATATGGGCATACTGAAGGGATAAAGAGAAAATTAAATGTTTAACAGTATTCATGAGCTCATGATTGATATATGGACTAAGTGATATCATGATTTGAGTATATATAATTTGGAGGATTTTGGTATGTGGAAAGTGTTAACTTTTAACTGAATTCATGTTTTCACTAAGGTATTCAAGAGAATACATGATTAAGGACTTTGAATGTTTGGAATGTGACCAACAAAACATATCTTATGATATATGGGGAACGACGATGGTGTTAAATCTCTGGTAATCGTTGTCACTATATTATGTGAGTGGACTGCAGTATTATGTATAATCATAAAGATTAGACTGGATTATGTTGGACATAAGTTAGTATTGTTTAAGGATAGAAGATTTTCGATATTATTGATGGGATGTTATAGTAACGTAGTTTTAGAAAAAGGACAACCTGCAGGACGGGCGACAACCCATCGCTTCGGACAAGGCTGTAGGAATCGAACCCACAACCGAAGTGCGACTGGCCTTTATCGCCTACCACTGACCTACAGGAAGTCCCTGTTTAGTAGAAACTAGTGTTATTATATTAAGCAGTATGATATATGAAGTATAAGACCATTTTAGGAACCATATATGATTAATCCCACTATAGATCGACTTATGTATATAAATTTTGCTAACCTTTTGAGACAGATGGAATGACCCGTCATTCTATCACATGATCTGCTAACACTTCACGAATAACAAATTCAACTTCATTTATTTAAGAGATGAAGTGGAAATTGTTAAAGGCACGAACAACAGTGAGATTGTACCAAAATAAAGTAAGTATTTATTCTAATTCAAATTCTTTAACTTTAGGGAAATGATCATGAAAACCAAAAATGTTGTCCTAGTGATCTTATATCTGATGAATCAGATGGTACCTTAGATCGTCACAAATTTATGGATTTGTGATTACAGGATTTTCCATAGCCATGTTCTCTACCACTCTCCATCAGAACATGATGGTTAGATTTCTCTTCCATATCCATATTTTCACCTATGTGGAAACCCAGTGATTAGTTTATTTGGGTAATCGTTACATTTCATACTTTAGGTTTTAAAGCCAAGTTTTGGTATTCCTTTTTACGATGTGGGTTTCTATTAAAGAAACTTTTGAATAGTAAACTATTTATAACCCCGACGAATTTCGAGGGCGAAATTCATTTTAAGGGGGGTAGAATGTAACAGCCCGAGATTTTATGAAAAATATTCTTTTTTATTTCACTAATGTCTTGTGTTGTACGCTACACCAAAAGGAGCTTGCACAACACGTATCCTTGACTTGCCTTGCATTACACGCAATCGCAACCTTCCTCGATAGCGTGTGTGGTACGTAATACTGAGTTTCACGAAACAATGATATGCTATTAAAATATTATTAAAACTAGCCGTTATGAATAGTAATAACCACTTTTTAAATTTTAGAAATTTTAAAATAGACTTCATTTTTGGATTCCGAGTTTCGAATTTAGCCTAAGGTGAAATTTTGGTACTCTTCGGATAACTTTCATATTCTGATGAATAGTGAAAATTAATAAATTATAAATAAAAACAATTTTTTTAATCGAAATAATTAATAGTGATAAATCATTAATTTGAGTGGTTTTAAAGTATATTTAGAATATATTTTTACAATTTAATACAATTTTGGTCATTGGATGTAATTTCACATTTAAACTAGACATAAACAAGTGTCAATCTTTTGATAGATATTGTTTCTTAAAAACACGCTATTTGTTTTAACAGCGGGATTTAATTATAAAATTAATTAATTCAACTTTTATGTAATGAATTTGGTAAAATAGACTTCATTTTTGAATTCGGAATATGAAATATAGCTTGGGATGAAATTTTGGCACTGTTCTGAAAAACATCAATTTTTGATGAATAGTGAAACTACTAAGTGGTAGTTAAAAAACTGAATTTTTCATAAAACTTAATTTTACCGCTTCTGTGAATGGAATTTCAAAAATCCGAGAGACACGGTTGATGTCAGTAAGTAAAATGTGGTTCAATGAGATGAAAATAATTTTTGGTGAATAGTAACTTTTTACTTTTTTTTACCGCGGTTAATAGTAAAGAGGGTAACTAAGGGTAAATATGATATTAATATTACCCTAACACATGTCCTAATTCTATTGGACAGGTGTAATTCGACCAAAAACAAACTTAGGAATAAAATATGACCATTTAGGCCCACTTGGATTAGATTAGGACATTTATTATTAATTTATTTAAAGAAGGGTTAAAATAGTTAAAATCAAAGTTTAATAAGTAATTAATTTTTAATATGGGGTTATACATAAGATAAATTCGATTTTAAATATTCATTAGAAAGCTAAAAAGATTTAATACATGATGGTATTTTATTTGTAATTTTTAGACATCATATAATTTAATTTATTTATGACACAATGATGATGCAGTAATTATCTTATTAATGAAATATTGACATAATTGATGTTATAAACACCAAAATAAATATAATTTTAGACTTTTTATGAATTCCACTAATTTTATAGGTTACTATGATATATTATTGTTGATTTAATCAACTTTCTTCGAACATATAATTCTGTTATGACTTTCAAAAAAATCATATATCAAATAGTGTCAAAATTGACACAAAATAGTTTTTAAATCAAATATTATATTATTAATTGTTATTTTATTCCTAAAAATCTATGGTTCGGCCAAATGACTTAGATAAGGATATATATTTTAATAATAAACAATTTGGGGTTCGTTTGGCATGTTATAGTAAGTGTATTAACCATATAGTGAAAGAAAACAAAAAGACACGGTAAAAGTTATATTATTTAACTTAGAGTTAAATCTAATTGATAAGGTTAAAATAATAACCTAAACTTGTCTAAATCCTATTGGTTGATAGGATTTCGACCCATCCCCACATTATCTTCGAAATAAGACCCTTTGGAACCATTATAAACCGATTTTGACTTTAAAATAAAATAATATTTTGAGGTATTCCTAAGGTGCCCCTCTCCTCCCTTATAAAAGGACACCTCCTCTCCCTCCTCCTCACACCAATTTGAGCACTCAAGCTCTACCAACCCCTGCCAAAATATCTTCTCCACTTCCCTAAAAACATCCTAGAGGTTCTGGTCTTCCTCAAAGACCAATTTTAGTGCCCTAAGAGGAGGTCTCAAAGAGGCACTTCAAAGAAGAGGTAATTACCGTTACCAATTCTTTCATCTTTATTTCTTCTTCCACTTCTTCTTCTTAGGTTGTTTCTTTATGAAGTAATAACATCAGTATCACTCATATACTGATATGTTATTATAAGTATGAAACAACCCTATTTCACCATCTATCCATCCTACGGAAAAAGAAATCACCGTGCGTGCGTACGTACGGAATAGCGTCTCCACGCCGTGGTGTAATCTATTTTCCACCACCACCTTACATGGATGGGTATAATGGTGTAAAGAATAACTATACATAGTTATTACAACATCATATTGATTCTGATATATTTTATGATCCACTCCGATTCAATTCAATATTCATTAGTTGTTTCATGATAAAGTAATAACATCAGTATTACATACATACTGATATGTTATTATAAATATGAAACAACTCTAATTAACCTTCTATCCATCCTACGGAAAAAGGAAATCACCGCGCGTGCGTACGTACGGACTACCGTCTCCACGACGCGATGAGATTCATTCTCAATTATTAACCTTTCATGAATGATTATAATGTATATATAATAAGTACTAATGAAATAAATGACATAATAATGATACTGGAATTATTTATATGTATGTAATCTACTTAATTCCATTCAATTCAATAAGGAAACGAAAACAGCGTTCATGCGTACGTACAGACTACCGTCTCCATGAACGGTGTATTTCTTTCCATTTACTGATTTATTATATATGAATATTCTGAATATATATATATATAAATCATGTTTTATATTCTGGAATTACGTAATCACGATCTAAGTAATCATATGAATAATTACAAGTTAAAAACACGAATGAAAAATGAGACGATTTTACCCAAAACGCTACTTTAACATGAATTTACGGGTAATATAAAGTCATAAGTGGATCATATATGATATAATAAAAATGAATATGATTCTGGAATAAGTCAATAACATGATTTAAATCATTATACAGGAGGTTCAGACACTTACAAATCAAGTCGGACCTAAGGTAAGGGAAATATCACAATCTCATTTTTATCCGAGATTGTTTATACTTTGGTATTTACTGGGGTGTATTTTATCATCCACAACCATGTTTCTTCAATATGTAATATTATTTCCATCCACCTACAATTGTTTAAATCCATTTTTACCCTTCGTTGAGTTTTTAGTAAAAGAAATGAAATGAATCTTTGTCGTTTTTCGTACGAGGTACTTTTTGACTTTTCCGACAAAAGTACGAAGAATGTTTTTTTTAACTTATACGGCACGAACGGATTTCTACTGTTTTATAAAGCATTATTTTCATGAAGCTTCCTCTAAAATATTTCATGACTATTTTCAATAAAATCTCTTTCTTTTAAAATTGCATGATGTTTTGTGAAAAGAAATTGATTTTGAAGAAGAAATGATATTTTCCTCAAGAATTCAATTCAAGTGTTTTATCAAAATTATTTTCCATCTAAGATAATAAAGGGTTCTGTTTCTATCCATATTTTTACATTGATTTGACTATGTTGTGATGGAATTATGTTTATGAATTCCTTTATCTTATATGAATTGATTTATGATGTCATGATGTTTCAAGAATCCCATTTTTATTACATGTGTTATGCGATGATGTATGTTTTATGATTATGTGGCACACATAAGAAAGGATTCATTATAAGATGGGTGGGACCTATATCTCCCTCCAATGCATTGGGTAATGATTTTATATCTCATGAGATAGACATGGCTGGAACGGAAGGTTATTTCGGTTCCATGATTATGTGTGCATGCCACAAAGTTTCAAGTTTTATGTTATGATTATGGGGATCTCATTTTCACTTCTATGATTTATCCCATGTTATGATATTATGAGCTCCTTTGCAGGTTAAGATTTCCAAAAGCTATGTTCTTATGTATATGATGTGATTGATATTTCTTTTGTTTACCCTTACTGAGCATTTGAGCTCACCCTTTTGTGTTTTATTTTCCCCAGGATATAAAGAAAGGTTTTTAGGTAAAAAAAATGGAAGATCTTTATGGGAGATATTGTAGATCTTTCACCACGAATAGAAGATTACGTTCCGAGTTTCCAAAGACACTAAACTATTACGATCTTTGTGTGTGTGTTTTTGTTATGTACTAAGTATTCCTCAAAAGTAATGTAATGTCCATCTACGATAAGCTTAGGGTCTCTACATTTCAAGTAAGGGGTTTGTTCTATTGATATGGTATTATAGGTGGATGAGGTTGAATAAGGGTATTAGTGATTAGTGTAACACCCCGAGCTTCCATTATACGCTTTTCATTCAATAATGTAATAGCTTGCATTGTACGCAACTTCGAGTTCTAAAACACCGCAACTAATAAAAGTAGCTGTTATGAATAGTAATAACCACCTTTTAAAATTATAGAAATTTTATATGTCAAAATGGACTTCATTTTTGGATTCGGAATATCGAAATTAGCCAATGTTGAATTTTGGGTATTTTTCTGAGAACTTCTAATTTTTATGAGTATTGAAAAATACTTAAAAACAACTTTTTTAATCAAAATAATTTATAGTGATAAATTATACTATTTAGTGGTTTTAAAGTATAATTAGAATATATTTTTACCATTTTATCCAATGGTGGTCATTAGAATTAATTTAACATTGAAATTGGACATAAACAATTGCCAATCTTTTGATATAAATTGTTTCTTAAAAACACGCTATCTGTCGTGACTGCTGGAATTACTTATAAAATTAATTAATGCAACTTATATGTTTGTAATTTTGTAAAATAGACATCATTATTGAATTCGGAATATCAATTATAGATTAGGGAGAAATTTTGGCATTGTTCTGAAAAACTTCAATTTTTGATGAATAGTGAAACCACTAAGTGGTAGTTAAATAACTGATTTTTCGTTTAAATGAAATATTACCACTTCTGTGTTTTGATTTTCAAAAATATGACATACATGGTTGTAATTATGAAGTAAAATGTGGTTCAATGAGATTAAAATAATTTTTGGTGAATAGTAACTTTTATGTTCTTAATCGCGAATAGAGGTAATTAGTGTAGTTTAAGGTAAAAATAATGTTTTAATAATATGAGATGAGCTTGACACATGTCCAAACCTCATTGTATGTTCCATGTCCGTCCAAGATAATCCATGGGTCAACTTGGGGACCCCATGGAGCAACTTTAGTTGGAAAATGACATCAATACCTTTTATTTAATGTTAAAGTAAAAAATGACACAAACATGAAATGTTTTACTAAAACAATTGTAACATTGGGTTATACAAGTCATATTTTTGACTATAAATAGTCATTGGAAGGATAAAAAGATTTCCTACATCATAGTATTTTTTTTATAATTTTTAGACATTATGTAAATTAAATTATTTATGACATCATTATGATGCAGCGATGACCTCGTTATTTAATGATTTTAATAAAATGAAAAGATAATGTACAATACAAGGCATACACTTGTCCAAAGACTATTGGATGGGTAGATTTCGAACCCTTATCACTATATCCACGAATTATATAGGTTTGGGACCTTTAGAATCCTAAAAGCATTTTATAATAATTTAAAATTTCTTTTACTTTCCAAGAGTTCCCCTCTTCTCCTCTTATAAAAGGCCCCCACCTCTACCACCTCATTAACACATTCATGCCATTTGGCTCGGCCAAAATCTTCCCAAATACTCTACCAACTTCCCCCCCTTACTCCTAGAAGCCTCACTTTGGGAATAACTCTTCCCAAGGAATCATTTGGCTCAAATCAAAAAGAGTTACCCGATTTTGAGGTAATGTCTTCTCTAATGTTGTTTTGAATTATTTTTCTTCTCCAACCCCATAAACTCTTTTTATTCATTTCTTTTGTAACAAAACCAGTATACTCAATATACTAGGATGTTGTTATAAGAATTATTCGAGCTACACTTACACAAACCTACATCTAATGGTTAAAGAACATACGGTTTCTGTGGATGGCGACTTTCTGCCCCACGAAACGATGATTGTTCAACACTAATATAACACCTTCAAAGGTGGCCATTAAGATGTCACTATATTTATATATGATATATAATATGTTTATGTTTTACTTATGATTATTTATTTCTCATTTATGGCATACTTTATGATTTCCATTATGGGTAAACGCGATAATTTCATTTTAGGAAGTGCGGACTACCGCCCCCTCAAAGTGATTTGAATCGTTAATGCCATATGTGGGATGTATAAAGGATGGAGTAAATGGTATTATACACTATATTATACTGGAATTATATTATACATTTATATCATTATGATTTCATTCCATTAAATATGAAATAGAAATGAAATTACCGTTCATGCGTACGTACGGCTTACCGTCTCCATGAACGGTGCATTTCATTTCTTACCTCTAAATGTTACGTAATATTATAAATGAATGTATATACTGGATATATATGATATATATGACATCTAAGTCATGAATATAATTCTGGAGATAATGGATATTCTACCACATAAACAACTTGTAATTATAAGAAGTTTATTGTTGACTCAAGTACCAAATATCGACAAAACGACCGTTATTAACTTAAATAATTACATAATGTTCATATAATTGTAATAAGTGATATAAAAAGGATAAAGAACTTTAAAATGGTTCTTAATAAGGTATATATTAACTCTATTTTATTATTCAGGAGGTTAAAGAACGGTTGAGTCAAGTCAGACACGAGGTAAGGGAGTTTCTTAACCCAACTTCCATTCTTTGGGTTAATCTCCTACTTTCAAATTATGTCATGATATTATTATGTCCTATCTATTATTTATACATTCTTTATGTGTACATATAGTGAATACACATAATAGATCTATGTTATTTTAAAAATTATCTTTTTAAGGACTTCGTCTCAATCTCTTTTCATTGAGGCATATTTGGTTTTATACACAACCTTCTTTTATATGGTGTATAAACCCCTTTGACTTTTACGTTTATTCAAAAGGTTTTCTTTTAAAACTATGTGATTTTTAAATGATTTCAAAAAAGAGATATTTCTCTCCAATATATGAAAATCCAGTGAAAATGTATATGTACTTAACGCAAGCTTAAAAATGTTTTCCGAAAACCCGACTCTCGAGTGTGTTAGACAGGAAGGGATTGGGCGTGGACCCATCATGGCATGTAATTAGTCGAGCAGTCTAAGAATTAGTTATTTTGTTTTCATAAGCTTGCATAATGTTTTCAGAAAAACACTGGAGTATATTTGAGCAATTTTAAACCTACGTATCTTCTAAAAAAAATTGCATCGGTAGGTCTCATGAGACAACTAGACGTGTAATTGGCCGAGGCCCTTTCCCATTTTGATTTATGGTTTTGGCCGAGGCCTTAATCATTTTAGACGTCTTGGCCAAGGCCTTGACAAAATGTTTCAGAATGTCTGGATTTATACATTCCCTCATTATGAAATTGGTTAATGATATTTAATGTGATTATTCGACCAGTAGAATATCCATGTGAAGAAGTAAATGGCATTATCTCATTTTACTTTTTCCATATTATGTTGATGTTCAAGTTTAAAAGGCTTTTGTTTTAGTTATACATTGCCTTAAATGATTATGTTTATTTATGAATGTTTCCGCAATATTGTTATCCTTACTGAGCATCTGAGCTCACCCCTTTCAGGGATTCAATATTTTCCAGGATGTGATGAAGTATTTTAGGAATGACATTCAGGGATAGTCAGAAGAGGATATGAGTGTGGACTATGAAGACTTTGTTATTTTAGTTTTTCACCTTATGTTGTAATGTAACATTTATGAATGTATCTAGAGTTTCCAAGGCTACTAAACTAATCGGTCTTTCGATACTTGATCTTTTGTGATCATGACAATGATACGAAGTAATGCACCGACTCTGGGTAGCTGGGGTTGGGGCGTTACAGTTGGTATCAGAGGCAGTTTAGTACTAAACTTGGAAGCTAGATTTAGATAAACTCTGATTAGAGCACATAGTCCGAAGATAGACTTTGAGGATTAGTATATATGAACTTCCTAGAATTTTGGTATTGTAGATATGTTGTGAGTTTTCTGAGCAATACATCCCTGTCTGGATATGAGCAGGTAGAGGCGGCTCTGGCACAGATGTACCTAGGGGTAAAACCCGAAAACACCGCTTTGAGCTAGACTTGAATGGGAACTGGTGAACGACAATGGGCCTTGCTGCACTCTTGGTTATGACACTCCCGGGGGATATGCTTTGGATAATTCTCATTTTCTTTATAAACCACTATGAAGGGTTATGAGTATATACATCCTCAAAGGAATTTTTTTTATGGATTATATCCATAAATAGTTCAATTTATGTTAAGTATCTTACAAGTATGGAATTATGTATTTTGATTCATAAACTAATATAGTTTATGCCATTGTTTAGAAATGGCGCCTAGTGGAAGGAATGGAAACCGTATCAATGCACGCACTCCGTGTAGGGATTGCCCTCCTGCTCAAGATAATTATTGTGGATCTGGAGATACAACTAGTGCTGATCAACTTATTACCATACTAGGACAACTCACTCAGGTTATGAATAATAACCTTACTCGTATGGAGCACCCTGATCCGCAACGTGGAGGATCAATGTTAGACCGCTTCATGAGGTAACAACCACCAACTTTTAATGGGGGTACAAATCCGTTAGTAGCTGAGCAATGGATAAACTCCTTTGAGAAAATATTCCATGCCTTGGGGAGTAGCGAAAGAGAGAAGGTTATCATGGAAGTTTACCGCCTCACTGGAGATGCAGATCAGTGGTGGTCGCTGATTCAAAACAAAAAGGAAGATGATGACGTATCGAATATGGAATGGAGGGAGTTCAAAGAGCTTTTCTTAGAAAAATACTTTCCACATGACCATCGAGCAGATATGGAAAGGCAATTTCTGAGTCTGAGACAAAAGGGGGATGAGAATGTCGCAAAGTATGAGGCCAACTTTACAAGGTTAGCGAGGCATGCTGCAGATTATATACGTAACCCAAGAAGTAAGATTGACTGTTTCTTTGATGGGTTAAAACCATTTCTCCGTCGAGCTTTAGTATCACAAACATTCTCTTCATACGAAGATATTGTCTCATGTGCTATCAATACGGAAAAGGAATTCTCTAAGTCTCATGACTTTAAAGAAAAGCAAGAAAAGAAGAGAACGGTGGAACAAGAGACGGATAAAGGGGAAAAGGGAAAGAAGGATTTTCCATTATGTGATAATTGTGCGAAGAATCACCCTGGTACTTGCCTAAAAGGAATGGGAGTTTGTTATAAATGTGGAGGAAAAGGTCACCAGGCACGTGATTGCAAGGGAAAGAAAGAGGCTATCAATGTTGAATGCTACAATTGTAGGGAAATGGGGCATTATGCAAATGAATTTCCTAAGCTTCAGGGAAACATACCTCAGAAAAGTCCAAGGGATCAAGGACAATCTTATGCTATTACTACAGTTGAAGTAGAATAACTAATGTATTGGTGCTTTTGGACTCATGGGCTATATTCTGGTTATTAGAATGATGTGATATATATATAAGGATTGTATTGCAGTACTTGTTGTTTCAGTAAGGTTTTAATATGATGAAGGTAATTATATTTTTAGTATGTTACAATAATAGAAACTTTACTTTGTTTGGGGAATCTGATAAATTGATTTTGGAATTAAGAGACCTTTTAGAGAAAGTTTGGACAGAGGTAGTTTGGATAACTATAAAGGTTGGGATGGATTAAGTTGATCTTTGGATAGTATTTTTTAAGGTAAAAAATTTCTGAAGATAATTTTTGGAATATTATAATACTATAGTTTTAGGAAAAGGACAACCTGCAGGGTGGGGCATAACCCGTCGCGTCGGACAAAGCAGCAGGAATCAAACCCACAACCATAGTAGGACAGGCCTTTATTTCCTACCACTAGCCTACAGGAAGTCCATGGTTATTACAATATAATTTTACTAATCTAAATGGTATGTGTTAACATTTGAAACCTTATACAATTAGGATAAGTATAATATATTTGAGTTCAATTATCTTTTTGAGTGAAAGATGAGTTGAAGGTTGAAACTCTAATTATCATGCATAAATATATATATACCTATCTCTTATTCAATGAATTAATTATTTCCAAAACTTTAGTAAAGGGATATTAAAACAAAAAAATGTGTTATCCTAATACCTTATGTCTTGTTGAACTGATCATATTTTAAATCAACATAGATTGAAGGCTTTGAGGCCCTCAATTTGACAGTTGATTGTGATTGATGACCACAATCACTCCCTACATATATTTACGTTTTCCCCCAATTATACGTCTCCAATTGCCACTAATGTTCTCCTTATCGAGATCATAATTTGGTGGTGACTTTTTTATTTCAATTTCCCTCTTATTAAGGCTAAATTTTATTAACCTTATTTCTGATGTGGGTTTTCCACAAAGGTATTTTCTATTTTCAACCTTTTTTTTCAAAGAAAAATATCAAATTGCGAGGATGCAATTTATTGATGGAGGGGAGAATGTAACTCCCCGAGCTTCTATGATACGTTTTTCATTCAATAATGCAATAACTTGCATTGTACGCAACTTCGAGTTCTAAAACACCGAAACTAATCAAAGTAGTTGTTATGAATAGTAATAACCACTTTTTAAAATTATAGAAATTTTATATTTCAAAATGGACTTAATTTTTGGATTCGGAATATCGAAATTAGCCTATGTTGAATTTTGGGTATTTTTCTGAGAACTTCTAATTTTTATGAATAGTGAAAAATACTTAAAAACAACTTTTTAAATCAAAATAATTTATAGTGATAAATTATACTATTTAGTGGTTTTAAAGTATAATTATAATATATTTTTACCATTTTATCCAATGGTGGTCATTAGAATTAATTTAACATTGAAATTAGACATAAACAGTTGCCAATCTTTTGATATAAATTGTTTCTTAAAAACACGGTATCTGTCGTGACAGCGGGAATTAATTATAAAATTAATTAATGCAACTTATATGTTTGTAATTTTGTAAAATAGACATAATTTTTGAATTCGGAATATCAATTATAGCTTAGGGAGAAATTTTGGCATTGTTCTGAAAAACATCAATTTTTGATGAATAGTGAAACCACTAAGTGGTAGTTAAATAACTGATTTTTCGTTTAAATGAAATATTACCACTTCTGTGTTTTGATTTTCAAAAATCCGACATACATGGTTGTCATTAAGAAGTAAAATATGGTTCAATGAGATTAAAATAATTTTTGGTGAATAGTAACTTTTAAGTTCTTAATCGCGATTAGAGGTAATTAGTGTAGTTTAAGGTAAAAATAATGTTTTAATAATATGAGATGAGCTTGACACATTTCCTAACCTCATTGGATGGTCCATGGCCGACCAAGCTAATCCATGGGTCATCTTGGGGACCCCATGGAGCCACTTTAGTTGGAAAATGACATAAATACCTTTTATTTAATGTTAAAGTAAAAAATGACACAAACCTGAAATGTTTTACTAAAACAATTTTTACATTGGGTTATACAAGTCATATTTTTTACTATAAATAATCATTGGAAAGCTAAAAAGATTTCCTACATCATAGTAGTTTTTTTTATAATTTTTAGACATTAATTAAATTAAATTATTTAGGACATCATTATGATGCAGCGATGACCTCATTATTTAACAATTTTAATAAAATGAAAAGATAATGTACAATCCAAGGCATACACTTGTCCAAAGACTATTGTATGGCTATATTTAGAACCCTTATCACCTTATCCTCGAATTATAAAAGTTTTGGACCTTTAGAATCCGAAAAGAATTTTATAATAAATTAAAATTTCCTTACATTCCAAGAGTGCCCCTCCTCTCCTCTTATAAAAGGCCCTCACCTCTACCACCTCATTCACACATTCAAGACATTTGGATCGACCAAACTCTGCCCAAATACTCTCCCAACTTTCCCCTATTACTCCTAGAAGCGTAACTTTGGGCAGAACGCTTCCCAAGGAAGCCTTTGGCTCAAATCAAAAAGAGTTACCTGATTTTGATGTAATGTCTTCTCTAATGTTGTTTTGTTTTATTTTTCTTCTCCAACCCCCTAAACTCTTTTTATTAATTTCTTTTGTAACAACACCAGTATCCTATATATACTAGTTTTTTGTTATAAGAATGATTCTAGCTACACTTACACACACCTACATCTAATGGTTAAAGAACATACGGTTTCTGTGGATGGCGACTTTCTGCCTCACGAAACGATGATTGTTCAACACTCATATAACACCTTCAAAGGTGGCCATTAAGATGTCACTATATTTATATATGATATATAATATGTTTATGTTTTACTTATGCTTCTTTATTTCTCATTTATGGCATACATTATGATTTCCATTATGGGTAAACGCGATAATTTCATTTTAGGAAGTGCGGACTATCGCCCCCTCAAAGTGATTTGAATCGTTAATGCCATATGTGGGATGTATAAAGGATGGAGTAAATGGTATTATACACTATATTATACTGGAATTATATTATACATTTATATCATTATGATTTCATTCCATTAAATACGAAATAGAAATGAAAGTAGCGTTCATGCGTATGTACGGCTTACCGTCTCCATGAACGGTGCATTTCATTTCTTACCTCTAAATGTTACGTAATATTATAAATGAATGTATATACTGGATATATTTGATATATATGACATCTAAATCATGAATATAATTCTGTAGATAATGGATATTCTACCACATAAACAACTTGTAATTACAAGAAGTTTATTGTTGACTCAAGTACCAAATATCGACAAAACGACCGTTATTAACTTAAATAATTACATAATGTTAATATCATTGTAATAAGTGATATAAAAAGGATAAAGAACTTGAAAATGGTTCTTAATAATGTATATATTAAGTCTAGTTTATTATTCAAGAGGTTAAAGAATGATTGAGTCAAGTCAGACACGAGGTAAGGGAATTTCTTAACCCAACTTCCATTCTTTGGGTTAATCTCCTAATTTCAAATTATGTCATGATATTATTATGTCCTATCTTGTATTTATATATTCTTTATGTGTACATATAGTGAATAAACATAATAGATCTATGTTATTTTAAAAATTATCTTTTTAAGGAATTCGTCTCAATCTATATTCATTGAGGCATATTTGGTTTTATACACAACCTTATTTTATACGGTGTATAAACTACTTTGACTTTTACGTTTATTCAAAAGGTTTTCTTTTATAACTATGTGATTTTTAAATGATTTCAGAAAATAGACATTTCTCTCCAATATATGAAAATCCAGTGCAAATGTATACGTACTTAATGCAAGCTTAAAAATGTTTTCCGAAAACCTGACTCTAGAGTGTGTTAGACAGGAAGGGATTGGGCGTGGACCCATCATGGCCTATAATTAGTCGAGCAGTCTAAGAATTAGTTATTTTGTTTTCAGAAGCTTGCATAATGTTTTCAGAAAAACACTGGAGTATATTTGAGTAATTTTAAACGTAAGTATCTTCTAAAAAAAATTGCATCAGTAGGTCTCATGAGACAACTAGACGTGGAATTGGCTGAGGCCCTTTCCCAATTTGATTTATGGTTTTGGCCGAGGCCTTAATCATTTTAGACGTCTTGGCCGAGGCCTTGACAAAATGTTTCAGAATGACTAGCAGTATACATTCCCTCATTATGAAAGTGGTTAATGATATTTCATGTGATTATTAGACCAGTAGAATATCCATGTGAAGAAGTAAATGGCATTATCTCATTTTACTTTTGCCATATTATGTTGATGTTCAAGTTTAAAAGGCTTTTGTTTTAGTTATACATTGCCTTAAATGTTTATGTTTATTTATGAAAGCTTCCACAATATTGTTATCCTTACTGAGAATCTGAGCTCACCCTTTTCAATGATTTAATATTTTCCAGGATGTGAAGAAGTATTTTAGGAATGACATGCAGGGATAGTCAGAAGAGGATATGAGTGTGGACTATGAAGACTTTGTTACTGTAGTTTTTCACCTTATGTTGTAATGTAACATTTATGAATGTATCTAGTGTTTCCAAGGCTACTAAACTAATCGGTCTTTCAAGACGTGATCTTTTGTGATCATGCCAATGTTACGAAGTAATGCACCGACTCTGGGTAGCTGGGGTTGGGGCGTTACAATTAGTATGGGAGTTTCTACATTAATAATAAGAATAACACTTCACCCTGTATCTTGATGTTTTGTTATGATATGTCATTAATGTGAAGTGTATAAATTTTCCATTGTTCTTCACATTCTATAGGACTGTTATTTTATAGTGCCTGATAGCCTCACTGGTAGTCATGAAATGAATAAATAGTAGTTTAATAATGTTTGGATTTTTTTGGGTTGTTTTTGTGGTTGGAATGGAATTGGTTAAATGAATATGGTTTAGAATCAAACTATCGATATGAAGTTGTAGGTGGGGTGTTGCAAATTTAGAGGTAGTAGAAAGGGTGGAAAGTATTATGGGTTGGTGGTTTGTATGAGGATGGACAATTTTTTCTTGTGTAATTGGTATCATATTTGTATATACTTTTTCTTTTCATATGATTTATATATCCACCCCATATACATAGGTTTAGATGTTATTCCTAACATCCCACGAGGAGTATGAGTCGATGGTTACACTTTAATTTCTTATCTCTTTTCATGGAGAGGTAGGTAAGGAAAAAGTTGTGATGGAAATATGTCTGTTAGTTTACTAGATGGTGGTTTTTATCCCATGTGTCTTTAGGAAATATGTGATATCCCATGTGTTTGTGGATGATATGGTTTAGTGTTCCATTTGTCATATTGATGATTGGTGATGTGATTTCTCATATATCTTCAGGATGAGATAAGATGTGTTGTGAGGACCAAGTGTTTATGTGATGGTTGTTATGTGTGACCAAGGTGTGTGTTGTAAGGATGTATTGTGATGCCATCACGTTTATGGGAATGATGTGTTATGTAGCCCATGTGTGAGAGAGAAATGCGTTGTGTGGCCCCAATATGTGTGGGTGGGATGTGATGTGGTGTATAGAAGGGATGGGAGTTCCCAGATGTACGATGTTATTAGAGGGTGGTATACTAATAGGAATGAGATGTGATGTTCCCTATAAATGATTTACATTAAAAAATATTATATTACATCACTTTCATTAATTGGTTCTTCTACCTTCATGTGGTTATGTTTTGTTATTATTCCTATTTAGGTGTTGTTTAATTATGTTTTTTTTCTCATAGAATAATTAGTATTCTTCATTAACATGTGCTTGATAGTCTTTGTCATTTATACTATGTATAATTTTTTACTCACCAAACATATATAAAACTAATTTCAGTATTCATAGACGTCATTGTGGAATATACTAGGCACTATAAGTTCTGAACTTTGGACTATTTATGTGTCACTATAATAGAAAACTGTTTTGTATTTACAAATGAGACATTTCTATATTTATATCAATTCTATTTATACATGTATTTTAACATTTATTTTTGTGTTCTATTTTTTATTATTTCATCGATTCATTTTAAATAATTAATCTTATCTAACAATCATGTTTCTTAAAAAGCATATTTTCTTTCATATTATGATATTTGCACACACTTAGTGATAATAACTTACTCGGAGGCTAATTGAGGTGGGACATGGGGAAATAATCTACAATTATTCATCACTATACCAATAGGGGTATCTGTGGATGGAGGGGGTCATGTTAGTTTTCCAATGAATTTTAAGAGCATGACAGGATTTGTGATGCCATTATAGAGAGTTAAATGAAGTTTTTTTGTTTTGGTCTCACATTTATTGACTGTGAAGATAGTATTCTGGTGGAACTATAACACATTATATATTGGTCGTAATTAGTATATTTTTTTTAAAATTATGTAATATAATTTAGTAAATGTCGTGGGTTTCAGTTGTTGTTTTCTCATATAAGATTATTTGTTTTTAAAGACTATAACAGGATTAATACAGCGACAACCCTATTGGTACAAATAATGATAATGGTAAAAAAAATAACAATTTTTTAATTTATATGTTTATCAGAATATTTGAAATTATATTCCTTTCTCAATAGTACGTGTTGATGTGGCTATAACTATGTTATACGTAGGAGTAATAACTTAAAAAAATTCACATTGAACATAACTTAATTATTACATGGTGCACAATAATAGGAAAATATACATATAAGTACTGACACTCATAAGAGAAAAAAATAGTAAATTTATAAAACGTTTTTTTGTACCATTATGAAGGGCATGATCAAATTTATTGGAAAGAATAAAATGTGAAACAATACCATAGGTTTCCTAGAATAAATCCTAAAACCTCTTATTTAAGGATATATTTATCATTAATAAGAAATATTTTCTATTAGTATATTTTTCCACTATTCCTAGTTAATTAATTTTTATATAATTTTTTAAAATATGTTTAGATTGTGATTGGAAATAAAAGAATTCTTGTTGATAATCAATGTTATGGGTAATTTAATTATTTTCCAAATGAGATTACAAACCTTATTGGAGTAGATGTTAGACATTATAGGATGATTCTAAATGAGTTATATCATGTTATTATTAACATATGGAACATATTTGAATTTTAATGTGAATTAATCCGAATAAGGATTATCGCTCATTGAAGATGTGGTGCTAAATATGATATAGATTATTAGATTCAATTTTCAACTTGACAAAAATTTTCGAAGATACATCATGGACAATGACTTAATGGAATTGGAATTATAATTATTTTCGATAAAGGGGGAAAAACCGTTTCTTCTAATGAATATTAGGGCATTAGGTTATAATGAGACATGGAAATAAAGGGCATCTTAAGGCACTACTAATAGTTCAATGTTGTAGATGTGGGGAACATAGTGATAAGTAGCATCAATGTTGTAATCCATGGATTATTTCCTAATTTTTTGTGTTCTAATATTAATTAATGTGGAATGATTATGGTTATCAAGTTTTGATGTTTATAATCACGTTGATCATGTATTTCTGGTATTCCATTTATAGAAAACATGAAACTTTTGATTATTGTTATAGAGTATTTTACCTATAAATACTTTAAAGAATGTATTGATTATAACAACTGTTAGTGAATTTTTATTTAACATTATGGATGTATTTTAGGGAAGAACACAAATTCGAGTATAGGATAACAATTCTTATATTATCTTTGTTCAAGTAATTATAGAATAATAATATTATTTTATTTTTTGGAGAAAAATAAGATCTATAAAAAATAATATTTTTTAAAATATATTTTAGGATTTATTTTAGGTCGATGAATTTCATAATAGTTATTAGAACATTTTATGATTTATATAAATATTTAATTGGGTCAAAATTCATTTAAATCATCAAATCCAAATATCTGGAAATGTCGTTGGGATTCAGCCCCAAAATAATGGGTGATAAAGGTGCAACACCTTCCAATTGGCAATGTAATATTTTGGTTAGTGTCAAAATTATTTTTTCACAAGTTATTTAGTGGATATATTTAATATATCTTTTGGAAACAATTTTATAAAATAAAATATTTTCTATTTTTATAATTATATGGTGATTACTAATATTTTAAGACATATTATATTGGGATATTAAATATATATATAACCTTTAGGTTTAATAAAATGTTTTATTAGGGATGAATGATAATATGTTTTTATATAGGTATGTTGAAGGGTATCAGATATCATTTGAGGTTATATCCACCTTTCATGTCGATATTGTTGAGATTATTTGGGATAATGTGTTATTTATATAATGAATTATCTCAGTTAAACCACAAGTTTTCTTAATGAAATATAATAATTAGTTAATTCATATTTATTATGGTAAATTTATATTTTCGATAGTCATTTTTTTAATAAATATAGGAGTAATAAATTTTTACTATTTTATTAATATTATGATCAATTAAATGTTAATTATAGTTGATTAGAAATAATATAATAATATTGGATAACCATATCATCGATTAAGATGTGATTTGGAAATTGATTGATGTAATATAAAATGAATAAATTTTGTTTGTGAAATAAAAAAATATAAAAATTTATTTATATGGATTTTTCTATATTTACAGATAAATAACCCCCAAATATAAAAAGATGATCTATTTGAACAAATTTATCATATTAATGTCATTGATAATGATTCAAGGGTATTTAAATTTAGTATTGAATTATGTTTTTGTTATTATTGACATTTTATTTATCAATTAATTTCATGTGATCAATGAGCCCTATCACTCCCTTTAATTATTAACACATTTATTTCATGTCCATATTTTCACTTCCATAAAATGTTTTATCACATGGAAATCTATTCTTGTGTTATTCCATATGGCCTTGATGTTCCCATTTTACTCTTTTATGGGAATGGATTGTCATCTAATTTCATAAAGATGGTTTACTACAAAAGGAATATTAGTTTATCAATCCCTTTATTACATAGAACAAGATAAAAATTCATTGAGTCAATTTTTATGGGATTTATAATGTATCACCCTTGGATTTCAAAGGAACAATGTGATCTATAATTTATATACCATGAAATAATAATTTTAAATGAATCACAACATATTAACAAAATTTTTCTAATTAAATACGATTGTTATATGTTATATATTAAATCGGAAGGTATTAATTGGAATAATTAATTTATTAAATAGATATGATTTTTTTAATCAATATAAATAAAATTATAAATACCTCTGAAATAAGGATACAGTTTCTTAATAATATCATTTATCTCCAAATTTAATTTTATTGTTTTTTGTCAAAAAATATTATAATTAAATTTTTAACATCAATAAATATTATTTTTTAAAATTAAAACCAATTTCTAAATATGAATATTGATATTATATTTGGGTTAGGTTTTGGGATTTTTAGAAAATTTTGATTTTCCACAAAATAGTGGAAATTAAAAAATTGTTTATAAATATCATTTATTTTAATAATTTAATTTAATTTAATGTATATTATAATTTCATTTTTATTAAAAATTAATTTTTAAAATTTTTATAATTAATTAAATTATTTATATATTTATCATCTTCATAATTTAATTTGGTATAAGTTTATTCTTAGTCTTAATAACAATTTTTTTTATAAAAACAATATTAAACTGTATATTGTTTGAAAATTTGAATTAATTAATTTATCCTCTAAAAAATGAATTATTAAAATGAAATTTATTAATTTTATATCAATAGTTTTTAATAAATTTTGATATAATTATTATTTCTACTCATTTAGTTAACATAAAAATGTCATTTGTTAGAAAAATACATTTTTTGGAAGGCCCCTTTTAGAGACTATTCATGAATTTATTTAAAATATATTTCACCAATTTAAATATGTTTATTTTAAAATTATATATATTATATATCTTGACTTATTTAATCTTATGTTATATAATTTTGTAAACATAGTGTTTAATTATAATAAATCGTATACACAATAAAAAATAATTACAATGGAAAAAGTACATCTGGTATAAGTGTGAATCCTTAGATATAAAAGGATAATGTTTTTTTAAAATATGTTTATTTTAAGGGGTGTATGTTTTTCTCATCCATATATCTTTGTAAATCCATTATTTTTCAATTTTGAAGACACAAGGCTTGAGAATTACATCCCATTATTGAAATAGGGTTTTTATTAAATAAAATGACACTCCTCAATATGAAAAGTGATCCCACATATATAATATATTCACACATATAAATACATATTTTTCTACCAACCCGTAGATGTATCTGAACCCAAAATCATTATCTGGATACTATAACTTCTATTCTCCATAGAGGACCAACATTATAATCCTTATTAAAATATTGAAAGGTGGTTATTATTTGTGAATTTAATAATCTTTAGTGTGCATCTTCTTTTTTTAAATCATATTTTTTACACCTTCAATTTTATATGAAAAATAAAATATAATAAAAATTTTATATCCTATATATTGATATGTTTTAATGGTAATGTAAAAGTATTTATCTCTCTCCTCTTCAATTAAATGTGAAAAAAATCATCATTCAGGTGTATAGAAGACAACCTCTTTATGAATGAATGTATATCATTTTACACCATCACCTCTAATGACTATTCATGATGATAAACTTAATATTTAAATAAAACATTTATTATATTTTAATGTTTATAGAAATTTAATATATCAGTAAATTTATTCCTTCACATCAATGTAAGAATGATATGGTATATCTTATCTATGGTGGAATCATTCCTCATGAAACGATGTGATTAAAATTTTTATTACATCATAAAATGTGGGGAATTTTATGTGTAATTAATGAAATATTAATATATTTATGATATTATAATCATTCATTAAGTATTAAATAATAGTTACGTTCATTCAAAAAATGATGTTGAAAAATAGAAATGTTAAAGATGTGTATTAATGGCCTACCATTTCAATGATTATAACATATTTTATATTTAATAAATATAAGACTCTTATTTTTCTAAGAATAATAGATCTAAAAAATATAATTAATTAATTACTATTATTCATGATATTATATAATAAATTCCCCTTTGACCATGGTCCTTACACTGATGGCATTATAAAATTATGAATCAAGAATTCTCAAAATAGTTGACATCAACATAATTGATTATGTAATTAAAAATGTCATTGAAATAAATGAATTAAATATTTAATTTATGTTTTATTAGATTTATAAAAGGAACTTATGACAAAAATTGTTATAGTTTTATTATACATAAGATAAATTATATAAATTATAATATCTGGAGTCAAGGTAAGGGTTTTATCTCAAAATGTCCTTCTTTGAGGAAAAACATTTTTATTCACCAAATTTATATTAAATGTTTTATTAACATCACATTCACATTTTATATCATGAATATGTAATAACTAAGGATATTTTATGTCAAACAATTCTACTTTTTTTGAAGTTATCTTTCAAAAGGTACCACATCTGTAAGGAGTTTTGTTTAAACTACATAATAATTTTGTATTTTTATTGAATTCTCATTATATAAATTTATATTATCATTGTTTAATAAATCTAATTCATTATATTATTATTTAGTTAATCATGAAATTTTCGTGTCATTATACTATTATCTTCACCTTGGTACGAAAAATTGTTGATAAAATGTTTTATTAATGATGACAACATTTATCTCTTTAGATGAAAATGTATTTTCTTCGATATCTATGATTCAAAAATATTTCCTTTAATATTTATAATATTTCAAAAAATAATTAGTAAATATCATTAAATATATGCTATAAGTTTCTAAATTTTTTTAATTGAAATAATTTTTTGGTAAGAAATTTTTAATCATTTTGACAAGAGTGTGGGGGAAATGTTATATAAAATTATACTGAATATAAAGAATTATTCATTATTATGACCATATAACTCTATGATAATTAATTTATATGAGTATAAGGGTATTTTAAATGAATATTTCTAAAGTTATATTTGGGAATTTTTTTTTTTGAAGAAGTGTTTTCGATAAAAATAGTTTATCATTCAGATGAATAATATCTATAATATTTTGTTGTAATTTTCATCAATAACAAAATATTTTGACGTTATTGGTTTATTTAAAGTTATTTTTATGTTTCTCTCAAATGTATACCCAGATTATTGTCCATAATATTTATCTGTTAAATGATTCCTTATGTCCATCCCTCAAATTTCATCATAATGAGTATTCTATTGATTATAATATGAGATGATATTATTCAACCACATTTATTTTATTTGTTGAATATTTTGTTTGATACATTTGATTGATTTTATTTAGTTACACACAAAGTCATTAATATGGTATAACGGTGGAACCAATATAGTTCTCTAATGAACGGTGTAATATTTTTAGTCTCCAGAGACATCTTGTTTTTGATATGTGAGTAAAACTAATACATAAGGGGCCTTTTCCACTATGTGATATTATCTAAGAAGATATCAATGACTCCTTTTAATGTCATGTCATATGTTCCTCATAAATTATTTTTTATTTCATGATATATTATATAATGTTAATTATATATTTCCATGTGTAATTAATTTCTTTGGATTCCCTTTTATGATATCATGTTATACAATTGAATCATTTGTATTTTACTTGACATGGTTTTCCCACACTCAGATTTTGAAATCAATAATTTTTTCTATATATTATACATGGTTTCCCATTTAGTATTAGGTGATCGAAAATATTATAGAGCTCATAATGGAGATTAAAATTTATAATTTTTTCTGTCTCACATTAATGTATCATGAAGCTATTCCTCGAGAGAATGTGTGCCTCTCAATCATTTTATTGTAAATAATAATTTTTTTTTAAAATAATATACTTATATCTATAAATGGAATGGGTCACTATTCCATGGTTTAATAATATCCTATGTATATTTAGTAATGTTAACTGAGACACACTATGTTATTTTGTATGATGTATGCTTTTTTATTATCATCAACAAATAGTTCCCTTGAAATACATGATGTTGTGTTATAATGTATTTCAATTTTAATTCAAATTATATGACATAAATTTGTCTCAAATTGTAAAAATAATGTTTCTAATAAATTATAATTTACAAAATATATCTTTCTATTTATTATAGAATACATCCATTGTAATGACCCAATGTTTCATTAATGGAAATCCATCTTGATCTAATTAAATGTCTCTTTATATTTATATAAAATGTCGTCTTTATTTGTTTTATGTTATGAATTTTTACCGTTGCTAATATATCCGTGGAACAGTGATCACATGATTAGTATAAATATAGGGCCTTAACAAATCCAAATTTACTCACACAAAAGAAGCGATGTCCTCATCCAGTAGAATTTCTCCATACGAAGCCATTTTTCAGAACTCAGAAAAGAGGTGGTGTCCTTGGGATTTGATATTAACCAAGACCAAGCTGAGCTTCATCATGTCAAGATCGAACATGACAGTCTACGTGAAAAGTGGAAGTTGATAGAGATTACCGCTTGAGCAATGTTATCTGAGACACCCCGAGAGTCTGTCACCATCGCACACCTTACCCTTAGGTCTTATGCGGCTGTTTTAAGGGGTTATGTAACAAATAAATAATACTATGTTCCTGTGCATTATTTTTTTTATATAATAATTAATATACTTTCTTGTCATTATTGATACATTGTAAATAGTTTTTAAAGTACAAATAATGTTTTTAGTTATTATTTAATTAAGAATTATTTATTATTAAATTATGGGATTTTTGAATTAAATAATATTTTAATAAAATATTATTATTACATTAATTTTTATTAAATATAAATGATCTTCTAATTGTATGAATTCAATTGTAATTTTTATTAAGGTTTGAAATGCATTTCTGTCAAAACCCGTGAATTTTCAATAAATGCCGGTTTTTATTTTAGAAGTGAAAATTATCATATTTAGGAAATTATTTAGAAAAAATAAAAGTTATTTTTGGAATCAGGAAGTCGAAATTATCCAATGGGGAATTTTTCCTAATTTTCTGAGAGAGTCGAATTTTTTAGAGAAAATTAAATACTGTTTAAATATATAATGTGTTTTATGACATCATAATGACCCAATAGTGATGTAATAAAATACTATAATCATTATTTTACGCTAATATATTATTTACCATTAAAATAATGTGATTTTGGGTTTATTTGGCTTACTTTTCAAAGCATTAATGGACCCCTGAACACTTATTAAACACCTAGTCTTTTTGAATAAATTTTCATGGGAGTATGAATCACCTCCACATAAGTAAAACTATTATTTAAATAAGTTCGGACTTTGTCCTTTAAAAATATTTTTTTCATCTTACCTTTTCCAAATACCATGGGAATAAACCATGGGATGGTTTTTTGGTTAGATTAATTTAATGTAAGGGGACCCAAACCTAAATAATAAATAATTCCCTCGCCATTCCTTTATAAACCCACCCATGATCCGACTTCCTCCTTACTCAAAGCCTTTGTAGTTCGTCTAACCTCTACCCTACTATCTCTACAATCCTCCCAAGGTGCTCCAAGCTCCCAAGAAGCCTCTCACAAGCCTCTCTCTAGCCTTTGGAAGCACACTTCAAAGTAAGGGTTTTTTTCTTCCTTTCTCATTTTTGTCTAATTTTCTTTAAGTTCTTTTACAATTTTAATTTAAATTATGAATGTTGGGGTATGGTTTCAAACCTCCCACATACATTCATATTTATGTTTGAATGATGGTAGACCCCTTTCTCTCTCATTAAATTTCTCCCATGTACACCCATTACTATGTCGTAATTCTGAAATGAACTTATATCTCCTCTTTTACATTCAAGAAATAATTTTGTATCATGAATCTAAATTGCATTAAAATAGTTGGGACATGTATCTATATGAACTTATTACTATACATTACTGGTAGATATGATGATTAACCCATTTCTATCTCATCAGCCTTTTTTAGGAATTCTTATGTCACGCAGTTACGCTGCCGAGATTGCACCAAGTTTCTAAGCCAATGTCATTATGGAGTGAATATCATGCACATTTATCCATCAAGGTTATTCACATTTATGCACATTTACTTATTTATTATAAGGTTTCATGTATTAATTCCACACTCCTTTATCGTGTAATAAATGATTATGTTTAATGAATCCATGTTTTATGATCCATGTGGCACACTTATGCGTGAAATTTAATGTTTAAGAAGGGTGCGCCCTTATAGCGCTCCAATGCATTGGGTAAGGTATAGTATAATGATAGGTCATGTGCATTGAGTGATGAATCACGCTAATTAATGTGAAATGAGAGTTTACTCATTCTTTATGTGCAATTAGGATTTACTCATGCTCTATGTGCAATGAGCCTTGGCTCATGCTAATTCCATGTTATGTGTTATTGCCACGTTTCCATGTTATGATTATCATGCTTTATCATGCCTTTATGTTAATGTTTATTTTATTCTCTATTGATATGAATATTTCCTAACATGTATTACACTCCTCATGTTATTCCATGTGTACTCCCTTACTGGGCTTTATAGCTCACCCTTTTCTCATGCATGTCCTCAGGTTATCCCATGCAATTCTAAGTATGAGGGAATGTAGTGGTCATGTAAAGGAAGATTTCAATAAAGATGTCGTATTTCATGTTTTATGATTTTATGTAATGCTCCTAATCCCCAAATACAATAAAACTCTCGATCTTCTTTGTTGTATCAAGTGATGTTTTTTGTAATAAATCATGTTTAAGTTTGTAATAAAAACAGTGTTGTCATAGTTGGTATCTAAGGATAGGTTTAGTTATTTTTGGGATTAGGATTAGAAAACCCTAGTAAATCTTTAGAGACAAGACTAAGTATAATAAAAACATCCCTATGTTTTGGTAAGTACTTATTAATTGGTTTATCAAAAAAATACTTCCCCGTCTGGATACGAGCAGGTAGAGGCGGCTCTGGCACAGGTGAATCCTAGGGGTAAAACCTGAAAACACCGCATTGAGCTAGACTCGAACGGGAACTGGTGCACAACAACAGGCCTTGCTGCACTCTTGGTTAAGACACTCCCAGGGGATATGTTTTGATAAATTCACTATCTTAGTATGAACACTTATTAAGGGAATTAAAAAAATAACCCTAAGAATATATGTTAGAAAGTTGGTCATGAAAATCCTAGATTGAAGCCAATAGGCTCATGAGTTACGGAAATAAAAGTTTATTTATAATTCATCAACTTTTCTCTTTGGATTACCATTTATGTGTTACCCCTAACATTACTTCTATTCCAGACCATGGTCGGTAATAGGAGGACTCGGGCTAACAACTGTTGTGAAGATCAGTGTGATGACTGTACTAATGAGATTCCCAATCCAATGGGAGAGGGAATCACAAACTTTTCCACATTTCTCTCTCAGCTAACTCAAGTTTTGAATAGAAAAACAGGTCAAAAGGAATGTTCAACCACCTCTAAGAAAGAACAAGTCTCTATCGAGTGCTTCATGAGACAATGACCTCCTACTTTTAGGGGATCATCCGATCCAAGGATCAATGAACAATGGATCAACTCCACTGAAAAGATATTCTCCATCCTTCAATGTTCTGAACAAAAGAAGGTTCTCCGGGAGACTTATCATATGTAGGGTGAAGCTGATCAATGGTAGACGTTGATCAAAAATACGAAGCCTGAGGAAGATATCGATGCGTTGGAATGGAAGGATCTTCGGAAGATGTTTTTTGATAAATATTTTCCACGCACCCTCCTGCTTAAGATGGAAACAGACTTCCATTCACTCAATCAAAAATATGAAGAATCTGTTGGCGCGTATGAGGAAAAATTCACAAGGCTTGCACGATATGATTCCGGATTTGTCGTTACCCTAGAATGCAAAGTTGACCGCTTCTTTGGTGCGTTGAAGCCTAACCTACGGAAAGCATTAGTGATCCGTGACATCGAAAGCTATGAGGAAATTGTCCGATGTGCCCTGAAGGTCGAAATGGAGATCAGAGAATAACAGGGGTATCATGGGGATAAGAAGCATAAGGTAGACTTCGATGCTGGTGGTCTGATGGATAAATCCAACGGTGCTAAGAAGATCCAGCACCCCACTTGCCAAAAGTGCGGATAGAAGCACCCTGTAAATTGAATTAAAGGGACGAGGAAATGCTTCAGCTGTGGAAGAGAAGGGCACCTAGTTGTTAACTATCAGCATGAAATACCCGCAGAAGAGAAAGAGGAGACGAACACTCCGTTCAAACCTCAACACGTTGTTCAATGATACAAATGCAAAGAACCGTGTCATTTTGCAAACCAGTGCCCTAATACAAGGGTTTTTGGAGGCAACCAACAACCTCCAAGGCAGCAAGGAAGAGATTTTTCCATCACATCTGCTGAAGTGAACCCTGACAATGAAGTGGTGACAGGTACTCTTGTTATTCATTCATGAATAGAAAACGTACTTTTTGATTCAGGTTCTACGCATTCTTTTAAATCTCAAAAGTTTATTAGAATAATCCTACCACCACCACAATTCATGGAAGTGAGAATGTCAGTGAGTACGGAAAATGGGGCAACCATTGCTTCCAATGAATATATGTCCTCCCCTGTTATAATATGTGGATTGAATTTCCTAGTGAACCTCTTCATACTCCCTCTTGTGGAATTTGATGCAATTCTTGGCATGGATTGTTGTTCCTTATATACAGACAACATAAATTTTTATGAGAAGGAAATCACATTCCATAAGGAGAATCGGCCCACAATTCTTTACAAGTGTAAGGAGGAAGATGAATCTCCTTTAGCTCCATCATCTCAAGCATGGATATTACTACCCTATGAGCATGCATATCTAGCTCAGATGATTGTGTCCAAGGATGAAACCATCCTTGAAGAAGTGCCTATTGTGAGGGAATTCGATGAAGTGTTTCCCGAGGAACTGCCTGGTCTTCCTCCTAGAAGTGATGTTGAATTCTCAACTGAACTTATACCCGGGGCTTTACCAATATCCAAGACTCTATATAGAATGGCTATTGTAGAGCGTGAAGATTTGAAGGAAAAACTACTGGAGAATCTTGATAAAGGATTTATACGCCCAAGTTCTTCACCATGGGGTGAACCAGTCCTCTTTTTCAAGAATAAGGATGGTTCAATGTGGCTTTGCATCGATTATCGTGAACTTAACAAAATCACGATAAAGAACAAGTATCTTGTCCCACTAATTGATGAATTGTTTGATCAGCTCCGTGGAGCACAATACATATCCAAAGTGGACTTGTGGTCGAGATATTATCACGTAAAGGTGATGAAGGAAGATATACCCAAGACTTCATTTCGCACACGATACGGGCACTATGAATTCATAGTAATGCCTTTCGGACTCACCAATGCTCCAACAATCATCATGGACATAATGAATAGAGTCTTTACAGATTACCTAGACAAACTTGTGGTAGCCTTTATAGATGATATTATAATATACTCCAAAACCAAGGAGGATCATGAGAAGCATTTAAAAACTGTAATAGAGACCTTGCGCAAGGAGAAGCTCTATGAAAAGTAAAAAAAGTGTGAGTTCTGGTTAAAGGAGGTCTCATTATTGGGCCATATCATCACATTAAATGGGATATCTTTGGATTCCTCCAAAAAAGATGCAATTGAGGGATGGCCGAGGCCAACATCGTTAATGGATATCCATAGATTCCTGAGGATAGCTGGATATTATCGACGAATTGTGATAAATTTATCATGATTGTCAAACCCTCTTACCAAGATAACTCTAAAGGGAATAAAGTTTTCTTTGAGTGATGAATGAAAAGAAATATTCAAGGCGTTGAAAAGGAGGCATATCACTACACCCGTTCTCACATTACCCACAAGTGGGGAAATTTTTGTTGTATTCAATGATGCTTCAAAGAAGGTCTTAGGCTGTTTTATGATGCAGAATGATAATGTTATATGCTATACCTCAAGGTAGTTGAAAATCCATGAGTGAAACTATCCTACACATGATCTGGAGTTGGCGGCGGTGATCTTTGTCTTGAAAATCTGGCGGCATTATCTCTATGGAGAGAAATGTGAGATATATACTGACCACAAGAGTCTTAAATATATATTCACACATAAAGAGAATAATATGATCTAGAGAATATGGATAGAGCTCATTAATTATTATGACTGTTAAATCCATTACCACACCGGGAAAGCGAACAATGTGGAAGATGACCTATGTAGAAAGGATCCAAAAATTCTATCAATTAAGAGAATTGAGAAGGATCCAATCTTCTTAGACATTATAAAGATGTACATGGGAATCCTAGAGAAGGGAACATAATCAATCCTTTCACAAATTATTTCTCAATCATCTCTTTTGGAAAGGTTAAAATAAGCTCAAAAGGATTCTGTGGGAATTCAAGAAAAAGTGGAAGCTATCGAAAAAAAGAGATATCCTCAGAGCATAATGTTAATGAAGAAGGAATTGTGCGGTTTGGGAAAATACTATGTGTTCTATCAAGTCTAGAACTGAAGAAGGAACTTTTGGATGATACACATAGTTCAAATTTCAATATTCACCCAGGGTGCAAAAAGATGTATCGATATCTCCGAGAAAACTTTTGGTGGGATTATATTAAAAAGGAGATCGCTGAGTATACATCAAAGTGCCTGGTGTACCCGAAAGAGAAGGAAGAGAGGTAGAAGTCTAAGGGGATGATGCACCCATTACCCATGCAATAATAGAAATGTGAGAACATCACCAAGGACTTTTTAACCAGACTTCCAAGTACATACAAAAGAAACAATGCAATTTGGGTTGTTGTGGATCGTCTTACAAAGACTACACACTTAATTTCTATTCGGGAGGATTTCTCTTTGGATCAACTAGCACGGGTACATATCAGGGAAGTGGTAAGGCTGCATGGAGTACCACTATCTATTGTGTCTGACCGAGATGCAAGATTCACCTCTATGTTTTGGAAGAGTCTTCAACATACTCTGAATAATGAACTGAACATCAGTACGGCCTACAAACCTCAAACTGATGGCCAATCCGAGCGGACTATCCAAACACATTAGGAAATGTTGAGATCATGCTCAATGGAATTTAATGGACGATTGGATCAATATCTTCATCTGGTTGAGTTCTCTTATAATAACAGTTTCCACTCATGCATCCAAATTGCACCATATGAAGCCCTTTATGGGAAAATGTGTAGAACACTGGTGTGTTGGGATGAGGTCAGTGAATGTAAGCTGCTTGGACCAGAAATGGTCGAAGAAATGGTGGAGAAGGTGAAAACCATTCAGTAGAATATCAAGGTATCCCATAGTCGATAGAAGAGTTATGTAGATAACCATTGACGAGACCGTGAGTTTAAAGGTCAAGACATGGTGTTTCTACGCATATCTCCATGGAAGATGGTCATGAGGTTTGGAAAGAAATGGAAGTTAAGTCCAAGGAACATCGCCCCCTTTGAGATTCTTGATCGTTTCAGGGATGTGGCCTATCAACTAGCACTTCCACATATCATGGACAAAGTACATGATGTCTTTCTTGTATCCAACATATGGAAGTACATAACGGACCCTTCACATGTACTATCTTCTGAGGTGGTACAATTGGAAGATGGTCTTTCTTACGAGGAGCAACCAGTGAAGATCTTAGATCGTAGAGAAAAAGTTCTACGAAATATGACAATACCACTCGTAAAGGTCTTGTGGAGAACCCACCAGTTTGAGGAAGCGACTTATGAATCAGAGGAAATGATGAAGCTGAGTTACCCACATCTGTTTTAGTGTTGGAAAAGGAAAATTTCGAGGGAAAAATTTCTTTAGGGGGGAATATTTTAACGACCTAAAGTTTCATTAATGGAAATATTTATAGATCTAATTAAATGTCTCTTTATATTTATATAAAATGTCAAAATCATTGGTTTTATGTTAAGAATTTTTACCATTGCAAATATAGTCGTTGAACAGTGATCACATGATTAGTATAAATATTGGTCCTTAACAAATCCAAATTTACTCAGACAAAAGAAGCAATGGCCTCATCCCATATAATTTCTCTATACGAAGCCAATTTGTCAGAGCTCAGAAAAGAGGTGGCGTCCTTGGGCTTCGCTCTTGACCATGCCCAAGCTAAGATTCATCATGTCAAGATCTAACAGGACAATCTACAGGGAAAGTAAATGTTGATAGAGATTACCACTTGAGCAATGTTATCTGAGCCACCCCAAGAGTCTGTCACCATCGGACACCTTACATTTAGGTCTTATGCGGCTGTTTTAAGGGGTTATGTAACAAATAAATAGTACTATGTTCATGTACATTATTTCTTGTATATAATAATGAATATACTTTCTTGTCATTATTGATACATTGTAAATAGTTTTTACAGTACAAATAATGTTTTTAGTTATTATTTAGTTGCGAATTATATTTTATTAAATTAAGGGATTTTTGAATTGAATAATATTTTAGTAAATTATTATTATTGAATTAATTTTTATAAAATATAAATGATCTTAAAATTTTATGAATGCAATTGTAGGTTTTATTAAGGTTTGAACTCCATTTCTTTCAAAACCCGTGAATTTTCGATAAATGTCAGTTTTTTTAAGAAGTGAATATTAACATATTTAGAAAAATATTTAGATAAAATAAATGTTATTTTTGGAATCAGGATGTCGAAATTATCCAACAGTGATTTTTTCATAAATTTTAGAGACAGTCAACTTTTTGAGTAAAAATTAAATATCTTTAAAATATATAATGTATTTTATGACATCATAATGACCCAATAGTGATGTAATAAAATAATATAATCATTATGTTCGGCCAACATATGTTTTAACATTAAAATAATGTGATTTTGGGGTTGTTTGGATTACCATTAAAAGCATTAATGGACCCCTCAAAACTTATTAAACACCATGTCTTTTTAAATTAATATACATGAGAGTATGACTCCCCTCCACATAAGAAACCCTATTATTTTAAGATTTTAAGACTTTGGACATATAAAATATTTCTTTTTTCTTCCCTTTTCCAAAAACCATGGGAAAAAACCATCTGATGGTTTGTGGTTTGGATTAAATTAATGTAAGGGGACCCAAACCTAAATAATAATGAATTCTATCACCTTTCCTATATAAACCCACCCAAGCTCCCACTTCCTCCCCACTAAAATCCTTTTTATTTCTTTCATCCTCTTCCATAATCTATATTGAATCTTCCCAAGGTTCCCCAAGATCCCAGGAAGCCTCTCACAAGCCTCTCTCTAGCCATTGGAAGCACAATTCCAAGTAAGGGTTTTTTTCTTCCTTTCCCATTTTTGTCCAATTTTCATTAAGTTGTTTTTCCCTTTTAATTTCAATTATAAATATTGGGGTATGGTTTTGCACCTCCCTCATACTTACCTCTTTATGTTTGAATGATGGGAGACCACTTTCTCTCTAATTAAATTCCTCCCATATACACCTGTTACAATGCTGAAATTCAGAAAGAAACTTCTCTCTCCTCTTTTACATTCTAGCAATACTTTTGTACCATGAATCTAAAATCCATTAAAATTGTTGTGACATATATCTATATGACCTCCTTACTTTACATTACATGTAGATATTATGAGGAACCCAATTACCTCCCATCAACCATTTTTATGAATTCTTATGTCACACCGTTATGCTGCCGAGATTGCACCAATTTTCTAAGTCAATGTCATTGTGTAGTGAATACCATGCCCAGTTATCCATTAAGGGTATTCACATTTATGCACATTTACTTATTTATTATAAGGTTTAATGTATAAATTCCACATTACTTTATCTTGGAATAAATTATTATGTTTTATGAATCAATGTTTTATGATCCATGTGGCACACGTATGCATGAAATGAAATGTTTAAGAAGGGTGCACCCTTATAGCGCCCCAATGCATTGGGTAAATTATAGTATAATGATAAATAATGTGCAATGATTGTTGACTCATGCTAATTCATGTTCAACGAGGGTTTACTCGTGATTTTTGTGCAATGAGGATTTACTCATGCTCCATATGCAATGAGCCTTAGCTCATGCTAATTCCATGTTAAGTGTTGTTGCCACATTTCCATGTTATGATTATAATTCTTTATCATGCATTTATGTTCATGTTTCTCTTATTCTCTATTGATATTCCTATTTCCTAATATGGATTTTACTCCTCACGTTATTCCATGTGTACTCCCTTACTGGGCTTTATAGCTCACCCTTTTCTTATGCATGTCCTCAGGTTATCCCATGCAATGATAAGTACGAGGGAATATAGTGGCCATGTAAAAGAATTTTTCAATAAAGATGTTTTATTTCATGTTTTATGTTTTTATGTAATGATCCTATGCCCCAAAGACACTAAACCTCTCGATCTTCTTTGTGGCATCAAGTGATGTTTTATGTAATAATTCATGTTTATGTTTGTAATAAAAGCAGGTTTATCATATCCATCACTTATATGATAGTACAAATGTCCTCATTTTTCAACTTTCACCAATTTGATGTGTAAAATTAATTGTTTGTTTCAGAATGGAACTAATATATATATATATATTTATATTATCAATTACTACATGTTCAAGATATTATATGACTATCCTACTCAAATATTTCTTATATATACTACCTATTTCATTCATTACTTTTTAATTTATGTTCCAAAAATTTCATATTAAAATGTTAATATATATAATTATAAATTTACCTCATTCATTTAATGTGAATATACTATACATATATTATGGATTGATTTCTATAATATTTTAAAGCATTTCCATATTATAAATAAATTGATTTTTTAATTTTATCTAAAAATTCATGCCTTTTTAAATACCTAAACAATTTAGATTAAAAGATTCAAAAGAATTATTCCTATAATATACAATTAAATAAAATTTATATTCAATTAAAAAAAATTATATTTCCCAAAATGGGTATTACTAGTTTCATATAGTTTATATAAAATATTTATCTCCATTATTGGACACCATTGATTCATTTTTTACTAAAATATTACGTCTATAATACAAAAAATATAATATCATATAATATATAATTTCACATTGACACTAAATCATTACAAAATGGAAAATATTTTGGTAAATCCCAACTAGAATATAATGTTTTCAAAGAAATAATACATTTACCCTTACAATGTTCATTTGTTTCATTTTTTAATATTTTAATATCCCTTTTTTATAAACAATGGGAATTCAACATATATCTTAAAACCCTTGAACACCATTAGTTCATATATTTTAATTAATATATGTTAGTTAAATATTTCAATTATTTATTTATATGTAAATAATATATTACATGAATCTTTTATTATACATGAACATGAATATTATGATTTCACATTCATCAATTCTGTGTAGTTTCACTTCAAGTGACATTTCTTACTCCATGGGAATCCTATTGGATTTATTCATTTATCTCTCTAAAAATATATTATTTATTTGATGTTTTTGTGATGTATATATTATATTTTCACTATCCATGGGGTGTTTATCCTCATTATTCATATAATTAACAACAATATGTGAGAATGAATTATCAATGAAATTCATACATACTTGCTAAAAAAATTAATATACTCAATAAAATCTTCTATTAAATTATCATGATATTATTTATCATGTATATAGATAATCATTGGGGTATGGATGAATTTAAAATATCAGATTATAATTTTATATGTATATTCCAAGAACAAATTTCTAACTATTAAATGTTTTTCAACATCATAAATGAATGACACATAGTGGAATATACATCTTCCAATTTGAACCTGTATAGTATGTTGAAAATTATTTTTATATTTATAACCCCTTTCTCTTTTTCATGTTGACAAAATTGAGTTATCAAAGTCTATGAATCCTAGTTTTTCACTATTATATCTCCATGTATATCTTATATCATAACAAAATATAAATTGGATGCATCACACATGCATCTCCTATTTGATAATTTTTAATCTAATCAAACAATATGATGTGTCATATAGGGAGAATTGGATTCAATCACATTGTATAAATTATTATATATAAGTGTAGAGTATAAAAAATTATAACACTCATGTAAATTTATATTGGTGAAGATATATTCATTTTCCCTTAATAATTATACTATATTCGGGGTTATTCATTACATTTTCCTAAATTTAGGAATATTTTACTACATTATCTTGATTAACATATTTCATGTGATAAATTGATTTTTTAAATCATGTTTTATTTTATGTAATCCTAGAAACCCCTCACCATATGATTTTTATTATCCTACAATGCAGATATTCAAGTTGTATGAATCCATAATCTCCTTCTCAAACCTCGTAATAGGTTTTAATAAAAAAATTAATGTTATTTGGGTTGTCATTAATTACATCCTATATTAACTAATATCTCCTACATTTATTAATAGGACAACCATATCCATTATTTAAAAATAAGTTTTTGGTAATGTATTCCTACAAGGTAAATTGTGTCTTGTGATGGAATGATTTGTTGATTCTAACATTGGTTTTCCATCAAAAACAATAATTATAATACCTTGATAGATGAATGAAAAATTATGAGGTGAAAACCAATAATTTTATGTATGGTTATATGCTAAATCATTTGATGAATAGTGATATTTTACGTAATATGTTAATTGTTGAATATTCTAAACATTTGTATAATTGTTTGTTATTTTACCCTTAACTTTTTTGTATGTATATTTATATTTTAAATTATTAAATTACTATGACTTATAAAATAATATAATTATGATCAAACTTATTTTAGTTCATTTTCATATGATTTTTATTTTATTTACTTCATTTGATAGAATTTAATGGTCACATAAAACCTCCATCCTATAAATATATAAATAACCATGCACTATAAAATTAAAATAAACATGTGATAATATCAAGATATTTTAATCAAACCGCTGGTTTATCATGATGATGAATAACTAACCTTGAACCTATATGAAATAACTCTATTAGACTATAACTGGACTGAGTTAATGTATTTATCCATTAACCAATATATAACTTATTTTTATTACATCATATAACATGTCTTGAACTATATCCTCTATGTGAGATGTAATTTTTGTTGAAATTATTATTCACCCAAAGGCAATGGGTACCACATGTTTAAGGATACATAAAGAAAGCTTGGATACATGGTTCCATTCTTTGTATTTGAGAAATATATAATACATATGTCGTTTTAAGTAATTTAATGACAAATTAAAATATAAACACAATTTATTAATAATTATATTAATTATAATGAAAAAATAAACCTGATGAGAAATCTCATGAATAATTAAAACATGAAATGACTACACATTTAATATTTATGGAATTATATTCATTTTTCCCCCATTATAACTATTAATTTCAACAAATTAAAATTTTAATCTTCATTTTATCATTCATTCATTATATTTAGTAATGATATATACATACCATCATATAAAAAGGATTTCCATAGTGTTTAATTATACGTAAGTAAAATAAAATTTAATTTAATTTAAACAATTTATTTGAATAGTGTGTACTAATGTGGATAAATATTTGTACACTACACATTCAAATTGAAATCAGTATTGGAATTTAGTATATTCAAGTTGATTATAGAAGGTGTCATGACTTGTACACTTTTATCATACAATTAAACCCATTTTTTTATTTCAATACATTCACGATGTGTTTATTCACATTAAACAACATGTTACTAAATTGGATATGATCCTTAAAATGTATTGTTTATTTACATGAAATGTATTCCAACATCGGTCGTCACATCATACAAAGCATATTGGTGTTTTGGTCTTGTTGTATAGTTTTATGGAACATATGACCCAACCATATACTATTAATATAAATATTGTTTGATATTATCAGTTCACATTAAGTCATCGTTGTGTAATAAAGAAACATTTTTATTAATTTAAATAATTATATTTAAATAATTATTAATTAAATTAATTTCACACAACTCATCAATGATTACTCGATGTGTACCTAGTTTGAAAAATCATTTCTAGAGTACATGCACAACTAGTTAAATGAATATTATTCTAGCCTAGAAATTAAATATATTATTCTTTGAATTACCTAAAATAGCTAACCGAATTTATTACATTAATGAGTTCGAATGTGTTTCATAATGATTACATATAACTACACACAATGTACTCCTTTTTTAGACTCCTGTGTGACATATAAATGGACTCAACAAGAATGTTTTACCGGTTATCACATTTTTCATGTCTAAAATTTCTAGTTTATATATTTATAATCCCTATAGGTCATATCACCAATCAGGAAATCATTTAATGACATATAATGAAATTATTGACATTATCCACCTATCATGATTAGATTTATATGAATAAAAAAATGGGTTGGGTTACACATCATGTACACATGAATCATTCCATGTACTTCCTTTCAAGCTAGATTCTTGATTAAATTCAATAAATTATTTCTAATGACAGATTATATAGACCCCATAATGTGGATTCATGTTTATTGTCATGACCCATTCTCGGGGCCCGTGTCATGACTACCCCATGCCCACCTTCCACAGGCCAGGGGCTGCCGACTAGCACCAAAGCCATAAATCCTGATAACTGGGAAGGCATTGCCTTTATAAAACATAAACACATACAACCAGAGTACAAGAGGAAATAATACACTAACTACAATAGATAGTGGTGAAAAGTAAATGAGCCAGAATACAAACCCAACTGAAAAGATATAGAGGCAACTAAATGATAGTACAACAAAAAAGACAAACAACTGGAAGATAGAAGCAACTCCTAGGTCATCCACCTCGGATCCTACCTGAAGGGTAGGGACAGATAGCCTCCTCAACGCACTCGCTGCCAACCACCTCCGACTACCATCTCATCGTGAAGTCAACCTCTGGGTACTGAATCGTCAGGAGGTCCACCTCTGGGTACTGACTCGTCATCAGGTCCACTTCCGGGTACTGAGTCGTCCTCGTACAATCGGTCTCTGTCAGCGTTGTTCGTCGTCTACATCCAACAAAAAGAGGTGCAGGCATAACTCATGATGGGGTGAGTATAACTATACTCAGTAGGGACCCCGAGACCCTCATGGTCTCACTAAATCCAATAAGGATAACCACAAAGAATGATCTCAATAGATAACCCATACTTAGGTATAAGCCCATACTTTTACCTAAGTTATCAATTAACCCATCTCAATCATGAGGAAACACAATGTTTAAGAAATCAACAGATAACCACTACTTAGGTATATGCCCATAAATATACATAAGTTATCATTTGACCCATCTCAATCACGAGGTAAACACACAGGTCAATGTCTCAGCTCAAACCAGGATTTTCATTAAAGATATCGAAACCACAACTGTTAGAGAACTTCTCTTCTGTCGAGTATTGTATCCCTGCCACGGATCTTAGGTGCTACTCACTAACCATAGACTACTGAAGTACACCTCATGTTGAGTATTGCGGGTATGCTTCCAAATACTGGGCGCTCCGTCTGATGTGGGTCTGCTGCCAAATACTAGGCGCTCCCCCTAATATCCTATAGAGGTACTCCTCCTATTTAATACAACGGGTCTGCTGCCAACTATCAGGTGATCCATCCGCCATGGGTCTGCTGCTAAATATCGGGCGCTTCATCCACTGCGCTAGTCGACTCTCCCAAAGTCGAATCAGTCATGCAATCGTCAGGTCCACAGCTACTAGGTCTCCGCACTCCGTAAACTCGTCTTCGATAGGATCTGCTCCATGAGCTACTGGTTGATACTCCAAGTATCACAAAGTCCCAAAAAGAATTATCTCAAATGACCACCTCTTCACAGGGGTCTCAACGCAATAGATGGCGCATCAATCAGATGCCCAGTTTGTGAGTTATTAGACTTTTCGTCCCGAGGGACCAGTTGGTTTCGTGTACGAACCAACCCGACCATATCTCAACTATACCCTGAACACTGATGGGGTATACTCAAAGGAACCATTTCATAATGAGATTACCAATGCCGCTGAAGGTTTGTCAAATGGACATCTATTCTGAATGTTATCGACTATTCCATTCTAGGGGCCCGGTTGGTTTGTAAACTAAACTCAACCCAACCGTACTCCAAATTCATCAAAGCCTCATGTGATGAATGAAAAAAGATCCATCTCATCAAATGGAATCCAACATAGTCTACAACACGTAAATCAGACGTCTAATCCTTAAGTTATGATTGTTTTAGCTCCAATGGCCCGGTTGGTTTCATTTTCGAACCAACCCGCCCATACACAAAAATCTCTTAAAGGTTGAGTGTGATATATCAAAATGACCATCTCGATCAAAGGAATCCTACACAACTGAAGGTGCATCGATCGAAGGTCCACAACTCATGTTAAGGTCGTTTAATCGAAAACGTTCTGAAAATTGGGGGTTTGGGCCCAGTCCGACCTGGACCAATATCCCCGTGGTCGGCCCGAACTAGGTCGACCCGACCCGGGTCTGGGTCCAACCTAGTTGGACATGGCCCGGTCCAGCTGGCATGGCCAGGCCTGGCCTGTGCGGTCTGGCCCGACCGGCGTGGCCGAGAGGAAGCCATGGAGTGGGGGGCGCCGCCCCACGCCACTAATTGACACCGGCGATGCTTTGCATCGCCCCGTCATCCTAGATCCCGTGGCCACACGAAATATTCCACCTCGCCGTCGTGGCACTGCCGCGTCGGGTCTTCTCCGGCAGCACGTTGGGGCGCTGCCGCCTCCAGGCGGTCGGATGGCTCTGCCCACCAGCTCGAGTCACCGGCGCCGGCGCGTCAGTGTGGCGCGCTGCCGCCACCTTTTGCGGACCACCAGAAGCGCTCTGGTGGTCTGTTTTTCCCATCATCTACACCAGAAGCTCTCCCGGGACCCGTTCTTCACTATGACAGCTACCAAATGTGTTTGAATACCCGTTTCATTGTCGACGTCAATCCACACACAACAAATATTTTTCAGAGGGTTCGATCTTGTTCGTTAGCCCATGCCCTCCCCATTATAGGTTTTCAATCAAGATCAAACTCAAATCCAATTCCAAAAATTAACCCCACATCCAACCCGCAAGAACGAGTGATCCACGGATCAACCAGGAAGAAGATGGTTTGTGCACGTCATTCTTTTCTCAAAAGGTAAAGAGAAAATCAAATATAATTCCCCTACCTCGATAAACATGTCAGGAATTCGATCGTCACGGGGAAAGCATTTCCACTCCGTCAACGCTGAGAAAGTACCATCATCGATGGCGAGTTCCCTGCGGTTGTATTTCCTCCCTTGATGCAGAGAAATAAAAAGAATCATGTCGTCGATCTTCATGGAAGCGGCGTTCTTTGTTGAAGAAGCAGTGTTCTCCATCAGAGGGAAGTTCTTTCTTATTCACACCAAAGCTCTCCCAAAAACTCTATAACTTCACTAATATATTTCTCCACACACCCAAAGCTCCAACACTAAATAATATCTCATGATATTATTTCTATTCCCATCACCATGAATTTAAAATTCTAAAACAAACCACTTAATTTATTAAATGAAGCTGATCTAATTAATTAGGGAAAGTTGGAAAGAATTTCATAGGGGAAGAGGAAGAGGTGATGGGTCTCATAAATGGGAGTGTTGACAAAATTTAAAAATGGAGCATTAATGGGGGGTTAATGAGAGTTATGGGGAGTTCACAAATTAAGAAGATGGGGTTGAAGATTTTAAGGGAAGGTGAAGGGTTGGGGATCATGTGGGCCCCACCTCACTATTATCCTCACATGGGTAGTTAGGTGCTTGTGGGTCCCACCCTAACTCCCCTATGTAGGATAAAACCACCTTAGATATAAAAAAAATTGTTTCACAATTTTATTCAATCCTCATTTAAACCCCAATATTTAACATATCCACCCATGAAAACACAACGGCGGCAAAGGTCCTCATAAGAAATTACCGGCACTAGGAGTTCATCGGTGCCCTTGGATTTCAATTCCAAGCACCGGTTCAAAACATATAATAACTCGCTCTTTTGTTTATTGAATGTACCCGATCTATGCATCAGAAATTGATTCTAGGCTGAATGGGCCTCGGAATCAAGGGTCGTCTGAAACTGCACACTCATAAAATTCCAAATAAATTAAGAAAAAAATTTCCATTAAATTTCCGAGTCTTTACATCACTCCCACCACAGGGATTTACGTCCCTGTAAAGCTACAACACAACTAGGGAAACTAAAGGAGGTGCCGAGCACACATCTGAGCCTCCCGCTCCTATATGCTCTCCTAAAGCTTCCCATGCTGCCAACGAAAGCACAGAAGAGGAATCGACCATCCTCGTAGGACACGCTCCTAAAGATCCTCAACATTTATTGGAACCTCCATTAATATCTCCCCCATCATCGATGTCTATCTCTACGTGGTCAATGATGAGAGATAGGTTGTGCACACATCTCCTCAGCTGAGATACGTGAATGACGTCAAGCACCAGGTACAACTGCGGTGGAAAGGTCAAACAGTAAGCCACCTCGCCTACCCTGCTGAGGATCTAGATGGGTCCGATGAACATTGGAGATAATGTGCCACCTCGGCCACATCTCCATAGACCACATTGAGGTGAGACCCTAAAAAACATGGTATCCATCATCGAACTCCAGTGGTCTATGTCTCCTATTATTATAGGAGTTTAGTTTGTTCTGTGCAGTCTCCATCCACTCCTAGAAGATCTGTACCTTCTCCGTCGTAGCTCATACCATCTCTGGTCGGTAGGCAGTTGGCCGACTTGGTAAGTCAGTCGACGATCACCCTTCATTGCTTACAATCTCAATGAGCTGCTAATATTTCTACTTTTTCGAAAAGAGAAATCATGTCTCATCCCCTGGATGAACCATGTTCTTCACCTAATACAGTCAATCCTGACATGAACAGTACTATTCAGATCTTGGATGACTTCATAAGGCCTCGACTCTACTACCAAGAGATTCAACCCACACTCTCGCCTCTAAGGGTTGAGTCACACTGTTCGGTATCAGGGTGTGGTCACTAGGTCTCCTTTAGTATGAATCTTTAAAGTGAGGGTCACATCAACAGTTTTTATCTAGAACCTCTCAGTATCGTTCCAACAGAAAGGACCGGTAAGTAAATGTCACAAAGATAAGTGTATTTTATTACTGCAGATCATAGTACAAGACACAAAACAACCACAAACAACAACATCAAGGAAAATAGAAGCACCAAGAACAAAGACCTCCATGCCTAGAACTAGTTCTGCTTCTGTCCACAAAGGATATCAGCAATGTGACCAGCTACTCCGTCGCCTCTCCTAGCATCTGAATTCCAGTCCTCCTGCTGAGTGCATCTGCAACTGCGTTCCCATTCTAAAGATTATAGAATACCTCGATGTCATAATCCTAGAAGAATTGGATACTCAAAACTCTTGCTGCCATGAGGGTAAGGCTAGCCGACTCAAGAGTGATCGGTCGCACCCTCCTTTTCATGAGTTTATCATGTGCTTCCTGGGGTTTAATTTTCGTCGACCAAGAAAAACCCATACCAACGTTGTAGGTAAACCATGATCTGTTTGACTAATACAGTCAGTCTGGGTATGAACTGTGGTTGTCTAGTACATACCCAAACAAACATCGTAAGGCCTCGACGCTTCCACCAAGAGGATCCAACAGAAACTCCTGCCTCAAGGGAAAGATCACACTGTTGGAGTAAGTGTGATTATCGAGTCTCATCACAATGTTATATCCAGACGTGAGGTTCATGTAAATGGTTTAACTGTAAACTCTAGGTCTGGGACTAGATTCGTAGAAGGAATGAATGATTCGTATCAATGTCTTTTGATACGGCATCTAGTAGTAGACACCGATCATTCCTCGAATCATCTCTAGATCATTTCGGTCGCACTCCTTGTCCGCATGAAACTAATCTCTTCCCCTTCACTCCATCTCCCTAAGCCTAGTGGGGACTACAAAGGTTAGTGGTTATAACATATTGATATGTTCACCTCCACCTCCTCAAGCCAATCCTCAGCCGCCAGTGAGTTGGGATCACCTCAGAACCTGAGGGGTATCTGATGTTGAAACATGTGTAAGGAACTCAGCCTACATGTGTCATCTACCGGTAACACCAGTTGGAACAGCTGACCAACAAGTAGTGATATAGAATTCACACTACCAAAAGGTACTATCTAAGGCATCGTTCCACGTACCTAAGCCTCATCACTATGCGGACCAACTTTATGGTCACTCACTAGGATACACCAGTAGAAAATATCTCTATCTGCTCTATTAGTGTCTAAACTAGGAGTAGAAATCTAACAATCGCCTCCATCCTGTCCACTACTGCCTAGGAATCTGTCTCACCATGTATCCTCGGAGGCCTCTATTACAGGAACTCGTGCAACACACCCGGTCAGCATGCACCGTCCACAAGTACGGCTGGTGGCATCTGCTACCTAATGAGTGGTGGTGCGGCTAGTACACCACCTGAACGTGACAACATAGAAACAGGGGCTGACACTGGAGTATCATCACTCGGTGGTCCGTCATCGAGTACACACTCCAAACTCCAACTGACTGTCTGCGTGGAGACATCATGAACAGATGCGACATGGTCAAATGATTAAAACCTGACCAGGTTTGAGGTGACATAATGAAAACTTTTGGAAACACACATGCAATCAGTGATTTCTTGAACTAAGTTGGAAATCATTAGTTAGGGTCCTGGTGTATGGATACGTTGGCCGCCGCACCAACACTGGACTCCCTGAACTGAAGACCACACTTGATACCTTTAACACTATTGCTTCACAAAAAGTAATGATCAGAGTCATGATTTGTATGGTAGAACTGGCTCCACTGATACCAATTTTTCATGACCCATCCTCAGGGCCCATTTCGTGACTACCCCAAGCACGCCTTCCATAGGCCAGGGGCTGGTGACTAGCACCAAAGGAATAAATCCCAATAACTGGGAATGCATTTCCATTATAAAAAATAAACACATCCAACTAGAGTAAAACCGGAAGTAATAAACTATGTACAAAAGATACTGATGAAAAGTAAATGGGCCAGAATACAAACCCAACTGAAAAGATACAGCTACAACTGAACAAAAGTACAACAGAAAAGACAAACAGCTGGAAGATAGAAGCAGCTCCTGGGACATCCACCTCGGATCCTACCTGAATGGTAGGTACAGATAGCCTCATCAACACTCATTCTGCCAAACTCCTCCTAGTACCATTTTGTCATGAAGTCCACCTCTGGGTACTGACTAATCGTGTGGTCCACCTCCAGGTACTGAGTCTCTGTGAGGACCACCTCTAGGTACTGACTCGTCCTTGTACACTCGGTCTTTTTCAGCATTGTTTGTCGTCTGCATCCAACACAACGAGGTGCGGGCATAGCCTGTGCTGGGGTGAATATAAAGATACTCAGTAGGGACCCCGAGAACCTCAAGGTCTCACTAAATCCAACAAGGATAACCATAATGAAGGATCTCAACAGATAACCATTACATAGGCATAAGCCCATACTTATACTTAAGTTATCAAGTAACCCATCTCAATCATGAGGAAACACAAAGGTTAAGAACTAAACGGATAACCACTAAAACTGGAGAACTTATTCTCTTTCGAGTACAGTAGCCATGTCATGACTCCGAGGTTCTACTAACTAACCTTAAACTGCTGAAGTACTCATCCTGTCAATTACTGTGGGTCTGCTGCCAAATACCAGGTGCTCTCTCCGCTGTGGGTTTGCCACCAAATACAGGGTGCTCCCCCTAATAGCCTACAGAGGTAATTTTCTTGTCGAGTACAGTAGTCCTACTACCAAGTACCAGGCACTCTGTCTACCTTGGTTCTACCTCCACCAAATACCGAGAGCTTCGTCAACTGGGCTAGTCGACTCACCCCAAGTCGAATCGGTCAAGCAGTCATTGGTTCCATAGCTACTAGGTCTCTGCACTCCGTACGCTCGTCTCCAGGAGGATCCGCTCCACGATCTCTTGTTTGATACTCCAAGTAACAAAAATTACCAAATAGAAGTATCACAAAGGACTGCCTCGTCACAGGTGTCTGAGCGCAATGGATGGGGCGTTAATCGGATGCTCGGTCTGTGAGTTATTATACTTTTCATCCTGAGGGAACAGTTGTTTTTGTAGATGAACAAACCTGATCATATCTCAACTATACCCCAATCTCTCATGGGGTATAATCAAATGAATAGTTTCTCAATTAGATTACCAACTCCGCTGACGGTTCTTCAAACGGACGTCCGGTCTAAAAGTTATCGGCCTTTCTGTTCAAGGGGCCCAGTTGGTTTCTAAGCTAAAACCAACCCAACTATACACCAACTACATCCAAACCTCAGGATAATTATGCAAAAATATTTGTCACATCAAAAGGAATCCAACATAGCTGAAGGCATGTCAATCAGACGTCTGATCCTTTAGATATGTGTGTTTCCGCTCCGAGGGCCCGATTTGTTTCGTGTTCGAACCAACCCGACCATACCCAATCTTCACCGAAATCTTGAGTGTAAAATACCGAAACGACCGTGTCGATCAATGGAATCCTACACAATATATGGTGTTTCGATCGGAGTTCCACAACTCATGTTATGACTATTTATCCAAAAATGGTCTGAAAATAGGGGTGTGGGCCCGGTCCAACCCGACCCAATACCCCCTAGGTCGGCCCAAACTGGGTTGACTCGACCCGGGTCCGGGTTTGGCCGAGTTGGACGCGGAGCGGCGCGGCGCGGCCCTACCGGTGATGTCCGGCTTAAACAGCGTGGCTGAGCAGAATCCGCGGAGTGGGAGGCACCACCCCTCACCGCTGATTGACACCGGCGGCGCTTTGTGCCGCCCCGCAGTCCCAGATCCCACTGCCGCGCAGGATCTTCCACCTCGTCGTCGCGACACATCCGTGGTGGGTCTTTTCTGGTAGTGTGTTGGGGGACCACTACCTCCAGGCAGCCGGATGGCTCCGGCCGCCACCTCCGGTCACCGACGCCGCCGCTCCGGTGTGGCGCGCCGCTGCCATGTTCCGGGACCACCGGACGTGCTCCGGTGGTCCGTTTTGTCCACAGTCTATGCCAGCGGCTCTCCCAGGACCCGCTCTTCACTAAGACGGATTCCAAATGCCTTTGAAGACCTATTTCATCATCGCCATCAATCCACAAACAAGAAATATTTTTCGGATGGTCTGGGATTGTTCGTTAGCCCATTCCCTCACCATTAGAGGTTTTCAATCAAGATCAAACTCAAAACCAATTCCGAAAATTAACCCTAAATCCAACACGTATGAACAAGTGATCTGCGGATCAACCGGTCAGAGGTTGGACTGCGCTGGTCGTTGTTTTTTCAAAAGGTAAATATAAATCAAATATAATTCCCCTACCGTGATAAAATTTTCAGGCATTCGTTCTTCGCGGGTAAAGCGTTGCAACTCCTTCAATGCCGATAAAGAACTGTCGTCAATGGTGAGTTCTTAGTGGTTGTATTTACTCCCTTGATGTGGAGGAAGAAAAAGAATTTCACCATCGATCTTCGTGGAAGCGGCGTTCTTTGTTGAAAAAGTTTCGTTCTTCGTCGGAGGGAAATTCTTTGTTCTTCACACCAATGCTCACCCAAAAACTCTAGAACATAACTAATATATTTCTCCACACAGCTAAAGCTCCAAGACTAAATAATATCTCTTTATATTATTTTTAATCCCGGCACCATGAATTTGAAATTCAAAAACAAACCACATAATTAATTAAATGAAGCTCATCTCATTAATTAGGGCATGTTGGAAAGAATTTAAGAGGGGAGGGGAGGAGGTGAGGGGTCTCATAAATGGGAGTGTTGGAAAAATTAAACAAGGGTGCTTTAATGGAGGGTTAATGAGAGTTATGGGGAGTTCACAAATTACGGAGGGGGTTTTGAAGATTTTAAGGGACGGTGAAGGGATGGGGATCGTGGGGGCCCCACCTCACCTTTATCTTCACATGGGTAGTTAGGTGCTTCAGGTTCCACCCTAACTCCCCCATGTAGGATAATACCACCATAGATATAAAAATAAAATTGCTTCATAATTTTATTCATTCATCATTTAATATACAATTTGTATCTTCTCTACCCGTGAAAATGCAACCACAGTAAAGGTCCCCATAAGCAATTACTGGAACTACAAGTTCATCAGTGACTTTAGATTTCAATTCCAAGCACTGGTTCAAATGATAAAAAAACCAGCTCATTCGTTTACTAAACGTACCTGATCTTAACTTCAGAAATCGATTTTGGGCGCCCCGGGCCTCGGTATCAGGTTCCGTCTGAAACTGTGAACTCATAAATTCAAAGAAATTATGGAAAAAAATTCTTTGAAATTTTCGGGTCATTACAATTATCATCATTCATGATTGTTTTGTTCAACATGGGTAAATGTTATGTGCTCTTTCATTACAAGTTGTTTATACAGGGTAGGTGTCAAATAACTCTAACACATTAATATGGGATCAATGATATCTAGCCATTTTCATGTCCATTTCTTGGTCATATAAATTTTAAATAACCCATATACTAGATTTTCATAACAGAAAGTAATCATTGCGAATGAATATAAAACAATATGTGCAATTGATCAGAAAAATTAATAATTTTAAATTAAAATTTCATTCTTATAATAAAAAATGATGGTTCTATATCATAGAATAAGTGGTCAAAATAATGTAAAAATTTATTTCCGTCAATATCAAGGGATAATATCTGATAGACATGATTCTAGAACCCAAAAATCTTATAAGAAATGATATTTACCATTATTTTAATAAATATATTAAAACATAAATTATGTCATATTTATTATTCTTATTCTCATTGATCTATCAGATTGTCTCTAATTATTTTTCATTCTTTTAGTGCACATTCCAATCTTAAATTCCACTATTGACATACACATAGTCTCAATAAATCGTTGAACATCGATCTTGGTATTCAGTTATCCCATATGGAGAAACCAATAATGTTTCATTATTCACCACTTATTACAAAATTATATATATATATATATATATATATATTATTCTTATTATTAAAATAGTGGAGTGTAATTTTATCTATTATAATTAAGTTATATTCAGTATTTTTTCTCTTTGTCTTGATAGACTTGTATTAGAAGAATCTATTGTGAAAAAACCAACAATATATTATACAGGATGTTAAATTTAATTTATAGTTAGGTTCAACAATTTTATAATTATTAAAAGGGACTTCATCTAGTAATGTATTTAATATATTATACATGTATAATAATTATAATGATATAATTATTATTTAATCACTTTAAATGTGCTAAAATAATTGATATTTAAGTATTTGTTGTTCAAGAAATAAATCTATAATTTTCTAAATGAAATAGAATAAAATAAATCATTCTCATTAATCAATAATTATACCCATTAGTTCTATTTAATATTAAGCAATAATTGATTATGAAAATATATATAAATATAAATAAATTTCATATTCATTAACATGAAAATAAGTCATTTTTAATGAATATTATATTTAATGAACTCAATAATAAATAATTATTCTAATATTCATATAACTAAATAATAATTTACATTAATATTTTTAATAAATACGTCCACAAATTTTTACATACTTATTTCCATGTGATAAATTCACAAAATATAACATTCAACTAACATATTATAATATAAAATGTTCGGGCACAAAATTTATGAGATCATCATAACATGATTAATTTGTAAACAAAAAGGCTGAATAATGTTTATTCATAAAATTAACTCATATAATAGTTAACTAAATTTAAAGAATTATTTACTTTGTAACACTCTATGTCTCTTTCCCACTCATTTTTGGTGAACAAAAATAATGTTCAAGAGTATTGCCTACAAAAATTTCATGACACCCATATATAATGTAAAAATGTTGTAATAAAAAAACTCTCCAATTAACGGATATTAAGTAATATAATCCCATTTTGTGTTTTCACATCTGTAATATTTTATATTTTTTTCATGACCCAAAAATATTAATTTGTATTTAATTTATTCTATGAAATTAAAAAAAGGATGAATAACTATAATCATGGTTTTAATTATTCCATTTAATTTCAATAAAATGGAAGTTGATATTTTTTATTCAATCAGAAGGTATAAATCCTTTATTTAATAATTAAATTAATATCATTTCACATGTGATGTAGAAAACATATCATTACTCATCAAGAGAATATATTTTCACTATTTTTAACAATCCTTCAATGTACATTATTTATAATATAGATTATTAATAATAGCATACCCACAAACCAATATATGTAAGAACCAGAAATTATAAAACAATAATATTTTATTAGATATATTATTGATAAGAGAAATACTAATAAAAAAACCCAAAAATATAGTTCATTAAATTTAGTATCTTCAATATCTTACAGAACAGAACCAATAAAAAATAATCTATAATAATATATTCTAATATAACCAAACCATTAAATTAAAAGGAATGTATAGTTATAAATATATTATTAAATAAAATGTTATAAAAAATAAAATATATATTTTATGTCTATTTATTATGAAAATTTAAAATAAATAAATAAATGAAAAAGTGGTTGATGAAAATATCTATATATTTTGAATAAATTATCTGCCAAACTACAAACATATGATATAAAATAATATTTAACACCAATTTATTTTTTTAATAATTTTATTCAATTTTGAATTATAATATCATAATTATCATAGGGTTTAAATTTTTATATTTTTTAAAAAAATTTATTCAATGAATACATTAAATATAGAATTTTAATTTAAACTGCTTTTATTTCAAATTATTTGTAATGAATTATAATCAATTAATTTTTTTAAATGTTACAATTATTACTATTATATATCAATTATTACAATTTAGGCCATTCTAATAATTTTCATGTTGATTGTTGTTATAAAAACAACAAAATATTTTGAAAAATTTCCTTCTAAAAAACTACTTTTTCATCAAATCTATGAGATAGATATTGAATTAAATATTTATATTCTATTAAAGAAAATTTATAAATTGAATTATATATTTTAAATAATAAAAAATTTTGTTACATAACATGTTCATCAATTTTTTTGACCATAATGAACAATAAAAACAACAAAAACAATGTGTCGTGGTTAAGGTAAAAAATGATTTAACAGAGTGTTAAAAAATATATAATAGTTTAAATGACCTAAAAAATTCTATAAATTAATGATAATTGAAAATTATGAACTTTTATTGTATAATTCCAATGAGTATATCAATTTGGACACTTTTATACAGTGGGAAACAGTGAAAAAAAAATTTCTTTTCAATAATCCCATGTATTCCCACACACCACACCAATAAATGGCCACCCCTCTCACATATTCTTAAAAAAAATATATTTTTGGATAGTTGAATACCTATAAAAATAAGCTTCTAACATTAGCAATCTCATCTCAAATAATTTTATTTCTTTTGAAATCCTTTCTATGTATAAATTATGAATAATCCTTAATATGTTTTCTAAGAATATATATATTTCTAAACTATGAGTTATTTTTTTCATATTCCTACATCTTGTAGTATTTTTCATTTACTCATATCTAACAAAATTAATATCTTTAATATAATAGGTAGTTATTAAATTAAAAATATGATTTATATCAATATTTTCTTCTCCCAAATGGGAAATAATAATGTCACTCATGCGTATGACAGACTACTACCTCATGAACTGATTGACTACAACCTCATGATATGATTTGATATGTATTCCAAAAACACCTATCACTACTAGCAATGATGATAGATATAATTTATATGAATGATATTTATTATTTAATTATACCAATGAATTAATTATATAATAAATTCATTGTTGACATATAATTATATTGGATACATGGTAACGTCATTTGTGTGTATGGTGGACTACCTCCTCACAAAGTGTTGTAATTATTTTTTCACTAACAAATTATATTGATGTTAATAAGGATAATTTTAATTTACATATAAGGTATAAATTATATTATTATTATAATTTTAACATATTTATAATTAACAAAATGCAATATAACATTTTATTTCATACATTTTTAATAACATATATTTGATAACATCGTTCGTGTACATATATATGACCACAATCATGACGCAATTTGAAAATATTTTCATCAAAACACCACATGGATGACAAAGGTATGTATATTTAAAAATAAAAATGGTATTTATTATATTATATAATTCTCTAAAGGTAAAATATTACTTTCCTATCTTCCAAAATGATCGTTGAAAATATAAATGTTAACCCTGAAAACATATGTAGTTCCATTTATTTGACTATATCTTAAATAATTTCCCAAACCCATCATTAATAATTAGTCTAAAAATTAAAAATGTTATATATATATATATATTATATTTTTATCATTATTATTATTCTATATATGATGGAATTGTATAATATGTGAAATAACTAGATCATTTGTGACATAATAGTCATAGGAAAACAAGGAAAATATCTCCGAAATTAATAGAATTAATGAATGATTATTAATGAATGTATGATAATATTTAATAAATAAATCATATATTATTATATAAATATTAATAAATTTATTTTAGAGTATAGTAACCTTTTTAAAAAACTATATAGGATTTGAAGTCATTTTTCCCAAAATAACCCATTAACTAAATGACTTCATCTAAATTTCCCTTAATTGAGGAATATTTTATTTTTGTGTACCAAATTTATTTTATTTAGTGTATATAAATCCAAAAATAATTTAAATAAAAGGGATCCAAAATAATTCATCATAATTTGTGATTCAATTTGATTTATTTCACACAAGGGTATTTACCTTAATAATTACCAACCTGTAAGTAATTTGATTACACTATTTCATTTCATTGGGTTAAATTAATTCATTATTTTATTCTATATTATAATATTATGTGCATAATGAATTCATGTTTTTCTTATATTTCCACATGTTCCATGGGGATATAAATTTGATACAAATAATCAAAATCTCATATCAATGTATAATAATTTCAAATTTTCATTTCATAATATCATTCTAGTATGAATTGTTTATACATGAATTAAAATCGAATTGAATTATTTGTTATGTACTTAATAAAAAATTTCATTTCATTCTATTATTTTTATTCAGTAACGTTTTTCATGATATAAAACTATGTTTTCACACTTTGGTAAAAAATATTAACAATCTGTTTAATAAAATATAACATTATTTCACACTTCTATCAGAAATATATTTCCTTAAAAAATAATGTTTTAATACAATTATAAATTATTTTAACCATTTTTTAAATTATTTAATAAATATATGTTTCTCACATTATTAAATTTTTGAATAAAATAATAATGTAATATTGAATTTTTTTCAAAAAAAGTTTATCATTTAGATTTTTGGAATATGATAATGGAATAATTTTTTTATATACTGACCCTATATATAATTTCCTGCTTTCATGACCCCTACATGTAATAAAAATTTTATTATTATTATTACTAATTATTTAAATAAAATTTATATTTTAACAAATATGGTGGAATTATTTTTATAAGTAATTTTGAAAATAAGAATAATATGTTCCTATTATTTTTTATAAATATTTTTTTGTATATATATTATTGAATGAAAAAATTATTATTTTATATACACTCATCTTGGGATATTTTGTATTGATAACATCCAAATTCTTACCCTATATGTTGTTTTGATAATTTTTTTTATCTAAAGTATTAAATTCACATTCATGGTTCATTTTGTTTAATGTTACCTTGAAATTAGAACATTATATTGATCATTATACATTAACTTTTGTATAAATATTCATATTATATATCATTGATATAATTATATTTTAAAATATATATCATTTATATATAAGGTGTATAAAATTATATGTAAATTGATTTAATTGGGAAATATTGATAATTATTTTTCTATCTAAAAAATGATATTTAATGTCGAGGAATGTAGTTCATTAATTAAATATATTATTTTATAGATGAGGATTTATATGGAATGAAGATATTTGGATGAACTGGTTATTGATTTACCATCAATGCATGAGTTGTCTCATGAGGTGAATTTTTATACTTGTATAAAATTGTCATATTCTTATTGTTTTAAATTTTCATGTGCATTATCTTTATTTTAGTTGTATCTAGATGCCAAATATAATCTTTTGATATAAAATTTAATTCACATCCTTATGAATTTAGTTATTATTATTATTAATGATCCTTTCTCATGGATATTATATCTGGCTTAATTTTATTCTCTGTTTGTTTATTAAATGTATTATATTTTCAGATATATAACATGTAATATTGATTATTCCTTATCATATTTTCTATGTTTTTTAATATTATATATTCTCTAGATGAAATTAATTATTAGTTTACTTATTATATCGAACATGTTTTCACTTATTTATGATGCCATTATTATTATTAAACATGTTATTTTCATAATGATGTTATATCTGGATGAAATTTATTATCAATTTAATTATAACAAATGGTTTCAGTTTTTTACTATTCTGTGTTGATTATTCTTATTTTTTGAAAAATTTTCTATGTTATACATATACCTTACTAAGAAATTATGATCTAAATTATTTTGGTTCCTCTCCTATTAATCCATAGATTATATTATGATTGGTATGTAAGGATATTATCCTTGGAATAAAGTAATTGTTTAAAAAAATTATGTTTTAATATATAATCTCAAATATACTATATCAATCATTAGTGATTTTATTTTACCATGAATAATATTCAATAATGTCCCCTAAGATCTGATTACCCATGTATTATTCCAATATAAATAAGAATACATAGGCTCATGTCTATATGGTTAAGGGTAACTATAGTTTGTGTATGGTTATTTTTCAAAGAAAAAATTGTATTTGGAATTAAGAAAACATATATTAGTAAACATAAACCAATGATGTAATTTGATTATAATTGGAGAATAATATCCTAATGTTTTTGTTAGAAAAATATTATATGGCTATTTATAGAAACATATCTTTGTATGAATAAAAAATATTGACATGGTTTTGGAATAGTATTCACTTGTAGTATAATAATGAAAAGGGAATATTTATATTGACTTGATCAGCACATAGTTCATGAAAAAGAGATATATAGCGCTCCTAGTATGACACTCCCATGGTATATTCAAATTATTGTTTAAATTTACATTACAAACCATTTTTAATTATTTTATTTTATTTGAAAAATTAATTACTGATGTTGAAACTATGGTGTATTATATTGAAAACAATGTTTCATTTTTTACAAATCCAATAAATATCTATATGTATTTCACAATAAGATTTATTTTTTCAAATTATGATTTTTGGTTATATATAGTTGTTATAACATGAATGAATCATGTTCTCACAAAATATGATTGTCATGGTGGTGACTAGAATAAAAAAATGGCATGATTACTGGAGTAAAATATATATTTTTATTATTATTCATCTATATATATTTGAATATAAAAAAAAAATTTATACAACTCCTATAATCACCAAAATAAATAAGTTTTACGTTTTCAATGAGCTCGGGTGGTGGATTCCATGGAATAATTAAGGATCAAATTAAATCAAGTGAAAAATATAAAAACATGTTCTCATAAAGTGTGTCTTAAAAGAATTGGAAAATGAATTTCTTTTTTGGAATATAATGGTGTAAAACAAATAATTCTTGATAAAAAATAGTGAGTACAGTGGAATGAAATAACTCTAATTTTAAGGAACCATTTAATGTTGATAATGATAAGTATGTGGAACATGAGACTTTTCTGACTGACATCAATTTTTCGAAGTTTAACTCATAGACCATGGAACGATTATTGTTGAAATAAATTTGTTCAGGTATTTATTAATATTTTAAAATTAAATTACAGATTTATTTTTACTACTAATATTATCGACACTAGAATGTTGAAAAATTTACTGATTCAATTAAATTAAAATTTATTATATGTATCTATTATTCGAATAGTTATGCATAACATTATGAGATTATGAGATTAAGGATTATCATATGTTCTTATTCATAAAAAAACCATTTGAATATTTGATTCGAAGGAATATAACATTATTATCGGTATTTTTGGAAAACATTTATGTATAACCACTAATATTTTATTGTATGTTGTAGTGAATAATATATTTAATAAAGATTGACTTTACTATTTTTCACATAATGATAGTGATATTGGTAAAAATTAAGGTTTTCTTATATATGATTTTGATCTAATTATGTGATGTTACAATTTTGGAACATAATACAAATTGTAATAGTATTGTTTTAGAAAATGGATTACATATTTTCTTGGAGAATACTATTCATGCGAGGCAAGGCCATGGGGCATGAACCCATGACTGAAGGACGATATGGTTTAACAGCCTACAGCTAGACTATATGATATCCATGTTATTATGCCATTAGTTAAACTACATGACCAATAAAAATTTATGTGGATATAATGGTGTTATTATTGATGATTACAGTATGATTTACCATATTGGATAACATGTTCTGACAAAATTGGTTTAAGAATATTGTTAGAGAGATATAAATATAAATGACGCTCTTTTGTGGATCTTATGATCACTTAAAACAGATATATTGTATCCTAGGTATAACATATTAATTTATATCATTTAATATATATCGTAAAGAATTAGATATTGCATAAATCATAATAAATAGATTAAATTATAATTATAAAATTGAAACGTATCATGTTTGTTAGTTTCCTTATATTCTAAAATTGTAAAATATTTCGTCAAATTTACATTATGAATAATGAAATTTAAAATATTTTCTACTAAATTCATATTTGATAAATTATGTGGTCTTTTAAATCCTCCTAGATTTATGGTTCTCAGGTCCTTAATATTCCATTGATCATTCAAATTATGGTGGTCAATGATCTATGCTATTCTCTATAATTATTTATATTGTTTCTCCTTCCCATAACCACCCCTGCACCCAAATTTCACATACAAGGAAACCTAGGTAAGTATTATTACATACTACACCATTATAACTCTTTATCTACTATTATGATAATATTTTATTAATTTTTTATGTTGTGAATTTTCAATATAATTATTTTCAAATACCAAACTCATTATTTATGAGAGCAATAAGAAATTTAGTAGACACAAGTTATTTACGTCGGGTTGGAATATAACATAACCAAATTATAAAATATTAACATTTATTTTAATAAAATATATTACATGAAAAATCAATACTAAAAAGCCCATGAAATATATTTATTTAATTTTAATCGCTTCAACATCTTATGTAACATGAAAGTATGTGTCTAGCTGAAATATAATATATTATGTCCTTACAACCAATCCATTGAATTAATTTTTATATATAGTATAAAATGAATATTAGAAATTATATTATTTAATATTTTAGAACAAAATTTTCACATTTTCAATAGATTAAAAATAAAATAAGAATAAATTAAAAGTAAAAATTTTTTTTTTTGAAAAAAACCCTATTACAAAAATATAGGTTTTTGGACATTTATCATATAATAATAAAATAAATTTTTATAAAACATTATAAAATTTATCTAATACCATGAGAATCTTTTATTATATTATAAATTCAAAATAAAATTATGTCGAATTCTTGAGATTTTCTTTTAAATATTTTCATTTTTCATTAATAAGTAAATATGCAAGTATTTTTTGTTGAAAAATGATTTTAACTTTATATTATTGATAATGGTAATTTATGTTAAAAATAATATTTAAAACGAAACTATCTTAATTAAATATCTATTAAAAAAATTTATTTGATTTGATTTAATTTGTTATAATTTTTTATTATAAATTGTTAGTAAAAATTGTAAAATATTCTATTTGAAAACTCTTTTTTCCCCATCTACATGATTAATTTTAAATAACATTTAAAAAATTAAAATAATCTTATGCACTAAATTTTACATCATATTATTAGTTTTAATAATTTATATTATATTTTATTTTCATATTATGTTTTTATAATTAATAATATTAAAAATATTAAATTTCTATTTTGTGATTTAGAAAAAAAAAACATTCTTTAAAAGGGGTTAAAATAAAAGTATTGTGGTTAAAATGACCTAAATTTTTTTTTAAAATAAATTTTTTGCCCATATATATAAGTATAATATCTATTTCACAGGAATAAACCGTCTTGAATTATTTTTTTATTTGAGAATCTTTGGTAGTATTTTTTGATAAAAAAAATTACATATCTCCCACTCACATCACCTATAATAGGACACCCCATATACTATCATATTAACATAATAAAACTATTTAGGATCCAAATAAACCACTGTAAATATATTCATAACATTACTTATATTATCCTTGATTATAATATTTCTCTCATAAATTCATTCTATGAATACATTATGTATAACCCAACAAATGTGGTATAATAATAGGTAAATTTCATAACTATTATTTTTTAGTTTATTTCGTATTCTAAATCCTTCTATAATAATAATATTATTATTATTTAATAACACCCTTGTATACCATATACTTATATGTTATTATATCAATTTCTTGACATGTATTTATCTCATCTTCCCTCAAATGTGAATCAATAACGTTGCTAATGTGTACAGTGTTATTCATCCTCACAAGTTGATGTGACAAGGTTTCCATAACACCATTTAATTGTTGGGTATGATAATGGATATAATGTATATAAATGATTTTTATAACATAATTATTCTTCTAGTGTAATTATTTATTATACAACTTTTATATATTTCTATTTAATATGGGATACTATTTTACTGCTCATGTACAACATAGAGTACCACGTCACAGAGCGGTGAGATAGATTTATCACAAAGTCTATACATGGAATGTAATATGGATATATTTAAAAAATATAAGTGATAAAAATATATATTTATTATATTTAAAAATTATGTATCATTCTTAATATAGTATCTTAAACCCTGGAGCTTTTGATCTTATGTGGAAATTGATAAATTTACATTACCGTCATTATTATTGATATTTCTGACCCAATATTAGTCCATAAAAATAATTAAAAAATGAAAACAAGGATCACTTAAATTATGAAGGACATTTTCTATTTATTGTTTATTATTTTTAGGAAACAAATCATAAATAAAAAATATTATGTCACTACATGATCATTTCTCTCATATAGACCAAAATTTATTATTTATAAATTGGACATGAACATCAAACATTGGAAATAAATTATAGACATAAATATTTCAACGTAATAAATTTTAATCTTTCTATATGTAATAATCTGATTTTTTATCTCAAATTCTCATTAAGGGTTAAAAATAACATAAAGGTTTTAATATCTATGATTATAATATGAGTGTATGTGTGTAATGACATAACAAATTTTCATGAGTTAACTATAAAATAAATAATTCCCATGAATACAATTATCTGAAAAACAAGTAAATGGAAATCTACATTAGAATCAATAATCAAGAGACTGATGATATAAATCACAATTATGAGAAACTTTATAAACAGATAGCAAGAATAAATAAAACACATATGTATCTTGGTACAGCATATTCACTTTAATCTAACATTATCCTTTAAAAATGGAATAACATTATGGTAAACTTATATACAAAATGAGATAGAGGTCTATCACAGAGCAACCCACGATTAGTTTATAAAGAACCATGCATTATTAATTTATCACAGAACCACCCCTCATTGGGTAATAATTTCCCCACCCATAAAATGTCTATTTACCATAGAAAATTCATAACACATAAAATATTTCATTTCATTACTATGTAATAAGATATAACATTAATACTTTTATAATATCATTAACCCCCGCAAAGTAACAAGACTATATGAAAATATCCTTGAAAAATTATTGATGCAAAGAAAAAAATATGTTCTATTTTATTATCTTTGTATCATGGTTATCAAATTGTTAATAAATTAGTTCTTTAAAAATATCATTTAAACATTGTTATCATATGGGAAGAAAATAGTTTCCATAAAAATCTTATTGAAACATGGTTATCTGGTGGAAAGGATACCATTTCCATACCAATATCAATAAATATAGATTATACTTTAAAAATTATCATTATACATAATAATATCATAGATACATTATTATCGAATGGAAAAAAATGGGTTCCATAATAATCCCTTTGATTAATAGTTATCCCTTGGAAATGAAATTGGTTATATAACTTTATATTTGAATCAATCATAATAAATACAATTTAATATTTAAGATGTTACTAATAAAAAATATCACCAATACAAGATATTTAACATAAATAATTTTTTACATTTATAAATTGAAATTTCAATAAAATTTCATTAACATTATTCTGGAGGGAAATAATCCAAAAACATTCATGTTGTCTCAGAAAATGTTGAATTGATTAAATTATAATCCAAATGAATGAATAACATTAAATGTTACTTTTAATTTGATATTTATATTGAATTAATGTTATTACATATCAACATAATAGTATATAAACCTCATAATAGAAGATATGTGTATAACATAAAAAATTTCTCAGTGAATATAAACATTGATAAAAATCAATTACCTCTTTGGTAAAACTGTAATAGTAATCCCCATAAATAAAATTTATATAAATTGATATATAAATTCAAATAATATTTCACAATAGAGTCCTAAAATACATTCATAGGTTTTACATACATCACACAACCAAAATACATGGGGAATATGGAATGTATCTCATAAAAATAAAAGTGAGATTAGATGAAAACTAAAAAAATGAGATAATTGGTCTTTAGAGTTAACTTATGAATATTTTAGATGATCATAATGTCATTATAGGTGTGTTTAATGCGGGATAATTTGTCCCATTCAATAGTGTCGGTAGAGTGGAATTATAGTAAATACAAAAAGGTATACACTATAGGGAGGCCCCTCTTGATTGATGTTATTAGAAATTATATAATAATAATGGGGAATGGAATTATGGTCCACAAATACTAACACCACACAATATAAATGAATTTCATTAGAAATTTATTCCTTTACTTATATGTTACCTATTTTTATTTTTATTTTTTAATTAAGGCAACATATTTTCTATCCTATTTAATACATAAATTAAGAATAATTTTATATCAGTGGTATTATAAAATTTACGGGAATTAATATTTTATATAAGAAGAATTAAAAATTAAAAAAAATTGGAAATTTATTTTAAAATAACCACATGTAATGTGAAAAAAATAATTCATTACCAATGACTATACATACTAGGATGTTTTTATTTGGGGGACAATTTTTTCAAAAAAAAAAAGATAAAATGATCAATTATTTTACCCTATTTAATTTTAATTAACAATTATAAATAAATTTATATAATATATTATTTTTAGTAATGTTTTAATCATTTAATAAAATATCACTTATTATGAAACAAGAATGTTCTCAATTTAAACATTAATTATTTAATAGAATTTAAAAAATATAATTAATTTAATGAAATTTGAATATAATAAGATTATATATATTTATAATTATTTATTAATAAAAAATAATGGAGGAAAAAATAAACCTATTTACCTGATTTTTACTATTTTTAGTATCATTCATTTTATTTTGTTATTCACTAAATAATCCATGCATTGATGTTTCATAATACATTAATATTTTACTATAATATGTTAAAACCAAATATAAATTATTATGAAAAAAATTTCATTTTTATTTCAATGAAATAATTATAACCAACAATATATTTTCATTCCTAACTCCCAAAGAATTATAGAAATTAAAAGGAAGAAAGGTCTATTTTTGGTTGTTTTCTTTTCATAACTAATTATATGGATCATCTTTATTGAATAGTTTTCACAATAATACATATAAATATATAATAATGTCATATCCATTGACATATTTCCATAAAATCAGTTTTTTATAATTTTATATTTCCTTTGGGAACATAATATAAATGTATGTCCACAATGTACACTCTTTTAATGCTAAATTTCTATTTTTATTTTTCATTAGCTTCACAATAATTTTTTTTTCAGAAAACGAAAGTTTCCTTAAAATAATTTATATATAATTTATTATCTTTTTTTATCTACTATTAAAAATAAATATAAGAGATGTAGCATAATTTAATTTCATATTAACATGACAGATGCGATGAAGAAACATGTTTTTTATACTAAATGATAGAAATGCTTGAAATGTTATAATATAAAATATCAATGTAAAATTAAATATGATTAAATAAATTTTATTGATTTATTTATAATTTGACTTATTCTAATTATAATTAATTTAAAATATATGTTACAGATATTTTTATAATATCAAAAAATGAAGTTATCCATTAAAATTTATTTTCTACTATTCATAATAAATATAAAACATCTCTCAAAAATAAAAAAATTCAACAAAAGAAAATTTTTGACATTTTTATTTCAAATATTATTTTTATTTTTTGAAATATTTTTTATTAAATTTTCAATAATTTGTTTTAAAATATTTCTTCCACTAATAAAGGAATTTTGTTTTATAAATAGGACAACTTATATTTAAAATATGTTTTTTTTAAATTTTATTCAAATAAATAATAATTTATCAATTGAAAAATATTTTATTGAATATATATACTTTAAATTATATTAGGATTTTACTATAATTGTGAATAATTTAAATTATTAACATAATACTCTTTGTGGGATAAAATATTGTTTTATTTATAAACATCCATCTTTTATATTCTGTTGGGTTTCATAATAATTTTTAATTAATTAGTGAAAAATGAAATTATTATTAATATTATGTAATATGTTCTTTAAAATCATGAAATGTTACATCCTTGCCTCATTGGAATGAATTTCTCCATTGAAATTCATTTTCGTTTTCAGGGGATTAAAATTTATGGAATTTCATTATAAAAACCACCAATAGATAAATAAAATATGAATAAATGTCCATAAAAATTTATGGATAGAATAATGAAAGTATCTAGAAGATACACATAACTATGATGCCAAATAAGCAGAGTATATTTGAAAATAGGCGAAATTACAAATAATTATTGAGTTTGATTAAGGTCATTGATCACAATCAAGTGAATGGCAATTGTAATTTTGAAGCCCTCAAAAACATTAATTTCAACTGATTTCAAAGAACATTTATTCATTATAATTGAAGGTACTATGATAATAATTTTTTTATGATCCTTTTCAAAGAAATACATAATTTTTTTCCATAAAGTCTACGTGGGAAAAATATACTTACTTGAGGAGTATAATTTCTTAAATTATACAATTTACACCAATATATCATATTTTTTCAATATCATTTGTATTCAAGATGATATTTTATTTCATAGTGTAGTAAAAATAAATTTTAAAGAAAAAATTACAATAAAACGGATTATAATGCTTTTCCATATGTCATTATATATTTACCAAATCTTAAATTATTAGAACATGCTATGATAATTCCCAAAATTAGTAAACATTTATATTATTCACTAATAATCAATATTCAAAATTAATACCCAATGATCAAATGAAAATATCCCATAAATAATTATAATTATACCAATTCGATCAATTTCTATGTTAGTTCAAAACACGAGGATTATAAGTATTTAATCATATATTCATCTATTATAAATCAAAAATTATCCATTAAATTAAATCCAATATATATCAATAATTATCATTATTATTACCTATAAACAAATATTTTGGGTAAATAGGAAAACATATAGGCCATAGGTAGTGCATGAAACTCATATTTTCCCTCAGTCAAGTGTTCAATCCCCCCCCCGCATATCCTAATGCGATGACATTCCACCAAACATATGTTCTGTGAAAATTTTAGTACGTTTTTTTCAAAAAAAATCATTAATATAATTTATTTTGGTCTAAAGGGATAAAATAACTAAACCAAAAAAACATCTCAAAAAACATCATCAATAACATAAATACTTATACAAATTAAAAAAAATGTAATGTTTCTTTATACATTATTCTTATGATCAAACATAAGGTAATAGTCATATAATGTTATCCATATCTCCTAATTTAACCTCTTATTAAAACATAAAAATATACGTTGTTATATAAACCAACATTTGAAACCAAATATAAATTCCTAACACATAAACCCACATATCCCATGCATAAATACATAAGATTACATTCTTGATATTGATACTGATAATTATGACCCAATATTTTCCCATCAAAACCATAGAATATCAAAAAGTTAAAATGAATCAATTACATTCTGGATGACCTTTTATGTTTTGAGGTTTATAAATTTATAACATACTCATACATTAATAATTCAGAATTTTTCAAATTCATATTTCCCCATTTAGTCAATATTTTCTAATTTCACAATTTTTCTTCATCATCAACCTTGTGAAATTTGTTTTTTACATAAATAATTGAATTTTTTTATATATTCAATGGAAAATGAACCATAATATTTTTCACCTAAGATGATTAGTAATGTTAAAAAATAGAATTAAGAGTTGATTTTATTCTATGATCATAATATATAATTAGCTTATGAGGAGATAATCTATGTTCATGAGAAAATAATAAATTAACTCATACAAATCAATACATAGATCATGAAAAAATAGAATGCAAAATAGTCATCATAATCAATAATTATAATATATGTGTTATGAATCATTATCATGAGAAATATTATAAACCCTAGTAATCTTAAAAAAATGTATGTATCTTGGGACATTATTTTCACATCACTCTTATATTTACTCATACAAATGGAATAAACATACAGTCAACTTATATAACTAATTAATTTTTGGGAAATCATAGAACCAAACATATATATTTGATCATAAACACAACAAACATTTTTTTTACCTTGGATCCACCATTCATTGGATTATAACATAACCACTCGTTAAATTTCTAAGTACCATTACATAACCACAAAACATAGAAGGGTTCATTTCATCAAAAACTCAAATGATAATCCATTTACCATTTTATAACCTGTTTAACTAATTTAATGAAATTTGTTCTATAAAAATATCATTGAAACCTGATTACATCATGGAAAAAAAACAATTATCATGAAAATATCATTGAAAAACATATATCTCTTTTAAAAGAAATTTATTCTATAACAAACTATTTGAACCATGATTACGCAATAGAAAATTAATATCTTCCAAAAAAATATCATTAAAGCATTGTTATCTCGGAGATAAATCATCAATAAAAATCTCATTATAACATTCTTATCACATGGAAAAAAATTAGATTTATAAATATCTCATTTATATATGGATATCCCTTTGTAAATAAACATGTTACAGAATAATCTCATTAAAACATGGTAATCCTATTGAAAATAAATGGATTCTACAATAATATAATTGAAAACATCCTAATCCGTCCATTAAAATAATGGGTATTGTATCAATAAAAAATATTCCAAGTGGAGAATAATAATCCAAGTTTAAATTTGAGGATTAGGATGTAAAATATCCTTAAAAATATGGGAAAAAATTATCGAGTAAAATAACTCATAAATATTCAATGTGACTAATACCACTTTGAAATGTTTTAGTCACAATCCTCGTGAAGAAATTAAACTAATTGAATATAGGAATATTATGAGAATATGGGTATTCATGATATATGATGTCAAAGTAGTAGTGTATAATCCATATAAAATATGATAATTGCATAACATAAAAACATCTAAAAAACGTAAATTGTGATAAAAATCAATTAATAGATGGTAACCTATACAACGTAATCACCATAAATGTGTGACACTCAAATGGATATTTATATCCCAGTATATTTAAGTATAATAATAATAAAATTCATTCTAGTGATTTATATACCCTATAAATAATAATAGTTGAAGATTTCATCTATATAATAGACAGAGTACTGAGATGAGGAATATCCCTTAATCCTTTAGTAGTTTTTGATTCATGAAATTCTTTATTTAAGAAAATAAATTAAATTATAAAATATCTCCAAATTATAATTTCCCGGACCCACCTGGTCCATTAATATCCTAATTTATGATACTTGTTGTGTCTTGGGGACAATCAGTTACTCATTAAGGAGTTTCAAAAATTCTGGGTCGAATGAATGGTGAAATCAATTAGTGTCAGTGTCAGCGAAGAGAGTTGGTTGCACTGATCCACAATGGTTGCAATAATGGGAGTCAATGACTCCACATAGTGTCAACGACACCGATCAACAGTCATGGCACTCATTGGTGTCTCCTTCACTAAAGATATAATAGTGACATCGATTGGTGTTGGTGGCACCGACGGTTAACGGTGGTACTGAAGGTTAATGTTGGATCCAACGGTGCCAGGGAGATGGTGTTAGGTAGACGATGCCAGGGCAACGATGCTTGGCCAACGGTGCCAGGCCGACAGTGACTCAACTAACAGTGAGTCCTCCACTGTTTTTCTAGGACCATATTTTTTTCCCTGGTAATGTAACTTTTGATAAAAATGGGTTTTAATAAACTTTCCATATCCTTTTAAAGTAAAAGATATTTTATATTCTCAATAGTGGGGAGACCCTTGAGCAAACCAATTTTTTTTCCTTTTTCCTCAGTGTCACACCCTTTTTGTGCTTTATATTTTCACCCCTATTACGTGCTTTCAATATTTAAATGGAATCTATTAACTCAAAACCATTTTCTCTACTATCAAATGGAAGAATTATTAAATCTCAATTAATTCCAATGTGCTGAACTGCCCAACCGCGTGGTTGAGCCCCGATTTGACTTTTATGTACATCGAAGTCCTTTGCCTAATTTTAGGATCTGGCCTTTTCTTAAGTTGAGGTCATCTCTCATTATATAAATTCTCTCTATCTGGATGAATTTGGTGTCCCTCTTCCATAGACGAAACATTCCAATGATGGAGCCCTTTCCTCTATCCCTTGGAGCCTTTTAGTTTCTTGCAACTGGAACTTCCCCAATTATTGGAGAGAGGAGAAAACACCAATCATTGAACTCCTAGGTAGGGCCATCCTTCGTCTCTCTTTACACTGTATCATGCGGGGTAGGAATGATAATGCTTCCTCAGGGTGATGATGAATCCAAACCATAACAAAGACAATAAAAGGTTCCTAAGAATGAAAGTTTGTGTTTAATGATGTTCTTTTCATACTATTTTATTTTTATTCATATGTTATGATTTTTATTAGATTATGTACACTATAAATAGATGTTGTTTATGGACCATTCCTACGCACAAATGAACCATTGTTTCTTTGTATAAAATTGTGATAGAATGGAAATCATATGGAAACTGGTTAATCATGTAAATTTGAATGATCAAATAGATTCTCAATGAATATAAATCCTTGTGTGGTCACCCCCGTTAACATATATAGAGGAATGAACTTGATAAATATGGTGGTTAAATATGAAAACTCCTTTGTTTTTTCTGCTAATAAGAACGTATGTTCTGCTTGAATCTAGTGTGGTGATATGGATGGGGATGAGATCTCCTTTTGATTAGTGGATCGTTTGTGGATTTGAGGAAGTGTGAAGATGTATGCTGAGGAATGTTTTAGTTCTAGTACATTGAATTATCTCATAGATATCATTTTTTGTTTTGACTTTACCAGAAAACTGGGTGTGAATGCATCAGTTTCTCTCTGGGTGCCATTTTTAGTCCCAAGTTATTTTGACATGTGGGTGTGCCTGTTAGTTTTTCAGTCATTGGGAATTAATTTTTAATGAAACAACTTGAACATTATAACAATAATTTTTGGTGCTCTAGTTGTGGATGTTATACATTGGGTTGAGTGCTTTTTTACTATACGTATAAAATTAGTTCTTTTTTTATTCTCACCTCTCCCATGTTGAAAATAACATGCCAAAAACACCCATTTCATGGGGGAGGGTGTTTTCCAAACATTCAATTCAGTGGTGGGTTATTAAATTTTTCCTTCCCTCCATCCGAAGTCACCCTAGCCACTTTGGGTAGGTTGTGATGTTCTGCGGTCAATTAAAGCCCAAGACTCATCAGGTAGGGTACGTTGTGGTGGTTGACCTAGTTTTGTGTGAGACGATTTGTTTCCCATTTGTCTTCGACATGAGGACAATGTGCCTGCAGTAGTGGTTATGTATGGTTGTGGTGGCTAAGTGTTTACTAGTGGGGATGCGTGGTTTTCGTCTTCCAAATTTTTGTGAGAATGATGTGTGGTTGTGGAGACCCATATGGTTGTTGTTGGGGAGTCAGTGGGACTGAAACAAAAATGGATAGGGAGGTCCGACACGTAGGATGACTTCAATTACTGATGGGAAATTGGTGTTGGGTACCCAAATATAGATGTTATATTATTATTATATAGTTGACTTTGTTTCATTGGGGAGTGTTCATTGGTACAACTAGGTGGATAGTTTCCTTGAAAGGTGTTTTGGTTACATCTACTTCTTCATAGGGAAATATAATTCCTCTAAACTTGTGCACGAGAGATTTGGTTTTTCACTTCTATGTATACCATTATACTCTCCCAACATATATAAAACATCTTTAAGGATTCCATTTGTAATTCATGGACTATGAAGGTATATAATAGCTTTTACGTTGGGATATTTTCTATTGATGTTTTATTTTATTTTGGTACTTTTGCATTTTGAGTTTTATTTTACTTTGTTTGGGTTTATCATTGAACATTTCTGTGGGAATGATTTTTTGATTTACTTTTACTTTCACTTATAGAGTAGTTGGTTAATACCATATTATCTGACGATACTACTAAATAAAAAGGATAATATATTCCATATTTCATGTGATTCTCTACCATCGGTGATAATTACCACTCTGGAGAATATTGAATGCGGGTCTTGGGGGTTCATTATCTCTCATTCAAATTGATGAATGTTCTAGTAGTTTCTTATCCCTTTAATCATCTTTGTAAAGGTGGGTTGTGAATGAATGGTATCAAAGGGATTCTGGATGGGAGATATAATGTAGTTCAGAGTTAGGCATAGTGATGATTTCATGGGATTTTAGGGAAAAATTGTAGGGAATCGTTGTGTGTGAAATAGGCTAAGAAATACCAGCTAGGACATGAGATTTTAGCCTCACACCCCCACCCCCATGATCTGAAGCATGTACTCTAGACCTAAAAACCAACAATGTTAGTCTACACTTATTTTAGGGTAGTGACCATAGGAAAGGAATATGTATCATAATGGAATGTGTTCTTCTGTTTTCTGAGTTTTTGTGGAGATTAAAATGAATAATAAGTTTAACCAAAATTTAAAATTAATCTTCAAAACAACATGGGATTTATCATTCCTTGTTTTCCTTGAAAAAATGGCACCCATAAGACGAATAGGAGTAGTGTAGGCTATATAGGACCAATAGGAAAAATTGTTTTATCAGAAGAGGTATGATTGGGAGGACAAGGACGACAACTGATAGTAGATGATTCATGAATATTAGTGGAGGAACCACATAAAGTACTGTGGAAGCGTCTCATACATAGAGAAAAAAATTGCATGATGAGTTTGTGATACTATTTAACATGGATCCAGATTTAGATGAGTATTAGGTTCCATTAGACAAGATCCAGTTGCATGGAGAGGCATTTCTATCATGGATTCTCTACATCGGGGAGAAGAGGGATGTTGAGGATTCACTTAGAGACATTGAGAAGGAGAACCGGGTGTAATTCCATTATTCCACGATGAATTCTAAGAAGTGTCAAGAGATATTATCCCTCCAGAAAGGTATTATAATAGTGAGGGAATTGGGGATCATGTTCACTGATCTAATTTCAATTTCTTCAGACCAATTTCCAGATGAGGAGTCTCGAGCGAGTTTTTTAAAGGAAGCACTATAACTTTTTCTCTAGTATGTTGTTAATCCCTTCACTCTAGAGACATTATTGGAGAATCATAAGATTGGTGAAGTGGTGGAGAGGATGCACATACTTGGATCTGTGATGTGTTAGGGGTTCCAGTTGTGCTCATAATTGGGTAAGTCCATCATAATTTGACCTCATGTATCATGTACATCAAAGTTTTGGCCGGCGGGGTGAAAGCCTCAACAATTACTGTTTTCATCTCCGGGTCCTTGCCCATTCTCTGTGAGCCTTTGACAATGGTGCTTCATCTGTTGTAGTATTTTCCACCTTCAGACTCATTTTCTAGAATTGGAATAGTACAATATATGTGGGAAGGTTTAATTCCCACCTCTACAGTTAAATATTCCAAATAGTCCCTTTCAACTATATCAATAGAGACCATGAGCTCCCTCTCCTTTTAGAGTATATGTTGGATGATGTAGAAAACCTCTTGTCACTCCTCAAGGGTTGTTCCTACGACATGGTCAGGGAGGCAGACTATAGCTGAGGGGTAGAGGATCTGGTTGTGGGTAGTTGCATGCCACAAAGGCATTAGTTCCATCAGTGTCAAAGGTCATTCGAGGTATGATCAGTTTGTATAGTAATATTTCATATTCCTTGTTTGATTCAATAGATTCTCACTCTTTTTTTTTACCCAGTATATCCCATTCTCTTGGTCTAGACACAGTAAAATTTCTCATTCCCATGGTATTGAGTACACTAGTAAAAGGATAGACCATATTGTCTTATGATTTCATGGGATATATAATGAGTATTGATCCACATAAGTTTGGAGGCGACATTAGTTTTCTATAGAAACATCCATATGATGTCAATAGGAAAAAAATGTCTGTTATATTTGTGTTCTATTATCCATTGCATCCGAAGAAGGGTATTTTTTAGACATGTGTGGACAACTTGTGACTTTTTTTGGTGAGTGTGGTTTCCAGTAGGGAAGCCAGGGATTGGAGCCCCTTAATTCCTTGTTAGGTGAGATTTTATTGGAGCCGGACGATACAGAGTAGGTAGATTTATCAGGGGTCATCAGTGATTTTATAGACATCTTCCCTAGATATGTGGGTACTCTACCCCCTTTTCGCGATGTTGAGATTGGGATAGACTTGAAACCCGGTACCCATCCAATTTCAATGGATCCCTATCAGATAGTGCCTTCTGAGTTGTGGGTGTTATAGATTCCGATTTATTATATGATGAAGAAGGTTTTTATGTGACTGAGCACATCATCATGGGGTGCTCCAGTCATGTTTTCAAGGTAGTTATATGGTGGTCTCGGGCTCTTTATAGAAAAATGGAAGCTAAATCATGTGATGGTTAAGAACTGTTATCCGCATCAAGGAATCAAAGACCATATTGATCAATTTAATGGGGGATGGTTCCCTATGATCAACCTATGACCGAGATATCACGAAATCAAGGTGTAGGAGGGTGAAATAAAAAATACTGAATTCAGTTGAAGAAATGGGCACTAGGAATTTGTGGTCTTGCCATTCATCATTATGAACACAACATCAATGGTCGCAGGGCTCATGAACTCCATTTTCGGATATTATTTGGACAAGTTCATTGTCGTGTTTATCGACGACATATATATTGACTCTATATTAACGGAGGATCACTCCATGAATATGAGGACGATCTTAGTGTTCCTCAAAATGCACAATTTCTACGAGATGGTGTACAAGTGCATGTTTTGGACATGATAGGTGAATTTCCTTGAAAAGGTAGTGTCCTAGAAGGGAATAGTAGTGGACTAATATATTTTATATGAGGTTATTTCTAGGGAATCACCCATGAATATAGAAGAATTTCATTGTTTACTTGGTCTATCAGGTTACTACTGGAGGTTCATGGACAACTCCTCATGGGATGCAGCTCCTTTGGCAACCTTTACCATGAAAGACCATGAATTTTTTTTGGAGTGATCAGTGCCAAGAATCCTTTCTCTATCTAAAGTGGAAGTTGGTCAGTTCCCTAGTGTAAGGGTTTCTAGAAGAAAGGGCAGCTTTTGATGTGTTTTGTGATGCTTCAGGCCTAGGCTTGGATTGTGTTCTAATGAATCAGCGGGGAGATATCTCTTAATGTTTTAGGAAGTTACGCCCTCAAAAATTTATCTATGCGACCAATGACATAAAGATTGCAGTGGAAGTGTTTTCACTGTAGTTGTGGAAAAATTATCTCATCGAGGAACGCTTCATGTCCTTCACAGATAACAAGACCTTGTGTTATATCATTTCCCAGAGGGACATAATCTTGTGAAATCAGAGGTGAATGGATTTTCAATAGAACTACGGCTTCTAGATCTCCTACACCACAGGAAAGGTGAATTTGGTGGATGATCCCATGAATAGAAATCTCAAAATGATGTGGTTTGAGAAATAAGAAGATAAATGGAAGGAGTTGGGGGAGTTGGCAACTTTAATCCTAGTTGTAAGGGGGGATAGAGTTAGAGGTTTTATGTTAAAAATGAATGTGTATTCCCCTATATATTAGTAGGTGTTGGAGTCTCCTTGGGGGCACATAGATGATGAATTGATGCACAATCGTGTTAGGTAGTGAAATAATTTGGCAGGGTGTACAGAAGACTGTAAGAATCAGATGTTGTTCCGTAGAAACATGTTTTTTTAATGTAAAAGAATGAAAGGAGTCATGGTGAGTTAGAAAAATCACCCCTGGTGGTAGAACCTATAATTTAAAAGATGTATCGTGGATTTAGGGGTCAATTTTGGTGGCCCAGTGTGAACAGTATATTGTGGTTTTCTGGGGAAAAGTGCCTTGTGTTTCAGCTGGTGAATGAAGGAAACCATGTCCAAGGCAGTCTATTTCAGCCTTTATATGTCATTGAGTGGAAATGGAATGATGTCTCAAAGGATTCCATCATAGGACTACATAGGGTTCAAGGAAGTTGTGAAGTAATTTGGTTTGTGGGGGACTTGTTGAGAAAATCAGCTTACTTCCTGGCAATGAAAGATTCAAGGGAAATGGATTCCATATAGAATATGTGCGTGGAAAATTTTGTGCTATTTAATAGTGTTATTTAGACTGGAGACTCACATCGGGATACACAGTTTACCACATGAGTCTGAAAATGATTGTATCATGCTTTCGTCACCCATCTATTGCTCAGCACTGCTTTCCAACCCATGACCAATGGCCAGATCTAGAGGACCATCCAAACATTTGAGGAAATTCTCCAAGCATGGGTTCTAAATCTCAAATGATCATAGGTATGAAACTTACTTCTTATAGAGTTTTCCAAATAAAATTTCGATCATTTTACCATTATCATGTCTTCGTTCTAAGCCTTGTACAGAAGACTGTGTCTCGCACTCATCTGTTGGATGGATGTCGAGGAAGAAGTTGTTCATTTCCTGGAGGTGTTTTAGAATAAGATGGAGAAATTTCAGCTAATATGAGAGAATATAAAGGTAGATTAGGACCAAAAGAGGTTGTATACTAATCATAGGAGTTGACCCATGGATTTAGAGGATGGGGACCACGTGTTTTGAAGGTCTCCCCTCAGCGTGGGAAACAGAGGTTTAGCAGGGGGAGTAAGATATATCCCATGTTCGTCGAACCCTTCATGGTGTTTTGGCGGGTCTGCAATGTAGCTAATCAGATCGTGGTACCACCACTTCTACTGAGGGTGCCCGATGTATTCCATGTATCTTAGCACTATCACTATCCAAAAAATGAATCAAACATCCTCAATTATGGAATGAAATATATCAAGGAGGATGCGACATTTGTAGAGAGACTTGTGAGGATCAAAGATCATCAGGAAAAGGTGCTTAATGGGAGATCCCTTCCAATGGTTCATGTGTTTTTTGGTATAGTGGCCTCGAGGAGAGTACCTAAGAAACAGAGGAACATATGCACGCTAAGAACCTAGAGCTATTTTGAGTTTTGTTCTTTTTATTTTTGTACATGATTGTGATGTAGTACATGACCTTGTTAACTAGGAGATGTTTTGTTTATGTTGTTATATGAATGTGTGTGAGTATTCCAGACTATGGAGATGGAAGAACCTGATCTATTATTAAAACATATTAATTTGGATGCGATTAAACTCGTGCAAGAGAGTTAGTGCCGCCAAAAGTGGACAGTATCATGACATGGAATTAGGTGCTCTCTAATCCATTTGATTTTATGGTATACCCTTTACATTTTTGTGTCATTTAAAAAGGGTGGGGAGTATTAGTACCTTTAAATTTGATCAATATTCAGGATTGGTGGTCTTATATGTCAAGGAGGTTTACCCCTAAGAGGAATCATACGAGGTGGTTTTTCAGACCCCTCTCATTTCATCGATATATATAATTGATTCTTGAGGGAGAGAATAGTTTGAAGGGTATCTGATCTTATGGTGTAGACCATCTAGGTCCATTAACATGGAAATTTCGGGTGTTTGGAGTGTCTCAGGGATTAACAGTTCTCATAAATTATATTCTTAAATTATGTGTTAAACGAATGGTGACACCGATGGTTGTGAGTGGCACCGAAGAGCATCAATGGCATTGGTCGGAAATGGTGGAACCAATTGGCATTGATTGAACTAAAGAGAATCAGTGGAACCAATCGAAAATGGTGACACTGATGGGTGTAGGTGGCATTCATGGTTTCCGGCGGCATCGACGGTGCTAGAGTGATAGTGCTAGTGAGACATTGCTAGGGAGACAGTGCATTGGAGATAATGCTAGGGTGATGGTGCTAGGGCGTTAGTTCTAGGGCAATGGTTCTAGGGAGACGATGAATCACCTAAATGTGAGTCCTTCAATGTTTTTCTTGGACCTTCAAGAATTTTCCCAATAGCATATCTACTAAAATAAAAGTGTTTTAATACCTTTTAAATTTCCTTTTAATGAAAGTAAAATAATTCTTAAATACGCAATTGTTGGGTGAACCATGAGCCACCTAAATGTGTGGCCGTTTTCCTTGATGTCACTCCCTAGTTGTATTTTATATTTTAACCCTTGTTACACATTTTTCTCAGTTTAAAAGATAAATATTAACATGGAACTGTTATCTCCACAATCTCTAGGTAAATTATTGAATATCTATTACTCTTAATGTGTGGAACCACCCATCCCTGTTTTTGTGACATGATCTAAATTTTATATAGTTAGAAATTATTTCCCTGATTTTATAACATGGTCTTTTCTTAAGCAGAGATCATCTCTTCTTTTTTTCAATTTTAACTATTGTGGTGCATTTTGTGTATCACTTCCACAAAAGAATCATGCCCCGTGCTAGAGCTCTTTATGCTCACACTAGGATCCAAAATTTTTCCTACATGTGGCACATTATATATTCGTGATTCTATGAGAAACCACAAATATTTTGATAATCTTGGTTGGGTATTTCATTGTCCCTCTATACTGTGTATTATGTGGGTGGGTATGAAAATGCATCCTTTGGCCATGGATGCAGCCGAAAATTAATGAAGATATAAAATGATATATAAATAATTTATAGGTGTGTTTGATGATGATGTTATTGTACTCTTTTATTTTCATTAATATATTTTCAATTGTATGGGTTTATGCCCATTGAAAATTATAGTCGTTGGTGGTCCATTTTTGCGCACCAATGAACCTTTGTTTCACTGTATTAACATGGGATTGAATGGACATAACATTGAAACTAGTTAATCTCATAAACATGGTTGGTTAAATAGATTCCCAATAAATAATAATCCTTGATTGATCACCCTGTTTAACCAATCGAAAAAAGGAACATGAAAAATAGTGGGACTAAATATAAAAACTCCCTTTTTATGTTCTACTAATAAGCACACATGTTCTTCTTGATGCTTGTGGGGTAATCTAAATGGGGGTGGGATATCCTTATGGTTAGCTATTGTTTTTTTGGATTTTAGTCCATGTAGGGTCATATGTTGAGGCTTGGTTCAGTTCCACTACATTTAAGGATCTCACAGATCCCTTTTATTATTATGATATTACAAGAGAACTGATTTTGAATGGTTAAGTTATTGTGTGAATGCCTTTTCCAGACAAGATTAATTTTGATATGTGGATGTTCTTGTTTGATTTCTAGGATTGGGGAATTAATTTATAATTAAACCACATGATCATGATAAGAATAATTTATGGTGCTCTATTTCTGGCTGTTTTTTTTTTCATGAACAAAAAGTAACACTAGTGTTTGTGTATGGGCTAGTTTTGGGACCCTTAGGTTTGTAAAACTTCTTGGATACCAATATGTCTAAATTTAGTTCTTATGTTTCATATTATCACCCAACTAATATTGATCAATTCTGGAGTAAAACCCCATTTTCATGGGGGAGTTTGTTCTATCCTACCTCATATTGGGTGGCTAGTTATTAGCTCCATTCTAATCCATCTACCAATTTTCCCAATGCACTTCTGACAAGATGTGACTGCCTTAGGTCCAACATATCCCATGACTCTTTGGGAAGTGTATGTTATGTTGGTTTTTCCAGGTGTGTGCATGCATGTGTTCTTCAAAAGTGTCTTGGGGATAATGCCCAGGTGTATGTGGTCATGTTTATGTTTGGTTGTGGTGGCCCAGATGTCTGAGGGTGGGGATGCGTTGTTGGGGTGGCCTAAGTGTCTATGTGCTAGATGCGTGGTTGCGGTGGAACATAATTTTTTTGTTGGGGCAGCAGTGAGACTGTAAATAAAATTTTGGGGAGGTTTAACAAGTATGATGTCTTTAATAAATATTGGGAAAGTAGTGATAAGTACAAATATATCGAGGTGATATTACTATTAGTTAAATAATTTCATTATTTGGAGTTTTTGGCATTGTGTATTTGGTTGGACAGTTTCCTTTCTATGTATTTTTTATCTTCTACCTCCTCACAGTGAGTTATAGTGCCTCCCCATTTATTCATGAATCATTTTGGTGCTTCCCTACTATGTATAGCTGTATACACACCCTACATATATAACACTGCATTATGTTTTCTTTGAGGACATTGGGGACCATGTTGGGCCATACTATCTTATATGTTGGTATATTTTTTGTTACTATATTCATTTCCTTTGAAACATTCTATTTTTGTGTTTTATTGTACATTTTATTTGTTTATCTTTGGACATGCTTATGTGAATGGGTTTTGGATTTACTTTTACCAGTAGTTTTGGAGTTTTTTTTACCATATTAGCTCCTGATACCAAATAATAAAAAGGTTAATCCCTCTCATACTAAATTTTATTCTATACCCTTTTCTATAGTCGCAAGTACTGGGCATACTGAAGGAGGGTCTTGGGGATCATTATCTCTCATTCAACAAGAACAATAAAGGGTGTGACAGTTGGATGTCCCATCCCTCATCACGGTGAAGGCGGGTCATGACATAAATAAATTGATTTCATGAAATTAAATTTCATGTCCTGGTATGTACCTCATGTAAAATTAATTTGGTGTTTAATAAAAAAATATAAATGGATAGAAAATTCTGTGAAAAATCCTTAGAATGTGGTAACATCGTAATCAAAAACACAAACAGAAAAAATAATGAAATTTAATATTTAAATGAAATGAATAAAATATAAAATAATTTATAATAGATAATATTTTGTATTAGAGACACTGAAAAAAATAATTAAGTGGTGAATATGAAATTTATCTCGCAGATGTAAAAAGAGAGATAAAAATCCCTTACCTTGTGTATGATTTTCCATGATTTTTCACTTTAAACATGAATAATAATTTTATGCTGGTTATTTAATTTATGAATTACAATTTATAAGATTATTAAAATAATTATATCACTTAAATAATATTTACATTAAATTACATAATCAATAATGTTTAAGAGATATGTTTTTTTTCATATTGGGCTTATGTGTCAAAAATGAATTCTAAAGGTTGACTATGGACAATGAGGTAATTATTTAAAATTCACTAGAATAATAACAATAAAATAATTATAATAATTTTACATCAAGTATACTGTTAAAAAATTATTGAATGATGTTTTGGAAAAACAAATCTGTGTTATAATAATTGAGTGGGCAGGTTGTACATATGAAAGAGAAATGTTCCCATTTTTCAATTATTTTTATTTAAAAATGTTTGTTATGTGTATTTTCCAAAAATAGAAATTATATAATTAATAAATTATTAATAAAATATATATATATATATATCGTTATTATGATATGGTGAATAAAATGAAGAATCGAGTCTCTTTGTGGAGGTAGTAGTCAACAAATCCATGAATGATGTTATGACTTTTTCTATGTATAAAATGGAAATATGAAATTGATATGTTATGTGTAATGATATAAAATAATCTCATTAATATAAAAAATATATAATTTATTTCATATAACATTATAAATCTAATACTTAATACAATTAATGTAAATTTTGAAAAAATCACCTCGCATTGATGATGTTGTAATACATTCTCCAACAAACGATGTTATCATGTTCCCAAATAATGGAAATAATGACGATATGTGGTAAATAATAATTATAGGAAAATAAAGACAGAAAAAATATCATATATAGGATATAAAATTGTTTTTTTCATCTTATTTTTCAACCATGACCTTTAGAAAACCAAAAAATAATGCCATCTTTTTATGAGGGAATAATGCATCATACAGATGAATGGCGATTTCATTACCCATTTGAAGTATGTGTTTAAGGTGTATGTAGAAAAATTATCATTAATGAAATTTTTTTTAGAATAAATATCCAATTAAATTATAATTTATGAAGAAACATTTAATGGTGTTGGATAATGAAATAAAAGAAAATTGCTAATTAAAGAGCATTACAACTTCATAGGGAAACTCTATTTTTGAATAAATGACTTTTTTGGGTATATTTCATCAAAATATGTAGAATATATTTTTAGATGAGGGTTTGGGGTGTTTATTTATGATGTTTTCTGATGATCAAATAGTCATAATAGGTTTTAATAGATGGGGATATTTTTTTTCAATTTTATAGTGGAGGTGTAGTGGAATTCCTATAGATATAATAAGTAAATCAGTATTTGGAAGTCTCACATACCTCATGTGCATCCAAAACAAAAGAAAAATTTGTAAAGGGTACTTTTATAATAAAAATAGTCACACCCAAAAAAAATAATTTATTTTATAAAAATTTAATTCCTAAAATTATATGTTTTCCTATTTTTAAATTTTTTCTTTTTTAATAATGAAAACTAGTTATGTAAACTATTTATTTAATTACTTATGACTAATGTAAATTGATAATTATTATAACATTTAATACCTATGATTTTAGATATTCAAAACAATTATTCGATAAAAATTTCATTTTTATGGAAATTTAATTTAATATAAGCGCATCTGAAGCACAAAAAAAATCATTTACAATTACCATGCACAAAATGATTTTATTTTTTTCATTTTTAATATGTTCATTATGAAATATATACTGGTATATGAGGAGACCATATATTTTTTAAAAAAATTTAAATTTTTTTTATTGAATATAGTTTTGTAGTATGTTGTTAATCATTTAATAAAATTATATTTATTATAAAAAATCATTGATGTTCGTTATCACACTATATATTGAATTAAATTTTAAAATTATAATTAATTTAATGGTGTAATCATCTAAAATGATAACACCGTTTTATAAAGAACTATTTATGTAAATAAAATAATGTAACACCAAAACTCATTATATTGATATTATAGTTAATATTTTTAATATCATTTATTTTCTATTATTATTAACTAAATAATAAATTATTTTCATTTAAAAAAATATTAATTTAGATATATCATCTCTAAAAATGAAATATTATTTATTATGATAAGAAATATATCATTATAATTAAAAATAAAATATATTTATAATATTATATACTTTTTCCCTATCCCTAAAGCATTATTGAAAATAAAAGGAATAAAATAAATTTTTTTTGTTTTTCCTTTTGTTAACATATTATATTTTCCAATTCCATTGAATAGTATTTCCAATAAGTCGTATTAATAGATAATAAGGTCATATGGTATGACATATTTTCTTTAAAATGGGAGTTTGATAAGTTTATAGGTCATTTCCCCCATTAATATCAAAGTTCAAACACTAAGTAAAAACATTTTTACCATATATACTATAATTAATTTAAATCATATTTACAAATATTTTTATTATATAACAATGATTATGTTAATTAATATTATAAATTATTAATACTAAAAAAATGAAGTATACTTTTTAAAATTACAATCACATATGTGAGAAATTTTAATTTTAAATTCACCTCATAGTCAGGATGAAAGAATGCGTTTTTCTGAAGTAAAAAATTAAATAGTTTGAAATGTTATTATATCTAATTTCAATAAGAAATTTATTTCAATATAAAAAGGTGTATTTATTGATTTAAAATATATCTAATTATATAATAAAATTAATTTTAAAAAAATTTAATTTTACTATATATAAAAATTTGATGATGTGCAATTTTCAATTAAATTTTAATATTTTTTAATATTCCTAAAAACTGAATCTTCTCAGTAAAAAATAAAAATGTAACCATTTGTATTATTTGATACTCCACATTAAGAAATAAGTATTTTTCCTAAAAATATTTATATTTCATATAAAATTTAGGTTTTAAACATGTTTTTAATTAAATACTGAAAAATCTATATTTTTGAGAAATATAGCTTCTTATGCTTAAAATATGATTTATTCTGGTTATATGTCTATAATAATATTGGTATTATTTGATAAATATTTAATTGAATATGGGAATAAAAATTTTAATGATATTTTTCACTGATAATGATTAATTTAATTTATACTTATAAATTCTTTTTTGGAAGAAAACATTTTTCATATTAATATACATCTTTTATATTGAATTAGTGTTTATATTAATTTATATTTAATTAGTAACCATTGAATTAATTTTTAATTTTAAATAATATATTCCCTAAAATATCATTAATTTAAAAATTAACGAAAATATATCATTTTCATTCTAAAATTTTCTCTCACATAGAAATCATGACATCGTTTCTGTATATGTGTGCTTCCACCATCATGAACTAGTGTGGTTCACTTTTCATCACCGCAACAAATTAAAATAATTAAAAAGTATTCAAAAATAATTAATATGGGAGTTATAAAATATAGAACCATATTTAATGATAATATATTTTTTCATCCATTCTTTAATTATACATGAAAAATGGAAATGTTTCACAACTGTTTGTAAGAACATCAATCTCTATTGTAATAATGTGAATCATTTTTTCAAAATCTATAATTAATAGACATGAAATTATATACTATATAAAAACTGTATAACTATTTAATTATAATTTTTTGGGATAATATTTAACAATACAATGTGTGCAAGAATCATATTAGTTATGAAAAAACACAAATGAGAAAACAACGTAATTTACACCCCATGCAATTTTAATAATGAAAAATTAATTAACAATGGTTGATAATAAGTAATATAATTGTTATATATGATATTATAATTATTAATATTGTTCTTTTTAAGTTAAAATTTTGATTAAAACAACTACATAACAGGATAAGTCATTTTCAGCCAAAAGAAAGCATAATGTTAGGGACATCATCTAAATATCGCTTCATTGACGAATAATTTATAATTATAAACCTAATTTCTTTTATATGGTAAATATACTATTGTGTTTAAATTTAATATCCTGATTACATAAAAATTTATTATATTATATTATTTATGTTGAATAATTTGGTCTATGGGGATTTGACATAAATGTAACCATGTGTTAATAAATTAATAACCCCATTTCATTTCGTTAGGTTATATTATATATTCATTGTATTTAATATTATATGAATTTTAGTGTAAATAATAATAATTATATTATTTTTTATTTCAAGATGATTCATATATATTTGCATATTATATCTATAATGTATTCATTTATTAATCCTTATTTCAATATTTAATTATTGCAATAATTTTTATATTATTCTTATTTTAATATGGTTTTTTTAATTACCCTTATAATTTTATTCTCCTATATTAAATCATGATCCATTTCATTTAATAGTGAAATTTAACCACACATTGGTACATAAAATTATTGAAAGAATGTTTTCATACGATCTTACTCTGTTTCACTCTTTGATGTTAAATCTACTTCCATCCAAAACAATGTTTTTAATAAACAATGTTATAAAAATTTATTTTCCCCATTTTACAAATGAATTATTAATGTATATATTACACATTTTTTATTTCTAAAAAAATATTTGGATATAAATATCCACCTCATTCTATAAAAATTTACATTTTATTTTTTTTTAAAATAAAAATTGTCATTTTTTGAATTTACCAAACATTTATTAAATTTAATGTCATCATGACCACTCCATGTTTTAAAAAATTATTTATATGTTTCAAAGGTTATTTTCAAAGAATTTATTTTCAAAATTTATTGTTTAATTATGGTTTTAAAATATTTATTTTCAAAACAAAAGTTTATTATTAGTGAGAATGTTTCAAAAGACAATTTTATTGAATTATAAGTCATCAATGATAACAACAACGTATTTTACATATACATATTTTAGAATATGTGGTATTAATAACATCCTTATTCTTCATATGGATGGTTTTTGATCATTTTGACCATGTGATTTATTTACATTCACAATATAAGTTCATTTTTATAGTCATATAATTTTCCTCAAAATATTCAAATTCAAAGGATTAATGTTAATTATTTTTCCGTTAAAAATCCATATTAATTATCATGCATAAAATTATTTCTTTAATTGTGTCCTATGTTTTCATTTGTTATGTTATGCATAATGTTAATTTAATAACTAGGGGAATATTTATAATATATATTATTCAATTTACATTTTTTTTTAACTTGGAGGAATATTGTTCACAAAATAAATTGATTATTCGTTAATATGTGGTCGTTTGGACATGAAAATATAGGTGGGTCCTTTGTTACTGAAATTCAATTCATACATCGATAGTCTTTTGAGGTTAATTTGTAACATAGTGTTATTTCTGATTGTATCTATTTCACAAAATTTTATTGTGAATAGCCTTTCTAGTAGACGTATCATTATGTCTTAGATAATGAATACCAACAATTAAGCATTCTGTCCATTTATATTCTAGTTATTGTTATTATCCATGATATTTTCACAATGATATGAAATATGATTCAATTTAATTCTCAGTTTATATATGAAATGTAATTAGTTTTCCATTATTTACCTTTCCATTTTGGTTATCCATTATTATATAATAAATGATATTTTTAATTGATAATATATCGGAAATAATTTCCTTTTCCGTTTATTTATTAAATGAAATTTGTTTTTAGTTACTTTTATTTACTTATTTATTAGAATCCATGATCAATAAAATTTATATATTCTTGGGATGCAATTCCATCAAGTATATTAATTTTAAAGAAATTATATTAAGTTAGTTGTCATAAAAAATTTATTAATCTTATTTAACATTCATAGATTACATTATAGATAAACATTTTTATGCATTATAACTCTTCCTTATTTTTATTACTTTCCCATAAATCCATGAATTTTACTATTATTTATGTGATTGAATATGGTATAAGGGAAATAATTACCCTCAAAAACTAAATATATTAACATTTGTGTTTTCAAATGTAATATTAGAATCATGTATATATTAAGATTACAAAGACTACTAAACTATTCAGTCCATCATGATGTGATTCTGGTTTCTTTTCCCAATATAATAAATCGGACACATGTAATCAACTTCTGGTGTCAGGGTCTCTTTAATAAACATGTCTGTATAATGTGACTACGTTGAAAGAAAAAAATACCTATTACTGAGAATATATTCACAAGATTGTATATTGGGGATTACGATGATTAACCTCCATGAGAGGATGTCACATCAAATTATTTTAATTTATAACCCAATATTCATGCTTCATGAGTATATCATTAGAGATATGTTTTCTATACAATATGAAATAGGACTAGGAATATTTTTTTTTACATTTAATAGTTTTCATTATAGTTAGAAAATAAATTAACATTATGATGAAATAAATAATCTATTAACTTTATCAGAATAATATTTCATATGTTAAAATCATTACGTGATATGATTTTAACTTATATTCTATTAATATGACATAGAAAAATTTGTTTGGTTATTTGGAAAAAGCCAATGAGTTATATGGTATTAATCATATATATTTATAGATTGTTTTGAAGATATAGAATATAACATATATATTATATATCCTCGCTTTTTATAAATTAATCATTGATCATTCAAATTATTTAGATATACATTATTCTATTCCTATTATAAAATGAAAATTTGATATTTATTTGGTTGGCATACATAATATATTACCTTAAAGTCTCATCGATAGAATGTCATATGGGGTATCTTTGATATTCTGAAGAATTCATCCCATTATATTCCTACTAAATAGAGTCTCAATTTATATGATCGAAGAATGTTATGTAGTTAAGAAATTGTAATGAAATATAGTTTACTTGATATATAATTTCTAATGGAGAACCATCTATCACATAATAATAAAATAATGGTATTTTGGAGGATTTGGTAACATATTTAGACATTATCATAAAATATAGACCTATAAAATCAATATATATGAATTCCTATTCAAATATATGAATATAATATTTTTAATTTTTCTGAGTTTTGGGTTATCTTGGGAGAAATATCTAAAATTCAGTAGATTATGAGATAAATATTAATATAAATTTTTAATAAATATGTTTTCTATATTAGATAATTATTGAAAATAACTCATTACCTGATAATGATCAAATGATGATGTTAAATCATACATATAGGGGATCAACATTATAAATGAGATGAGATTAATATTTCATTGATGTGAAAATGATTTTTGATTTCAGATCGTTATTGAAATATTATGTGGATAATTTTAAATGATGTTGATAATTTCTATGGGTTGTCATGTGTTTCAATCGAAATCATGGAAAATTACATGGAAAATTAGAAATTAAATAGAAACTACTATTCAGCAATGTTTGTCATGTTGATATTTTTAAAATACATGGAAATTATGTATACTGAATAATATCCCTCTCAGGATGACTCCAACTTTTTACCTATCTTTTTTATCATATTTGAATAAATATCAATGTGATCTTTCACATATTATTTAGTATATTATTTTTTCAATAATTTTCTTCTTATATGTAGTAATCAATATTTGATTGTGATTTGCAAGGTAATATGCAACAAGTAAATTACATTTATCATATTAAGGGTTATTTTAAAAATACTATTGACTCTCTTGAAACATGGGAGAGAGATTAATTTTGGTGAAACTAATTTAATCACATATTTTCTATCCTTGGATCATCCTATTGTCATTCTTGGAGAGGGAAATAACATATTAGGGATAATTATGTCATTCATGATCTCACAAGAATGTATTTATTTTAGTTATTACTTATTTTATTGATTTTCTAGGAGTTTTAATATAAAATTATTTAATTAGATAAAATATTTATAATTAAGGATATGTATAAAAATGTTATGGATAATGAAAAGAAACCATGTTTGATTTAATAGTTTTGATAATTTGATTTAGACACACAAGAACAGGGTAAATTATATTATATTATCTGTATAAAAGTAAACATAGAAAATATATTTTTATTTTTAAATATCATTTTATAGTTTCAAATATTTAAGGCCTTGTAGTGTGTATTATGAACACTCCATATATAAAATTATAATAATTTTTATTGACATGGATTGTCATTATATGTGTAATGGGAGTGTTAAAATTTGATTTGTTAGCAGTTTTAGTGTTTACATTTTTATGTTGAGGATAACATGAATGAAATTATCACTTATACAATAGAGGTTAATACTTTCTTATTAATTATTTGGTTATTCACATGCTATTAAAATACTCATACATATAATAAATTAATCTCATTTGATAATAATGAAGGATACCGTTAATTTTTTATTACATTTTACCTACTCTTACTGTATTTATAAGGGTATAATTAAACGTTAATGGTTGATGTATCTTATTGATTTGAATCTAATAATTTCCATTTTTAAATTTAATTATTTAAGTAGATATGTTTGGGATTTCAAACTAATATGTAGGGGAGATTGTTGATAAATATTCAGGAAGATAAATGAGTGTTTTCTATAACAAGAGAACATAATTTCTTATAGATAATCCTATAATATTTTGAGGTTTTTTTTTATCACTCAAAATTCGAGTATGTATCCCCAGATTTTGGGGGGTTTATAGAGATTTATTGATTCAATAATGAACAAATCATGTAAAACTATTGTAGTTATATATTAATGAAACCCTTTGGGATTTTACCCCCAAATTCATTACCATGATCTTCATATTGATTTCTATTACGACCTATATTTCTCTTGGTTGAATCCCATCGCAAATTTAATCAACATTTTAATTATGATTCCAAAATATTTCTTCTTCTATGATGTTATGGTTTAATCACCATTTATTTCTTCAGATTTCAATAACATCCATAGTTAATGTGTCTAATATTTATTGCCCCCTTTATGAATATATATATTCATTGGTGAATTTTTTTTCCAAATGAGCCTTTATTCATTCATAATTCTTATTTATTTTGTTAACATAAATGAAATCACCAATTATTAATTTTAAATCATGGATAAGGTTTTGTTAGTTGTGGTATAACTTCATTCATCAAGCTTATGAAAAATATTTTTTATAATATTTGGTTTATAATCATTTAAATATATTTATAAATTTATATATGAAATTATTTTTTTGGAATGGGGTAGATAAAACATAAAAATGAATATTACTTATTATCTAAATAAATGTTTTCAAGAGATATATTGGATATGAATAAATATTGGATGACATATTATTTCCACGTGAAATGATGCGATTTATTATTAACAACAATGTATTTAATTTTTAAATTTTTTAGATGGTATAATATGAAAATTTTGTGTTATAGGAATTCCATATAGTAGTTTTTTATCATCATGTAGACATTAACTTGTCATGATAAAATTTATTTTAGCTTATAATTTTTTGGATTCATAGATCATGTATCTTTCTCAAACCAATAGTGATGATACATGTGATATTATTTCATTATACATGTCACACAGACAAACAAACAGAGATATATATATATTATATAATTGTGTGTGCGGGGGGGGGGTGGATTTGCCGTTTTTTTATGGTTGAACTAGAAATTAAATATTGATATAATTTTTTATAACTTTTTGACTGACCTTCATAGGAGAACACTGATTTGGAATGTAAACACTAGTTGTACAAGGGGTTTTATACACCAACAATTCATGGGTATATCTAATTTTATAATTTCTTCCCTGGGTAATCATGAGAGAATTTTAGATGATCATGAGGGTTCCATGACTCATATTTATGTAATTTAGTTTTTTCATATTATATATGGTTGTTCCCCTAGAACTAGATTTGAAATTAAAGTGCATTCTATAGGGTTCAATTTATAAATACATGGATTCTGAAAATGGACTAAAGTTGGTATAGTATGTGTTATGTTATCATATTTAGAATATGAAAACATGTATCCATGATTCGTTAGGTTATTTTGAATTATTAAAATATTTAATGAGTTTATTATTTTTATTATATATATCAAATAATAAAATATTATTTACCAGTGCATATAATTTCATCTATAATATATTGTCCGGGTTCTAGTGGGGAAAAATATTGGTTATGATTTAGACACACCCAAAATTATTCTTCATTAGAAATGTGTGTTTATAATTATTAATTATATTTAAAAATTAATGTGTCAAGTGAAGGATTGATAATTAGTCCTAGATATGTGATTTTTTAGGACCATTAGATCTATAGTTTATTGGAACATTCATGATAAATTTGGCTATTTTTATAACTGTTTTGATATTATTTATGTGTTAGTTATGTTTTATTTTTTCAAGAGATTTTATTGTTGGTATATATTGGAATGTTTTTTGAATTGATCTTAATATATAATGATATTGATATTATAATACCAAACCTACATAATGGGTACAACCTTCTTTTTAGGTTACATTTTTGTTGTGGAGTTTTAATTTAAAAATACATATATTTTAAGGGTTCAATACTATTTTGTAGTAATATTTAGTAAATTATGTTTAAAAACATTGTAAAACCACTTTAAATTATCTTATGCCTTATTAAACAGTGTTTTTTATAGGATATGGGAAATGACAAAAAATTTATGTGGAGTTATAGTAACCCGGGTTTGTCCCCTAAGGAATCAAACATTATCATGAACTGTGGAATAAAAGTGGTTTAATATTGATCTGTTTAGGTATAACCAAGTGAAAATACTATTAGGAATCATGTTGTAATCAATTAATATTTATGTATTATATATTTTTTACGGTAGCTTGAGTCATTAAATAATTATGAGTTTTCTTCATTCATTCTAATCATTGAATTATCCTTTGAGTCTCATGCATCATTAAAATGTCATTATATGGAGCATCTTATTCGATATATGTAATAATATATAATACTATACCTTTGTAAATAAATGGAATTAATATGATATTTATATAAATTAAAACATCAATATTAAATCATTATAGTATTATATGTTTTTTATTAATAATCAATAGGAAAAAATAATTTTTAAAAAATTTCAATTAAAATTAAGTTATATATTAATATTAGATATAATTATTATTTTCAAATTTAATATAATTTATTAAATTTTTTTGAATGATTCTTTAATGTATATTTGAAACTGATAAAAATTGAAATTTATTTTGGACTGTTAATGGTTTTAACATGAATTTAAATGTTTATTTCTTATTCAAATATGTTCATTTTTAATAGATGAAAATTTTAATATTACTCACTACATAAATATATAGTATTTCAATTTTCCTAGAACAATAGTTCCAATTATGCATCAAATTCAAGAATAATAATATATTTAATTTGAGTATTTCATTGATGAAAAATAATCACGGTCCCTCATAAATATATGATCCTTTTTCTAAATTATATTTCTAAAATCGGGATTTTTAATTCCATAGACATATTATCTTTGATATATAATTTATATTGATCATGATTATTTCAAGGACATTATGTTTCAAAAACCTTGGATGAATTTCATTATATTTTACAATTTTCATGGACTTATATGATACCATTATTTTTTCAATAATTTTTTCATTGATAGTTTCTCTTAGATATTAATGATAATGAATGGATCCAAAATTATATTTTTTCATTAGTGTGAGGTGTATTTCATGGAAAAATAATAGGTTTACCAATTCAATAAAATTGATTTTATTTAATTGTGTTTCTTCATATATATTAATGAACCATTAGTGAAAAAATGGAAGTCTAACCCGTGACCAAAAGTTGGATATGATAGTACATCAACATTATCTGAAATTTCTTTGTTTTTAATTAATATTATGAGGTATACCCCAACTACAAAACAATTAGGTAAATATTTTCTCATAAATTTTATAATTTGAGAAAACATTAATTGATTTAATACCTATAATAATTTCATTTCAAAGATATCTATAAGAATGGGAAGTAGGGAATGGTAGAAGATTCTCTAAATAGAAAACAATGATGACATAAGTTACAAAAGGACATGAATGAATAGAGATAACTACCTTTGATGAATTATATTCACATTTATTTTCATAAGGAGCATAATGGGGTTATCTATAACATGTTAATCATTCATAATACCATGGGTACCAATTCATGGATTCTACAAATTATAATTATTATTATATCATCATTCAATAATGAATTGAAGGTGGGAATATTATCCAATGATGGACCCATGATTCTTATTCCTGTGTTTCTTTTCATGGAAGGGTTTTTGTTCTTACTCGAATGAGATATGGTGTTATAAGAAAATATTATTTTACTTGTATTGTTATATATCTTGGGGTATTTGTTATATAATATTATATTATATTTAACTTATTTATCCTATAATTAAAAGAGATATATCTTGTTATGTTGGTAAATAACATACATTTTAGTTGGTGAATGAATGGAATCCATAAACAATATGTTTTTTATTCCATTACTCTTCATGTATAGAAGTAGCCTTAGATCAAAATATATTTTCTGAATAACATACATTGATTGATAACAGAATGGGAAATTAATTCTGTAATCATTGGATAAAAAATAATAAATTCTTTCTTCTAACCAATTAAATAATCATTTTTGGGGTTGATATAGTGAAATAATATATTTAGGAGATTATGGATCTCTACTGGGTGAATGAAGACAAATTATATTTCCACACTTGATGTTAAAATATAAATTGTAATCACGGATACATATAGATTTAAATACATATGTAACAACTATATTTAACATATTATGAATTTAAAAATCAAATTCACATGTTGGAGGGCCTCTAAAGCCTCATTTGACTGTGATTTCAATGAACTATCACATTAGAAGAGTTAGCATTTTTTTCATGCAATGATGAATTTTCCATGGGTCTCTTTCTATAGAGGGATATGAAGGTGAGGTTGAGATTATGGGTTACGATTTCCGTTAACTATATTTTTGTATTGCCCTCACTTTATATTCGTCATGGGAACCCAATGCTGGGGTGAATTTCTATATTTATGCCACAAAATGTAGTATCCTAGTCTTAGTTACCTCTATATAGTGTTTATATGATCTAGTTATTGTGGGGATGTTTCCCATGGTTATATTGGATTGAGGATAGTCATTTGGATTGTTTGTAGACATAATATGCAAACAAGTTAGACTGTATTTGAGTATTATCTATCCCTAACAATGTTTTGGAACAACAGTACATCCCATGGAATATATTCATTGGTTTTTATTTTAAATAAGTGATTACATTGTATTCCATTGATATAGAATGATTTCTGGATTTTCATGACATCGATTATGGTATTCATTTACCTAATTATATTTTCTAATCCATGGTTCCCTCCAGGTATTGTTTCATACTTTATTCAAGTATTTTTCATTAGTTTATATAAATATTTGTAGATACATAATTTATAAACTTGTTTTAAATTAATAAGGTCTAAATATAATACCATTTGATTTTATGAAATATTTTAATTTGGATAAATTTAATTTATTTCATAGAATTATTTTCATAAAAAATTGAGTTCAACGGAGCTGAGGTATTATTATTATTTCCTAAATGAGATAGTTATAACATTAACAATAAAATTTATAGTAAGAATAAGAATAAACACATTTTCAAAAAAACTTATGAATTTTTTAAATATTTTCTATTCAATGATAAATAAGTACTCTTCTTTATGTATAATAATTATATTCTATTATAATACATTTTACTGAAAGGATGGTTTTTATTAATATTTTTTAGAAAATATTACCCAAAATTTATACAAAATTTTAAATTCTAGTCGAATAAAATCGTATAATTTCTAAAATAAATAAATCAAATTTATCATATGGTGACATTTTGGGATTTGTTTTGAAATAATTTATTTTATAGAGAATTGTAGAAATTTCAGAATTTTATTGAAAACAAACATTTTATTAAATAAAATTTTCATTGATCTATTTTTTATTTATTGTTATAGAAAAAAATAATTTAATTTATGTAATTATTAATTTTTATAAAACTTGTATAATATGTTTCGTGCTTGATTTTTGTGAAAATAAATTTTATTCCAAAGAAGATATTTCTATGATGATATATAACTTTTCATCACATTCTTATGGTTAAATAATAAATTAATGGAATCTTATTATATGAATTTAATTTTGTTAAATTGATTCTATTTATTGAATAAGAATAATTAATATAATTTAATAGGGTCAAAATACACAATTTAAATTGTGAATAGAAAACAAATTATTAATTTTCTCATTAGTAAAAAACATAAAATTTGATTAATACAATGTTGTAATGCTGTAAAATATCTCAAAGTAATTATTTTATCATATTAAATACATCCTATTTGAATCAATATATTTTTATCATGTGGTGGAATTTATTTTAAAAAGATTATTTTGATTTTGGGAACCCCACATTGAATTTTATGGAGAAAAGTTATATTATATTCAATTTATGAACTATTTTTTGTCATTATTGTTAATGGAATTATTGTATGATTAAATTTAGTTATGTATTTTACTAAAGGTATAAAAATCATAATATTATTATAATTTGGAAAAAATATGCAATCCAATTTATTACTTTATTTTGAGGTAAAATTTATTTTACTCCTAGATCATGTATATTTCTAAAAATGTTTCTTTATGTGTTTCATTTTCTTATATATAATATAATTTATACAAGTAGTAGAACATCTATCTGATAAAATATATTCCATATTTTGAATAATCATTTCCAAATACCATTATATGTCCAATTTCATATTTTGTTTCAATCAACTATGATATCATTATAAAAATTTATATAATTATGGTTGTAGTTCAAATGAGTTTAATGTTGTATAACATGGATATAAGGCATAATATATATATATATATATAAACTTTTCACAAAGGGATTCATGAGTTTATTTAGGCTATATCACTACGTATATTTATATTTGTGTTTCCATTATTCAATTTTAATGATTATTATATATAAACCATTAATTATTTAATAAAATTACATGTGTTTTGTCCCCCATAATTATTAAAGGACACCAATAAATTCTCTTAATTACACTAATTTAATCCATCATGCATGACCAAACCATCCAAAAATTTCTAATAAACTTTTTTATCCATGATTTATATTTACATTCCTCTTAGAAATCATTCACAAGGACCTTAATGAGGGATCTAAATAAGGCCTACGGAACAGAAGATAATAATCTTAACTATAATATTTCAATTATATTTGTACCTTTAACGCATCTAAATATATGGTATTCAATGAATAATAATAGATTCAATATCATAAATATTCTTAAATTCTACTATAATTATGGAATGACCAGTATTCATCCTTTTTCAATAAAATGGGTAGTGAATTTATCACTTGTTTAACCATGTGGACTACCGCCACTTAGTAGAGATACAACTCATTTTCTACAACTATCTTCCATGAAATTTATTATTATATATTTAATTAATATATATATATATATATGATATTTTTCAAAAAAATAAAACTTCAATATTTATTATATCATATATACCGTCTATGAAAATAATACATTGGAAAATCAATACGACTCATGTGCTTAAATTTGGACAACCACCTCCACGATGAAATGTTTTTTTTGGATAATTTCATGCTAAAATTGACAGTGATAAATAAATATTTAATTAATTAATATATATATATATATATTATATAATTATGGTTCTACAATGATAATGAAACATTTATCTTCTAACAACTATAATTTTCCATATATGAATAAAAAATATTTTAGGAAATATTTTTATTGAAAAGCACTGAGTTTTAAGGGATTTTTGGGTTTGAAGATCATTACTATCAATGTATTTATAATTTTAATCATATTATATCTAAATAATCAATATTTTCAATTTTATGTAATAAATCATGATTTATGTCTCTAATAGTAATTTTGAGACCAGAAATAAATCTAGGAATCATGTTCTCACATTAGGGTGACATAATCATCATGTGAAAATTTAATTTGATTTCAGAGTTATTAAGTGCATATTTATTAGTTAATGAATTTAATTATTCATTTATATTTTTAATTAATCAAGGGACCTAATTTCACATATAAAATGCATTTTATGGAAAATTTCCTTGGGTTACTGTTTTAAGATTACATACTGATAAGATCAAGACATCCAATAGAACGAGAATTAGTGAATAATTAGGGGATCATGGATCGATTAATGGAGTACTATAACGATCATCCTCATCAAAGTATTTATTTTATGTCACTAATGAAAATTATGTAGAACCATTATTCACCATCCATTGATAGGACCCTACTGTAGGGAATTTTTTGTGGTTTCATCCTAGTTTAATTATTAAGATGAAGGAAAATTTATCCTTTCCCAATATAAATAATTTTTAGTTATCTAGTATATTTTCATCTATTTAATTTCTATTCGTATATATTAAAATAATTTTTTACATCCAAAAAAATTATTTTCCATTTTATTAATCACATTTCCAGGATTGTAATCACGATACCCAAATTAATACATCCATCGCACGATGCCAACATTGGGGCTTGTTCCTTCCACCATTAATAATATTCATCACCAGTAATCAGTTGTTCAGTTATTTGATGTTACCTAGGATTACAAATTAATGTGTGAGGATTATTTTGAATAATAGATAACATTCATGAGGATATAGTTATAAGGTCGTAGCCATAAATAGTTGATTAATTTTGAATTATAGACATCAACATAAATTATTACACATTGTTGATATTTTGGGTTTAGAGTTTTAAAGAATTGGTATAACCTTTCATATATGACAAACCACATTCATATGAAAGGAAACTACTAAAAAATTATCCACTTTTTAAAAAATATAAAACATTAAAACATTGAATATGATTTCTTTTAAAAAAATCAATATCAAACATCACGAATACATTATTTCTCTTATCCATCCTTATATCATGTGAAAAAATTTTAAAAACATCGGATGACTATAAGAATCAATAAATGATATAAAGACATAATGTGTTATTCGAGAGATGAGATAAAAACCCAAAAAACCTATAATCATAAAAAATTAAAAGCCAAAGAAAAATAATGTAATTTAATTGGGATATATTAACCATACCACTTTTACAATCACCCATATTCATGTAAACAATTTCGGTCAACATCAATCTCTGGACTACTCAATATATCATAGAGCCATAATTGGGCTCACCGATCACACTTTAAGCTATAGTGGTCTAAAAAAAACAAATATTGAGCTATAATGGAAAAAACCCAAAATAAATAATTCCCATTGTATATAAAATTTAAATAATGTATCTTCAAATCTAGAGAACCCAATCATTACATATACACATACAAAAAACAGTCATTTTGAAATTTATTAAAGATAATTTTAATGTAATTTTTAAAATGAATATCCTTTAAATTATATTTGGAGTGGGTATTAATGTAATGGAATAGATATAAGTATACACTAAAAATACACATGGTGAAACATAATACAAAAAAATCTTCACACAAATAATCTAAATACCAATTTATGAGCTAATAATATGATTTACCCAAAGAATGGAAATTGTGTTTAGAATTCCCTCACATTGGGTTCTTCTTACTTAAAATGACTTAAAAAATCAGGTATAATGGTTAAAAGAGTTTTATTAATTTCATAATTAAAAATATTAATGTTTATTACAACTTATATGATCATTTTACTACATCATTAGACAAATTTATTATTAATTTTTTTACACTATTTCATGTGTGTTCTTTACATGGTTTCAATAATCTGTTCATTATGGATATTCCTATTGATTTTTAGTAAAACTCCATAATTTTAATGGAGTGGTATTTTAATATTTATAGAACTATAAATTTTATGATTTATACTTTTGAATTCTATTATGAATATGATTCATAATTAGAAACATTATTGGTATTTGTTTAAGACATTCTAGTGATTCATCTATCGTAAAGAAATCATTATGTTTTATAAGATAATAGAATTTTTAAAAGATGATTCCACAACCTTATATATGACATAACTAATAAATTATAATATGATTGAACCATAAATATGGTTTCATGACTATTCATTGAAAAGTTAAATGAAATTGAAATAACATTGTCCTCGATGTTGGTAAAAAACATATCATGGATAGTGTTTTAATTTCATAAATCCCTTATGAAAAAAATAGAAACCTAACAGCTTTGCAACATGGTTTTAGAGAAAATTATAAAAATAGGGGAAATGGGTTACCCAAAAAAAATAAATCATAATATTATATATATATATAATATTTAAATAAGAAAATTTTATTGATACTTGAATTTAATAACACGTGAAAAAGAACATCAATATAAAATGAAAGAAGTTGATAATTCTCTTATCTTGAAGATGAACTCCTATGACTTGAAGGATGTGTACATGCGGGAATGAGGAAACCATGGGAGGACTAACCAGATGGTAATAAGTCCATAAATTCATTAAGGGGTAATTTGGAATGAATATAATGAAGGAATGGGTTGGTATTTCTGGGAAATCATATAGAATATTTTATTAATTTGTAAGGGACACCTCATTAGTGGTATTTGCAATACCATGTGCGTTCCAATGGTATTCAGACTTGGTATTAGTCACATGGGAAACCTAATATCATATTTTAGTTTAATAAGATAACTAGAATTATTATATCATCATTTCATCATTATTTATGTAATTAAACACACGGAAACTATCAATTTCTTTTTAAACATTCACCGAAAAATCAATTATTTCCTAAAAATACCAAATATTAATCATAACCACTTATCAATTATTAATATTGTAAAATGTTATCCATTTATTGAAAATAATTTTATAAATATTAATGATTAAATTTTTAGATAAAATCCAAATTTTTCCAAAAATAATAGTTTTTATTATATAACTTTTTCTTTAACACCATGAAAAATTAATATACATCTCTCAATCTTATAACCATAAGAAAATAAAATAAAACTACCATTTAATTTTTAGTAGGGTAGTATTTCTATTCATATTTCTATTCATAAGGGTAGGTCACTATTCACAAAAAAAACATGGTTGATCCGATAGACTTAAAATAACTTACCGATCACAATTGTATATGACCATTTTTTGAAATTAATAACATAGAAGATAATAAAATTTCGTTAAAAATATAATTATAATTGTCTACATAATTCAATGATTCATTAATTTAGATTTATATAGAAAACACCTTGGGATTTTACATTATCCTCACCATCTAGATATTGCATCCTCAAAATTTTATTTACTCAGTAAACAAGTGAGGGTACCATTCCCTCAATGAATTCTCATATTACCATATTGCATCATCAACCATGAGGTTTCCCCACCAATCCTTTACCTGGTGTATTAAATTACTACGCAATTCCTATTCCCTTTTATCATGAATCTAAACATGTTTCACATCATTAGAAGGGTTCTCTTCCAGCTTATCTACATCTTGGCTCAAGATAATTAATTATTATGGCCCATAATTTCTATACATCGAATCTGGAAAAATATTACACACCTAAGATAAAATTGGAGGCAATGCTACTCATTAAGAAATTGTTCCAAAATTATTTTGGATTTCAAAAGGACCGATTATCCATAGACTTATCTTTATTTTATTACCAAATTCCATTACACTTTTCCAATGAGATAATTTATGGAAAACATAGTCACCCACCTCAAAAGAGATGTCTTTAATTCTGTTATCTGTATAACGTTTCTTCCAGCATTGAGTTTTCCTCATGTGTTGTTGGGAAATCATTACTTTCTCAGCAACTTCCTCTACTTAATCTAGTCCCATCAACATCCTTTCCCAAACATCATCCCAAAAATTTAATGTTCTCCACTGTTTCCCAACCATGCCTCAAAAGGAGACATTTTTATGATGGAATGAAAAATATTCTTATAACAAAACAGAACTAATGAATGATGTTGATCCCAAATTCCCTAGTAGTACATTGAACAATCTTGAAGTATATATTCTAAAATATCAATCTTTTGTTTGGACTACCAAACTTATTAAAGATGAAAAGTTATACTGAAATTTATTTTTGTGCCGAATGTCTTCTGAAATACCATCAACTAAATATGAAGTGAACCTAGGATCCTAATCAAATACAATGGAAAGAGTAACACCATGTAACCTGAAAATATCATTGATGTACAATCAATAATGATGATCCAAAAACATTATATCTTATATAAAAAAATGTGAAAATTTTGTCAAGTGGTGAAGATAAAATAAATTATCATTGTTTCATAGAGAAATATTTTATAGCACCACCTTTATGTCCATGGATATATTCTCTTATTTACAATCCAGAACTAGAAAAGGCTAAATCATCCAATTCGATAACTACTACTCTACTTTAACATGTTGACATGTTTATCATTTAATAGTAAATTCACCAATATATATTTTAATTCTATCCCACCAGTAATACTATTGAGGGTCTCTATACATCATAGTACATCTGAGATGAATTGAAAATAGAGAACTATGAGCTTCTCAAAACAAATAATTCTTAAATTGGGAATCCCGAGACACACACAAGCTTTTTCCAAATCATAAAATGAAATATTTATCAATGTTAAATACTATCAACTTACCCATTTTATCCAATTATTATTTTATCAACAACTCATGGTCTTCCTTCTACACTTGATTAATTCATTCTCATAATGATTACTCCACTAAATCTTGAATAAAGAAATGTATTCTCTACACCACCATCTTCTATGCCAATATTAATCCAGTCATTAATCATGGTATCATTTTCCAAACATTACATTGTTAATAATGCATTATTATTTAACCTCAAGCCAAATGACACTTTTTTTATTTTCATGGATGGTAATTGATCGTTCAATAATAATCCTTTTTCAGTTCAATCTATATTTTCTACATCACTATTATTTTTATCTGAGTGAATATAAACATCAATAATTTATGGTCAGTATATATATTACATTTGAATCTGTATAAATGGTGCCTCAAAATAAGCAATAAAAAAATCACATCATCCAATTACAAATAATGCGTGGTATAATGTAACTAATGAGGTTGTTTATGTCTTGAATCACAAAAAATTACTGGATAATTCATCATCATAAGAAAACCATGTCCCTATAAGGAAGTGTTATTGTAGGAAACCAAATCACTATTATAGGAATGAATGGAAAAAACTGGAGACTTCACTAACCAAATCTTCTATTCCTAAAAAAAACATCACATTGTTTTTTCCATTCAAATTTATACCTTTTCATTTTAACATAGTTTTCGGGATAGATAATCGTGCAATGTTTTTAACAAACCATCTATAAAATCATGCTAATCTAATAAAACAATGAATCATTGTAACATTTTAGGTCTTTTCAATTCATAAAATACTTTGGATTTGGTAGGATCAAATTATATTCATTCATTATTTACAATAATCCCATGGAATGAAATTTGTTGCAAGCAAGAATCACGCTGACTTAATTTTCCATACAATTTCATTTTGTTTATGGTTTTAAAAACAACTCTTTTATGATTTTCATGATCCTATTTACATTTATAATATAACATAATGTTATCAATAATCACAATCGCAAACATATCCAAATACTCATGAAATATATTAATAATAATATTCATTAATATAATTATTGCATATGTTATCCCAAAATTCATAACTACATATTCATAATGACCATACATTGTACGGAATGATGTCTTCTGGTTTTCTTCATCCATTACATTCAACTGATGGTGCCACAACCTCAGGTAAACCATAGAAGAATAATTTTCTCCGAAGATATGATAAAAAATTCTTCTATGTGAGGCATGTGATACATTTTTTAATAGTAATGTTACTAGTTTCTCTAAAATCGATGAAAATTCTCATTTAACCAACATTTTTTTACCAAACAAGATATGTATGCCATATGGTGAAGTGCTACATTAGATGATTCCTTTAAAAACTAATTCATGTAATTTTCCTTTATGTTCAATAAGTTCTATTTTTCCATTTCAAAAGGAGAATTATAAATTTTTTTAGCATGTGGAACTTTGTAAGTAGTAAACTCAACCTCTCGATTAGGTATAACACAAGGAAAATCATTTGATAAAACAGACAGTTATTCATTTACCATTGGTACATCATTAATCTAGATAGTTCCCTTATATTAAAAAAAGTATGACCAATATAACATTCATTTCTATTCATTATTTGTTTCATAGATTCATGATATGTTATCAGTAGTATGTCTTAATTCTTGTACAAAAATAGAAATTGGTTCTAAAAACAACTTATTTTTCTCAACAATCAACCTTAGAAAGATAAAAAGAAAAATTATCCACAACTTGGATAACATCAAACACTACCAGAGTAAAAATAACATGGCTTTTAGGTATACTATTTACACACTCTACGATTGGACGATTAATATATTTTTTCCATAATATTTCAACTAGGGTTTTTTACCATGATATGTGGTTTCATTTTATGATGATGAATTCCCAATTTTTCTCAAAGTTTCTCATAAATTACTGAATGTGCAGACTTTGAATCAAACTACATATTTTCAAAATCTATAAAAACATACAATTTACATGATAAGACATCATTTGATGGATAAAAATCTTTTAAATTGGATGAAAATGTTTTTACCAAACCCTTCTACATCCAATCATGCTGATTCTCTACCTGAGTGACTAGCCTGGGGAAAATATTAGAAAAAAATACCCAATTCAATATAGTTAAAGCCACTCACCACCGACTTCTCATTAATTTTCTGATCATTTTCCTTTTACTAATGAGAGATGTGACCAAACATTCCACATTTGTATAATTTCCAAGAATTTACAATACATTCACCATTATTCCTTTTACCACACATTTCTAATGAAGGGAAATCCATTTTCATACATCCAAGATTTTTTTATGTGTTCTACCCATTTCATACGAACTAAACCGCTTCTTATTTTTTTCATCATGGGGAAGAAATGTTTTAGAAAACTCCATATCATCCTTTTCAACACTAGAAACAAGATTCCTGTAGCTTTTAAATTATAGTGAGTACATATATATTCTCAAAAACGATTTCAAACATGAGTAAAGTCTATATATTTTATTATCATAATCCTTATTAAAATCTGTTACATAATTGGATGGTCTAGTAAAATTGGCTTCAATGATTCCATAGAATCATCCAATTTATGCTTTAGTTCTATGAATTGTTTATTAATTCTATGTAGAGTAGTTTTGGGAAAATATTTTTCCAAAAAAATGGTATTAAAACCATCCAATTCCATACTATCAAGATCACCTATTTTTTGATAATCTTAGATAGATACCACAATTGATTGACATCACCTACCAAACAATAAATCTATTTTATTTCCCTTTGACATTCTAATCAAACCAGCACATCAAATATATTTTCTAGGGCATTGATCCTTCTGTCAGCAATCACAGGATTTGTAGCTCCACAAAATGTTGGAGGTAGTTTCCTCATTAAATTATCCACAAAATAATTGTTTCTTTATTATAAATTTTGTTCCACTAAATCATGGATACGTTCCCCTTTTATTATATCATTATATTGTTCCATTTTTGTCAAAAAATTCTCGGTTCTGATTCCCAACATTTCGGGCTGTAGATTCTTACAAAAATCAGCCTCTTATTTCCTTCCTACATAATCATCCATGCTTCATATGAAGAAAACCATTTTGGATATACATAACAATGATGATGAGACATGGTAATCCTTAAATTCTATAATATTTCAAATAAACATAGAGTTAAAAAAAATTTGTCATTCTTTTAGCATCATCCTAACCACTAAAATTACCTAATCATTCTATGATTCAAAGTATAAGGACTCGAGCTCAAATCATTAAATTTTACAGAAGAAAAATCACTATAAAACAATTATGTTCATTTCAGTTATAGTAATTTTATGTATGAGGAAATCTTGAAACATGACATACCAAATTCATATAAGACGATACTACTTTAACATAATCCATTTTTCATAAAATATAAAATATTATAACGTTAAAAATTATTAAATTGACAACAATTCATATGATCCATATAGAATCCATCCATTATCTTACTCATTCATAAATGTTGTGATTTTTTTTTAAAAATATGGGATGAGTGAACAACTCATTATGGTATATAAAGAAATAAAGTGTCATCATGTGATAACATTCAAGAAAATATAACCCTTAATCCTAAAACTCATATTCATTGAATCATAATGTAGTTACTTTGGAAATTTTTACCATAAAACTCTTAAATTCATTCTAAGTCATGGAATAACCTTTTGGTCAACTTCCATATTCGAATTACGCAATGCAATGGATAGCTATAATTGGGATCAACTGTCATATCTTGAGCTATAATGGGATCAACCCAACATATCATGATATATAATTGGATAAACCAAAAATAAATAATTTACAAGGTATATATCATGGTAATAAAGTATCTTTAAATCTGGATAATCCACTCATATCATAAACATATAATAAACAGTTCTTTTTTATTTTTATTAAAGAGTGTTTTAAAAGGATTTACAAAAAGTCACTTAAAATATAATTTGAGTGAGAATTAATAAAATAGAGTGGATATGTGTATACATAGTAAATACACATAGTGAAACATAATTTAAACAGTGAATCATCACACCAATACTGTTAATACCACATAATGAATAAATAAGGATTACTAAAAGAATGGATTTTGGGATAAGAATTACATTACCTTGTGTTCATCAATGTTCAAAAGTGTTCAAACCTCAAGTATAATGTTAAAAATGTTTTATTAATATCTTAATAAAACATATTAATGTTTATAACACTATTTATGATAATTTTACTACATTATTTGAAACATTTATTTGTAGTATTTTGTTATACACAGTGTTTCATGGGTGTTATTTATATGGTTTCAATGATCAGTTCATGACAGATATTCCTATCGATTAGAAGTGAAACTCTAGAATTGGAATGGACTGGTATTTACATGTTTCAAAAAACCCTAAATTATATGTTTTATCATTTTTAATTATTACATGAGGAAGATTCATATGTTAAATCATTATTGATCTTTGTTTATGTCATTTTGGCGATTCATCAATTTTAAAGAAGTCATTCTGATTTATAAGTCATGAACATGCAAAAGATTCCAAAATGTCAGCAAAGATATAATACATAAATTATAATATGGTTCAACTGTAAAAATGTATGCATTCCCTATATTTTAGAATGTAAAAAATTTGTAATCACATCGCCCATGATGTTAGTAAATTGACACATCATGAACGGTGTCACAATTTATAGAATAAGTTTCAGTGGGGGATGAGTATATTGGTGATTCATAAATAAAAATGATGAAATATAGAATATGTAATATACAAGACCATTAATTCCACTTGAATATATGAATATTAGTAATGAATAATAAAATAATATAACTCGAAATTAAAGAATTGTTGAGAAATCCCTTACGAAAAAATGTCATCTGAACTGCTATGAAACAAGGTTTTTGAAAAAATTAAAATGATAGGGGACTAGGGTAAACCATACATAAATGAATCATTATACAATATAGAGATAGAATGGGAGGAGATTATGGTATAGAAACATAATGTTATTCCACTCTGTGGGGAACTAGAATTGAAAAAAAGTAGTTTAGAATTATTATACCTTGTTGAGTAACTCCTAAGACATGATGGTTGGGACCATAGGGGCTTAAGGACACCTTGGGAGGAAAACTATGGAGGTAAAAAGTAAATATCTTCATTGATATGTAATTTTTAATGAATGGACTGATAAAATGTGATTTAATTTATAGCAAATGTGAAGGAATATTTTATTAATTTCCAAGGGTCACTGTATTAGTGGTATTTGCAAAACCATCGGCTTGACCATGGTATTTTCGCATTGTATTATCCACTTGGGAAAACTAATATAATTTATTATTGTACCAATGATGAAAAAAATTATTAAAAAATTATTAAATCATTAATGATGTAATTGAACACATCGAAACTAAAAACTATATTTGTACTATTTTCCAAAAAATCATTTTTCTAGAAAAATAAAAAAAATAAACCAAACTTTTTATCATCATATATTATTAAAACATTAACTCCATATATGGAAAATAATTTTCATAACTTTATTAATTAGTACTATAAATAAATTCAATATTTATATGAAAATAATTTTTTAATTAGATAACACTTTTTTTACACCTAGAAGTAATAATCGACATCTCATTGATTTATAACCTTCTAAAAATATAACAATAATACAATTTATTATTAATTAGGGTCATGTTACTAATAAAAATAGTATGATTTGATTCACTAAATAATTATGTTGGTTCCATTAGACTCTAAATAACACACTGATCAACATTGTAGATGTCCATTTTTTGAAATTCAAATCATAGAAGTGACAACATTATGATTAAAGGGGAGTTATTAATAAATATTTTAAAAATGGTCCCTTCACTTAAATTTATTTTATAAAAACCATGAGGTGTTAACACATTTGGGTATTCTATATGTGACAGGGGCATGTAGGCAATGAAGATAACCCCACATCGAATTAGGTAATGTGGTATTATGAGTTTGATTAGGTGGATCACTCTGGTGGATTGGTGATGGATAATTCTATCAAATCGGTTTTTAGAATCCATAAAATAAATATATAATTGTCTTAGTGATGGTTATTATTATGAGTAACCATGGGTTTTTCCTTGTAGTATGTTGGGATAGTGACATAGTGATTTTTTACAGTGAATAATGGCTAAAACCCGATATACGATAATATGTGGATGGTGGCCAAAACATGTGGAGGTTTTATAGAGTGTTTACAAGTAGTAAAAAGAAAAATGATATTGCATGGTTAATGATGTGTGAAATAAATTAGATTTTTATAAAAGCATGACACACACACATTGATGAGTTTATTAACAAACATTGTGCATTACTCCAGCTAAATTAGTTTGGGTTTTAGAAAACATAAATACCATACACTGTATGGATTAGACAACATGCAATATATCCTTACTCGGGAAGTCCTAATATTATCAAAATACACATTCCCAACACCCAAAATTGTTATAGACAATTTAGACCCAATGAGTAACTATATGAATATGTACATGGAATGAAATTTCATGTACATTCTGTATAAACCAAGTTCACTCTTGCATGAGTTTTAGTACAAGGAAAGTAATTAGAGTACATGGGCGTACCCTTGGTTTGAAAATACAAGTCATGTACTTCATGTACACCCTGTGTAGATTCACATGGATTCCCTACCCACATCCATTTGTGTTAACATTCTATTTAACCTTGCTTACTAATTATATAATTCTAACTAGAAATTCCTAATTTATTATTTAATTCTTTATGAAAAATATTTTAGACTATGAGTATCCTTAATTCTATGGTGGGATGATTTGGGCATCATGGATATGACATGAAGTTATGCTACTGGGATAATTATCTTAGAAAATATTATAAGGTTTTAGTCATCGTGTTTGATCATAAAAGTGCTTATTGGGTAGGAAACATAGTTGTTAAACATGATATGGGGTCCCATATACTATTTAAAAATGTATAATTGTATACCCACATACTACATTGGGAGTAGGAACATTATCTATAGAGAAGGAAATCCCTAATCATCTTTGATCTTTATTGGGGAGAATGTAAAACAGTATAGATTTTACCTTCGACAATGTAGTGGGTGTTTTAGACCCTCCCCATTTATTAATGAGAGTCTATTCCAAAACAATAACAGGAATATAGTTCCACTATTGTTATAGATTCAAGTGACGAGGACCTTTCCTTCCACTTTGTATCATATACGGATCAAGGGATTCATAAAATTAGTGATGGAACCATTAATTCTGTTGGCTAAATATATATATTATTACCTTGAAGTCGATATAGATATTCCCATTATCTATTAATTTCATCTTTTTTTAAGATATATATGTTTTGATTACTGTTTTTGTCTCATAATATGATTGTCATGGAATAGTGGTTATGGTATAAAAACTCTCTCTTTGATAATTTATATATGGTATTTCATAGAGCATTTCTAGGTATATTTATAGTCAATAATTCTTGGGATATTCCCACACAATTTATTTCTTATAAACTTAACATGAATTCTTAATTATTCTTAATTGTATCAATTTTAGGTTTAGTGTAATTGATCTAAGCATATTGTGGATCATTTGGGGTGTTACATTGGAAAACTGTCTCCTCCATCCCAGTATGTTAGAATAATTTTATATTTTGGTGTTTACTTATTTGAAAAATTATTATATCTAGTACATTTATCTTACTATGATGTTAAATATTGATTTATAAAATTATTTTGATATCTATATTATTTTTCCTTTCCACATTTTGTGGGTTTTTGGGGTTGTGTGTTTGTGTAATGTTCATTAACATATGTCCTCCTTTGTTTATGTTATTCCTACTATAACAATATTTCTATCCCATAGCCTAGTGGATGTATTATTGGGGCTTTATTTTCATCATAACTCTATCTAGGTGGTCCCTTGTTGGTCAGTATTTGATTCGGTGGTGTTATATGGTTCATCATAGATCAAATTTTAGAAAATTTATAGTCGTTATTTATATGTTTGGGAACCAAATAAACAGTGTTAAATTGTTTTTAGTTCATATTATAAGATAGGGAGACCAATGATTATACAGAAGCTGCAAAATCCACACACTATGACTCTAATAACATGCTTGTTCATTTTGCAAGTGTGGTCACAGTTAATAGGAAAAATACATGTATATATATATCATAAAGGACTATGTTGTGGTTTTCATGTCCTTCCCGAGTCATCTACCTATATATTCTATTTATCATTATTGTATCTTTATAATTTAAAATATTACTCTATGATGGCATATATATATTATTTTGAGATAGTGATTTTACGATAACAATTAGATAATTGGGGATTCAGTTGAGGGGAATTTTCATAAGGTGGTTTCCAAAATGGTTTAGGTAGAGGGTTGACTATGTGTTGGAAATGCATTATCCAAAATATGTTAGTGTGTAAATACATGTTGTAATATCATGTTATGTGACATGAATTAATAGATACCAATCATCTTTTTGGAAATGTATCCTGTCATGTGGTGGAGGATTTTATCATTGTGGTGGACTGGTTTTTCAAACCTGTGATGTCCCTGATCAATTATAGTGTTTCGGTCAAAAATATAAACATTAAGGAAAAGATATTTATATTTATCTGACAAGAAGATAATGAACATGGTCATTGTGTGAATCATTTAATTTTGTGAAAGGGGTATTCATAATTTTTTTGGGGGTCTATACACCCTTATCATGTGGTAAAGTATTGGTATATGCTTATAGAGTGATTTTCGTGCATTGTTACGACCTATAGGGACGATAGTCGAAGAATCTAAGATTATCTAGTGTGATGTAAGTATTTGGTTGATCCTTTTGTTGGTAATGTTGGAAATGGTTTTGGGAATTCATGAAAAAGTGATATTTCAAACACTGTGATAGATTTATGTTAAGTGATTTAAAATATTCTAGGGGTGAGATCTTTTTGGACATGATTGTGTATTCCTTTAGTAAATTATCTAGTTTAGGGTTTTTAGTGATATATATATTGGCCAATAGTTACCAGAATGTAGAAAATACTCCAAAAATATGGTTAATGGAATCAAATTAAATATGTATCTGACCTCTAAGATAATAGTAAATTTCTAGGATTAACAGGTGCCTTATCTACTCGTGATCCATTTATGGCGAGGTATATAAATTCACATCCCAAAATATGTTTATTTATCGAGACCTAGTGATTCCAATGGATCCTTTTCTTTGACCCTTATATCTGGTGGTTCTTGGAGAGAGGATTTTATAATCACTCTTAATCTTATAGGGTAACCTAACTCTACGATGACAAAGAGCCTCACATAGAATCACTATATAGTGATGATGATTCCAAATGATGCTTTACTTAGTTTGGATTCGTTATCTACTTTATATTCCAAATTTTACTATTAAAATAAATTTTTCAATGGTTTTAAGATAGTGGGATGGAATTTTCCATTATTGTTGATTTGGGAATCTAGTTAGAAAAATATGACCTCATGGTTAAGAGGTTATATCTAATATTATCTCTGATAGATCGTATTACCTATATAGTAGTGGATGATATGAAAATATAGATTTTTATTATATTTGAGGAGTATGATGATGTATTATCTATGTGTGATTTAGGGTTAACACCCCCATGAATGGTGTTTTCCTATATAGATATCCACCCATGAACATATCAATATATATTCTATCTTAAGAGATGACCTCACATAGTTGTGATTTATATTTTCAGAGTATTATAATATGAAAATCCTGGATTTTTCATACCCAAAATTTTCAACTTCCATGCTAGTTTTTTACTCCTAGATTATGGATGATATAATTTGTTAAGACCTTTCATAATGGTTTCTAACAGGTTCAATATAATTAAGGAATATCCTAAATTTTATATAAATCAATTATCTCGGATATGGTTCTTTGTATTTTACCTCAGGATGACTTATGAAAACCACCATGTTCAAGAAGTGGGTATAATAAAGGGTTATTTCTATATTTTCTAGGATTATTTTTGAGTTTATGGTAATAACCTTTATAATTTTTTACATTCCAATTGGTTTTCATTAATATTGGTATAGGATCCTTCAAGCATTTTTGTGTGAGTTAATGTTTTTATTCGAAGATTATATTCTAGTTAACTCGGTTTCTAAGGATTAGTGTAGTAAATTATTGAGGATAGTTCATGAAATTATAAAAGAGTGACATCTTTATGGGAATAAATACATATATTAATACAGGATTCATGAGGTCCAACTATTGGAATATGAACTATTATACAAGGGACTGATAGTGTTCCCAATAAGGATGAGGTAGTTCAAGTTTGAGAGCTAATTGTGGGTTTGGTGATGATGGAGGATTATCACAACAAGTTTATTCATTTGATATTGTTGAGTAATGTGATATTGAAACTAAATTATTATTATGTGACCTCTATGGATGATTATGGAGTAATTTACCTATATTTAGTGGTTGTTTCCCCACCACTTCTTCGATGAGTCATGAAGGCACAAATTTGGAATATTTGTTATTAGATTTTACGAAAACAGAAATCCACTAGATATGTTCTTAATGAATCTCATAAAATTGTAGAAAATGTCATATATATTATGTGATAGATGATGAAACACTTTTTTCTACAAGAGGAAGGCATAATTAGGTTTCAATAGTTCCTATAGAAATATATACAAGAGTGGTGAGGATATAATGGGATCCTTAAGTAAAGAGTTGTGTAGAAAATAATTTTTTGGAATGTTATTTAGTTATACACTTGTGGTCTGGACAACCATTCATCGCATGATATAGTTAATTGCGTGAAGTATAAAGAGTATAATATCTTTCTGGTTCTCGTGATGTGTATTATGTTAAAAATTAAAGGTCATGAAATTATCTAAGTGATCAAATACTAACTGACCTAATTGGACCACTTTATAAAAAACTAGTAATATATTTTAATTAATAGGTAGGTGTTGAATTCCATATAGTATGATGTCTTTCGTGATATGGATTCCTCAAGGATCAACAAATACCATTATACCAATATTATTTAATGATATTATAGATGATGTATGAGGAATTCATGAATTATTATTATTTAATTATAGTATTGTTTAAAATAATTTTGGGTGTTTCTATTTTTTTTAAGTTAATAAATTTTCTAGGAAATATTATTTTTATAATGAAAATGTTTTACATCATCTGAGTGATGTGTTGCAGAATGGTAATAATTTGTTTTTTGAGAAGTTTCTAATATTTCAATGGAAGAATGTATTTTAAAATTTGGTAATTGAACAATCAAAATAAAACCTTGTTCATTGGTGTGAGTAATTGTATGAAAAAAATATCTTGTTTACCTGATGAAAGTGAGAATATACTAAATGTAAGATTAATAATATTTTTGATACTGTTAAGACCGAGTGTACAAAAAATTTATTTTATAGTTGTTGATGAAATTTTAAAGAAAATATAAGAATAAATACGATGATTATATATTAATATATTATTTACCTATAATATCATCATGAATTATTGATACATGAATATGTTATAAGAAGTTGTTCGGAAAATTGTACATCTGAAGGATGTTGAGGACTATAAATGAGATTCATTATTTATATAATGTCATTTGAACTAATATTGAGGATGATATTCCATTTAAATTAAAATGATGAGGAAAATCAACCTGACTAAAATAGAGGAGGAAATTAAATCCAATTAGGAATTTATAAGTTGCATAAAAAATCCATCATAAGGAGAAATAAATTGAAATGAATTATCATTTATAAATAAAAATTCGTTAGAATGCGAAATACATTGGAATGATAAATCCATCAAAATATGAAATGTATCAGAATGTGAAATACATTAGAATGATAAATCCATTCAAATATGAAAACCCTCAAAATGTGATGTTATTTCATTCAAAATGAGTTTCATAATTCTATAATGATATCAAATTTAATCAATGATTTATGGAATTCAGATTTTTTTCCTCAAAATAGATGATATGAGACATTTTCAAGAAGTCAATGAGGATGTTCAAATGTGATTGAAATTTGTGGTTTTTATAATTGGGTGACAATGATTTTTTTCCTATTTATGGCCTTTTCTTTTCTTGTCTCAAATAATCATAGTGCACAATAAATTTTTACAATGATGTTGTTCATGTATGAATAATGGTGAAAGACATTTATAGTTTGTGTCAAAAGTGTTTTTTCGGATAGTGATTACATCAGAATATCTAAATAGAGTTTGTTTATATTAATAGATTAATAAAATAAGATATGAGTATATATGAATGAGTTTTATTATAGTTGTTACAAGAAATTATTATGAAAAGTAATGATAAACTAATTCAATTAGAATTGGTTTCTTAGACAATGGTCTATCGAAATTTGTCTATCATATTAAGTTGTATCAGAAATATGGTCTTTAAACACATGGAATTTTTAGATTAGACTTGAAAAAGTCTTTATACATTTTATGTGGTTTATTTTTCGATGATATGTTTTTTTAAATGGATGGATCTATTTTATTCATTCCAATCAGTTGATAAAAGTTTTCTAATATGAGATGAAATATGTTTCACTAAATTCATCATAATATTGAAATTCTATAGACGCATAGCAGTGGTTATGGAAAGTGTGTAGGTTCTCACCCTAAGCCAAAATATTATAAATCAAGTGTTTCATGATTAATTGTCTATTTTTCTATGAATATTAGTATAATAATATATGATAATGATAAAACAATAACATTTTATTGGGGTTTAGATTCATAATTTTTTAATTTTATAAACAAAAATAACATATTCTAATCAATTTTTTCTTCAATATATTATATAGACAATTAATATCATTTGAAACATTCACTTTTTGAATCCATATCATAAGATATTCTCAATTTGGTAGAAAGATAATGAATTCCTACATTTTATGGAAATAAATAGTATTGTTTGGTAAATATGATGATTCCTTATCACCTATCACTTGACTATGATATTATTTATGAATCTAATATTGTGTTTCCATATATTTTTAATTATTCCCATATGACTGTTATTGATTGGAGAAGTATTAATTTTAATGGAATAAAAATATAGTAAATTCATTTCTGTGTGTCAGAATGTTTTTATTTAAAGGTAATGGTTCAATAAATAGCTAACAGTGTGTGGAAAATGATGGAATGAATTTTTTAATTGAAAAAATATGATGGAAGTAAACATAAAAATATGGATTATAAATCATGAAGATATGAAAATATGATTTTAGGAAACATTTAATTATTAATTCCCCATAGTTAATGAATTTATTTGCAGAATTATATGTTTTGGAGACATCTTGAAATATTATAAAATAGCGAATAATAACATGGGAATTTTAAAATATATATTTGATTGTAATATAAATTCTATATAAGATAATTTTTATTTTTCTGTTGCTGAATTCCATAACATTTTTAATTCATATGATATGAGAAAATACCTACAATTTAATATGAAAATGAAAAATAAAAAAAAATTTATAATATGTGAAAAAATAAAACTCATGAGGCTGAAGAGGTTTATCTTTGTGATTATAATGTTAATGAGAATGATGATTTTAATAAAAAATTTATTATCTCCATGAACTATTGGAAAAAAATTTAAATCCTGGAGGAAATCATCCACCCATATTAATGGTGTGTGGTGGATGTGGTAATTATTCCTTGAATTTCCCAAAAAATTATGTTAATGAATATTGGGAAAATTCAAATTATATTCCATGATAGAATATGTTGAAATTTTTTATGGAGAAGAAAATTTATACAATAATAGATTGTGATATTTACTATAAATAAATTAACTAAGATTAATAAAAAAATTGAACAATACTAAACTGAAATAAATCATTTATAGGATAAATTATTATAAAAGGATAGAACAATGATTGCAAAATTTTATAATAAATATTCCTCCTAAAAAATTAATTAAGGAGGAGTTTAATTATTTTATTAAGTGTAATAGATCACATTCAGATTTATTTCAAATCATAAAAATGATACAAAAATATATGTTAAACAAGTTGAAGTTGAAAAATTTTATTTTTGTAATGAGTAATAACACATCAATAATATATTATGTTTTAAAAATTTACTTTTTTCACATGGAATGAATGTTTAGGTTCACAATAAAAAGATGGTTTCTATATAAGTGGAAGTTAAAATGTCTCAATAAAAACTACTTGAGTATGAAATTTCTTTATGGGAAAATAATTAACACTCCAAAAATGTTTCAAATGTAAAATTTTAGACCTTTAATGTTTTAGAGAATGCTAAATTCATTAATTAAATGAAATCCACAGCCTCAAAAAACAAAATTTTCATCAAATTTTTATAATAATCATTGTTATAATTTTTTTTGTGGAAATAATTTGTTTATAAGGGATGTCATAAATATATAAAATTTATAATATTTAAAAAATACACTACAAGAAAATATGGTCATTTTCTATAGTATTTTAGTGAATAATAAATTTACCAAACATTAAAAAATATTTTTATAGAGAAAGTCAATGCTTAAAGAAAAAAAAATTATATTTTACGGGGTTTTAGGGATTTTTGGAATTAATGGGAACATTTAATATAATAATTTACATAAAATGAAACATCTTAGAATAAAATTTAAAAATAGGGGATGAAATGTGGTAATAAGAATGAGTCATTTTACAAAAACACAACATGATGGAAAAGTAAACTATCAATGAGTTGAATATTCAATGAAAACTAACTCTATATAACATGATAAATTATGTTTAATATGCGACCTGACAATTTTTCATTCGGAATAAAATATAATATAAAATATAGAATAATTTTATTATTTTATAAATGAAATGTTATATTGAAATACTAAATTTGGGTAATGGCCTTTTGTTATTGATGTAGATTTAAAATAATGAAATAACAAAAACATGAATTATTCATCATGGTTGTTCCTCAAACATGATATGAGAAAAAAAATTCAGGAATGTTAAGGAAGAATATAATGGAGGAGCAGTTACATTTTCAAATGATATTTCCTTCCAAATAATAGCTATAGTGATTGTTCAAAAAGATCCTAAAAAACTAATATATATGAATCACCTATTTGTTGAAAGGCTGGAAAATAACATTTTCAGTGTCAGTCACCATTATGATTAAGAAAAGGAAGTGAATATAATAAATAATTCTTGTGTCATTATATGTGCGTAAAATTATAAATTTTTAACCATTACTGATATATATTGATGAAATATCTTTGAAATAGAATAATTTGAAAATACATGTTACTTGAGTTATGATGTTGCAAAAAAAAATTCAGCATAATAGGTTTATAATATTTTAGGAAGAAATATGATCAAATTTTATGATGTAATATATATTATATTATTGAAAATTAGAAATGAATATTATTTAATAACTTGTTATAAATATAAATTACTAATAAAACCTAGATAGATGTTGATATTTCATTCACCAATACTCTTGATATTATTTGTTCAAATATTATATGGCTCGATGAGACAAAAATCAATTGAAGGTTTTTGTACATTTTCATATTCGTTGATTATTTTACTTGGTTGTCACACATCATGAATATGAAGAACATGTTAGATATATATAAATGTTATGCGTTTTATGAAGGGATGTTGGGAGAGAAATTGGGGTTTATAAAAAGGAGTTGAGAATGAATAATAGAATATAGTTGACATCCAATGTATTTGAATTATATGTAGTAAATCAATTAATAAAACATAATTATAATTCTATATAAACCCCATAAAAATGTGTATAAAATGACAAAATATATGTTTTCTGGAATTTGGAAAAAATTATAGAAAAATAAAAAATATCAATGTTCTACATTAGTGTTTGTTTGTACTGTTGAACATGTAAAATGATAATATTTTTTTAGGCCAAAATCCATCATAAAATCAGATGAAAATTAGTAAAAAAATCACCTTTCCAATAATTCTATACTTTTCAAATTCAATGAATAAAAAAATTTTGATCCTGAAAAATTCTTATAAGAATAGTAAATGAATGAAATTTTTTTGGATATTCTCACAAAAAATTAGATTCAAATGATAGATGAAAAATTTAGAAAAAATGAAGAGTTAAAATTAGGTGAATATTATTGAAAACATAATATTGATACAAAATGTTTTGTATAATTTTGATAATGACAAACTAAGTATTTACAATGAATATGATTGTTTTTCAAAAAATACTTCAATATATTAAAAACAACCATGTAATGGGGATGCATAATCTGGAAGGTATAATATGAAATTTCCTACATTGAATATTCAATTTGAAGTGAGAAATATTCATTAGAATCGTAGTGATTTAATTCAAAATAGAAGATGGGTGATATTATAAAATCAAACATCACTTATTTGACAATTCCAAAAATAACATGTTTCAGAATAAGTGTATCATTACGAATTCTTTGATACAATGAATTAAGAGTAATATTATATTTATAAAAACAACACATGGGATCTTATTCCACGTCCATTAAATAATAATATCAATATAATTATATGTTTTTTCAGAATAATATAGAATAATACTTGAGATGTTTCAAGAAAAAAAAGTTATAAAATCATCCAAATACAATGAATAGGTGAAAGGAATAGATTTTTAAGAGACCCCTTACCCATATACATTAATATTAATTATTATATTGTTTGTAGGTGTGGTTTCTCATCAAAATTATAATTTTTATAGTATGGATGTCATATTATCATTTCTAAAAATGGATATTAATGAAGAAGAATATATTAAGAAACCACATGGGATATACATCATAATGATTGGAGAATGGTTTTTATTTTGATTATTGATGTGTATGAACTGATAGCAAACCCCTTTCATGATATTCCAGAAATAGTTTTTTTAATGGTTAATTTTTCTAATGATAAAGTGAAAACAAACTTATATTTGAATAATTTTATCCATGAACTATTATTATAAATTTTAAATGTGGATGATATATTTTTTATATATATTATGGAAATTTTATTAATTAATTTTTGGTTGAAATGAATATGAATTTTTATCTCTTAATTTTCATATAATTATCTTCCTTCCTTGGAATCATATTTGATCAAATGTAAAACTACAATTTTTTATCCCATGAAAACAATTGAAATGAATTGTAAATAATTTTTTGGATGGAAGAAGCAAAATATGATTCAAATCCCATTTAAGTTATAAAAAGGTTTTGTATAGAAACTAGTAGAAATATTGTTAATCTGAAATATTTCTAGGATGTGGATATGATTGTTTCATTATATCACGACCTCAAGACATGTTATTTATTCTATTTAGATTCAATTTTCTAGATATAAATGTGATCTAAACCAATGTCACATATCAATAGAAAATTGAAAAAAAAATGATTTGATAAAGGGACAACCTAACATGGAAAATAATATTAAATATGTTGTGGGATGAAAATTCATGGTTATATATGCTGATATTTCTAGTGATTGAATTGATATAGAATCAAATATTTGTTGAAAAGTATTCTTGGGTGATTTTTTAGATGGAATAGTGTGAAATAGGGTACAATAACTATGATCATAGATAAATAAATATATGTTATATCTATAAAATATTTTTCAAATATTTTTTTAATAAAGGTTCAGTTCGAATATTTGAATGTTGATATTTGAATACCATTGTATATAATTGTGATTACTGTAGTCCAAATTATAATTCATTAAATCATGTACAATATTAAAGATAAAAAAAATATTAAAATCAGTTTTCACACTATAAATGAAATGGTATCTACTGTAAAATTTAATTGTAATAGGTTTCTTAAAAATATCAAAATGATAGTTCTTCAAAAAATGTATATTGAAAGAGTGATTTGGGGAATTGAGGATACAAGTTCACATACATCCACCACTATGAAATTACTAACCATCTTTAGAATGTAACAACCCAATTGTTCATTGGATTAGGATTACAATACATGATAATATGTATAACTTTTTAATTTAATGTTAAAATATATATTTTTAATCATAAATGAATTAGATTTTATATTTATCGTAAAATTACGGAGAGAAAAAGAAATATGATTGGAATAGATAAATCTATGTTTGAGTTTATCACAATATTGATGAAAAATTTATTCTCACCATTAAATGGGATTCCATAAAAAATAATTTTTTTTTCTCGTGTACTTTCAGGAAACCCTCCTTTGAAAAAGGTTATGATTTGGTTAAAGTGAATAACATTTTTTCTAATAAAAAATTAATTTTTTTAAAATTTTATGATGTAAAATATGATACCAACTATTGTAACCAAATCCAATGTTTGAGATTAGTTATCCCATATGATATTTTGTTATAATGTTTTTTATTTCATAAAAATTATATTAGTAAAATAATTTATTTGTTGATAAGGAGAAATATTGGATGTAAAATGTTTATAAATTTTATATTCATAAGATCCTAGAATTATAGATGATGTATTTGTTTTATAAGCTGGTTATTTGAAAAAATGGATTAAACCCTAATCATCACTATGAGTATTTATAGAAATGATATATTTTAAAAAAATAATAAATTTAGATGTTTTGAATGAAATATTTCAAATGATTTCTGTTATCAATATCAGTATGTGAGATATTTTTGGATGTTGTTTATATGAAGTTAGAGAACATTGAAAAAAGTGCATTAATATTTTAAAGAATATTTAGGAATATATTAAATAAAACCCCCCATGATAAAATAAAATTTAAAAGGCCTTCCATCAATTGAGTTGAGATGAAACCACTGATTGATGTACTAAAAATATGTGTATTATTTTTTGTTATTTAAAGTCTATAAAATAACATGAAGAATCCATTATTCAAGAAAATAATCATAGAATGAGTTGAATAACCATTTATATTTGATGGATTATGATTCCTATAAACTCTATTCAGTTTCAATTTTAAATTCAATGAGACATACACTGAGTAATAATGTCAATCAGACTGAAATAGAGGAATAATGTCAGGAAGACTGAAACTGAGGAAGAAAGTCAATTGGATTAATAGGTTTTAACATCCTCAAAAAATGAATAAAATTTAGAAATCCATTTGAATGAAAAATACATTTGAATAAATAATTCATCAGAATGAAAAATATATTATAATGAGAAATAACTCAGAATGGAAAATCCAACAGAATAAGAAATCCATCTTAATTATAATTCCGTCTGAAAATGAAGTTTATTAATTTGAAATATATATATATATATTTACTAAATACTCTAAATTCATGTATTTTTTTTGATGAATCATGATGTTTTTAGAGGCCTTTATAAGAGATGATATGGTTTGACGAAATCAACGATAAAGTTCAAATCTGATTAAAAATAAGTGATTTCTATTTGGGTGAGTGGGAAAAATTTTTGGTTTCCCAAAAATTCTAGTCATGGTCTATAATAATTAGATATAATATTAATTCATTAATTAAAGATTTTTATGTGTTTGTAAATGTGTAATTATTTTTATGTTCATTTTTTGATGTGTTTTTCATATTGAAATCTTATCACTATATATTACTAGATTAAGCTTAGATGCGACTAAAAGAAAATATTACTCAAGAGGATTGACCTGAGATAGAGTAGAAGTGTTTCATGAACTGGTTGGGGGAATTTAAACATATTGATTCAGTGGGACCGGCTTTTTCCGACTTAGGACCATTAGACTCACGTTCAAAAGACTCATGTAATTTTGTAACCAATATAAATAAAAGTCATATAATTTCTTATTTATCATTTTTCTAATAAAATAGTAAAATAATGGCAGTCAGTGTAATAATTCCTATAGAGATAATTAATGTGTCTAATTTTATTTGAAACATGTTTCATCCAAATATGTATAATAATTAATTTCCAAAAAAAATTGACATTCTCTATGGAATTTAAATAGGTTATCGAAGTATGGCTAAACCATGTAAATTATTTTTCTGTTGTTTACATTCTTGTAGATGCACTTCGGTTTAGTTATTAAAAGTTTATAAGGATGAGACAGTATCATGATGAAGAGATTATTTTAAAATATTTTATTTTTCTAAAAGGAAAATACTTATTCAATACACACTTCTCAAATGTTATTCAATAATTTAAAACATAAATTTTTTCCAAAAGATTATCTCTATAATAAGTATTCATTTTATGGTAGGAATAAAATTACATAGGTTTACATTTTAGTTTTTGGACATATATGAGAGTACCAAAAAACAATGGTGGGGTTTGTGTATAATGATAGTTCAAATATACCATTGGTGTAACAAATTTTGAGACCATTTATTGGAGGCCATATAGGTCACCACTATACTGGTTTGATCTGGGAGAAGAAACACATAGGGGAACATATTCTATACAAGAATATTGTTTGAAAGGGTGCATTTCATCCAATGGGGGATGAGTACAACACACTGATTTCAGAATAGTGATAATGACTAATGAAAAAAATTCATTTAATGTTTGAATGAGGGATGATGATCTATGAAATATTTAGGATTGCAGATATTTGGATGATGTGGTAGAATTTTTCTATGGTACATATACACATACTATAGTTACTTCATTTTTAACAATGTTGTGTACCACTGAATACTACTACTATAATTATTCATTGAATGAAATGTATTTATTGTTTCACCACCAAAGATATATGTGCATGATGTCAATTCAAATGATAACGATGTTTGACTGTGGATATTACTTATTGATTATCCCACTAGTGATATAGGACTATAAATAGAAGACACTACTGTTGAATGTGGTTCCCTATAGTTTGAATTTTTGGCATCACATGAACCTCCAGGAGAACTCACTGGAGTCAGAATTGGAAATTTATTATTAGTACCTTATTTTCTAAGTTGTTTGTAAAATTTTGGGATGGAATGCATTGATAGTGTGGTGAATATAATAATTTTTTTTTCTTTTTAATATATTAGACTATATTAATGTCTATATTCGAGGTCAGACATTCTTTTTGCATAGGATTCTAGGGCCGAGAGAGACTCGATGTGGATATATTGAAAAAATTAAAAATATTATATCATTCATTAATTGTGATTTATATACAAAAAATAATTACTAATAGGTGTGTATGATTGAATATATAATACTGACATTAAAACGTGAAATCTATTTTTATCCTAGGAAAATCAGAACTATATTTTGTATCAATAATTTTTATTTCGAATTGAAATTGGAGAATTTAGAAGAAAATAAATTAAGGAATATTTTTATTTATTTAGTTAGTCACCAGATTTTATGTACACTATATATAAAATATTATTGTTTGTTTAATAGGTTTTTCAAAAGAAAAATATTGAATAATTGTATGGGGAGCTTTGGTGGTGATTCCATTGGTAGATTACCAAGAAATCATGGATGTGAAATCTTCGTAATACCTAGATATTTGTAATCTATAGAGTTCTTGGATCTCATCTCTGACCATAATGAATATATATATTTATTATTAGTGGTCATTTAAAATCCATGGTTCTGATTTGTTTGGGGTTTTATCCCCATTTAATGTTTGATATATAAATGATATAATACATTACCCAATAAATCAATATATTAATATATATTTGATTTTAGAACATCATTATTATATTCCTAGATAATGGAAGTTGATATTTTCTCCTCATTTATTTTTTTACATTTTTAATTCACCATTATAATTTTATTATGATAATGGTCATATTGAAATACTATTCATTTAATTATAAATTTTTGTCTTTTATCATTATTCCCATTTCTTTTCATTCTTCATTAGTAATTATTAAAGAATTATATATTATGTTACCCATCATTACTAATAAATATACATTTAGTCATTGGAACAATTGATTATACTCCTGAGTTTGGATTTGGAATTTGGAGAAGTGAGTGAGGAATTTTAGCATTGCAAGGAACTAGAAATTAGATCATAAAATAGTCTATATTTATCAAAATTGAGTGGATACTTTGGGAGGAGTAGATTTTTATGGTTTTAAGAAACTAGTATTTATAAACCATTCACTATTTATTGTAGTTATCCAATGATGTTTTAGATAGTGGGATACTTGGTTTGTGACATGAGTCTTTTTTGGATATAGATAGGAATAGAATTCCTAGTTTATAATGGATGGAATCAGATATTAGGAAGGCCATATAGGATGGTCTTGTCAAATCCTATTATTACAGAGTGTTTTTCCTTAGTCCTAAAAATATTATATCTTTGTGAGTTAATATGGATTAAAACCCAGCTATTTATGTATATTCCTAAGTTTCATGGTTTGTAGCCCTGTAACACACACCATTTTATCCCCTATAAATTTTCTCATGTTTTTATAAAAAAGAAAAATATTATACATCGCTTCGTTGGCCCCACATGTAGTTAACCATCCATGGTCCTAAGGAAAATTCCCATCTATAATTGTGTTTATACATGTCTTGGACCCCATGGGACATCTGATGTATATGTACATGGTTAAAAAATATTGGTAACTTGGTTTCCCATACAGTGAACCAGGGGTTATTATGGTGTACATGGGAATTCATTAGGGTACACAAGAATACCCATCGGTGGGAAATACATTCTATGTACACCATGTACATGCCATGTATTTTCACATTGCTTTCCAAACCATGACTAGTTGTTGAATCACCCAGGATTCTATGTGAGGATACACACCATGGGACCCTTGGTACATTCCATTTACGATCCTTGGGAAATTAAAACATTCTTATCTCTTTCATCAGTACTAGGATTTTGGTGCATGAGTAGCTTATCCAATTCATTATTCAACTTACAATGGAATATTTTTTTGTTTTTTTTCAAAATTGTAGAATTAGATTTTGGTTATTATATAAGTTAAATTATTTTATTGATGCATAATCAATAATATTGTTTGGTCCTTGATCACCAATGTGTTTGCAGGATTGAAAACCCTTCCATTGCAATTGTTCATGGTCTTTCATACATTTTAAATTGGTATTGTTTATAACACCAAATAAAAAATTAGGCGTATATACACTATATATGATGTGGCCCCCATATTCATTCTCCAGTAGGGTGATATTGTAATATACCAAGTAAATAATGAATAATAAATTTTCATAAGTATTAATATTTCTGAATTAAATACTAATTTTACTTAAACAGGGTTACTATGTTTGATGGCGTACCCGATACGCAACAATGAGTTTCTTTGAAATATTATTTTGCACACTAATAATATAATAATATCATTTCAAATGGTAGTTAATGACTAGATTTTTTATTTGCGTGATTGAACATAACTAACTACAATATGATTATACATGTCTCTTAAATGTTTTTACATTTATCCAAAATCAAGTAGTGGCTTAAAATAAGAAGGATTCAGATTTTAAGAATAAATATATTATATTCATTAAAAGATCTATTTACCTCATTTTGATGGAGAAACATCTTTATATCAATATTTGGTCACTTTTTTATGTTCTATTTGACCAGATAAAATTACTTTTTAAAATCGGATCTTCAAAATTTAATTTGGTTAAATTTTAGGTATTTTTCAGATAAAATTCAATTTTTATTGAAAATTGAAAAATATAGTTTTTTAATTCCAAAATACCTTTTAATATAATTTATTAATATGGTAAGATAATCTATTTAATTGTTTTAAATTAATAATTAAATTATATTATTACAATTTAATCCAATTATGGTCATCGGAAATAATTTCACTATGAAATTGGACATAAGCACGTGTCAATATTTTGATAATTAATTTTTCTTTAAAACATGATTTTAGTTTTGATAAAGGTAATTTATTTTAAATTAAATACTCCAACTTTTATTTTTAGAATTTGGTATTATTTACATCATTTTTAAATTCATAATATCAAATATATCTTAGGCTGAATTTTTGGTATTTATCTGAAAAACATCAATTTTTTATGAACAGTGAAACCACTAAGTAGTTGCAAAAAATAGGCCTTTTCATTTAAATGAAAATTTTCCAATTATGAGAAAAATATTTCAAAAATATGACATACATTTTTGTTATTATTATGCAAAATGTGCTTCAATAATATGAAAATATTTATTGGTGAATTGTAACTATTTACTTTTATTTATCCCGGTTAAAGGTAAAAAGATAATTCAATGTAAAAAGAATATTACAATAATTAAAAATTACAATAAAACTTTTCCTAACAATATTTTATGAGTAATTTCTGACCATGGTAATCCTTCGGTCTATTTTGGGACCCTACGGTTCCACTTAAGAGTGATAATGGCAATTTATTTTAATTAACATAAAGTAAAAGAGAAAATGTCATTAAAAATATCTTTTTGTAAACTAATTTTTACATTGGATTATATAAAATATAATTTCTAATATAAATATTATTTGGATTGATAAAAATATTTCCTACATCATGTTATTTTTTGATAATTTTTAGGCATCATACAAATAAAATTATTTATCACACAATAATGATACATTGTTTAGCACATTAATAAATGATTTAAATAAATAATATTATAAATATTTAAAAAACATCCAAAACCTATCCAATTATTATTGGATTATATAATTTAGACCATGTGTCACCTTATCATATACTTTAAATTGTTTTTGACCTTTATAATGAGAAAATCATTATATAATAAAATAATATTTTCACACATTCATAAAGAGCCTCTCCTACCATTATAAAAATCCCTCTCCTATAACCCATTACTCCCCGCATTCGACCCCATTGTCTTGTCGAAAATATTACTAAATAAGCTCTAAATATCCCTATCTTCCACCTAGATGACTTAACATAGTCATAAGGCACTTAATTAAGTACTTTTGGTTCAAACCAAAGGGAGTTACCCGAATTAATGGTAATGGTTCCTCTTAAATTCTTTTCTTTTATTTGACTTCTCCATCCCCTAAACTATTTTTATTCCATTATTATATAACAAAAACTATATAATAAATTTAATAGTATGTTTTTATTATAATTATTCGAACTAAACATAAACACACATACACTCATCTAATGGGTAAAGAACATAATGTTTCTATGGATGGGAAATTGATGCCTCCTAAAATAATGATTATTCAATAATATCCTACCACCTATCATGGTGGTCATTAAGATTTAAATATATTTATATATGATATCCATTATGATTATTTTTAATTTATGAACTATATTTTCCATGTATATCATTCCTTAATTGTTTCCATTATGGTAAATCGCGATAATTTCATTCTAGGAAGTGAAGACTACTGCCCCCTCAAAGTGATATGACTTGTTAATGACATAAGTGGGACGTATAAAGGATAGAGTTAATGATATTATATAATATATTATACATGAATTATAATATACATATGTGTCATTATATTTTAATTCCATTAAAATAATAGATAGAAATGGAAGTAGTGTTCAAGCATACAAACGACTTAGTGTCACCATGAATGGTGGATTTCATTTCATAGCACCAAATTTTAAGTACAGTTATAAATAAAAATAAATACAGGATATATATGATATATATGATATCTAAATCACTATTATCATTGTGAATATAGTTTACATTTGACCACATAGACCACATGTAAATATAAGTAGTTCATTTTTGACTCAAGTTACAAATATCGACAAAATGTCCATTGTTAACTTAAATGATAAAATAATTTTTATAACATGGTAATATGTGATATAAAAGAAGTTATAAACTTGAAAAAGGTTCTTAATCAAGTATAAATTTACTTTAAATTATTATTCATGAGATTAATGAACGAACTAGTGATGTTGGACATGAGGTAAGGGTCTTCCTCTCAATCTCCTTTCATTGAAGCATATTTTATTTTTTTACATGACATTATATTATATGATATTTATACATCATTGAATTTTCATTTATTTCATAAGGAATATTTTTATATAAGTCATTTTACTATACAAAAAACGGAATGTTTCTTTTTATCTTATGTGGTGACAGTGATCTTTCTGCCGCTGTGAGAATTATTTAATCTCTGGCTTACTTAACAAGCCTAAATGTATTTTAAAATTAAAATAAATACCATATAATATTTTAGTATTTTGGTATTGAAATTGGTTTTTATTAAGGATTTGATATGTAAATATATTTAAATTATATATTGTGATTGAAATGTTGAAATGTTATCTTTCCTTTAAATTTGTTTTATGTGCGATTAATTTGTTATGGTTGTTGGGAATTGTTTCCATGTATGGGTGGTTATTGGATAAATCTAGGTTGTCTGGGCATAAAATTGCACTCCAGTGAATTGGGTAATGTGATAGAGGTAATCATGAATGTTTCTCTATAGATATTTATGGAATATACTGTGATGGGTATTCTAAATGTAACTCTCTATGTAGCTGTGAAACCTACAAAGTAATATGTTATGGATTCCACAAGTTACCTTTATGATTTTTGTTAAGTGTGTTTATCATATGATTTATTGAGGTTTGTTAAAGATATTATGGTATATATGTATTAAATATGTAATGCATTCATTCTTTATTTTATAACCATTACTGAGATTTTTATACTCATCCCAAGTTTTTAAATTCTTTTTACATGGCTAAATGATGAATTGGGTCAAGGATTTGATCAAGGAAAAGACGTGATGTTTATAACATTGGACTAGACATGAATCCTTTTTTCAGAAGTCTTTATTTTGTAAAAAAATTGAAACTAAATAGAAGTGTTTACCTTATAAATTTTGAGATGTAATGTAATAGTTATGGAATAATTCCCTAAAACTCTAAACCTGAAAAGATCCAAAATTTGAATTCTTCATTTAATTCAAGATTATGTAATGTTTAAGGGTCTATACTTATAGATGGTATAATTAGTCAGATCATATAACTATATAAGTTTGGATATTGGTAAATTAATGTCCATAAATTAATTTATGGTATGATTGAAGGGATATAGAATTTACAGATTACCATTGTGCTTCACCTATGATATTTCTGTGTTAAGAATGGTTTTCTATAGAGGAAATAGGTCAACTATGATGGGATGACATCCTTCCAAATCAATAATTTGAGATGGTCAGAATCAGAACAAAATAGTTTGATGCAATAATCACATTATTGACTCAGGATACAAATGGTGGTGTTATCCATGTACGAGATCTTCCAGTTCAACCATAGATGAACATGTCTGTAGTGAGTCATTTCATGAGGCAACATTGCCCATCTTTTAGAGGACCATTGAACCCTGTTCTAGAAAAAGGGAGTATTAATGTACTGAAATATAATTTTAATGTCATGGAGTGTTTTGAACATCTGAAAGGTTAGTATCATCATTTACATTTGTGAAGGTGGAGATGATCAGTTGTGGTTGATAGTGATAAATATCAGGGATACTGGGGAGATTGATGAACTTGATTTGGATGAATTCAAAGGTATGTTTAATGAGAAATAAATTCCCAAGGTGGTGAATCATATTATGTAAAAACAATTCCTAGGTTTTAGGCAGGAGGATAAATCAGTGGCTTCTTATGAATTAAAATTCACTCAACTAGAATGGAATGCTCAAAATTTCATTCAATATATTGATAGTAAAATCAACCGTTTTTACTCAAGATTAATGCCAAATAATCAAAGGTCTTTAACTTCAAGTGAGTTAAATGGTTATGAAAAACTATTTCGATATGAGAGGTTGGTGTAAATTTAGACTGTTGATGATTAAGAGTTCTTTTAAAATAATAGAACACAAGATCGTTTGTGAAAATTTCGGATGTTAAGAAACATAAGATTACCGTTTGTGAAAATTTTGATTAAAAGTATTCTAGGTAATATCGTTTTATTTTTGGTAAGTGATTTCGATGTGGTAAAATGGGACATAAGGATTGTCATTGCAATGAAAAATATTAGGGTAATGGTAAGACAAAATTTGACATAAGTGATTTCGATGTGGAATGAAATGGATCATTATGAAAATGGCTATCCATAGAAGAACTCAACTGATAGAAAAAAAACCAAACACATAATGAAAGTGGTGGTTAAGTCCTTTTCAGCTACTTCTGTAGATGTTGGTCCATCAAATGATGTAGTATCAGGTACACAATTTTTTAATTAGATTATTCCAATGTGCTGATTGATTCAGGGTGTACACATTCATTTATTTTGTAGAATTGTTTTAGTAAATTTGGAATTCCACCTAAACATATGAATCCAAAACTTATTGTAAAAAACCAAGGGGAAATTTTTATACAATAAATGATAAAAACCATCATATCCTTGTTTTCAGAATGAATCTACATTCATACCATATTAATTTTCCTCTAGTTGTGTTTTATGTGATATTGGGAATGGATTGGATTCTTGTTTATAATGCTTAGATTGACTGTAGATCAAAAGAGGTTTGTTTTTATAATGATTTTCTATTTGGGTACATGAATGAACCCTTACTATTGATAACATATCAGGATGCTGAAAATAAAGGAACTGTTCATATAAATGATGTGCCAATGGTAAATTATTACATTGATTTTTTCCCCGATGAGTATCCTAGAAATATACCTGGCCGGAATGTTGATTTTACTATTTACATAGTTCTTGATGTTAAGACAACTTCAAAACCGACTTATTAAATTTCTCATATGGAACATTTATAGTTAATGAAAAAATTATAGTAGTTATTACATACTGATTTCATTTGACCTAGCACATCACCATGGGGCACACCTCTCTTATTTGTTAAAAAGATAGATTTTTCAATGAGACATTTCATTTATTATGGAGCATTTAATTAGATAAATGTTAATAATAAGTATCATTTGAATCATATAGATGATTTGTTCGATCAGATCTATGGAGATATGTATTTTTTAACGATTTTCTTGTAGTTAGGGTACCATCTGTTGATTTTATTGGAATCAGATAGTCCAATGACAGCGTTTCTTACTAGATGTGGCAATTATAAATTGTTAGTTATGCAATATGGTTTAACCCATGAAAATTATCTATTCAATGATCTTATGAATATAATTTTCTGAATGTTCTTTGATAATTTTGTGTTTGTGTTCATTGATGATATTTTTTTTATTCTAAAAGTACTATGGAGAATGCAATCCAGTTTAGGTCTATCTTGGAAATAGTAAAAAAACAAAATATTTGGGAAATTCAGAAACTGTGAGTTTTGGTTACAAAAAATATCATTCCTTGGTAAAAACATTTCAAAAAATGGAATAACTATTGATCCAGCTCAAATAATGTTGTTGAAGAATGGCCAAGATAGAAAAATATAATAGATATTTGCATTTTTCATGGTTTGGATGGTTATTATCCAATGTTTATGTAAATGTTTTCATGATTATCTATCCAAATGCCTATTTTATCTCAAAAGGGTGTTATGTTCATCTAGAAAAATGAATTGGATGATTTTTATTAGGAATTGAAAAGTATATTGGATAATGCTCCAGTTTTTTCTCTACCTTTCAAAATAGGTGAGTTTGTTTTCTACAATGATGCTTCATTAAAGGTAATTGGATGTATCCTTATACATATTTATCATGAAATTTTTTATGATTCACGTTAATTGAAAACTCAATAGTTAAATTACACTACAAATGATTTAGAATTAGTAGTTTCTATTTTTTCATTTAAAATTTGGAGGGATCATTTTTATGTATTAAAATGTGATATATATACTGACCAAAAAAAATTAAAGTGCATTTTCACCTACAAAGAATTTTACATGAGACATAAGAGATTCTAGGAATTAATCAATGATTATGATTGCACAATCCATCACCATCCGAGAAAATAAGATAATGTGGAAGATGATTTGAGTAAAAAAACCAACACTTCATTATCCATGCTACGTTGGGAACGAGATCCTTTGGTTTTCGTTTTTTTGAATTTTTTAATAGAAGTTGTTGGTACATGAAATTAATCTATTTTATTTCAGATGTTAGTGAAATAAAATCTCTCATATATAAATAAGATAGCGTAGAAGGAAGAGATTGAGTAGCAGAAGAAGGTAGAGTTGGTTTATAAGGATAATTTTCCTCATATTAACATTGATAAACATCTTGTTTTCAGATTTGGAAAGAGATTATGTGTACCTTTTGACTCATAGTTGAATAATGAGTTGTTAGGTGAGACCCAAAGATCCTCTTTTTCAGTACATCCTGTATTAAATAAGATGTACACTGATATTCGGGAGTATTACTATTGAGATTGAATGAAAAGATATATTACTGACTTTACTGTGATGTGTTTTGACAAGAAAACATGTAAAAGTAGAGAAGTAGAAACCTAATGTGATTTTTTCATCATTACCTATATTATATTAAAAATGGGAAAAAATATCCATTGACATTTTTAAGGGACTTCCAAAGACATCTCGAGGTAATTATACAATTAGGTTATTGTTGATCAATTGAATAAATCTGCTCATTACCTTCATAATCTAGATAATTTGTCTCTATATCCACTTTTTATTGTATGTTAAAGAGATAGTTATGTTTCATTGTTTTCCCCTCTCTATTATATATGATCATGATTTCAGGTATACTTCTAACTTTTATAAAGTCCTTTAGAAGTCGTTGGGTACTAAATTAAATTTTTGTAAGGCTTTTCATCCCCAATCATATGGGCAGTCAGAATGAAAAATTCAAACCTTGGAGGATATGCACTGTTCTTGTTAACTGGATTAAAAGGGGTGTGAGAACCCACATATTTCTTTATTTGAATTTTCATATAATAATATTTTTCTTTCATGTATATAGATGGTTCCATTAGAGGCATTATATGGGAAGTGGTGCTCAACTACTGCTTTTTGGGATGAAGTAGGTGAAAGGAAGTTGATTTGATTAGAATTGGTAAAAGAGATGATAGAAAAAGATCAATTGATCTAGATTAACATGAGAACATCTCAGAGTAGGTAGAAAATTTATGTGGATAATTGGAGGAAGGATCGTTCATTTTAGGTAGGTGGTCATTTCATTCACAAAGTTTCTCCTTGGAAGACTGTGAGGCATTTTAGTAAGAAGGGAATATTGAGTCTAAGGTTCATTGGACCTTATGAAATCTTAGTGAAAGCTGGATCAGATGTGTACAGAGTGGATTTACCTCCATGTTTATCCCCTGTACACAATGATTTTCAGGTTTTAATGATTAAAAATTATATGCCTGATTCATCTCATGATTTATGTCTAGATGTAGTTCAGTTGGAAGTAAATCTTTCTTACATGTAAAAATTAGTCCTGATTCTTGACCGTAGATAGAGAGTGTGGAAGAATAAGGTAATTCACCAAGTAATTGTTTTGTTGAAAACCCATATAGATGAAGAGGAAAAATTGGAATCTAAAAATACTATGTGGATAAATACCCCAATTTATTTGATAAGTGAATAAAAACTGCGAGGATGCAATTTCCAAAAGGGTGAAGAATATAACATCCCATGTAAATAAAGAATATAAATTTTCATATTTATTAATATTTGTGAATTAAATATTTATTTTAAATTAATGGGGATTCAATTTTTATGGCATACATGATACACAACAATGGGTTTCTTTGAAATCTTATGTTGCAAATTATTAATATTAAATTATTATTCTAAACGATAGTTAATGCCTTGTAGTTGTATTAGAGGGAATGAACATAACAAAATAAAATATGATTATACATGTATTTATATTTTTTTTACATTTAACCAATAAATTTTAGGTCTAAAAATAAGAAAGAATATGATTTTAATCATAAAAACTATATTATACATTAAAAGGCCAATTTACAACTTTTTGATAACGATCCCTCATTAAATATATATTTGGTCGGTTTTATATGTTATATTTTACCAAGTAAATTTCACATCAAAATTTAATTTGGTTATATTTCAGGTATTTTTCAGATAAAATTAAATTTAAAATGAAAAGTGAAAAATACTCTATTTTAATTCAACACTACTTTGTAGTATAATTTGTTTGTATGGTAAGATTACCATTTTAATTTGTTTTAATGTGTAATTAGATTATATTTTTTCAATTTAATCAAATGATGTTCATTGGAATTAATTTCAATATGGAATTGGTTATAAACAAGTGTACATCTTTTGATAATTAATATTTCTTAAAACACGCATTTTGTTTTGAAAACTGTAATTACATTTAAATTAATTAAAAAAACATCTATGATTTGAATTTGGTAAAATAGGAAACATTTTTGAATTCAGAATATCTTATGTATCTTAGGATGAATTTTTGATATTTTTTGTGAAAATCATCACTTTCTAATGAATAGTGAAACCACTACGTAATAGTTAAAAACATTATCTTTCATTTAAACGAAATTTTAATGCTTCTATGAATTGAATTTAGAAAATCCGACATAATGGTTGTTATTAGTAAGTAAAATTTGTTTCAATAATATCGAAATAATATTTGGTGTATAGTATCTTTTGATTTTTATTCACCGTGGTTTATGGTATATATGGTAATTTAAGGTAAAAAGAATATTATAATAATAAAACATTACCTTAAAACTTGTTCTAACATTATTTTATGTGTCATGGAAAACCATGGGAATCCTTGTACCTATTTTTTCCCCATTTTGCCACATAAGTGGGATAATTACACAATATTTTAACTAATTTATTCTAAAAGAAAAAATTAAAAAAACAAACATCTTTTAGTAATTTAATTTTGAAATTTTCTTATATATGTTTTATTTTTGACTACAAAAATTCATTGGAAAGGTAAAAAAATTTCCTAATTCATTTTATTTGGTTTATAATTTTTATACATCAAATAAATATAATTATTTATGACACAATAATGATGCTGTGTTTGCCTCAATAATAAATGATTTAAATAAATAATATTATAATGACTATAAAAATATCAAAAACTAGTGAAATTCTTATAAGATTATTTTATTTAAACCATAAATAATCTTATATTATATATTAATTTGTTTTTGTCCTTTAGAAACCGAAAATCATTATATAATAAAATAATATTTTTTCACTTTCTTAATGAGCCCCTCCTCTTCTTTATAAAAATACCTCACCTCTAACCCATTATTCACACCACTCATGCCCCTAGAATCATACAAAATCTACTCAAATAAGCTCTCAATTTCACTATATTCCACCTAGAAGCCTTAAAATAGGTATAAGGGACATCAATAAGTCCTTCTGGTTCAACAAAAAGGGATTTACCTGAATTAAATGTAAAAGTTTCTCTTAAATTCATTTATTTTATTTTACTTCTCAAAACCCTAAACATTTTTCATTGATTTAATTTAAAACCACACAACTATCCTCATTATTATAGGATGTTTTTATGAAATTTATTCGAACTACACTTACACAAACCTCCATCTAATGGGAATACAACATACTATTTTAGTGGATTTAAAATTAACGCCTCACGAAACGATGATTGTTAAATTATTTCCTACCACCTTTCATGATGGCCATTAAGATGGAACTGAATTTATATATGATATATATTATGGTTATGATTTCTTTATGATTATTCATTTTATATTGATATCATACCTTTATTGTATCCATTATGGGTAAACGTGATAATTTCATTTTTGGAGGTGCGGACTACCGCCCACTCAATGTGATATAACTTCTTAATTCCATTTGTGGGATGTATAAAGGATTGAGTTAATGATATTATATTTGATATTATACTATAATTTTAATATACTTATGTATAATTATGTTTTAATTCTATTAAAAGATGAAATATAAATGAATGTAGCGTTTTTGCGTTCGTACGGCTTACCGTCTCCCTGATTGGTACATTTCATTTCATACCTCCAAATTTTATATACTGTAATAAATACATATATATACATAATATATAAGATATATAGGATATCTAAATCCTTAATATCATTTTAGATATAATAAAACTTTGACCACATAGACAACTTGTAAATATAAGAAGATCATTTTTGACTCAAGTACCAAATATCATCAAAACAATGGGTTTTAACATAAATGAATAAATAATGTATATAACATGGTAATATGTGATATAAATGGAATAATAAACATGAAAAATGTTCTTATTCATGTTGAAATTATCTTTAGTTTATTATTCATGATATCAAAGTACGAACGTGTCATGTCGAACATGAGGTACAAGGCTTCATGTCAATCCCCTTTAATGGAGGCATATTTTTTTATACACGAAAATATATTATATAGTGTATAAAAATCTTTTTATTTTCATTAGATTCAAAAGGAAATTTTTTCTACAAGGGGTTTTATGAAACAAAAAAAAGGAATGTGTGTTTCAAAATATTTGGTGATAATGAACTTCCCACTGCCACGAGTGTTATTTGATCTTTGGCTTCTGTAACAAGAAAAATTGTTTTTTAAAACAAAAATAAATACCACATACTCTTTTAAGAATTTAGGTATTTAAAATGGTTTTGATAATGTTTTTGGTATGTAATTATATTTGAATTATATATTGTGATTGAAATTTGGAAAGGATATCATTCCTTTTTTTATTTGTTATGAATATGTTATGGTTCTTGCGAACTGTTTATGTATACATGTGGTTCCATGATAAATTTTGGGCGGGTGATCTCGAGATTAGTCTCTAATGAATTGGGTAATGTGAAAAAGGTAAACGTGAATGTTTTTACTAGTATATTTATGGAATATACTATGATGGATATTACAAATGTATCTCCCAATGTAGGTATGGAAGCTACAACGTATGTATGTTATGGATGAAAAAAGATTCCATTATGATTTGTTTTTACAATGTAAATCATATGATTTTATTTGGTATGTTAAAGATCATGTGTTATAAATGTATTTATGAACTAATGTTTTCATTATTTTTTTTATAACCCTTTCTGAACATTTTCTGCTCATCCCTAGTTTTAAATTGTTTTTCACAGAATATAGACATGAATAAGGTCTATGATGGGATTTATGAAAATTCATGCTGTATAAAACATGGGACAAGAGATTACTCTTTTTTTTCAGGAGAATTTATTTTTTGGAAGAAAACTGAATTAGAGTAGAAGTGTCTACCATGTAATTTTTGTGATTTAATGTAACAGTTACGGCCCAATTCTCTAAAACACTAAACCTGAAAATATCCTGAAAATGAATTATTCATTTAATTCAAGATTAAGAAATGTTTAAGGATGGGTCCTTATAGATCTTCCTCCACCGTCAATTGTGACGCATTTTATATGTATCATAGTGGTGAGGTATGATCCTTCCATAGTAATTCATGAATGGTTACCTGAGATTTATGGTTAGGAGATAGATCCCAATAATTTATGGAATATAGTGTCAAGTATTAGGTATTCCACTCTATATCATATTAGTATATGTGTAAATTTTGACATTATTTTTGGAACCCTTGGAGCTGATAGGTAACACAACATTCATAGATAGTTGCGGGGATGGATATATAATTTCTCAATTAATTATTTAAGATTTTTTTGTGGTTTTATTGGATATGATTATGGTTTTTGTCTCATATTCTGATTGAAAAACCATGGTGGTGGTGAGATTACATTGATCCCTTTACAAATTATTGTTTTGTGATTTAATGGTGTCCTACTTTGTATGATTATACTCTAAAAACAAGGGATGTTTGAAAAATTTATTTTATTATAATGATGACATCCTTTCCAATGTTTCCAAGGTAGATGAGGATCATTCAATGTATATTTCATCAGGACAAAAAGTGGTCTGTAACAGATGTTGTAGGTGATAGCAATACTCTCCTTCCATTATGGTATATCTATTTTATATAATCATGCTATATTATTTGTCATGTTATGATTTATAATACAAATTTTTTTATATGATCTTTGCGATAGATTTATTAATGAATTTTTGTAACATTTTAATATTATCTTTAAACATTTTGTGGGGTATGGGGGATGTGTTTGTGTACATGTTAATTAGGGTAAGGCCACCCATTTTCATGTAAGTTTTACATGGAGATGCACCTCATCCCCATTCCCATTATATATGAGATGAGGTTTCATTTTCAGCATACTGATGTCTAGGTAGACTTTCATGTTATGGGTTATAACATATCATTTTTTTTAGTTATATATTAAAAAAATTATGTATTAAAAATAATGATCAGATATATAAATATTCACAATTATTTTTCTATCACCACAATTTATGGATGATTGTATATTGGTGTATATAATGAATTTATATATGATATATCTATCATGAATAATTTTTGTGATAACATGAAACCATGAACAGACAAAAAGGCATGGAATATCTAAACAAAAACATCGATGAAAATAGAAGCTATTATAACCCAAAACATTGATTATAATATATAATGATTAAAAAATTAGTAATAGAATGATATAACTAAATAATATATGGTATCCTATGTATGAATACGGTTATATAATATTTATATTTATTTATTTATTTATTTATTATTCTAGTCTTTTGAACTCATGTGAAGAATGATGAGACTTGAGGTACTAGATTTATGTATTATTTCCATTTTAATCAAGATTGTATATGTAATAAATTCCATGTAGAAATTATTATGATCCGTATTTTTTAAAATTTCATAAATGTTCCCCTATTTTATTAATATGATTTTATTTATTTATTATCTCATTATTGTTTTGGGAACACTAAAAGTTTCTAAATTTTTTTAATGAAAGTTCTACATTATTTCTACACATTCAATCAGAAGAAAAATTTCATCCATATACATGTTTTGTAAAATTATATCTAGAGAGATTTTATTACTATAAATAAATTTTTAAAAAATTATTTTATTTCTAAGTTCAAATTATACGAAATTTGGAATAATAATATCCAATTCCATTTATGAAGAAGGAAAATTTTACCAATGGGTTTGCATAATGTTTGTTTTAATCATTACATTAAGAGAATAATAATCATCAATAATTAAAAATATATGTTATATATTTCCAGTAAATTTTTTTATTTATATTTTCAAGAAATTATCTTCATCATCATTTTTCAAATATACAATTTTCAAATATGTAATTTTAATATCTATATGTGTATTCATCAATTTTTTTCAAATATCATTTTAAAAAATTTCATCAATGGAAATATACTTTGATATCTATTTTAAATTTATCTTGAATTTGGTGATTCAAAACTGTAATCCTAGAGATATGGATGTTTTTGAGCCTGAATAACCCTCTAATAAAATAGATAATGGACAATACATTCCAATCACAAGTGATGTGTGTCAGGATTATTGTATTGATATGTACACATATCATTCTATCATTAACTTTTCATGAATTATTTGAAATTTCTTCTACCAAATCATTTAAGTATAATTGTTTTTATAATTATATCATTTCACCCACTAAACAATTATATATTGTGATAGAAGTAAAGTATACATAATGGAGTCATGATTATATATATAATTTATAAAAACTATTTGATATATGTTTGTGTGATTATGATTTTTATAAATATTTTGATTATCTAAAAAACATAAATTTGATATGATTTTGGGTAGAAATTTTACCACAATATATAGACCACATATATATTGTTGGGTAAACGATTTCATATTTGATAAAATATACTAGACCATTATTGTAAATAATTATGAGGATTAATAAGAATATCCAATGGATATTATATCGATATTTTTCGTCAATATTCCATTATCTTGTGACGAATCATCGTTTGGGGATCAGATTCGGGTGGACTGGCGATTTACTGGTGTTTTTGACGTGTTCAGTGACGGTGATGGGGTTACTTTGGTAGGGGGTGGGGGTCTAGTTGATTATCATGGATTGCTAATGAGAGGATTTCTGCTACAAACTCTTCTCTGGATTCCTTGTTCTATTGCTCCCAAGACATGTCAGTCTGGTATGGTGGTCCTCGTGGAAGTTTTTGGAAGTGATGTTTGAGTGGTATTAGTGCTCTAGGAGTCTACCCTATTGTGGTTCTACTGTTGGCACCTGATTCTTGGTTATGGTTTTCTGTTTGGTGTTCTGTTCGGTGATGATGATGGGCTTCACACGAGTCTGCACCAATGTCGTTGGTGTGGGGTTGATGGAATTGTCTTGGATGTTCGGTTTTGCGGCTGGATGTGGCTCGCAGTTTGTATGGTGCGGTGTTTTTTTAGTTTTAAATCTCATGGGGGTTGATTATGTTTATGGTTACGCAGTGTTGTTTTAAGATTGAATTTTGGATGGTTTCTAAATTTTTTTGTTTGAATGTCTTTTCGGTTTCCACTCTACCAATGTTGTTTATTCGGGAAAAAATAAATGTATTTAAGGATTTGGGTCAAAATTCCATTCAATCCATGGTATTTTTCACAATATGGTTGAAGAAAAAATCAACATTGATGATGGACCTATTATACATTTTCACTAATGTACTTCATGAATATTTCCCCAGAAATCCCTCTGATAGTTATTTCATGTTGTCAATAAAACTCACACTGATATCTGTACCTATTTCAATGAAAATTTATAAAATGGACCCAATTGAGTAATAGTATTTGAAAAATAATCTTCAATTGAATCTTGATAATGGAATCATACATAGTAGTACTAAACCATGGGGGTATCATTTCATTTGTTTTGTAAAAGGATCGTTAAATGTGTATTTGTATTGATACATTGGAACATAACTAGATCACAATCACAAAAAACTATCACCTAAAAAGTATCGTTTATTTGTTGTATAAATAATTGGGAGATAAATTTTTTCCAATGATTCTCCATCATTTTAGCTATAAAAAAAATGGGTTAAGAAGACTGATATAACAAAAATAACATATGTTCTAGGTATAATCATTATGAATTTTTAGGGATTCCATTAGACATAAAAATTACCTTTCTATCATATTTGATTCAGAAAATATATTATTTAGAGATTACCATTACCAGGTTTGGTTTAATTTATATATTTTATTCGTACATGTTCAATTATAAAAGATGTGTGTAATGACTTTGATTTTACATGTAATTTTTTTGAAAATTATATGTGATTATTTGGAGACTAGGCGAGAAGGAGACACCTAATTCCAAGGGTTGTGGTGCCCATAATAAATGTTTGATCTATTTTTATGTTGATTAAATATAACACCCGTGGGATGTTTAGTTGCATCTATACGGGTACACATATCTGAATTCTAAGGTCACCTATGTTATGAAAAAATGATTTTACATTAGATGGTGACTAACATTGACAAGAGAAATATATAATTTTTATATGTTTTAAGATAACAAAATAAAATATTCAAAAAAAGTTATTTTATTATATTTCGTCAACAATATGCAGTAAAATAGAAGCACGGTGATGCAACGACTTAAGGAAGCATCAATGTAGCGTTGTGGAAATACTAAAACATGATTAAAATGTTGAAGCATGTTAACATGTTTCCAACATTAATCAGAGATAGGGACGGGTGTGGGAATTCATAACATCATTTAATTCCACCTAATGTAAAAATGATTTACTGAGGAATGATAAGTACGTTCTTTCACTAGTTTCGATGAACATCAATGATTGATGGGTTGAGGAAATTTTGGGTTGGATCACAATAAATTAAAAATTCTCTCTTCTAAGTAATCCTCTTTATATGTAAGGTGAGCATTTAGTTTTCATTCTCCAATACCCCATTCATGATATTCTTGAACGAATGCAAACAAAACAACAAATCTATTGGCATACAGATCAATCGTTGTTGTGGTTTGGGGTTTACTACTCTCTAAGGTTATTGGAGAATGATCTTGAATTTTTTATTGGACTATAAACTTATGGTTTTTTCTCAATGAACAATGATACACACAAACATTGATCTTGGTTCATTGCTTCTTGTTAGTTCATGCTTTTCTATCCCATGTTCTTGTATTCTTCCCTGACAAACCCTCATGGACACTGCATGTTTTTCCATGTCGTTTCAAACATGGATGAACCCCTAGAGAGATGGATAGATGATCTTGATGACATCATGGTAATGGTAATGACTAGAGATTTGGAATAGTGTTCACGTCTAGAAGAATGGACCACCATAGAGAGGGTGGGGGCCCACAGAATATGAGGCATGTGGTGTCGCAAATATTGGTGTGTGTTGGGGAGGTGACACAGTGGGAGGAACCACTAGCATAGTTAACTAATGTAATGGACAGGGACATTAACTCAACATATGGCGGAAAACCTTGATCAGACATAGTTGGGGGCTGCGTCATGCGATCGAGGGACATGATTTAGTGGGACCTCAATAAGATCCAGTGGAAACCAATGTGGGGTGGGTTATGCAGTGGCTGATTGTGTTGAAAATTTTGGTCATCGGGATTGATAGGTGGGGATATTGTGCCCACTGCGTCTAGGTGGAATGAACTAGCCCACTTGAGCAGGCAGGCAGGATCTGGAAGGTAAGAGGGGCAAGGGTATGTGCCCAGCCTTACGGAGGTTTTCTAGGACAAACTAGCATGTCACGTAGGAAATGGAGGGTTGAGTCAGTCCGACCGGTCATATACGACCTAGACCCAGTGGGCCCCTTTTTACAAAATATACTATAAATCTAATGTCATATGTTTGTCGGAAAATAATTTATGACATTGGAACCCTTGTGATGTGGCGGTCCTTTGGGTATACTCTAAATGACTATTTTAGGAGGTTGGCATTTGACATATTGACGCATGGATTCAGTGTTTCTGGAAAAATCATTATAGGGATGTTATCATGCGACATGCTATGGAAAATATATAGAGTTTCTCTCTTACTAAATTGCAACGTTGTTCACCTACGAGGTCTTGGGGGATGTATACTATGAGGGCACCTAGTTGGTCTCCTTCCATGACACATATATGGTCTCTTACAAGGGTCTGAGGTTTGTCTCAAGTGCGGTTTATGAGTTGGCCTCGTTCCAAAACATGTATTTGGTATCAAGAAAGGGTGTGGAGTTAGTATACTAGGATGAAACGATGTTATTTTACAATAAAAATGTGGGGTTGGCTTCATATGAGGGCATGGTGAAGGTCTCCTTTGTATCTTGTATATCTCAATGGATTGGGATATGTCTGGAACATATTAGTATATGTAACGTTGGTTGATATGAATCCTTTGACTCTCTTGATTGTACTTATTAGAGTCTTCATATCATGTACCTATATGTTAGTTTTACTAGTGTCTTGTTTTACGTATTACCCTCGTGATTTGCATTCTATACTGAGTATTGTTTTACACACCCCTATACGGGATTCACCCACACATGTCATGTCTTGTGGAGATGATCTATATCTTTGACATAGTCAATGGTTTTCCAGACATAGGTGTTGATTTAGAGTGACCAAAAAGATGTGGTTCACATCAACCTCATTCAAAAAATCTAGTGTTCCTACCCATCATTTATGGTTATCTACGGATGAGTTCTAGGAGCATAATATATTATATTTCATTTGGAATTGTATTCTAGGCTGTTTACATTCCACTTTTGTAATATTACTCTTAGTGTCATTATTAGTGGTTTGCATGTCTATTTACATAGTGTCTTTAGTATCAATTAATTTCATGATCACAAGTCCTTTTGTACATATTATAGGTAAATACCTCCCCTTTGTTGGATATTATAACTTGAGTCTAGTCACCATCACCTAAAATTTTGGAGGATGGAAAGGGGTATTAATGAAACTATCCTTGGGGGACGGGTCATAACATATTTTTATAAAAGCATTTTCAGTTTAAATTTTGTTTTGGGGAAATAGTTTTATGAGTTTCATTTTTGGGATTAAGGCCAGGGAAACCATTGTCGGTGTGGAGACAGACATATCCATACACCATGTTCTTGAATAAAACTTTCTTAATCAGTACATGAAAATAGTAATTGTAGATAAAATCAATGGTTCATGCATCATATAAAAATTGAGTGTCTTCTCATGTCCTAATTGATTCAAAGTCAGCTTACTAGGTATACTCGATTTACTGATGTTCATCTTGTTCTGTTTCAAGAAGCTTCTACATAGGAATAAAGAAAGGTATCTAAGGCATTTCCAAGAAGATGGTATGCATAGTAATGAGCAATCTGTGCAAGGACGTTTCTAGAGATAGCCCCTCCTAGTGTTGTACTAGTGGTACCACCACCCATATAGCAGTAGATACTAATGATTTTATTGGTTTTGGGTGAAAAAAAAGATCAAAGCATTTCATGAACTAAAATGATAAAATCCTAATAAGTTCTTAAGTGAGGAAAATCCTCGGGTAGATGTGGATAGAATGGTGGTGGTTATGTGAGTTTTCATCATAATGAGGGAACATCCTAACCTGATTCTGGTAATATTTGTTAGTCTTCTACAGGGATCAATGGGGGAGATGGTGGATCTTTTTTATCTGGACACATGAGGAGGAATCCCTCTCCAAGAAAAATATTGATTATCTCTTCAGAGAGGAGTTCCATCACCATTACACTCAGTACGTATAAAGATGATCCAGCATATATTTTGTGGGAGCCAAATGGTGGATGAGTAATATTTGAGATTCATGGATCATTATCACTACTCTACAACCATGGTGAGGGACTTATTTATCTAGGCCCATACATTCAACAACGGACTACGTCGGTACATCAAAGCATTGATGTTATCCCGTAGAATCCCTTTTCCTCATGGGGTGCTGGAGTGAGCTCTTCAGGTAGAGTGACTTCTTATGGAGTAAGAAATGGTGGTGGGACCGACCACGTGACATTAGGTAGTTGGGTCATCCGCATCAGGTTTCTGGAAGGTGGCATAGGGGACCAAGAGGACCATGCAGTCCTGGGGATGACCCCCAGACACAAAGTCGATGATGCAAGGTTTCCTATGAAAAACATGTTAGTTGGGAGAATGGTAATTTTTCATGTACAATAGTTAGTGGAATATAGAAAGAGGACATTTGACCAACTATAAGAAAGACTTTGAGATAGAGGATGGTCCACCGAGGTAGTAGAATAGGTATAAACTGGGTTTCCCTCAAGGTGGAAGATGTGGAAGAGGAGAGAGATGAGTGACAAAAGGTGGAAAGAGGCTCTAGGTAGTACATCAACCACCCCCAGGTGGGCCACCTCGAGATCAGTGAGATAATGGATAGAAGCGAGTCCAACTCCAGGAATTGGAGGAATAGGATATTGAGAATCTTGTGAAGATAAGAGATATGATCTATGTATTTTCCACCAAATATATAGAATTAATAGACCACACTTCCAGTCACTCCATTCTCTCTAGGAAAATTTATTGATATACAGAGATTCAATGAGAACCATTGACTCGATCCATATTATTATAGACTCTTATGGATTATTATTATATGATCTCACACTATTTACATCTCTGTGACCTTACTCTTGGGGTTTCGATTTTTTTTTAGGTTCTCTTGGTTGTAGCATTGAGATATTTTCATGTCATTTTGGTTATGGACAAGTTATCCAAATTTCATGCTCATATTGAATATTGTTTAAACACAGTGTGTTGTGTCCGCGAATATGGGTCCAGGATTCCCTATATTTATTAAAAGGAAAATGGAGTAGTGTTGGATGGACTTGCACATAGGAGGGTGTAGTAGATCACACAATAGTTTGATAGCATGAACAATAGTTAATTTGATGAGATGAATATTTAGTTTCTTGCAGTAGTGATGAATATGATGACGTCTTTCCAACAGAAGTTCAAGGATACCTCTACATAGGTTGATAGACATCAGCATTCACCAATACCCGTCAATGGAACTGATATCAACACATGAATATTGGATGCTCTCTCATGGCCTTTGGAATTAATTGTACAATTGTAGGCCTTGTATAGGGAGCGCACCATGAGAGCCATTGTCACACCATGGACATCCCTATTATTGTTTTCCAAGAATTCAAACATGAGATTAGGAAATGTGTATAATTATGAATCCAAAATCAGTTTACTATGAATAATAAATATCCACTTCTGAGGAATGATAAACTCCTTGTTTCACTAAAGGGAGCGAGTTAGTTCTTGAAGATTTACCTTAGACTAGGCTATAAATAGCTCTGGGTGTGGAATGAGGAAATTTGGAATACAACATTCTGATAACCCTATGAACACTGTGAGTACTTATTTTTTCCATTTGGATTGAGAAAAAACCTTGTAATTTTCATGTGAATCGTGAATAAGATCTTATAAACATACCAATAACTATTTGTATTGGCCATTATTGATGACATCTTGGTGGACTTGGGGTCCGAGGAGGTGCATGCAATACACTTATAGATGGTCCTAGACATACTTTGAGAGCACTGGATTTATTGGAAGCTCTTAATGATTCAGTTCTGGATAAGATATGTCAAGTTTTAGGGACACATCATTTTGGTTGCTAGTGTAGTAGTAGATCTAGTGATGATAGAGGTGGTACTTTCTTGGTAGTCGTCCATGAATGTTACTAAAATGTGGAGCTTCATTGGAATTTCAATGAAATATCATAGGTTTTTTACCAAATATTCCAAAGTAATGTCATTTATGAATGATGTGACACAAAAGAGCCATGCATTTATATGGGCAGAGATCTTCCAAGAGATAATTCTTCAGCTAGTTCAGAGTTTGTCGAGATCCCCCATCATGATATTTTTATAGAAGGGTTTTGATTATTTGGTATTATGTAATGCATTAGGGATAATTATTTATTCTTTCATGTTTTAGGGGAAATTAATCAATGCAAAAGGTTCTGGGGAATTGAGACCACATAATAATAACTACAATACCCAATCTTTGGAGTTAGCGGTGGTTGCCTTCTCATTGAAATTGTGGAAACACTACCTTCCGGTAATGTGGTTTATCGTTAACTCAGACCATATATGTATCATGTATATTTTCTCATAGAAACATATGAACATGAGATATAGGAATTGGATGGTGTTCGACCAATAAAATGAATTTAAGATAATAAATATATATGGGAAGGGGAATGTTTTGGAAAATGATCTCAGCCAAATATGGAGTTCACAACTACTGAAAGAGGCATTAGAGAAGTTGGTCTCATTTAGATATCAATTATGGAAGGAGAAGGAATAGAGTATCTCCCATCGTTGTCAATTACCCCTCTAATATTGAAAAGTTTTATGGATTTACAACTCAATGATTCCCAACATGAGCATACACATGCTTAGATATCCATAGGGACAACACTTGTTGGATATTCCAAATATGTAGAGGACATCATTTTTTAGAGGACACAAAGTTGTACCGCTGAAGTTAAGGGATGAGGTTTTTTGGAATTTCCATAAATACCCATTAAAATGTTATTCTATTGTTGAATAGATGTTCAAGAACCTATGTTGATTTTTTTGGTGGATGTGGATGAAGAGGAATGTGTTAGAGTTTTTTCCTACATTCCTCACTTGCCGATAAGAGAAGGCCGAGAACTAGGATCCAGGCGGTATGACCCAACCCCTTTATTTGACATAATTGAAGTGAGATAGAATATCTATGTACTTCAGGACATGTTTTCCACAATCCTCCAGGGGGAATGTAACGCCCCGACCCTAGCTACCCAGATTCGGTGCATTACTTCGTAACATTGGCATGATCACAAAAGATCAAGTCTCGAAAGACTAATTAGTTTTGTAGCCTTGGAAACACTAGATACATTCATAAATGTTACATTACATCATAAAGTGACAAACTAATAACAAAGTCTTCATAGTTCACACTCATATCCTCTTCTGACTATCCCTGTAGGTCATTCCTAAAATACTTCTTCACATTCTGGAAAATATTAAAACATTGAAAGGGGTGAGCTCAAATGCTCAGTAAGGATAACAATATTGCGGAAGCTTTCATAAATAAACATTAACATTTAAGGCAATGTATAACTAAAACAAAATCCTTTTTAAACTTGAACTTCAGCATAATATGGCAAAAATAAAATTAAATAATGCCATTTACTTACTCACATGTATATTCTACTAGTCAAATAATCACATGAAATATCAATAACCACTTTCATAATGAGGGAATGTATAATGCCAGACATTCTGAAACATTTTGTCAAGGCCTCGGCCAAGACGTCTAAAATGATTAAGGCCTCTGCCAAAACCATAAATCAAATTGGGAAAGGGCCTCGGCCAATTCCACTTCTAGTTGTCTCATGAGACCTACCGATGCATCGAGGAGCTATAGCGGGCTCCATCCGTCACTTATTAAGTCCAATACATTCCTCATATGAATAGGTTTAAACATATCATAAACCATAACATAATCATATCACATAAAACATGCATAATGGAAACATAACATTTCCACATTTAAATCACAAGATATCAATACAACACATTGATAAAAATGCTTTCAAAACCATTTTCAATACCAAAATAAAAGAAAGTTAAAACGTTGTATTTATTTTTCATTAAAAAAAATGATGGCTTGTAGAGGAAGCCGAAACTCAAATAATGGTCACGGCGGCGAAGAAGTCGTTGTCGCCGCATAAGTACGGAAAGAAAAACATTCCCTTTTTCCGTTTATCAAAACTATTCGTATAAAAATATTCCTTTTGAATAAACGTAAAAGTCAAAGGGGTTTATACACCGTATAAAAGAAAATTGTGTATAAAACCAAATATGCCTCAATGAAAGGAGATTGAGACGAAGTCCTTAAAAAGATCATTTTTAAAATAAAATAGATCTGTTATGTTTATTCACTATAGGTTCACATAAAGAAAGTAAAAATACAAAATAGGACATAATAATATCATGACATAATTTGAAAGTAGGTTATTAACCCAATGAATGAAAGTTGGGTTAAGAAATTCCCTTACCTCGTGTCTGACATGACTCAACTGTTCTTTAACCTCCTGAATAATAAACTAGAGTTAACATATACCTTATTAAGAACCATTTTCAATTTCATTATCCTTATTATATAACTTATTACAATTATATGAACATTATGTAATTATTTAAGTTAATAACGGTCGTTTTGTAGATCTTTGGTACTTGAGTCAACAATAAACTTCTTATAATTACAAGTTGTTTATGTGGTAGAATATCAATTATATATAGAATTATATTCATGATTTAGATGTCATATATATCTTATATATCCAGTATATACATTCATTTATAATATTACGGAACATTTAGAGGTAAGAAATGAAATGCACCGTTCATGGAGACGGTAAGCCGTACGTACGCATGAACGCTACATTCATTTAAATTTCATATTTAATGGAACGAAACCATAATGATATAAATGTATAATATAATTCTAGTATAATATAGTGTTTTATACCATTTACTCCATCCTTTATACATCCCACATATGACATTAACGATTCAAATCACTTTGAGGGGGCGGTAGCCCGCACTTCCTAAAATGAAATTATCGCATTTTACCCATAATGGAAATCATAAAGTATGCCATAAATGAGAAATACAGAAGCATAAGTAAAACATAAACATATTTTATATCATATATAAATATAGTGACATCTTAATTGCCACCTTTTAAGGTGTTATATGAGTGTTGAACAATCATCGTTTCGTGAGGTAGAAATTCGCCATCCACAGAAACCGTATGTCATTTAACCATTAGATGTAGGTGTGTGTAAGTGTAGCTCGAATAATTCTTATAACAACATCCTAGTATATTTAGGATACTGGTGTTGATACAAAAGAAATGAATAAAAAGAGTTTATGGGGTTGAAGAAGAAAAATAAAACAAAACAACATTAGAGAAGACATTACCTCAAAATCGGGTAACTCTTTTTGATTTGAGCCAAAGGCTTCCTTGAGAAGAGTTCTGCCCAAAGTGAGGCTTCTAGGAGTAATAGAGGGAAGTTGGGAGAGTATTTTGGTAGAGGTTGGCCGAACCAAAAGGCTTGAAAGTGTGAATAAGGTGGTAGAGGTGGGGGCCTTTTATAAGAGGAGAGGAGGGGCTCTTTTGGAAAGATTGAAATGTTACATTATTATACAATGCTTTTCGGATTCTAAAGGTCCCACACTTATATAATTCGTGAATAAGGTGATAAGGGTTAGAAATATACCCATCCAATAGTCTTTGGACAAGTGTAAGCCTTGGATTTTACAATATCTTTTCATTTTATTAAAATCGTTAAATAATGAGGTCATCGCTGCATCATAATGATGTTATAAATAATTTAATTTATTTAATGTCTAAAAATTATAAAAAAAATAATATGATGTAGAAAATCTTTTTTAGCTTTCTAATGAATATTTATAGTCAAAATTTGGGCTTGTGTAACCCCACTTAAAAACTGTTTTAGTAAAACAACTCATGTTTGTGTCAATTTAATTTTAACATTAAATAAATATATATTAATGTCATTTTCCAACTAAAGTGGCTCCATGGGGTCCCCAAGTTGACCCATGGGTTGTCTTGGTCGGACATGACTCATCCAATAGGAGTAGGACAAGTTTCATTCTCATCTCATATTATTAAAACATTATTTGTACCTTAAACTACACTAATTACCTCTAATCGCGATTAAGAAATTAAAAGTTACTATTCACCAAAAAATTATTTTGATCTCATTGAACCACATTTTACATCATAATGACAACCATGTATGTCGGATTTTTGAAAATCAAATCACGGAGGTGGTAATATTTCATTTAAAGAAAAAATCAGTTATTTAACTACCACTTAGTGGTTTCACTATTCATCAAAAATTGATGTTTTTCAGAACAATGCCAAAATTTCACCCTAAGATATAATTGATATTCCAAATTCAAAAATGATGTCTATTTTAAAAAATTCCAAACATATAAGTTGCATTAATTAATTTTATAACTAATTCCCGCAGTTACAACAAATAGCGTGTTTTTAAGAAACAATTTATATCAAAAGATTGGCAATTGTTTATTTTCAATTTCAATGTTAAATTAATTCTAATGACCACCTTTGGATAAAATGGTAAAATTATATTCTAATTATACTTTAAAACCACTAAATAGTATAATTTAACACTATAAATTATTTTGATCAAAAAAGTTGTTTTTAAGTATTTTTCACTATTCATAAAAAATTAGAAGTTCTCAGAAAAATACCAAAAATTCAACATAGGCTAATTTCGATATTCCGAATACAAAAATGATGTCCATTTTGAAATATTAAATTTCTATAATTTTAAAAATTGGTTATTACTATTCATAACGACTACTTTAATTTGTTGTGGTGTGTGTTAGAGCTCGAGGTTGTGTACAACACACGCTATTGCATTATTCGAAGTGAAACGTACCGTGGAAGCTTGGGGTGTTACATTCTCCCCTCCTTCAATATATTGCGTCCTCGCAATTTGAAATTTTTTCATTGAAAATAAAAGGTTGATGAGAGAAAATACCTTTGAGGAAAACCCACATCGGAAATAAGGTTAATAAATATATTACATTAAAAGAAAGCAAGATAAGTACAAAGGTCACCTGAGATAGCCCATTCTAGGATTCCATGAAAATATGGATATGGAGGAGAAACAAACCATCAAGGTCTGATGGAGAGTTATAGAAAACAGGATTAGGAGAAAGTTTAACTACAAGAAAATCACAAACTTGTGATTGGTTAAACGATCATTGATTCCCCAGTAGGAAAAGTTAACCGACAAAATTTTTGTTTTGAGTTAACTTTTATAATGTTGAGTAATTTATTTAGGAGATTTACTAAGAATGTAAGGGAATATACATACTTGTTATGTATACTTTCATTCGTTAATAAAGTTTTACCACAAACCCAACTTTTACTCCAAATGGTAACGTAACTCAAAAATATTCTTTTTATCCTAATTGTATAAGGTTCCAAATATTAACACATGCCATTTAGATTAGTAAAACTATTTTGTAATAACCAGGGACTTCATGTAGGCTAGTGGTATGAAATAAAGGCTTGTCGCACTATGGCTGTGGGTTCGATTCCTACAGCTTTGTCCGAAGCGACGGGTTATTCCCCACCCTGCAGGTTGTCCTTTTCCTAAAACTATAGTATTATAATATTCCAAAAATAATCATCAGAAATGCTTTAACCTTAAACAATACTATCCAAAGATCAACTTAATCCACTCCAACCATTATAATTATCCAATATACCTCGGTCCAGACATTCTCTAAAAGGTCTCTTAATTCCAAAATCAATTTATCAGATTCCCCAAACAAAGTAAATTTTCTCTTATTGTCACATACTAAAAATATAATTACCTTCATCATATTAAAACCTTACTGAAATCAACAAGTACTGCAGTACAATCCATATATATATATATATCACATTATTCTAATAACCAGAATATAACCCATGAGTCCAAAAGCACCAATACATTAGTTATTATGCTTCAACTATAGTAACAGCATAAGATTGTCCTTGATCCCTTGGCCTTTTCTAAGGTAAGTTTCCCTGACGCTTAGGACATTCATTTGCATAATGGCCCATTTCTCTACAATTGTAGCATTCAACTTTGATAGCCTCTTTCTTTCCCTTGCAATCACGAGCCTGGTGACCCTTTTCTCCACATTTATAACAAACTCCCATTCCTTTTAGGCAAGTACCAGGGTGATTCTTCCCACAATTATCACATAATGGAAAAGCCTTCTTTCCCTTTTTCCCTTTAGCTGTCTCTTGTTCCACTGTTCTCTTCTTCTCATTCTTTACTTTGTTGTCATAAGACTTAGAGAATTCCTTTTCTGTCTTGATAGCACACGAGACAATATCTTCGTATGATGAGAAGGATTGTGATACTAAAGCTCGGCGGAGAAATGGTTTTAACCCATCAAAGAAACGATCAATCTTACTCCTTGGGTTACGTATATAATCGGTAGCATGCCTCGCTAACCTTGTAAAGTTAGCCTCATACCTTGCAACATTCTCATCCTCCTTCTGCCTCAGACACAGAAATTGCCTTTCAATATCTGCTCTATGGTCATGAGGAAAGTATTTTTCTAAGAAAAGATATTTAAACTCCCTCCATTCTATATTCGATATGTCATCATATTCCTTTGTGTTTTGAATCAATGACCACCATTGATCAGCATCTCCAGTGAGGCGGTAAACTGTCATGATAACCTTTTCTCTTTCACTACTCCCCAAGGCGTGGAATATTTTCTCTAAGGAGTTTATCCATTGCTCAGCTACTAATGGATTTGTACCCCCATTAAATGTTGGTGGTTGTTGCCTCATGAAGCGGTCTAACATTGGTCCTCCACGTTGCGGATCAGGGTGCTCCATACGAGTAAGGTTATTATTCATAACCTGAGTGAGTTGTTCCAGTATGGTAATAAGTTGATCAGCACCAGTTGTATCTCCAGATCCACAATAATTATCTTGAGTAGGAGGGCAATCCCTACACAGAGTGCGTGAATTGATACTGTTTCCATTCCTTCCACTAGGCGCCATTTCTAAACAATGGCATAAACTATATTAGTTTATGAAATAAAATACATAATTCCATATTTGTAAAATACTTTACATAAATTGAAATATTTATGGATATAATCCATAATCATAAAAATAAATGTTTCCTTTGAGGAAGTATATACTCATAAACCCTTCATAATGATTTGTAAAGAAAATGAGAGTTATCCTAAGCATATCCCCCAGGAATGTCGTAACCAAGAGTGCAGTAAGGCCCGTTGTCGTGCACCAGTTCGTTCGAGTCTAGCTCAAAGCGGTGTTTTCAGGTTTTACCCCTAGGTACATCTGTGCCAGAGCCGCATCTACCTGCTCGTATCCAGACAGGGATTTATTGCTTGGAAAACTCACAAAATCTCTACAATACCATAATTCTATGAAGTTCTTCTATATTAATCCTCAAAGTTCATCTTAGGTCTACATGCTCTAATCAGAGTTTATCTAAATCAATCTTCCAAAGTTTGTACTAAATTTCCTCTGATACCAATTGTAACACCCTGACCCCAGCTACCCAGAGTCAGTGCATTACTTCATAACATTGGCATGATCACAAAAGATCAAGTCTTAAAAGACCGATTAGTTTAGTATCCTTGGAAACACTAGATACATTCATAAATGTTACATTACATCATAAAGTGAAAAACTAATAACAAAGTCTTCATAGTTCACACTCATATCCTCTTCTGACTATCCCTGCAGGTCATTCCTAAAATACTTCTTCACATACTGGAAAATATTAAAACATTGAAAGGGGTGAGCTCAAATGCTCAGTAAGGATAACAATATTGCGGAAGCTTTCATAAATAAACATTAACATTTAAGGCAATGTATAACTAAAACAAAAGCCTTTTAAAACATGAACTTCAGCATAATATGGAAAAAATAAAATTAAATAATTCCATTTACTTACTCACATGTATATTCTACTAGTCGAATAATCACATGAAATATCAATAACCACTTTCATAATGAGGAAATGTATAATGCCAGACATTCTGAAACATTTTGTCAAAGCCTCGGCCAAGACGTCTAAAATGATTAAGGCCTCGACCAAAACCATAAATCAAATTGGGAAAGGGCCTCGGCCAATTCCTCTTCTAGTTGTCTCATGAGACCTACCGATGCATCGAGGAGCTATAGCGGGCTCCACCCGTCACTTATTAAGTCCAATACATTCCTCATATGAATAGGTTTAAACATATCATAAACTATAACATAATCGTATCACATAAAACATGCATAAAGGAAACATAACATTTCCACATTTCAATCACAAGATATAAATACAACACATTGATAAAAATGCATTCAAAACCATTTTCAATGCCAAAATAAAAGAAAGTTAAAACTTTGTATTTATTTTTCATTAAAAAAATGATGGCTTTTAGAGGAAGCCGAAACTCAAATAATGGTCACGGCGGCAGAGAATTCGTTGTCTCCGCATAAGTATGGAAAGAAAAACATTCCCTTTTGTTGTTTATCAAAACACTTCATATAAAAAGATTCCTTTTGAATAAACGTAAAAGTCAAAGGGGTTTATACACCGTATAAAAGAAAATTGTGTATAAAACCAAATATGCCTCAATGAAAGGAGATTGAGACGAAGTCCATAAAAAGATCATTTTTAAAATAAAATATATCTGTTTTGTGTATTCACTATAGGTGCACATAATGAAAGTAAAAATACAAAATAGGACATAATAATATCATGACATAATTTGAAAGTAGGATATTAACCCAAAGAATGGAAGTTGGGTTAAGAAATTCCCTTACCTCGTGTCTGACTTGACTCAACCGTTCTTTAACCTCCTGAATAATAAACTAGAGTTAATATATACCTTATTAAGAACAATTTTCAATTACATTATCCTTATTATATAACTTATTATAATGATATGAACATTATGAAATTATTTAAGTTAATAACGGTCGTTTTGTCGATCTTTGGTACTTGAGTCAACAATAAACTTCTTATAATTACAAGTTGTTTATGTGGTAGAATATCCATTATCTCTAGAATTATATTCATGATTTAGATGTCATATATATCTTATATATCCAGTATATACATTCATTTATAATATTACGTAACATTTAGAGGTAAGAAATGAAATGCACAGTTCATGGAGATGGTAAGCCGTACGTACGCATGAACGCTACTTTCATTTCAATTTCATATTTAATGGAACGAAATCATAATGATATAAATGTATAATATAATTCCGGTATATTATAGTGTATAATACCATTTACTCCATCCTTTATACATCCCACATATGGCATTAACTATTCAAATCACTTTGAGGGGGCGGCAGTCCGCACTTCCTAAAATGAAATTATCGCATTTTACCCATAATGGAAATCATAAAGTATGCCATAAATGAGAAATACAGAAGCATAAGTAAAACATAAACATATTTTATATCATATATAAATATAGTGACATCTTAATGTCCACCTTTGAAGGTGTTATATGAGTGTTGAACAATCATCGTTTCGTGAGGCAGAAATTCGCCATCCACAGAAACCGTATGTTCTTTAACCATTAGATGTAGGTGTGTGTAAGTGTAGCTCGAATCCTTCTTATAAAAACATCCTAGTATATTGAGGATAATTTTTTTGTTACAAAAGAAATGAATAAAATGATTTTATGGGGTTTAAGAAGAAAAATAAAACAAAACAACATTAGAGAATACATTACCTCAAAATCGGGTAACTCTTTTTGATTTGAGCCAAAGGCTTCCTTGAGAAGAGTTCTGCCCAATGTGAGGCTTCTAGAAGTAATAGGGGGAAGTTGGGAGAGTATTTGGGCAGATGTTGGCCGAACCCAAAGGCTTGAAAGTGTGAATAAGGTGGTAGAGGTGGGGGCCTTTTATAAGAGGAGAGGAGGGGCTCTTTTGGAAAGATTGAAATGTTACATTATTATACAATGATTTTCGGATTCTATAGGTCCCACACTTATATATTTCGTGGATAAGGTGATAAAGGTTCGAAATCAACCCATCCAATAGTCTTTGGACAAGTGTAAGCCTTGGATTTTACAATATCTTTTCATTTTATTAAAATCATTTAATAATGAGGTCATCGATGCATCATAATGATGTTATAAATAATTTAATTTATTTAATTTCTAAAAATTATAAAAAAATACTATGATGTAAGAAATCGTTTTTATCTTTCTAATGAATATTTATATTCAAAATTTGGACTTGTGTAACCCCACTTAAAAACTATTTTAGTAAAACAACTCATGTTTGTGTCAATTTAATTTTAACATTAAATAAATATATATTAATGTCATTTTCCAACTAAAGTGGCTCCATGGGGTCCCCAAGATGACCCATGGGTTTTCTTGGTCGGCCATGACTCATCCAATAGGTGTAGTACAAGTGTCATGCTCATCTCATATTATTAAAACATTATTTGTACCTTAAACTACACTAATTACATCTAATCGCGGTTAAGAACTTAAAAGTTACTATTCACCGAAAATATATTTTGATCTCATTGAACCACATTTTACTTCTTAATTACAACCATGTATGTAGGATTTTTGAAAATCAAATCACAGAAGTGGTAATATTTCATTTAAACAAAAAATCAGTTATTTAACTACCACTTAGTGGTTTCACTATTCATCAAAAATTGAAGTTTTTCAGAACAATTCCAAAAGTTCACCCTAAGATATGATTGATATTCCAAATTCAAAAATGATGTCTATTTTAAAAAATTCCAACCATATAAGTTTCATTAATTAATTTTATAACTAATTCCTGCTGTTACAACAAATAGCGTGTTTTTAAGAAACAATTTATATCAAAAGATTGGCAATTGTTTATGTCCAATTTCAATGTTAAATTAATTCTAATGACCACCTTTGGATAAAATGCTAAAAATATATTCTAATTATACTTTAAAACCACTAAATAGTATAATTTTTCACTATAAATTATTTTGATCAAAAAAGTTGTTTTTAAGTATTTTTCACTATTCATTAATAATTAGAAGTTCTTAGAAAAATACCAAAAATTCAACATATGATAATTTCAATATTCCGAATCCAAAAATGAAGTCCATTTTGAAATATAAAATTTCTATAATTTTAAAAATTGGTTATTACTATTCATAACGGCTACTTTAATTCGTTGTGGTGTGTGTTAGAGCTCGGGGTTGCGTACAACACACGCTATTGCATTATTCGAATTGAAACGTACCGTGGAAGCTTGGGGTGTTACAGGGAACAATACCAACTAGTTTAGAATTGACAGACTCACCATTTTAGTCCACATCTTAGTAATTTGGCAATAGGGTTTTGTAAAGATAATGGGACCCCTCTACATGTTGGAGAAGGTTTGAATCCTTGGATTCCCATATATGATAGTATTAGAATGTGACATATAAATTACATCCATGTTGTTTAAGGGATTTAAAGCTGCATTTCAGAACTATTGGTTCTTGAGCATAGGCTTCCCCATACGAAAAGTTTACCAGATGGAGCAAACCATTCATTCCTAGAATAAATGCTACATGCTTGCATCATCGATTTTAGCCGCAGTTGGGGGAATCGCCTAACTTTTGTGGTGTATTCATAAAATAATATATAACACTATTACATATGAATGGAACCATTCAAGGCCTTATATGGGTGATCTTTCTGGTCATCACTTTGTAGGACACACATTGCAGAGTCAGCAGTCATCGGCCCAAAGATGGTGTATGAAACAACTTTGAAGGTGAATTTCCACTATGAGTAGATAAAGACTATGTAGATCCATCAGATGTCCCCAACATATAGGATAAATATAACCTTGTATTTAGAGGAGGGAGACCATGTGTTCATTTTGGTTTCTTCTAGATGTAGGAAATATATATTGGGTCGTGGAAGAAATATCTCTTTGAGATTCATCAGTACTTTTCTGATACTATATAGAGTGGGAGAGATTGTGTACTATATGGATCAACATAGGAATTTATAGTATGTGAACAAAATCTTTCACATATTCTAAATGAGTAGATATATACATGACCCATTACACATCATTGATTTTTAAGATATCGATTTTGATGAAGGGGTGAATTTTGTAGAGTTCCCAGTGCAGATCGAGGACAGAATGGAGAGGACACTTAGTGAAGTTATTTCCTCTAGTTTGTGGTCTATTGTAGATAGAGAATATCTAGGAGAGCACATGGGAGAAAGAGGCTCAAATTCATGCTCTATATTTCAATTTTTCCCTTTTTTGGCTTTCATGGAAGTTAATCCCAAAGGTGGGGAGAATGCAATGTGTCATATTTTCCATATAAATATTTCGAAAATTATATGGTATTATTTATATACTAAGAACTGACGCGAAACATGATTCCAAGGCTCATATTCCCACAAATAATGTTCAAACTATATTTTTTTTAATAATTGCGCTTTTGTGTGGTTTTAGGATCCTCTAAACAGATGCCTAGATCGGAAATCTAAGGGTACTATTGATCTAAAAATTGTGAGTTTAACATAAGAAGGGATTACCATCGGCTGTCAAGGGATGACTGTAAAAGTAAATTAGTAGATGTTTTATGAGAAAAAAATAAAATTTATGTAAGAATTTTTTTTTTCTGCAACATTATGCAGCGACTCAGTAACACTATGATGTAGTGTCTCAAGAACACTGAAATTAAACATTGTGGCAATGCTGAATATTTGAAACATGTTGATTCATTTCCTCCATTAATCAATGGAAGGGTCCAGTGTTACAATTCATTAAAGTATATAATTTCCCCTATATCCCTAATGTTACGTTGAGCAATGGGAAATATAGTTTCTTTCCCACGATGACGAATGAAAATTGTTGATAAATGACGGATCGAAGATGTTAATGGATTGATCACCAAAAATTACGATTTCTATCCTCTATATAATTTTTTCCATTAAGGGTGTGTGTATTATTTTCATTCTCCTTTCCCTTATTATTGATATATTATGAAAAAGTTTGATCAACCTACAAGAATATTCTCCCTTAAATTGATTGCTTTTTCATGATGGGTTTTAACTATTTTTGGGTTTTGGAGTGAATGATACAAAATTTGTTATCGGATTATAATATTCTTTTATAATGGAAACAAACAATGATATACGCAAACATCGATCAAGGTTTTTTCCTCCTCATTGGTTCACGATTTTTTCTCCCTTGTTAATACACAAATTTTCGGAGGAAATTCATGGTGGAAAAAATTTTCTCTAGTGGTTTCAAATGGGATCGGACCCCCAAAGTGACAATAAAATGATAATGATCTTATGGTATTGACGGTGACGACCAGAGGTTTTTAATGGAATTATCAAATTGATGAATGGAACACAAAAAAGACAGTGATGGAATGCAAAAGTGGATCCACCAGTAGTGGTTCGCAAGAGCACGACCACCTTGGGAGAGGAAACCACAGCACATCATCCCTGGTCAGCAGTTTTTGATTGGATGTGTACGCATCCCATGTTACACAAGAATTGACACAATCTACTGGGATAACAGAACAACTACCGTGATGTGGGTCACGTGGATGGTGACTATGTGTAACTCAATTGTCATCCATGATGACTAGGTGGGGATGCAGTTCCAGCAACATCTAGGTGGAAAAATAGGCTTGCATGAGAAGAAAAGACTAGAGCTCGAAGGCCGAGTCAGATTTGAATGGGTCAGACTGGACTCTGACCCAACCTACATATTATTACATATATTCCAAAAACTCTTAAATTGTATGTTTTTTAATGATTCATTTTCAGTATTGGGAACACCACGATGAGGCGGGCCATTTGGAATTCTATAAACGTCCTTTAATAGGGGTTGGTGTATAACCTAAATGGTCGAGGATTAGGTGATTCTAGAATGATCATGATAATGACGTAATCCTATGACTAGGTGTGGAAAATACATAATGTTTCACCACATTATAAATATATAGTTTGTATCATGCGAAGGTGTGGTGTTGGTTGCAAACAATGGTGGAGAGTTGGTCTCCTATGATGATATTGATTTGGCCTCCTATGATGCATAATTTTTCTCCTTTGGGATCGTATAGATATTCTCCTATGACGGCACATTGTTGGTCTTCTGAGATGTCAAACTGTTGGTCTCCTATGAGGGAACAAATATTTTCTGCTATGAGGGTGCCGAGTTGGTTGCATGCCAAAATGCAATGGTGGTATCCTGCGTGGGTGCAGATTAGGTCTCCTACCAATACCATGAGTCTCAATGGATTTGGATATGTCTAGATTTTCATAGTAAATGAATCTGTTTGTGAGATGACTCTAGTTACTTTCTTTATTTTAATTCTTATAGTATTCCCTTCATGTAGTTATTTAGAATTCTAACATGCGTCTGGATTTTTAGTTTACCCTCAAGGGTTAGGGGAACTATTCAATATTTTTTTCCCACCCCTACAAATGCTTCACACACACATGTCATGTAATGTGCAGATGATCGACTGATTATTTGGTGTCCTTAGTGGGTGAGAGGCATGTGGTTATTCTGGGTGACCCAATAGACATTTTACACTTCATTAACATTCATATAGCTTATTGAGCCCACCCTTTACAACTATTTTTTTTCCGGATTTGATCCACGTGCTTGTACTTTTTAGTTTCTATTTGGCTCTAATTCTGGGATTTTTTTATTTTCAATTTTTTACCTTTAGTCTTAATGGTTGTCCTTGAGGGAGGCATATATGATTTCACATTATTTTTAGCATTATAACTTTTTTTGTATATTTTTTCATGTGTAAATATTATTAGGGAAATTCGTCACCATTGTGGGATATGTAGAATCAACGCTAGTCTCTAGAACCAGGACTATGGGACGTGGGCCAAGGTTATTAATCAAAGGATCCCCAAGGAAAGGGACATGATAAAGGGGATAAATATTATTTGATTATTCTGATTTTGTCAGATGACAATTTTTTGGATTCATCATTGAAATATATTATTGCAAAGTGTGACAGACCAACAATGGATAATGAAATCCAAAATTTTTTTATGTTTGATGGAAATTATAGATTCATTTTGATTTATCTCTCATTGATATCTTATCCACTCAATAATGTGCCTCATAATTGTGTTATTTTATTGTCCATTGTAATATGTGAATTAAATTATGATTATTTAATGAGAATATAAGTCAGTTAAATTTTACATATATAACCCCTTAGTGGATAATGGTTAATAATTTATAATTATTAGTGAAAGAATTTAATAATATATTTCCTCTTTAAAAAAGATATATTGATATCACATAACTCAATGAATTTGAATACAAATATGAAAAATATTCTGAATCATCTTTTGTAGCCAGAAATGGTAATTAGTTTATTAATGGATAGGAAGAAATATATTTGTGGTAAAAAGTGTGAAAAGTTGAAGGATAATAATATATTATAGAATATACTAAAAAAATTATTGAAGAATAAGAGCTAGATAATATTTTTATAAATTTTCATTGATGATGAATTCATATTATGTTACTCGAAAGTTAAGGAGAAAAATGTCCCAATTTCTCCTATTCCAAAAAACCATACATGTTTTTCCCGGATTAGGATTGAAATAGATATAGTAAAGGTAAAATTTTACAAAAAAATGAAACATATAGTCCTATGTAATGGGGTTAAATAATTTCTTTATCAGATGAATATTCAATAATATATAATTCTCGGGATTAAAGTGGTGTAAATGGAATATATGAAACTAGAGAACAAGGTGAAAAAAAAATTTTAGTTCAACAACCATTGTGATGGAATAATGAGGTTCCAAAAATGGTTTTGGGTCCCATACATTCCACAATTTATAATTGAACTATTTTATGAATCTCATTGTTCATCATTCTCTATTAATCCTTTATGAATAGTTATATAGAAAAATTTCATATAGTATTACTATTTGGATAACATGAAAAGAGATATTTAGTTATATTTATCTCAATGTCTAGTAGTTCCTTATGTATAGATAGACATATTTATGTCTAAATATTGATACAAATTTTAACCAAACTACAATTAAAATAGGAAAACTATTACATGGATTTAATTGCTAAGACACCCCAAAACCTCAAAAGGTCATTATTTTTATTTGGTTATAGTTGATCAAATTAAAATTCAACACAACAAATGTATATCAAAAAATATTCCTCTCTTGATTGAAATTATAGAATGTATAATATAGAATTGGTACGGTTTTATGGAGTACCGGGGAATATTATTTCATACTAAGATCTATGCTTCTACACTTTTTAAAGTGAATTCGTTAATAATATATTTATTTAGATATTTTTTCATATTGTTTTTTATCCTCAGATGTATAGTCAGTCCAAGATTACCATCTATACCATGGAAGATATCTTCTGACCTTCTTCTAAAGATTTAAATGGTTATTGGGTTCAATATATTCATCTATTTATATTTTCATACAAAAATAAAAATCACTAAAACAATTAGATCAATTTTAATGAAGATATGTATACAAATAAATGAATAACTCTAATTTAATAAGATAATTACGGAGAATGATCCCTATTGGGACTACAGTTATCTGATGAGATGAGAGATAATGTTATAACATTTTTGATTTATATATTGGAATATATACTTCAAAATAATATTCATGATGATAATATTTTGAGAGATTTATGGTTTAATGTTGGTGATAATGTTTTCTATGTAATATTTACATGGAATATGGTTTGAATGATTGGAAATAATGGAATGTTTGTCCCTTGATTTATCAGTACTTTTAAATTCATGATCATTATTGGATGGTAGATTATCATTTACCAATTCATAAAAATCTCCCTTAAATTCATGATTAATTCCATATATCTCTCATGAGTAACTATATACCTGATCTTTAGTATGTGAAATCCTTGAGGTAATTCTTATGGTACATGAATATCATTATAAGGATAAAATTGTGGATATTCCTGATCTCATAGAAAATTCCTGTGATATAATAACACATATATGGATAATTTTTGATTGGAAATAATAAATTAGAGGAAGCTATATATAAGCCTAAAATATCATAATTTTGTTTTATCCCATTCTTTTATCAATGTGATTGAATTTAAATGAAAAAATTATTATATTGTAGTATAATTTAACTCATATATATTTTAGGTTATATATCATATAATTTTTTTTAATTCAAGGATATATTTATTTATATAAATTTTTTTTTTAAACATTCCAAGAAATAAATATTATTCTATAAAGAATAAAAATTTTATAATTCCGTTATAATTTTGTATATGAATACGAATCAAAATATTTTGAAAAAAAATTATACATGTATTATATAAATTATGTTCATTGATAAATTAGTAATAAATTTTAATTATAATCACATTATACATCATAAATACATATTGTACGAAAAATTGGTTTTATAGAGTATTTGAAGAATGATATATAATTAATTAATACCATGCTTACATATTTTATTTGATGAAAATTGTTTACTTTTTAAATAAATCATACCAAAAATATTATAGGGAGGAATTTTATTATTTTTCTAAAATGATTGTTTTTATATTGAATAATGAGAAATAATGATTTATATTGAAAATTTCCTTTTGTAAATAATGATTTAAAAAAGATGATTTTATTTTTTAAAAAAGTATCAAATTTTAATTAGTTCTTTTATATTGTCAATAATTCAATTATTACAATTAGAAAATAATATATCCATGATTTTTTCATAAAAATGATTTATACCTATAAAGATATTTTACTCTTGAAAACAACTTTTCATTATGTTATTTTTAATTTTTAATTAAATTAATTTAAATATAATATTATAAATTGAAAAATTAATTCCAATTTTATTAATAATAATGATTAATATTATTTAATTTGTTCAACTTAATTTTGCGTCATTATAAATTGATCCATAGTAAGTATTTTTAACCTCACTTTAAGATGCCAATTTTAGATAAAACCATAGCATATACTTAAAAATATATTTAACACATTATATTATACTATTATATGTTTTTTATTTGACCAAAGATATATTTATTTGGTTATAAATTGCATTTGATTTTTTTTTAATTTTGTAACAAAAAATGATTTCTCTAAATTTTATTAATATTTTATTCAAATTAAAATAATTTTTTTGGTATTTACATTTAACAGAACAACTATAAAATTCAATTCAATTTTTTAAATACCCAATGGGATAAAAAAATATTTATTATATTATTTAATCAATAATATAATTTTAAATAATTTATTTTCAAATTTGAAGTTAAAAGTAGTTTTACTTTTAAATTGAGTATTTTCACAAAAAAATACTTTCCATGTGTTTAATGTTTTATTATAAATTTTAATTTATAAAAATAATACAATTTAAATCAGAAAAAATTGATCAATATATGAAATTTTAATTTCCATATATTTTTGGACATTTAATTTTTTTCCATATTGTTATGTTATCATGGTAGAATGTTTTGTTAGCACTATTATTATTAAGATGAGTTTAATGTTGTTTAACTAGAAGGAAATGCATAAAATTTTTCCATAACATGTAAAATTGTCAGATTATGATACTATATTACCATTATCACATAATATCATGGAATTTTCCGTGGTTGGGATCCATACTAATAATGTAATATATATATATATATATATTATTGTCATAAAAAATTACAAGTGCATCCTATCCCCCACTTATAAAAAACACAACTCATTTCACTTTTTACACCACATTTTTGAATCTATTTTTACCATAAACTAATTAATTTCCTTTCAGTGTTCCATATTAAGGATTTATATTTGATTTCTTTTTCAATATACAATTATACTATTCATTAATAAGCGATATAAATGAGGACTAGAAAATATGTTGTAATTATCTTTCCAGACATGTTTCAATATTTTTTAATATTATACCACCTATAAAAATATGGTATACATAAAAAACAATAACATTATAGTAACTATTTTAATATTTTTTATGATTATTAAGTTCCATTATTTACAAATTTTTATTCAAATTCATAGTGTATATACTTCTTCTATGAAATTGTGGAATACTGTATCAACAAAATTGTATAAAATATTTTTCATCACCTTATTTCATTTATGATAATTATTGTGGGTTTAAGGTGTATATATATATATGGTATTTATGAAAAAATAATCTTCATATAAATATAATATGAAATAGTCATTCTTAAATTTTAATCTATTTGAAAATGACAACATCACTCATGTGTATTTGGGGACTATAACCTCTATGAAGCAATGTGATCTGATTAAATTTATATTGTTCATGGATGGTAATGAAGATATATATAATGAATATATATGATTTATATATGAAATAATTATAATTATAAAATTATAATATAATATTTATCCTTATATACTTATTTTCATTATAAAATGAAGATAACGTTCATATATATGATGAAAGAAGATACATGAGGTTAGGGATTTAGGTTCTAATCCCATTTCAATTTGTATTATTTAATCATAATATAAATTTATAAAATTATATGACCCTAGTATGATAAACCCATTTAATTATTTTTATTTGTATTTATTTCTATAATTCTAACATTTAAATTCCATTTTCCTCTCTTGGGATGAGAAAAATTTTAAGATATTTTTTTTTTCTGAAAAATCATCTGTATCTCATATGTTTTGGTCAAAAAACATTTTCAATCATATCAATATTTCATTTAAGGATTCTAAATATCATTTTATGATTGATTAATGATTTATTGATATCATTTCTCCAATTCTTGATAATTTATTAAAAAAATTAAATATAAAATCGCGATCATTTCTAAAAATGCATTTTTTACTGGACTTGTAACTAGAATCATTATTTTGACCACTAAAACATGAATGGAATTTTTCATCACCATGATTTGTAAATTATTTTGTGTTTCATTATTTTTATTGACGTATAATTTACAAGAAAAATACTGAATTTGAATTATAGGAATATTTTATTTTTAAATTTGTGATTTCAAATTGAATATGTATTCTCCCCAAGTATTATTACACGAATCGTTTAAAGAAATATTTAATTAATTTAAACATGATTTGATGTTAATTATTAAAATCATTGGATTTGAACCAACTATAGCTTTCATTATTATTTCATTAAATGGAATAAAATTATTCGTAAGATATGGTTATGAAACCATTTAATTATACATGAGTTATGTTTTATTGATATGATGAATGTTTTCTGATCTTATGAATTAAATATGAAAGAATTAATATTTTCTGAGGGTTGCATATGTTATATCCCACTAATTAGTTGGTTATAGTTATATTTATATGTCATGAAATTGTTATGGTAAGAATATAAATTATTGAAGATATATATTCACACAAATTGAAGTGTTTGACTTATTACTTCTATATATTCTCTAATAAATATGAATATACATGATTTTTAAGATATTTTTTTCAATTATTGATGTGTGAGTATGTTCACTTTATATCTATAAGCACATGATTATCTATAAATGTGACTGTGTTTATTTATTTTCATAATATTATGATTTCATATTCATAAGAGGAGTCATTCCCACATTATTTCTCATGAAATATTATTATGGATTTGAAATAGTTATTAGTGATAATTCATTAAAATAATAAATTTAGTTCATATGATATATGTTATTTTTGTATGAATATTTTACATTCATAAAATGAACATGAAAATTTTATCATAACGTTATGATCATTTTATACTCTACAACTGATCTCCCATATTTTTATCCTAACGAATAATATGAGGCCACCCTTTAATATTATTTTCGCCCCTGAGTTTTGATAGATGGTTCTATATGTGATTATTCTTAAAGGGAACATTATATAACTAAAAAAGTAATATATGATAAATATTGTACTTAAATAATATTTTTATGTATCATTTATCCAAATACACTAATCCTTTAATATAGTAGGGAATTTATTTTTGTGAAATGTATTGAATAATATTTTAATATGTTGAAATATTGTTTTAGGTATTTATCATGTTTCACATGTTATATTATAATTTATTAATGTCTAATAATAAATAATGTGAAATGATTGTAATAACCTAATATTTTAAAAGTATTTACTTTCAAATAAAACCAGAATTATTTGATAGCTTTCCACACATATAATGTCGAGCCTCTATGCATTGTCATATAATAATAGGTAACAACATAGATGTTAAATACTGTCCTATAAATACAAAGAAAATAATTATGAAAAATACTATTAATTTTTTTATTATGAAAAATTTACTGTTAAATTTATAAAAAATAGGTGCTCAATTTTTAGTAAATTTGTTTTACGCATCAAAAATATATATTCTTTAAAAAATGTTTATATTTTATTTTTTGAATATGAATATTATAATTAATTTATATTTTTTTTATAAAATATATATTAACAGGTTAATCATATCAATGTTATCTTTTGGTGAATTCTTCTTATTTCTCTTAAAAGATTTATTTTTATATGAATATTAAAAAATATTGATATTAATAAGAAGTATGATTAATTTATATGTCAATAATAAATAATGATTTTATATTTATCATAATTAATGATTTTGAATAAATTTAAATTTGTTTATATAATAAATTAATTGAATAAATTACTTTAATTTTTTTATATATTATTAATTCTGAAAAAATAATTCACAAAAAAATGTGAAAATGATTTTTTTATCATAAAAATTAAATTATGTCTATATTAATTACATTAATTTCTATTATTTTTTATATTGATGATTATATTTTAACACAATATTATTGTTTTTAGTAAATGAATGAATGCAAATTATGTTTTATTCTTCAAAATTTATTTTTCTAAAATATGATTTTGTTAGCTATCAAAAAATTATTTGAAATTTAAATATTAAACAAATAATATTAAAATATTTTCATGTTGATTCCATAGTTGAAAATAGAACAATAATTTTAAATAAATATGATTAATTTAATTTATTATCTTAGGTGATGGTAAAAACAGAAAAATAATTTCACATTGTTAATGTTAAAATATGATTACAAGGGGGTAAGCCAGAATATAAAGATTCGATTTACACATAGACCTACTACATTATATTTTGTTGAATATATATAATAAATATATTTTATTACATTTTAATATATTTAAATTTTATTCCCCTTATATTTGAATCTCGAATTAAAAATTCTAATCTTTGATGAAATTTTCTCTTTGCCCATCCCCTGACGTATAAGTGGGAACCTCTTCGTCTGCATTATTAACAACATTTTATCCTTATTTCCTAAAAACTACCAAATAAAAAAACTTATATAATATTTAAATTAATAATATATCTTCCCTTATTATAATGAAAAAAATAACTTATGTTGTAATGATTAAGGAAATGGGGTTCTCATAAAGTGGAATAGATCTTAGAAATGCTCATTAAATATTATATCTTCATCTACATAATCTAACCATGAGGTTTCCAAAAATTGTGATAAATAATTTATCATATATATAATTATATAATATTCAAATTACTCAAAAAATATTTACCACCCCATCTCAATCAAATGTGAGATTATGTGTCATGCTTGTGTAGGTTTGGACTACTGGCACCACATAACGGTACAAATCAACAACAAAAATAATAATTTTTTATTTACTGTTTTGATAGAAATTTTTTCCATATATTATAATTAATATATATTAATTATTGAAGAAATTTTAATGATTATTTACCTTTAATATTCACATCCTTTGAAAAATCATTATATCACTTGTGCGTATATATAGACTACTACCTCCATAGAGTGATGTAATTAATTTTTCATCACCGAATTACTTAAATAGATAAATTTTTTAATTAATCCAAAAAAATAATATTTTTAACAATATTGAAATTATTAATATGTACTAATAATGAAAAATCTGTAAGAATCACAACTATCAACTAAGACAAACTTAATAAAAAAAATAGTTAATTACATAAATGAAACAATTATCTGTTAATTCTTAATAATGGGTTTTGAAATGATATATGTTGATAATATAAGATATTATAAATAATATTTTTATTAATTTAGACCATTATAATGAATCTACATTTTTATACAATATTTTATATCCATTATAAATCATGTCAGAAATATGGTAATGAGTCTTTGTCTCAATTTCTATTCATTAAGAAGCATTTTAATATTATGAAAAAAACTAATCTCCACATAAAATAAAATATAAAATAATATATTTTTTATTAATATATTTTTTAATTTATTTAATTTATATTTGTTTCTCTCCAATATTTGAATTAATTTTTTTTCAAAGAATATTAAATTTGTACGTGTTTTTTATTGTAATAGAAAATTTACATGGATTTTATAGGATAAAAAATTTCATTGAATTAATTGTTTCATATGTCTCCTATTTTTTTTGTATTATCGTAACATATTATTATATTTTTATTTTTCATGTATTCCAAAAATTTTAGAATATATAATCCAAAAATTGTTTAAAAGATAGTTTTTATAGAAAAAATACTTTTTTTTCATTTCGGTTGACAATCTTTTCATGCATGTTATATTTTCTTTAAAATTTATATAATTTTTTTAATACTATACAAATAATATTTAATTTAAATTTTATAATATTTTATATTATATTCCATTGTTTAAAATGGAAAATGTAATAATTTTTAATCATGGTACATTTGATGATTTTCCACATATGTGAAATGAGTTTTTATTTAATGCATCCCAAATTAATGAATTCCCCCACCCTCATGAATAAAATATTATTTAAAAGATATTTATAATATTAATTTATCATCACAATTTGTTTAAATTTATACATTTTTTATTTATTTAATCTAAAAAAATATTTCATGAAGATGATTATTTTCCTAAATAAATATTCTTGTGATCATTAAATGGAATTATTATCTCTAACAGCATCATATGATGGTTTTAATTGTTTTATAGGGTTAAATCCAGTGTTACCCTCATTTTTATTTTTTTATATTTTATATTATAATGATGACGAAATGGTTCTGAAACCCTTATCTGTTCCATGGGTTAGTATTTGATAATAGGATGAATGTATCTTTTTTATTGCACAAAAATGTATGGATTAAATTATGTTATGTAGGGGAATGTAATTATATAGGCCTAAAATGAATTATTTAATATCCAAAATACATACTAATAGTTTTAGTTTGAAAAAAAATAATATTTACATTTTATTCTTTGATATTGATAATTGTGACTGATGGCTTTCCATAAAAAATTAGAATATAATATGGAAATGTTGGATTACTTATATACATAAGGACCAATATGTTTTAGAGTTTTATGGACTTTGTAAATGTTCATTAAAACATGGATTCCAAAAAATATGGTTCATAATGCTCATCCTTATCATTATCTATAACTATATCTAGTATTGGATATTTTATAATAGTTTATCAACATCATCTATGTGATATAATTCTACACAAAATTAATTTATAATCTTTCCCAATAACTAGATGAAATAATCTATGAAAAGGGAGATCTCAGATGCATATTATTGATAAATAAGGATGATATCAATTTACTATCATATTTATATATAAGGTAAATGTATGGGTATTTAATTTTGATAATTACTTAAAGATTTCATAAATTAACTATCACATATCCGGATCTTGAGTGTTGTCCCAAAACATTGACATTTCAAAATACCTGAATCATAAAAATGATATTAATCATAAATAAATCATGAAAAATAAGTTTATTTCATAAATGTGTATGGAATAATTACATGAATTAAAATCATTAAATATTTCACTGATAACAAACACGACCCTCAAATTAGGCCTAATAAAATGTTTCACTTAATGGATAAAGCATATTGACTTTTTTCAAATAACAGATCAAGTACATCGACTTGTTTCCCCTACCTATATCCTGATATATAATTAATTATAAAAATATTTGGTGTTAGATATAGTTCAAATTTATCACATAATGAAATACATACATTTTTATTCAATGATAATTTAAATCATTCAAAATACTATAACCAATAAGAAGATATGGGTTCCAGAAATATTTCATCATAACATAACTCATGGAAAAGAATCATACTTCATATATGAAATACCATCATAAAAATAAAATATTAAGTAAAACAATTAGAATAGTATCCATGAATAATTTTCTACTAAAAAATATATAACCGAATTTTTTTTTCTTATATGGAAATTGTTTTTTAAAATTCACATGAAATAAATTTGGTTGAAAATATTATTTAGATTTTGAAAACAATTCTCTTTTCCAAAAAGATCAGCATATAAAAAAAATAATTGAAAATAATATTGTAATATGGATTATGAACCATCAAGACATTAATTCATCATGAAATAAATAATATCCTCTTATTATATTTTAGTGAAAACCATTCCTTCAATAAATTTATAATTTAAAAAATAACCATGATGCATGTTTAGAAAACGAAAAAAATATTCTATTGAACCCATTTTAAAAAAAATTAACACATGTGTAAAAATGAAATTTAAAATACCTATTTCAATAGTGAGAATTTGTTTTTTTTTAAATTTCTAAATAAGTCAAATATTCCCTTGTAGAGAATTAAAATTGAAAAAATATCATATAGTGATGATACTGTGAAATAAACCCATACAACATTGTAATTACACTAATTATATAACCTATGTAAGAAAGAAATTATATGTTTCTTTAAATAACATAATATTAATGCTATGTCCTATTATATTCATTGAAGGGCATAATATAGACCACACAATATAAATTATCAGTGTTTAAGGCATGTTTACTATATAAATAAAAGTGAGAAAAAAATTCATTACCTTATGTCATGAAATTAAATGATTATGTTGAAACCTATAATTTAATAAATATAGATTTATTATTTATTTATAACCCATATATATATATTTAATTCTATAATTTTTTTATAAAACATTATCACCCACTTTTTAATAAATTTTTCTTTAAATCACTATTCTGGGTGATAATAGCCTTGTTTTCCCAAAATGTTTCAATTCGATTGTCTTGGTCCATATTCAATGATCATTATTATCATTATTTACATAAATTTACTCTTTTTATACTAATTTTATATATTAATTATAATAAAATTTATATTAATAAATTAAATGCATAAATATAAAATGAAATAAAAAATTTATGGAAGTGACATGTCGTTCTTATGTGTAAACATTTTTCTTCATTTTATGATTTATTGAATGAGACAAGATAAAAAATAAGTACATATTAAAGAACCACTATTTTATATTTTATAAAATTTATTTTTTATTCATATCATAATATCCATCTATAATTTATAATGATGCTAAAAATTAATATTATCATACATAGAGATGGTAAGTCGTATTTATTCAACAGTTATACTTTTACATTTTTGATGGGTAATATGGTGTATAAATGTGTTTACATAATGGTAATAGCTTCTGAATATATAAGGGATATAAATAATTTTTATTTTATTGTAAACATAATAGATTTATAAGAGTAATTTAATATTAAAAAAATTAAAGTGATTGTTTTGGGTGTCTATCTCTTCTATGAAACATCTCCATTTGATCCCCTCTATTGGGATCTACAGTTGTTATTTTGAGAGTAAAATCACATATAAACTGGGAATATTTTTTTACTTGTGAAATTTTATGGGGATTTTTTATGTAGAGGGATAAATTATAAAAAAACATTTGTGGTATAGAATTCTCCCTCTAATAAATTAGTTGACTGGAATTTTTTATATTTTAAAAATTTTAATTTTTTATAAATATATTTTATATCCAAATAAAAAAATGGTTTATGTATTTTATGGGTGATTAAATAAAGTTATTCATATAAAAAATCAAAACTATTTAGATAATTTTTTATATAAATTTAATCATTCTGAATTTTTACTATCATTTAGTTTACATATTGTAATTATATCTTTTGAAATAATGTTTTTGAAATAAATGGTCTAAATATTTACATATATTATATAAATTTTCAATAAATGGAAAAGTAATTATATTTTAGATCATATAATAATCATATTTTCATTTTTCTGGTAATTTTTTTAATTAATTTATTAATAAACAATTTCTAGAAAATATTATTTCTAGAAATCTTGACACTATTCATTACATTTAGTGGAATAAAAGTCTATAAAAGATGATAATATAAAAAATAATTTAATAAACTATTAATAAAGAATCACCATAGATAAATATCATGTAGATCATTAATTATGTAAACCAAAAATTCTTATATAAATTTATATCTGGAGAATTTTTTTTAAAAAAAATTACACTTATAATTATTAATTACATAATTTCATCATGATGAAGAGACATAAGAGATATTTAATACAATAAAAGTAACATTTCGCGACATTAATTAATTTTTGAAATATGTAGGTAATTATTAATGGAAAAGTTCCCATTATACAACTCAATTTAAAATGATTGTTGTTACAGTTATTTTTAACTTCATACAATAAAATTTTATCATATGATGGTTTCATTTTATATTTCATATAATTTTCTACCAAAATTATCCAAATTATCGTTTACAATTGAAAAAATATTTTGTAAAGCTAATATTAATATTGTTCAAAAATACAAGGCACTTATTTACAAAATTTTAACTGTTATAATATAAATAGATAATCTATTTTTAAATATTCAAATCATATACATTTTAAAATTTCATTTCAAAATAATACTGGGAAAACAAAACAGAAAAAAATTGTAAAAAGAACCTTATTAAGTATTATGGTTTTTATACTATATTCAAGTATAATATACACATCATAACCCATAATTAGAATATTTTAAATGCAATTGAAAAAAAATTATAATTTATAACAACTTAAAAACATATTCTTACCATGTAAACATTTTAAAGTTATTAAAAATGTTATTTTTTACTATTCCTATAAAAATAAATCTTTTTAGAAAATTATCAATAAAATCACAATAAGAATATTTGGATATTGTGATGTGAAAATTCAATTTTATTTATTAAAATAAATCCTTCAAATTACATTAAAATTATATATATAATTTTTTATGTGGAAGGAAATTAAATTCATATTTGAATAGAATGTGTATTTTATCCATAAAATGAAAATACATTAAAATTATTACTTATCTAAAATTAAATATTTTATAAATTTTCAATGTGTGTATACATTATATATTTCAGTAGTACACTAATACTATTTATTCCCCATAATCTTGAAGCTATGTTATAATTGTCACATATTAATATTGATTTATCATTTAAGCTCAGATTTGTATTTGTCAAACACTATCAGACATGGATATTTCCTCTAAACAATTATGATATAGTTTTCTGCAACCATTAATAAAATTGTCTCTCACAATTTTTTTTGGTATTTTAGTGGAATTAATTTTCAAAATACCATTCTAAAAATCCCACTTTGGAAAAAGGGTTTATACCACATCTATTGTATAAAATGGAGTGTAATTTACAATGGTTACACGGGATAATACCTAATAGGATCCATAAATGAAAATAATGAAATTGAAAAGAAATGTATCGATAATGTTCTGATAGAGAATTATATATAACATTGTCATTATAATTAAAAACATTTCAATTGTGTAAATATGTTATGGTAATGTACTATTGATCCATAATAAGAAAATTGAATGTATAATGTTTTTATTACAATACAATTTCTCTAGAGTTGAGGAATTTGTTTCATCCTACCATAATAATATAATTAAAATACACTTAATTTAAATGTATAATTTCATCTTTTAATCCATTCCCACCATAACCTAGTAATTTCCTCCAATGATGATTACTCAATATTAATTTTTCTCATTCTTGGATAATTATAATCATATTTTATGGATGAATAAAATACAAAAAATAACAACAATATATTCTTCACTTCATGGTGAATTAAGAAAAACTAATATGATTAATGAAAGATAAGATAATTTTTCATAAAACATGATCTTTTATACTAGTATTACCTAATGTTCAACAAATAACATTCAATAAATTACAATGATAAAAATTGACCAAAAATCTTCAAAAATATTATTAAAACAAAAATATAATTATGATTTAATAACAACATCATACATGATAATTTTTTTCATATCTATCAAAATAATAAAAATAATTCATAATGTATATACCAGAAAGTAATATCCCAATAATATTACATGTTTTATAATAATTTCCAAAAATATCTTTAGTCAACATAAATTCAAATTAAAATCATATATTACACTAAAATAATTCAACCAAAAATTCAATAATATGATATTTACAGTAGTAATATTGGGGTACGAAAATATTGAATTTATTATTAAATAACATTAACCACATAACAACACTATAATTTTTAATCCCATGGTAATTCAAAAGATAAATTTTTTTTACCATAATTGACCTATCTTGTATCCATCATATCATTTATCTAAAATTAAAATGAAATACTAATCGGGATATCATGTAAGTCAGTTTTTGTTGATATACTCTTTTCACATTTCTATTATATGTATAATTCTCAAAGCATTACAAGATGAGACAAAATTAAACCTTATTTGTGGGTTTCATTTTTCTAACAAATTTAATTGAATATATCTATTTATTATATAAATTAAATTACATAACCACAATAAGTTTTAACATCTCTTGTTGTCCCATATCTTTCATTTTTCAACCCAACATTCAATAACACATAATTAACTGAAAAAAAATTATTCAAAATATCATTAATAACCATAAAATTTTATAACCTAAATGTTCAAAATTGGTTTCTAAGAAACTAATCATAAAATAAACCATAAAATTATAATCACATGAATATATTAATATCTATTAATGAACCTTCATAATCTCTAATGTTGTCCAATCCCTACTCAAAAAAAATTAATAGATTATAACACTCACATAAATATTTAGTGAAAAATATATAAAAATTACAATTCATTTTTGGATACCAAAAATTATGTACAATTTTTTCCCATCAAAAAATACAACATAAAAAAGACATATTTTATAACAAACATAAAAAAATACTGTTCTTGTTTATATTTTTTGAGAATTAGGAAAATCATTTAACAATTTTTTTCATTTAAATTTATTTCATAGGTATCATAAGTAAAATTATATCCCACTATAACCATATTTTCATATTTTAGAATAGGTCGTCTAAATCGTCCTCATGAAATTATTTTATAAGAAATTCATCTAACAAAATTATTCATATCCTATAAAAAATAAACATATGGAAAGAGTGATCTCAGACAATCATTAAGGGTAAACATGTAAGATATCAAGTCATGGAAATATATAATTATCCTATAAAAATATGTGACATTGATCATGAAAATAATGTAATACATTCTTACCCATCCCGTCATCGATCCTGATCAATTATCTTCATATAAAACGTTAATATTTCCAAATTAACAAATAATAAGAATGAGAATTCATTATTAATCAGTCTCGAACTGTAATTTCATATCATAAATATTTGGGGTATCATCATTAAAATAGATACCAATTCATATGTGATGTTTAATTTCTAAAACCGTCAGTTTTGACATTATCATTTGTTTCACATAACAGATCAAGCGTAATGACTTGTTCCCTGAAAGGGATCAATCACATCGACTTATTTCCCATAAAAATCACATAAGATAAAATTAATTACCTAATTAATATGAGTGATATATAGGTTCCAAAAAAATAATAATGGAATCAATTCATTATTATAACATAAGAATATATGTATTTCATCATTTTGTAGACAAAAAAATAAATTGTTTTCATAAATATTTCTTCACCAAAGAACTCATAGAAAATAAGTATAATTCAAAAAAATCCTGACTTCATAAACATAAACCATTCAGAGAATTATTTAAAATCATATCCATAAATAATACCAAAATATCATTAAGTAATTTAAAATAATTTCCTCTTCTATAAAAAATTCTTTTGATATGTCAAAAGAAATAATTTCCTAGGAAAATATCCTTTTTATTTTTTAGAATATATTATTTTTATATAAATAATTAATATTAAAAATTAAAAATAATCCTCGAATATATACCTTAAATCATTAAAAGATTTTATAAAGACATTATTGATTCTTGAATTCCAAAAAATATACCCATGATGTATAATTAAATATTAATTCATTATGTAAATTTTTTATTCATATGAGACAAAGATACTTGTTTACAATATAAAAAAACCATTATTTCCAATCTAATATATAAATAATAAAATATGCATTAAATTTTCCAAAAAATTCATAGGATAATGTTAAAAAAATATGAAATAATTTTTATAAAACACGGACATGGGAGTGAAATAATTTCTAGTTGAGACTTAAACATAAGTAATCACATGTAATTTTGTAATGGAGAAATAAAACCATACCAATTTTTCATAAGTTGAACCAAATTCAACAAGATAGAAAAAATATATATATATATATTTAAATAAAATAATATTCAAGGTATGAATCATAAAATATATTCATGGAAAGTATATAAACCACTCAAAATAAATATTTTAAAAGGAATGTGTCGCAAAATAGTGAGACAAAATTACCATGTAAATATCTTATTAGTGATGTGAAAAATAATGGAATGTATAGATTATTGGTATTAATGTTAAATCTATATAATGCGTGGAATTAAAATATATGATAATTACTAGTAATTTCTGACATAATCATAAAATGTAAAAAAACTAAATAGTAGTTTATCCTAATGAATTTAAATGGAATTATGAATTCTTGTCCTCATGTATAGACTTTATTTGTTCATATTGAAACATTATGTATAATAAATATCTATTTTTTTGAAATGTGGTGCCTCTGTCAAAGATCAAAGCACATTTTATTGAATAAAATATTTTAAGGGATTATAGGATATGGAAAGAAGGGATTTTTTTACAATATTTATCAAATAGCTGAAGTAAATCTAGGGGGACGGTGTCCATCTAGGTCATGGTCTAATGAACACCCTTGTTGGAAAGGGAATCAGCAACAGTGTTAGCCTCTCTAACGATATGCTTGAAAATGGAGTCAATTTCATGCATAGAGTCCAGGCACTGCTTCCAAAGATTGGTCAATGGCCAGTCAAGGTGAGTCACACCATTCTAGATTTCTCGGACAATGGTGGTAGAAGAACTTTCAATCCATTATTTTCTCCAGCCTTTTTGAATGGAAAATGTGACCACATGAACTACTCCCCTCATTTCATCCTCAAATGACGAAGCTATGATGTAATTACTAAAGAAACTACCCTGACACTTGCCCTCAGAATCTCTAAAAATGGATCCATAGCAGCCAAGTATAGGATTAATCTTTGAGGAACCATCAACGTTGACTTTGATCCATCCCGGCATTGGCGTTTCCAAGAAAATATCAAAGTTGTGAAGATGTTGACGGTATATTCCATCAAACCGAATCGATTGAAAAATATCATAGTCATCAACCAAGTTTTTTATGTGAGCTTTTTGAATTTATTTAGCTTCTCGAATCACAATGTGGATATGTTCATTCCTATATTAAGAATTATTGAGCATTTATTGTGTAGAATATTATTTCTGTCATACCAGATCACATGTAAGAGCTCAGTAATAGCATCTAGAAAACTTTTCATAATTATCTAAGAGGCTTGGCGCTGCACAAAACATTTTAGAAGGGTGTAAATTTTGTCTGGGGAATGACATGTGCATTAAAAAATGTCAAAAATATATTTCCAAAGAGCTGAAGTTGTGGAAAAAGATAATAATAGATGGTTTGTGTCTTCCCTATTTTGATTACAAAGATGAAATTTAGAGCATAACTGGATACCAAAATATTGAAGGAAAACCTCAATGGTAAATCATTAATGAAAAATGCTCTATATTAGAGTTAGTCTAGAAGGCTTAATCCACATCTTTTTGAAAGAATTTAACCATTTAAAACTAGATTCAGATCCAAGAAATTTGTGCATATAAGATTTTATGAGTCAATAATAGCATTCAGAGCGAATTCCAAGACAAAAAAATCATCACAGTTAATAAAAGGATAGTTATCAATGATCTGTGAAACATTGTCAGGGTGATTATCACTATGGGAATAAAGCACATCTTTAATAGTGTGACTAGTTTCTACCAGAGTAGAATTAGGGGAATGCATTGATGTCAGTGGTACACAAGTCCAATTGTCAAGCCATAAATTTATATTGGAGTCGGTTCTCACTATACATCAAGTGTATTCCTTGATTTTATGATAAGTGTACCTAATGGAAGGCCATATTGAGGAAGAGATATAATTGAAGTTCCAATTCCTATGTTTGGAGACGAATCTACGTTTTTGGAATTTGAAGTCATTCGAATCAGTATTGACCAGTATCTATGTAAGTCTATCTTGAAGAGCATCATTAAACAACTTTATGTTTTTAATACCTAAAAACCCCTTTTCCAATGGTTTGCAACATGATTCATAGTGAATGGTGACATGTTTTTTTGAAATATACTTCTAGACTAGAAGAATTTATTAATATTAGTGTTAATTATTTTGAATATACCAGCAGACCATTTGTAAATAATAATGGTGTAGACCATTTTGGATACAATGGTTGATTTTACCAAGAAGATACTTCCAGCCATTGAGAGGAACATGAATTAAATATGGATTTATAAGTCATTAAATTAAAAAAATAACAATCATAACTTTTATGATTTATTAATAACATCATCTCAACTACAAATAAAAAATGTGTTGTTAAAATAACTCTTCTTAGTTATAACAAAATCATTTTCCAATAATGTTTCAATTCATAAGTTTCGGTACTTATTAAATTATCATTATCCTCAAAATTTGATTAATTTTAATCCTGGTATAAACATCATATAAAATAATATTATTCATTAATTGAATATATAAATTTAAAATGAATTACATAGTCCATGTATACGGTAGGCCTTACACACACATGAATGTTATTTTCATTTATTGATTTATTGAAGGATATAATGTTTTATAATAATTAACATTTCAAAAAAAATATTAAATCTATTATATGTTTTATATTATTTAAACTCAAAAAAAAACCATCTATAATAGACTTTGATGAAACCTTTTTGGTATCACTACATGGTGATGATAAGTTTTATGTGCACACATGCCAATCACTCAATTATTTTTTATTAGTATTGAGGGTGTATAATGATTTTTTTCATAATAATAACATATTTTATGAATTTTTATGATACCATTGTAATTATTTAATGTAAATATAATATATTTATAGGGGAAATAAGAGAAGAATTTGGAGGTGATTGGTTAGAGTGATTACCTCTTCTGTGAAACATATCATTTGAATGTCATATAAATGGCAACATGGTAAGTATTATGACAAGACCATAAGTACTATAATGTGTATAAGTATATAGATTAAATAAATATTTAGGGAATTTATGAGATAGAATGTTCAATGCGACATAAAATTATATGGGAGGGGCCCTATTTATAATTGGAGAGGGTTGAATTTTTTAAATTTATGAAAATATTAAATTATAATAAATTTATTTTCCAGAAAAACAAAAGGACATTTATAATAAGATAAGATAATATTAATATGTAATATATTGAAAAATATATATTTTAGATTTGATTTTTTAATTAAGTCAATTTATTTTTTATTATCCATTAGTTTAGTTATTTAAATTTGAACTATGGTAACAACATTATTAAAAGTAAAAGGTGTTCATTTTTTTATATGGTGTAAAATTGTTCATAAATTGAAGATTTAAAAACATTTAGATCATATTATAATCAAAATGTATTTTTTAGAATTTTTTCATTATTTTTAAATTTTTTAATAAAATATTATTTTCATATGATATCATTACAATCAAGTATTACATTATTTAATATGTTGGTCATAATAAAAATAATTAAAAAATGTTCTAAAATATTAATTTAACAAAAATATATTAGGTCATAGTCAACTAGAAAAAATATTGACAACATTAGTTAATTAAAATAATATATTATTATTACTATTAATATATTTTATTTTATTTCTCAATTTGCTGAATAATTTATTCATCATTGTAGTGTTATTATTTCTGGTATAATTCTAGGTTCTAAATAATAAATAAATTACCATAATTATGATATGTCATTTAACATTCCTAGGAATATTTACTCTCTAACATATCTTTTCTTATCGCTATTTTAAAAATATTATTCATAAGAAAAATTAATGTGTGGAATTTTTGAATTCTCATTATGTTAAATACTATAATAGTGACAATATTTTTTACACTTTCAAAAAAGTTATAAAAATATTCATAACCTGAAAATATTTAAATTTGGATTAAAATTGACATTTAGGTTCATTCATATCCTAATATAGTTCCCATATGAACACATAAGAGATATTTAGGGAAAATAATGTGACCATTATCCATTAAATATTTCAATATACAACATTATTTGATGTGGAATGAATTAAATTCATAAAATAAAATTTGATCTTGTGTTAAGATCATTTTATAATAAATAAATTTTATTTTTATCTAAATTTATAGATTTTACAAATTAAAATCTCTTAAAATTTACTACTATTATTATACATATTTTGAAAAATTAAAGGGGAATATTTAATATAATTATATCTTCTATATACATATATGGCATCAATTATTAAATATGAAAATCACATTAGTTGTTGAATTTAATTATAAATAATTGTGGAAAAATGAAATGAAAAATACATTTTCCAAAATATTCCATTTTATATATAACATGATTACATAAAATATTCTTGTAAAAAAACCACATAAAAACCATAATTGTTTTTATTGAAATCTAATTTCATATTTTTAAATTTTGGAATAATTAAAAATTATACCCAGAAAATTCATGATAAATATAATGAAATTAGGAATTTATTACTATTCATTTAAAAATAAATGCATTTATAAAATAATCTAAATTCCAATGTAGGGAAATTTTTATATGATGATTTCAAAAATAATGTAATTTTTATAAAATAAATTTTATACAATCTTCAAAAATTAGTGAAATTATATTTCTTATATAAAAATCAATATAATTCATTTTTTTGATGAAAATATCATTTTAATGTATAAAGTGTAATTTCAAAAAATATATTAATTCATTAATAATTGTTAATTAAAACATTTTTAATTTGTATAATAATTATAAATTTCACAATTAGATAAATAATTATCATTCCTTTAAATTTAGAAAATATTTTATATGTTCACGCAATAATATTTTGATCACCTTTTATGCTTGGTGATGTGTATACACAACACTATTGAACATAGATGTTCCATATAAAATATCAAGATATTACCAGTTGGGTAATTATGAATATCTCATGATGTAATATATAAAATAATATAGAGTTATCCAAGCTTAGTAATGTTATATTTATAACATTATTTTCATGGTAGTGAACCAGAATAATAGAAATTATGGAATATTATGTGAACACAATCCAATACATCACTCTTGGTAGGGATCGTTAACTGTGAAAACGATTTTATATGGAAATGATAAAAAAATTACATATTGATTGTGATTATTATTTTTTATCATAGATCCTTATTTATTATTGTTGATATATAGCCCTTATGTGATATTTCATTTGTCTGAAAATTCATTAAAACATATTTCATGATTAATGATCATTGATTGATTAGGTAAGAATAATTTATTTATTAATAATTTTCTCACAATATTATGCTGATATTATTCTCAATTATAACCATATATTGGTTTCATCCCACAGGGTACATATTAGATGTATATTACCATATGGTTCTAAGGGAGTTCTTTAGTTAGATCTATACTAAGATATTCGCTATATTCTGTATTGTTTGACTTTTTTTGTAATTTATCCCCTTTCTCTATATTTATGTAATTATTACCCTTGATTGACATTGATTTTCTTTTATGCTTACAATGAATATGATTTAATTATTTAATATGTTTCCCATTTCTAGGATATAAATATTCTATAAGATATAAAATTATATAGTTATTATGAATTTTTCTATGAAAACATATGTATTATTATAGTGCACAGTTTTCTTCAAAAAGAATTCAGTGATGGACTAATAATTATGGGATGATGCAATTATTATTCAGATGTTTTATATTTTATATGAAAAATCATTGAGTATTATTTCCAGTTGATCATTTTATTTTTATGTCTTGGATGAATTCATTGACCCTTATTTTCCTATTCTTTATACATTTGTTCTATGATCTGATTGTACTTTATAAAATAATAGGAATTTTCAATTTTGTTATTAAATTTCTATAACCATGGGTTTTAAATCATTATCTAAGACATTATTTAATGATATGTCTAAAAATGGTGATGGATTTTATGAAAATAATCAGAAATGATATAAAGGTTTTTTGTTTTAGTTTTTTATGCATACATGTTTCGAAGTAAACTAATGTTTTATAGTATTCTAGCATAATTTATTTTTGAAATGTTTTTAATAATTATATAAAATGATTTAAATTTTACATATTAAAAATATGAGATATTGTAGTTGGTATTGGTTGATAGTATCATGATTAATGGGAAACTAAGATGAGGATTCATATTTGTGAAAATGTAGCATAAGACTATACATAATGAGATATAATTGGTTATGGTTAAAATGGATTTTATTTTCTCATTCAAAATAAATACCTTACCTTACAGTATATTTTGAAATTGTTTAGGAATAAATTCATTTCAGTGTGATTACCACAAAAGGAGTTTTTCAAGTATAAATAATCTATCATTCAACCATATAATGAATTCGACAATACTTCGAACCATGTTTTAAAAACTCAATGCGGATATTCATAGGTTATATAGTATTTTCATTAAGAACCACTATGAAGAATTTATGTAATGTTGAAAATGATTTAATTTTATAATTTAAATTTAATACCTACCTTTATAGTAAATTTTTAAATGGTTTTGGAATAAATTAATTTCAGGGTGATTACCAAGGAATGAGTTGGTAATGTATATATATCCTATAATTTAGCCACATTGTTAATTGGAAATTACTATGAAATGTGTTTGAAACATCCGGGGGGATATCCTTAGGTTAAATAATATTATCATTATGATACTTTATAAAGAATTTGATTAGATAGTAACCAAGTTTGGACTAGTATATACATACTACAACATGGTAGGAATATAATATGTCGTGATTTAAATATATTAGGAATTATTTCAAATTATTGGTCACTTTGATTAATGATTCATGATTATTATGAAAACTGTACTGATTTTAGAGTGTAACTTAATATTGAACAATCATGTTTACATGGTGACATGTATAATCAAATATTGAATACCTGTATTTGACCGTAGATATGTGGATTCATTTATTTTTTGTAAAGTTTCAATAAATGATAATTCAGATAATAAAATAATAGGTGATGAAACAATAGCAAATACACCAACATGTATGATAAATTCAACTCATATATATGATTCATCCCCAAATAAAACCTATGTGAATATGGTCTCTAAAAATACCCTGACTATAATCCAAAATGTTTTTTCTATCAGTGGAGGGATAAATATAATTATCCAATAAAATTTACATTCATTTAGAGGGAACAATTCTTATTCAAAAATATTATCTATCACAGATTAATTTGAAAAACAAAATATGAAAAAAAATATATATTTTATTGGAGTTTATTGATTTTATTCCAGAAGAGATTTCTAGTATTCCACTAAATCATGTTTTCAGGTTTTCAATATAACTCAAACCAAATGTTTCACATTTATCAAATTATTTATAATAAAAATTTCCAATTTAGTGAGAGGAAATAAATAGCAAACTTATAAATAATATTTATAATGGATTCATTCATCTATTTTTATTAACATATTTTTAACAATTAAATTTTTTAGAAGATAAATTTATTATTAGTGTGTATGGTATGATTAATAGGACCTAAAAATATTATAATCATTATTGGATATCCTCCACCTTGTATTGATGATATTTTGATCAATTAAGAAAAAACTAAATATTCTTCCAAGATTAATTATATATTTGGATACATTATGTCAAAGATAAAAATAGGATACATTCACATTATATCATTCAATTATATTTGTTTAAACTATAATGTTTAGTGATGATATTTAATCTTCATAATTCTACTTTTATCATCATGGATTTAATGAATAGATTTCATAAAGAATACATTGATCAATTTTTTAGTCTTTATAAATTATATTATAATATTTTCAAGTAAAATAAATACTGTGATGATCACAAAATGGTTTGATAAGATCACCATAATAAAGGATTTGTAATATGAATACATATCCTATTGTAATGTTTTGAGGATAAAAATTTCAAATATTTTTCATATAATCTCAATATAGGGTATAACAGTTGATCCCTCAAAAAATATCTGTTATAATATGTTATTTTATACCAATAACTATGAATGAAAAAATATCTTTCATAGTATGATTGGATATTATTAACACATTGTGATGTAATTATCAGGACAATCTAGTCATCTTTCCATATTAATTCAGATGCAAGTTCTATTTCTTTATAAATATGAGTGTGAATAAAAATTTAATGAAATGAATTGGTATTTGGTTACTGGAATTTTTTCTCACTATTATTTCATTAAAAATATTTTTTGATTTTCTATTATACTCTATAAAAAGGGTTTTATTGTTTTGTCATGAAAAATGATTTGGTGATAGATTATGCCACATGATAATTAATTATTTAGGAGAAAAATTAACTAAGTCAATAATTTGAGTTGTCCTTCGATGTAAATTCGTAAATTATTATGAAAAGTAATAATTATTTTGAGATGTGTGAATTATATATTTATCATAAAATATCAATGCATATATCCTACAAAAAACAGTTTAATTTTCACCCATGATTACGGTTGGAGATAACTAATGACTAATGATTCACAATTAAATACAACCAATTGAATGTGAATTTGGTGGTATATCCGTTGAGTATAATGTTTCATGATATCTTATATATGATTAGGATTATAAATGATACAATATTTATGGATTTCTAAAGATGAACCACGAAATCATGAAGGTGGTCAGTGAAAAGTTTCCTTCAAAGAGGGTTGGACAATCTATCTACATAATTATTAAAGAGTAGTACAATGATGGTGGATTTGTAGAATAAGTTGATAAAAATCTATGATTTAATCCTTGAGAGTTATATTATTATAATGACTAGAAAATTGGTATATTTAATATTCATATATAACCTGAAGGTTGAACTTTTTAAACTAGCTTGTATCTCATCATTCGGCATTCTACATTGAATTATAATGATTTACATAGATCAAAAAGAGTATTTATAATGGTAAATATATAAAACATATATTTTAGTGTATGTAAATCAATGTATGGCATTGTAGGATTTTAATTCGATTATAAATAATTATAAGGGCAAGTTACAACCATTGTCACTATTAGAATGTATGTGGGAAAACATCAACATGTATTTAATTGTTGGACTCCCAAAAACATGTAATGGTAATAATTCTATTAGGGATTTTATTTAGGCCCTTATGAAATCAATTCACTCCATTTAAATTATTGAGTATTTCTCTCCTGCTAAACTAACATGATATAAAATATAGAAGTGGTATGATTATATGGGGTACCAAATTCGAATAAATATGATCCTTATTTGGGGATTACCATTATCATATGTATAAGTCTTCAAAATTCACTATATATATATATATATATATATATTGATTTTAAAAATATTATCATTCTCATATAAATTATAGTAAAATACCAAGAGGGTATTTTGAGATCCAGTTTTCTATATTTCAAAAAATGATGGGATAAATACCTTGTTATAGCCTCGTTTTAATAACAATTACCTTTACTCAAGAATTCATATTGATCCTTATGACCACACATATAGAAAAAATTGTTCAACTAAAAAAAATGGGATGAAGATAGGGAAAAAAATATAGGAAACATGGATAGATGAGGAAATTTCATATAAGATTATATCCATTCATTTTCACTTAATGGTTGTTCAGATTCTGTAAAATTATAATTCATATGATCATAGGATAGATTGTGAATTTTATGTTTGTGAAAAAAATTTCCATTTCATTTTTACATTTAATTAGTATAATATATTCAAAATTTATGAAAATATTAATCAAAGGAATATTTTTCCATTTGATATTTTTGATTGAGTAGAAAATGTAGCTTATCACATCTCACTAACATGAAATGACACTCATGGTCATGATGTGTTCTTTGTATCCAAACCTAAAAAGTACAAAAATGATCCATAAAATATATAAAACACAAGGGTTATACCAATTTGATTTTATATTTCTTATGAATGAAAACCTTTAAAATTCATTAATAATCGAGATAACTTTCTATTGAAAATAACTGATCACATGCTCAATGTTCATTGGAGGAATAAAACTTTTAAAGAAGTGTAATGGGAATCCATGGATGTAATGAAGAAGATATTTTATAATTTTATTTTTTTATAATGATATAATATCATTGTAGAAAATCATTTTTAGGGGGTTATAAATATCAACCTAATATTTTATATGTATCTCCTTTGAAATAAATCATCATGTATTCTTTACCCTTCCAAACATGCAACATTGAGTTAATATGAACTTTGATATAGTAAACTGTTTAAATCAATATGTCAACTTAGGAATCATGAATAGTAATAATCAAATTATGAAGGAAAATATATAGATGTTCTCATTAATGAAACATTGTTGAGTGATTCATATCAAAAAATTAATAATTTTTTAGAAAATCCATTTTACGCTAAAAAAATATGTTATTTTTCAAAAATGGTTTTATCAAAAAAAATTACAAGATATTTGTAATTAATTTTTAAAATATTTATAATTAATTTATTAAAAAATTTATTTCATTATTAATATCATCATATAATGTTATCTTATTGTAATATTTTGCATGGTTTACAATAGGATTTATTTTGTATTGAATTGTGAAAAATAACAACTTTTTTAAAATATATCATATATTTTCAAGTAAAGGAACCATTATGTAGTGAATTAAATATTAAATTAGAATAATTATTATTTAATTTAGAATTATCTAATAAATAGAATAGGAATAATCATTCTACTTTCATTTGGTACGTGTTAATTCGTAGTCTTCAAAACACATTATTCTATAAACAATTTTTATTTTCACAATGTATTTTTATATAGATAAATTTATTAAATATATTTTTAATTATAATATTTAATAAGTTTATTTAATAAATTTTTAATATAATTTTTTTAATAAAGGTTATAGTTTACAAAGGAATGTAATGGAAAAATGTTCATTTTATGAATAAAAATTCAAATATATAAAATGAGTTTTCATTATTAGATACAAAACTTTTTAAAATTTAATTATAATATATATATATAATTTATTATTTAAAACAGATTCATTATTTTTAATCATAATAATTTAAAAAAAATTAATGGGTTCAACATATTTTTTTTATTGTTAATAGTTAAACCATTTAAATTTTGTTACATCAGTTTCGGTTTAAACTAGTATACTGGGGGTTAACCCCTGATATAAATGTTGTATTTCCCACCAATCATATAGTATTAATATTATATGAATATATATAAACTGTATTTTGTTATAATAACTAATCCTTATATATTTCTAGAAACTCTTCCATGAAAATAACCCTTCAACATTTCAATCATCTATGAAATTTCTTTTGTGTCCCTCCCCTCGCATATATAAGTTCACCTCTTCACCTACATTATTAAAACTATTTGAGAATTAAATATAGGATATTTCTTAAAACATTCCTCCAATAAAAATTAAATTCATCATATATCATTTTTTCATATCGTAAGACCAATCCTTATTTGCAAAATTAGTAAGCCAACAGAATACTATCAAAAATATATATAGATCTTAATGAGTTGTATTAAATTTTATTTCTTCATATACAAACTATTATCATGTTTAATACAAAAAAACTTTATATATCACAAATCATAAACATAAAAGTATTTTATTATAATAATTTTATTTCCATTTACAACCCCTTATCAATCCAGTTGGAGATGAATGTTTCACCTGTTCATATATGTAGATTACCACATCCACATAAGGATATGAAACTTTTTTCACCACCATATTTAATGATTGGATAAAATGATATATTTATTATATATTTATGATATTTATTTTAAAATAATTTATTTTAATTTTTTAATAAATAATTAATGCATTTCATCCATCAAAAAATAAAGACATCATTATGGAATACGAACGTGTTATTATCTCTATATAGTTATTTATTTATTTATTCATCACCACATTATATAAATGTATATAAAATGTTATATAGATAGTTTATATGATATTTATTCCATTATTGTAATTTTTTATATGAAAGAAACATGATCCTGGTGTAGGGGACATAACTACAGAAGTAAAGAATACATAAAAACGAATCAATTAACTCTCAAAATGAAAACAATAACATTAAATTGATAACAAATTTGTGTATAAATAAAATAAGTGGATAATATATGAGTTTATATGAGTTTATATGATTATTATATATATTTTTAAAAACATAAAATTTATAATTTTGGATTTTATAATGATCTAATATCATGTTGGATATAAGTTAAGGGGTTTTAATATAAGTTTATCTTTATTTTGAAATATTTTAATAATATTCCCATGTTTCATATCTATATTTTGTATATAAAGACATAGAATTTATATTGTAATAGTAGATATTTAAAATCATGGGATTTAATATTCCATATATTTGCAAGCTTCCAATTACATTTTACCAAAATATTACTACATAAGAGCATTATCATACATTTATATTTCTAAAATGACTACTGATGATTATATTTTACAATGATTAAATTGTACAATCTATATATACCCAATAATAATTTTTTCTTGAACCATGTTTTTTATATTTTACTTTTTCATTAATTTTCATTTATTTATGTACTCATGAGACTGAATTAATGATTATAAGCAAAACTCAACCTTGTTTTTCCCTATGGTCATGAACATTTTATTTTATGTCTATATTTTCATTAAAAAAATTATTAAATATTTAATTATTTTAAAAATGATAGGTAACTCAATTTTATACTATATTTTTCTTTCCAAACATTGTTTTATATTTAACCATCATATTTATTTTAAAACATGGCAATTTGTACCTTTTAACAAAAAATGTAAAATTGATTTTTATTTTAACGTACATCAAATTAATGACCTCAGCCTTTATCATGAATATGGTTTTATTTTAAAATTCAAATATAAGTATCCTTTAATATTTTTAGATAACATTTTTCTTTTAAATTTTTAACATTAAATTATTAAAAATATGTTATTTAGAATAAAAAGTGTATTTTCTTCAAGAAATATTTGGGGAATAATTTATATTGTTTTTATCTATAAAAAATTATTTAATGATTAATCCAGTTTACAAGTGACATGATCCAACAATTCCATATTTATTCATTGATTATTTTTTTATTATGATGATTAAATTATTATGAATCTTCTGTCCCTTCCACGGGTTATTATTGGAAGATATTATTAATTATTTTCTTATGTAACACATATGTGTTGTTTTCAATAGGTGATTGGTTGGATAGGAATTATATACCAATATAATGCATTTGGATATGAATTTTATGTCAATAGTTCATATGTATGGGATTTGGAGGTCAAACTAGTCTACTATATGACACAATCCAATACTATAGTCTTGGAAGTGAATCATTTCTACCTAAATAATGGAATTATGTTTGAACATAAATAATATTTTATGTGATCTATAAATTAGGAAATATTTTCTAATATTATATTTATTACCCAAACATATATATTATGGGTACAATATTTAATCATGGATCCTAATTTCATATTGATGATTCATCACATTAATTTATTATTTAATTTGTATTGTGAATCCTAACTTCTTATTTACTTATTAATAATCGTGGAATGATTAGGTATTATTATTATAATTACTGAGCATGTTATCATACCCTTATTATTATCGTATATTCAAATAATTTTATTGATTTTTATCTCTTATGGGTACTCATACAAAGAATGTGATAGCTCATATTTTATATTTTCCTTCCACATGTTATGAAAAATGGTTTTCGGTAATATATATTAAATAAGGGTCATAGTTATGAAAAATATAAATTGAAAAGGTATAGATATTTTATACCAGAGTTTTATATGTTTCTATTTTTCCTAATATACTAAGCCATTACAACCCCCATGTGTGTATTTTTATGAAATATAATGAATATACATAAAAAATAATTTAATATTTGTATTTGAAATGTATATGTTATAATAGTGAATTTTATAATTTTTGAAAATATTCAATAAATATTTTTTAACATGCTCATATTATTATTATTATTAAATATAATTTATAATTAATAACTTATATAACTTTTTATAATTCAAATTTCTATGAACATTGCTTAATAGTTAAATGTTCAATCACATGGAACAAATTTTTAAATACTATGTTTTTTATACATGTTTCATGATTATAAATTTTTTTTCCTAGAAATAGATTCAATCCTCCTCCCCCCTTGGTGGAAATATCTAGGTAATGTTTGGTTTGTGAATAATTGGTATTTGTTGTTTGTTTCCATTTATTTTATGAAAATCGACCTGTGGTTTCTATTACATTTTTTTTAAGAAATAATTTTATTTCCTTATAAATCATAGTCATTTTTATCCATTTAATGAGTTTTTTACATCTTCTAGTTTTTAAGGTAGTAGATTTAATTATATATATGGATATAATGTGATTTGGAAATTGAATAATATAGATGGATTTAGGGGTGAGTGTATAGTTTGTTTTTTTAGGTTGTTTTAATTATGAGTTATGGGATTGGAAAAATATATATTTATAAATATTAATTTTAGTATATATTATTTTCTTATACCAAAAATTATTTTTATTGTTTTATATATTTATTTTTAGGTTGTTTCGTCCTAACATATTAAGGGTCCATACCAGATTTCATGTATAATTTTTTTTCATTAACTTTTATTTAATGGATAAATCATCCCCATTAGTTATATTTGATACATGATATTCTTGTTATCTAATTGGGGAATAAGGTATTTCACTAACATATGTATCAAGATATAATGGGTGTACTTTAGATAGAAATATCATGTATATTCATAAAATAATGGAATCGTAGAATTCTTGATTTTTTTGATAGATTGTTGTAATGTCTCGGATTTTTTCATTTATTAATTTAAATATTATATGGAATTATTTTGAGATCGGGCATGAAGACGACACATCGTTTCGAGGTCTAGTGAGCCCGGAATGGTGGTTTGAACTTTTTTAGTTAAGGGAGTCGGCACCTGTGCGCGGTTGAGGTAGTTTCCAAAACAGATGCCCGGATTAAAACCTGAACACACCATTACATCCGGGATGATGACTTTACCTACGAATGAGGCCAAACTCGACCGGCGCAGGTCAAGGGAAAAGTTAATTTTCAAATGATTTTACAAAAATAAAAATAAAATAAATTATCAAGTTTATTTTGTTTTCATTTAAGGAAACATCCGTTGTAGCGCGGCAATGGCACAACTATTTCCTAAATTGATGGCGCGTCATAATAACATCAAAATGGAAATCCAATGTCATTAACGCTGCCGTATAATTAAATGGGAACATGTTTCCCTTTTTAATGGGTTAAGAAATTGTTGATCATTGGCAACGGTTAAGAGGAAGCTCTACCGAATCCACGATGCGTTGGGGGAATTCTCGGCGACAAATGACGACGGATCAAAATCAAGAATCTCTATGCCAACAACGTTGAAGGATCCCGACTACAGTGGCAGTGCAACACCTTCATCAACGATCGGTCCTTTCGAAAGGTATGGGGTGTTATTTAGATTTTCTTTTCCCCGTATTCATGTATAAAGGATGAACGCGGATCAACCACGAACAAGTTGATCCATGGACTTGTACGTTGTGTGGGAGGGATTTTTATCGGTAATTTTGTGGGGAATTGATCCAAGCTTATGTTGTTGTTGATTCTTTCTCCGATTAAGCCTCTTAATGGGAGCGGATCAATGTCGTGACGAACGATGGCGGAGGTGCGTTCCTCAATTTGTTTATTGGATTTTCTTCCTCCTTTTTCCCCGCGCGTTCTTTGCGTTCTTCACGGGGCGACAAACAACGGATTGTTGAACATTCGCTCTGCGACACAATGATCCCAAATCTATGTTTCGACAATGAAACGACCTTGTAGAGGTGCTGTGACGATGGAGGATGGTGAAGAATTTTTTGAGGTGATCGGACGACCAGGTTGATGATCAAAGAAGCACGGGAGGAGCGCCGGTAAAGAGAACTATTTCTAGAAATTTCCGCAATACACGGCATGTACATCCAAAGAACACGGCGTGTAGTATAGGCAGTGGCAGAAAGGGGTTTCGGGTCAGAGAAGAATCACACACCGTGTGACCTTGGTCACATGGCGTGTTGGACCTTCCCCGAAGCTCGGTGTATACTTTGGGTAGTACACGGACACGAGATGATCTACACGGCTTCAGGCGGCACGGCATGTACAGCTTGGCAGAGGTGGCTACGCGGAACTCGGCGTGTATCCCAGGGATAAATGGACACAGGATGGAGTACCCAACAATGTACTCCATCACACGGCCAGACAAGGCTAGCAGCACGGGTCACCCCGTGTATAGTTTACACGGGTCGGAGTACATGGGTTGGTGACCATGTACAGGCACATGGCCAGAGTACACTGAGCCAACCCCAGTTACCCAGACACGACGTGTACTCCATACTACACACCGTGTACTATGGTTTTCTACACGAACAGCCTCACGACACGGGCCATTTTACACGGGCAGTACCCGGGTCGAACAACACGACGTGTATCATTTCTACAGTCCATGTACATTTTGGAAAATGGATTGGTCATGTTTTTAACCATTCCTTGAACATCTTTCGTTAGGGTTAGTGCCTCTTCTTCCTGTTTCCCTAGGGGTCAGGCATATTTGCCTCATGCAGGATAATGATCCCTACAGCAGGACATTCTGTGAGAGAGTCAGGCATCTATCCGAGAGGCCTAGATCGAGATCCTCTATCCATTCCAGACCCTAGGTAGAGTCAGGCATTGACGTGACCAACTATACCGGGCGTTGATCCTCTACCTAGCGGGTGAATTCTGGATGAGTCGCGGTATCCGTCATGGCACAAGCTTCCTCATCTGCGTATCGATATCTTTCCCACTAAGGAGTGTGTCTCCCGTAATGATTTCTTCTATCTACTGTAACTTTTCCACTCAATAGTGTGTCTCACGTATTGAGTGTACATATCTATCGTGACAGTTTCCGTTGAACACCACTTCTCGAATGGACGTCATCAGAGCTATAAGTCTCGTGGACTGTGTTTTCCCAGAACGATCGCATCACAAAATCTTCAAACAGAATCCCTTATGGGGGTATGTAGTTGTGTGACTTGTCCCTAGACCATGGGTCTGGGTTTTGAGTATATATGGTTTTGTTTTATATGTTCTGTAAACATATACTATGCATAGTTGACTTTACTTTTACTTTATATTTCTTTTTTGTTTTAGAAATCCTCTACTGAGTATTGTCATACTCACCCCTAAAAGGGGTTTGCCCGCACGTCTGGTGTCTTGTGCGGTCAAGAAGCCTTTTGATAGAGTCCAGGGCAGACCAAGACAGGAACATGCTTTCTGATTTCCCTACAGGCCGAGGCGTTCCTACGGCTACGAGCGGCAGTCCCAGTACCTTTTGTGCTTACAGTTTGGACTTTGCAGTTTTCAGAATCTTGTTTGTTTGTTTTTGGTGGGCTTGTATTTTTGGACCAGTTTAATTTTACAGTACTCTACCTTTCACTGTACACTATTGTTTGGGGTATAGTTGAATGCATGAATTTTCTTCCTTAGTGTTTTACTTTTCAGCATTTGTGGGCTTGGAGATGTGTGTGTGTACAGGTACTTAGGAAATGCCTCCCATGTTAGTGATATGGATACTCGGTGCTACTCACCAACCCCTGGCCTATTGGAGGTGGGCTTGGAGAGTCACGGTGCAGGCCCCACTGGGACGGTTCGTGATAGAGTGGTATCAGAGGTGGTCGGTTCTACCTTAGGACCAAGAGTATGTGAGTTTGGTTTGGGGCCACAATTTTGAGTGTTTTGAGTTCAGTTTTTAGGCCAGAGACCCCAGTGTTGGTGCAGCGGCCGATGTATCCATACACTAGGGCGTTGATAACCTTTTTTTCGACCCAGTTCATGAAAACACTTGTTGCTGGGAAATAAAAGGTACATGCATCATATAGGAATGGGTTGTGTTTTCCCTGTCCTTGGTGTCAGCTATCCAGATATACTCATTGACCATGACACATATTTTTCCTTTATAGGATGCCTCCACAACACATACCTGCTATGATTCATTAGCATGATCACGATGATGAGCCCCTCAGTGAAAAGGCTTCGATACAGGGACCAATTCCCCAGGTGTTTCCACCAGGTGGTGCACCTACTATACCACCACCTGTGGAGTAACCAGTGGTACCCGAGGTTCTGACCGGCGAGGAGCACAGGCTCGACGCGCTCCATGAGTTTCAGAGACAGAGGCCCCTCAGGTTCTAATGTGAGCCCGACCCACAGGTGGCTGAGGACTGGCTTGAGGAGGTGACCAGAGTTTTCCATCTTGTGAGGACACTAGTAGACCAGATGGTGATCCTAGGAGAGAGCCTTTGTCAGGGTTTGGATGGACGATGGTGGAGTCTGACCACGCAGACTCAGGATGAGGAGACTCTTTTGTTGACAGAGTTTGAGCGAATCTTCACGGAGGATTTCTCCCCAGTTACGCTGAGATCTGTTCGCATCCAGGAGATTCTTCAGCTCCATCAGGGCAGTATGACAGTGGCTGACTATTCATCATGGTTCACCAACCGTGCCAGGTACTCAATGGATATGGTCAAGGAGTAGTACTTCAGATCTCAGACCTTTGAGTGAGGTCTATATAGTGACATCCGAGCTAGTTTCATGCCTCTATGCATTTCAACTTATGATAGAGTGCTCGAGCGGGCCTTGGTGATTGAGCGCTTCTTGGTGGAGCAGAGACACTCTTCGGCATTCAGTAGCAAGAAAACATGTGACGAGACACCGAAAAAAGGGAGCCGACGTCAGACACATGGATCTGGACGTGGGAGATGACATAGGAGGACCCAGGACAGGGGATCGACAGTCCACGGCTCTCAGGCTGGATCCAGTCAGCCTAGGGAGAAGCGATGCTACGCATGCGATGGTAGGGGTCATCTCGCTAGAGATTGCCTGACACGTCGAGCTGTTGACAGGGAAGTGGTTCATGGACCACCGAGGCAGAGGTAGAGAATGGAGCAGGTAGATCCGCCAGGCGGCGGACGTTACAGAGGAGCAGGGAGAGCTTCAGGTGGTGGCAGACGCTTCGACTAACTTCCACCACCACCCCCAGGAGGTCCGCACTAGGCTCATGGAGCTTGGGGACAGGGACGGATACAACTGTATGTGGTCGAGGCATAAGACCCAGGGGCACCAAGGATTATTCGAGGTATGAACTGTATCTTTTCTACCTTAGCTATCGTACTCATAGACATAGGTTCCAGTAATTACCTTATATCCATATGTCTTTTAAAAATCCTCGAGATTCCGGTAGAACCGTTGACTCGATCCTTACGCTTGGAGACACCTATGGGAGGAGACTCGATGATCACTACCTTTGAAGACAGTGTGATCTTGCCCTTGGAGGCGAGAGTTTCGGCTGGAACCTCTTGGTGGTAGCATCGAGGCCTTACGAAGTAATTCTTGGTATGGATTGGTTATCGTCGGTCCATAACTAGATTTACGGTATTAGGAAAAGGGTGAGGTGTGTCCTCCATGATGGAATGAGGTTTTCCTTTTTCAGAGAAAGGGAAACCCAGGCAGCACAGAATGGGCTCATACATAGGAGGGTTAAGCCGATCACTCATGAGTTGGCTAGCCTTACCCTCAGGGCAGTAGATGTTGTGAGCTCTTGGTTTCCAGCAGTGGTGGCAGAGTATGAGGAAGTCTTTCAGGAAGATGTTCCAGGGTTACCTCCCCACCGAGAAATTGAATTATTCATCAACATACACCCTAGGACGACACCGATTTCCTCATCGGTTTATCGGATGGCTCCCTTAGATTTTCGTGAGATGAGGGTGAAGTTGGAGGATTTGCAGAGCAAGGGTTTCGTGAGACCAAGCGTCTCCCCCTCAGCGGCTTTATTCTTGTTTTCCAAGAAGGAAGACGAGATTCTGAGGTCATGAATGGACTACCGGCCGTTGAACTAGGTGACGGTGAAAAAATAATATCCACTGTTAAGAATTGATGACCCTTCGATCTGTTAAGAGGGGAACAATGGTTCACGAAGGTTGACCTTCGATCAGGCTATCACCATCTATGAGTGCAGGATGAGGATATACAGAAGACTACTTTCAGTTGTCGCTACGGTCACTATGAATACTTGGTGATGCCCTTTGGCATGACGAACACCGACGCAGTGTTCATGGGGTTGATGAATCAGATATTCCAGCCGTACTTGGACCGGTTCATACTGGTTCTCATCGACGACATCCTTGTGTACTCAGCGTCAGTGGAGGAGCACGCAAGACACCTATAGATGGTTCTGGACGTACTTCGGGAGCACCAGCTTTGTGGGAAACTCTCAAAGTGCCAGTTTTGGATTCAAGAGGTCCACTTTCTGGGACAGGTCATCTCATCAGGTGGAGTAGTTGAGGACCTAGCCAAGGTGGAGGCTGTGTTTTCATGAGAGCTACCTCAGAGCGTGACAGAGGTTTGGAGCTTCCTTGGGTTGTTAGGGTATTACCAGAGATTCATTACTGACTTCTCCCGGATATCAGAATAGATGACAGCCTTGACAAAGAAGGGGAAACCCTTCGTGTGGACAAAAAAGTGCCAGTAGGATTTCAAGAAGTTGGGACAGAGTTTGACGAGCGCCCCAGTCTTGAAATTTTCTAAGGAGGGTATCGAGTATGTAGTTTTCTGGGACGCATTAGGAACCAGGATCGGTTGTGTCCTAATGCAGCGGCATGCAGTGATTGCTTATGTTTTGCGCCGGCTTAGGCCGTATGAGCAGAACTATGTGACCCATGATCTCGAGTTATTAGAGGTATTCTTCGCATTGAAGATGTGGAGACACTACCTTATTGGTGAGCGTTTCATTGTCTACACTGACCACAAGAGCTTCAAGTACATCTTCTCACAGAAGGATTTCAATCTGAGGCAGAGGCGTTGGATAGAGTTCCTCCAAGACTATGATTTTGAGATTATCTATACTCCTAGAATGGGGAACAATGTGGAATAATCCCTCAACAGATGGTCGATCTCACAACTGTTGAGTGAGTCGACACAGTAGCTAGTGGCGTTACAGTTATCCGTCATGGATGGAGAAGATACATCTTACCTACAGTCAATGGTTGTCACCCCTCCACTCTTACAACGAGTTAGGGAGGCACAACTTGGGGATGAATACTGGGTGGCTTTACGTACTCAGTTATCCACATGACATGCTCCTGATGGATATTCGCAAGGTGGGGAGTACATACTTCTTTTCAGCGGACGCACTTTTGTACTAGTGGCATTCCAGGAGGAGCACCTAAGAGAGTTTCATACATCCCCTTTGGCTGTACATCCTGGAGTGGAAAAGATGTACTAGGATCGCTGACGACAGTTCTGGTGGTCAGGCATGATGAAGGCAGTAGTAGAGTTCATTTCTCGATGCCTCACATGCCAACAGGTGAAGGTCGAGAACTATGTTACAGCGGGATTAGATCACCCCTGGAAGTCCTAGAGTGGATGTGGGATGGAATATTGATGGATTTCGTCATGGGATTACCATGGACGTCTGAAGGGCATGATTCGATATGGGTGATCATTGACTGACTCACCATGACGGCCCACTTCCTAGCTATCAGGGAGCAGTGTTCTGTAGAGAGCTTGGGGCACCTCTATGTGTAGAAGATATTTCGGCTTCATGGCGTCCCCTCGACTATAGTCTCAGACTGAGATTCCCTCTTCACATCCCAGTTATGGAAGGGATTTCTAGAGGCTTTTGGGACTCAGCTACGCTTGAGTACAGCATTTCATCCCCAGACTGATAGTCAGACGGAGAGGACCGTTCAGGTTCTGGAGGACATGTTGTGAGCCTGTATCTTGGACTTTGGTCACAGTTGGGAGGACCACCTAGGACTATTGGAGTTTTCGTAAAAAAATAGCTACCACACCACCATTGGTATGGCACCATTCTAGGCATTATATGGGAGACCATGTTGGTCACCGTTTTTCTGGACTGACCCCAGAGAGTCAGCACTAATGGGTCCAGAGTTATTGCGAGCTACCACATAGAAGGTGCAGGTCATCTGAGAGCGGATGAAGACTACCTAGAGCCAGCAGAAGTTTTATGCTGACAGCTGACAGAGACCTATAGAGTTCGAGATGGGAGACCACGTCTTTCTTCGGGTTTCACATCGACGAGGGTTGTGGAGGTTTGGCCGAGGCAGAAAGCTATCTTCGAGGTTCATCAGACCTTTCCAAATTCTGTGCAAAGTTGGTGAGGTGGCGTACGGCTTAGTTCTATCACCATAGTTGCATCGGGTAGATGATGTCTTCCACCAATCATAGTTGAGGAGGTGCATGCATGAACCATTGCACGTCATCGACTGGGACGAGATGGACATCGAGGATGGAGTGACCTTTTCTAAGTACCTGGTGGAGATCGAGGATCAGTATGAGAGTATCCTTCGTGGGTGATCAATTCCCTTGGTGCGCGTTCGGTGGAAGCATGAGAATCTTCAGGAGAGAACATGGGAGCGGGATGCCCAGATCCGTGCCCAGTACCCTCATCTGTTTGAGTAGCCTTTATTTTGGCTTTTTAGGGACGTAATGCCCCAAGGTGGGGCGAATGTAATGTCTCAGATTTTTCCATTTATTATTTTAAATATTATATGGAATTATTTCGAGACCGGGCGTGAAGACGACACATCGTTCCGAGGACCAGTGAGCCCGGAATGGTGGTTTGAACTTTTAGTTAAGTGAGTCGGCACGTGTGTGCGGCTGTGGTAGTTTCCAAAATGGATGTCCGGATAAAAAATATGAGCGAACTGTTGTGTCCGGGACGAAGACTTTACCTAAGAATGAGGCCAACCTCGACCGGCGTGGGTCGAGGGAAAAAGTTAATTTTCAGATGTTTTATCCAAAATAAAAATAATATAAATTAACAAGTTTATTTTGTTTTCATTTAAGGAAATATTGGCTACATCGCGGAAAAGGCGCAAATGTTTCCAAAATTGATGGTGCGTCATAATAACTTAAAAATGGCGAGTCAACGTCATTAATTTTGCCGCATAATTAAATGGCATCATTTTTCTTTTTTAATGGGTTAATATATTGTCGATCGTTGGCAACGACTGATAGGAACCTCTGCTGAATCAACAGGGCGTTGGAGGAAATTCTCAGCATCGAACGACAATGGATCAAAATTGAGAATCACTACACCAACAACGTTGATGGATCCCGATGAAAATGGTAGTGTGACGCCTTCATCAACGATCGATCTTTTTGAAATTTAGGGTTTGTTATTACTATTTTCTTTTCCCCGTATTTACATTTAAACATCGAACGTAGATCAACCACGAACAAGTTGATATGTGGACTCATATGTTTTGCAGGATGGATTTTATCCGGGATGTTTGTGAGGAATTGATCCTTGCTTATGATGTTATTGATTCTTACTCCGTTTAAGCCTATTAGCGGGAGCAGATCAATGTCGTGACGAATGGTGGTATAGGTTCATTCATCAATTTGTTTATTTGTATTATCTTCCTCCTTTTTCCCTGCCCTTTCATCGCGTTCTTCGCAGGGCGACGAACAACGGATCATTGTGAATCCATTCTACGACGCAACGATCCCAAATTGAAGGTTAAACATTGCAACGACCTTTTGGAGGTGCGGCGACGATGGAGGACGACGAATCGGACCAGATCAGAAAGAGCGTTCTTCTAGCGTTCTTCATGAAGGAAGATCAGAACACATTTTCGGAGCCGATTGGAGGCCCGAAAACGTTGTAAGCTGCTTCATGGAGTCAGGGTGACCAGAACATGGACGTTTTTGCGGCGATCAGACGGCCAGGTTGATGATCAGAGCAGCATGATAGGCGAACCAGTGAAGTGTGCCGTTTCTGGAAATTTCTAGAATACACGACATGTACTTCCAAAGAAAACGTTGTGTAGTACTGGCGGTGGCATCTAGGGTTTCAGGGTAAGAGAAGAATCACATGGCATGTGACCCTAGTCACACGGTGTGTGGGACCTTCCCCGAAGCTCGACGTATACTTTGGGTATTACACGGACATGGGATGATCTACACGGATTTAGGCGGCACATTGTGTATAGATTGGAAGAGGCGGTTACACGGAACACAGTGTATATCCCGGGGAGACATGGACACGGGGTGGAGTACACAACCATGTACTCCATAACACGGCCCGACAAGGCCAGTAGCGCGGGTCACCTTGTGTGCAGTTTACATGGGTCGGAGTACAAGGGTTGGTGACCGTGTATGGGAACATTAACAGAGTACATGGAGCCAACCCTAGTTACCCAGACACGGCTTGTACTCCGTACTACACGTTGTGTACTATGTTTTCCTACTCGACCAGCCTCACGACACGGGCCGTTGTCCACGGGCAGTACCCGGGGTTGAACAACACGGCATGTATCATTTCTACACGCCGTGTTCTTTTTGGAAAATGGCTTGGTCCTTTGGTTCATCGTGACTTGAACATCTTTCGTTTGGGTTAGTGCCCCTTCTTCTTGTTTCCTTGAGGGTCAGGCATCTTTCCCTCACATAAGATAATGATCCCTTCAGTAGTACTTTTTGGGATAGAGTCAGGCATCCATCCGAGAGGCCCAGATCTAGATCCTCTATCCATTCCAGAACCTAGGTAGAGTCAGGTATCGACATGACCAACTCTACCAAGTTATTATCCTCTACCTAGTGGGTGAATTCAGGATGAGTCACGGTATCCTCCATGGCCATGGCAGGGATCCTCATCTGTGTATCGAGATCTTTCCCACTCAGGAGTGTGTCTCCCATAATAAGTGCTTTTATATACTGTAACTTTTCCACTCAAAATTGTGTCTCCCGTATTGAGTGTAGCTATCTCTCATGATGGTTTCCGACGAACATCACTTTGCGGACGGACATCATCAGAGCTATAGGACTTGTGGAGTGTGTTCTCCCAGAACGAGCGCATCACGAAATCATCGAACAGAATCCCTTACGGGGGTATGCGGTTGTGTGACTTGTCTCTAGACCACGGGTCTGGGTTTTGAGTATATATGGTTTTTTTATATGTTCTATAAACATATACCGTGCATAGCTGACTATACCTTTATATTATATTGATTTTTGGTTTTCGAGGTCCTCTACTGAGTATTGTTATACTCACCCCTGCACGGGTTTTGCCTGCATGTCTGTTGTCATGTGCAGACAAGCAGCCTTTTTACTGAGTCCAGGGTGGACCAGGACAGGACCAAGCTTTCTGAGTTCCCCAGAGGCCTAGGTGTTCCAAAGGATACGAGCGGCAGTCCCAGTAACATTGGTGCTTACAGGTTGGACATTGCAGTTTCAGACTCTTATTTGTTTGTTTTTGGTGGGCTTGTATTTTTTTCCCAGTTTACTTTTACAGTACTCTACCTTTTGTTGTAATCTATTGGTTGTGGTTTTGTTATATGCATGCATTTTGTTCCTTAGTGTTTTACTTTTCAGAATTTGTGGACTTGGAGATGTGTGCATGTGTACAAGTACTTAGGCAATGCCTCCCATGTTAGTGACATGCCTACTCAGTGCTAGTCACCACCCCCTGGCCTAATGGAGGCGAGCTTGGGGAGTCACGGCGTGGGCCCCACTAGGACGGGTCGTGACAATTGTGGTCTTGAAAATAACTTATGTTATTTGGGGGGTCATAATGACATTGATTTTGGGACATAGGATGTTATGTTTTATTTGGAGCCTAACTACCTCACATCATGGATATTATTTAGTCATTATGAGTAGTAGGGAATAGAACATTGAGTATAAAATATTCATTAATTACAAATAATGAATGAGGTCAATCTTATGCCATATATTTTTTATGGTGTGTCAGTAAAATATTTAATGAAAATTTTGTAGAAGTATTATTTTTTTCGCCACCATATGATTTACTATATAACTAGAATGATAATCCTAAACTTTTATTTATACCCAGACCATAATAGGTTGATGGTTTTTGAACCTTCTATAATTTATATTTAATTTTTATAGAATCAATAATTGTTTCTCAATGAGGGGGTATAAATTCATTCGAAAAATAAGAGTGAATTTAAAGGGTTAGTGGAATCCTAAAATCTCATGACACCCCAAAAGCATATTGGGATTGAAATAATAATAAATAGTCCCTTAGACTGATCTATTTTGGGTAGAGTCATTTTTCTATTCTCATTTTTCTGATGGTGGATTTTGGGAATTAATGTAGTTAGTGATTATTTTTTCCCTATAAATTAAATATTTAGTGAGTTTATAAGATCACATGCCTTTATTGAAATGGGTGATCCATGTAGAATAATTTTTATCACTACTAGATGAGGTTCATAAACTTTTCCAATATTTTCATTGATTTTTTTATGGAAGATAATTTTATGGAGGTAATATTCACTAAAATAATTGATTAAATATACTTTTATCATCCCTGATGACATTTAATGAGGTAGTCAACATGGAAATCCATGAATAAACAAAATAGTTTTGGTAGTAAATAATGTGAGATACCCTTGATTCCAGTAGGATTGAATATAGATAACTGGAAAGTCGAAGGGATCTAAGTATTTTAATTCCATTCCTTTTATAATTTAATTATATTTCCTATTTCTGGAATATTTAGTGAATATATAGATCGATAGTTAGTCACCATTTCTAATGAAATTCATTAGGATTTTTTCGATTATTTGTTTGGTTTTGTATCTTCCATGGGTTATTGAGATTTACATATATATTTTTAGGTAATTCTTATTGGATGTTGTCATTTACTTTAATAAAATGTTTACCAGATATTTGACATGTTATAGTTGATATTGTGTTTGGTTTTAAAAGGATGGTTCTCTATGATTTTTTTAATGGCCCTATGTTTATGATTAGGTTTCATTGTAAATACATTTAAATAACATTCAAGAATATTCTATGTAATATTTTATGATTATTGTGGTGGTTAAAAATATAGAAAAACTATTTTCTAGTTATGTTTTGTTGTTTTATCTCATAGAAATTCTCCTAGTATAGGAAACCTAGGTTACCATATACTATATGACCCATGGATAGTGAATCTGCATTTTCCGTAAATATAGATTAGGTTCATATATTATTTTTTTCGATGAGTCACTGGATTAATTATAAATTCCTTATAGATGATTTATTTTTTTTTAATTTTTTCCATTATATTTTGATATAATCAAAATTATTGGTTGTTATGGATTAATATACTTTTAAATCCCCATATAAAATTATTTTAATGGTTTGAGATAGTCTTGATAATTTTTTTATTTGGGGGTTTTCAGTATATTTATGGGTTGTTCATGGTAAAGAGTAACATTGTGGAAACCTTGTTTATATTATTTTAAAACAACATGTTTAATTTTAAATGACATGAGAATGGTTTCCCAACTCATGGGATCATATATATATATATATATATATTTAATGTACAATTTTTCTTTTTGAGATGACCTGTATAGTCCGTGTATGGTTTTATAAAACCATGTGACATATCCTATTTAAATTTTTTGGATAATAATAATAATTATTATTTTTATTATTTTTATTGTTATTATTATTTTTGTTAATATTATTTTTCTAATTATTATTATTATATAACCCCTTGATTTATTTAGGTGTGATCGGTGACACACCTATCCACTCTCTCTTATTTTCATGTCACAACTAAATGAGTGGAGTTAATAGAAATTCATAACTTCCCTTATCCCTATCCAAACCATATATGGTTGATACACCCATGTTGGTCACCACATCCCTTCTCCTATTTATCTACCTATCACATGTGTTCATTTCACCAATGGTTGCAAATTACTCCCTTCCACTCCTTATCTACCTAATTTAATCTATTATTATTTTTGATTAAATATGTGATCACTTTGGGTATGAGTTTTGGTAATCATTTTATTCTATTCCTCTCACATTTCTCCATCCTCCTATTTTTCACCCATCATGAAAAACCATAATGGGATATTCAAGAAAATATGAGGGTCTGTTGGATTTTTTTGATTCTGTTTGTTGGGTTTTTAGGGCACATTGAGAAATCTTATTTCATGTTGGATATTTCATCAGCAATGGAAATGAAATTTTACTATAAATTATTTGATTCCATAATATAAATAATTTTTGGAAATTATCAAATATTTCAATTTCATAATCATTGATTTTATAGGATTTTAAATTATGTAGTTATTTTAACATGAAGATTTTAATTATATAAATTATTTATTATTGGAAGTAAAATTATACAAAATTACTCTATCATTATTGTAGTTTTTTATAAATTAAATAGTGTGTAAAATATTCAATAAATTTATTATTCTCACGATTATTTTATCTAGCCCAAATTTCATTTTAATAATAAAACTAAAATGATTGATTTCTTAGATATCAATTTTTTAAAATATTTTACATCGAATTTGATGTGAACATCAAATTACAAGTATTGATTATTTATTTAAAAGGTTAATTTAAATATGTTACATGTCTTATAACCTATTTTATATTATTTTTCCCATATTAGTATTAATTAGTACTGTTTTAAGATATAATATATTTTAATTAAAATTGTGAATTTAATTTCTTGTATATTGATTTACTATCATTATATGTGAATTTTTAATGAATGGTTTAAATATATTAATTACCATTGTTTTCAAATAACTATAAATATAATGGAAATTCTATATCTATTTTAGTGAGGATTATTTGGAATTTTAAATGGTATTAAAAATGGTGTGTTATTTTCTGTTTGTATTTGAATGAGAAACCCACAAATGAATAAAATTACAAAAATTTAAAAAAAATAACTCGAGGGAGAATAATTAACTATTGAGGTTATGATACATTTATTCACAAGAATATTTCATTATATGTATAATGAATGAATACATAAAATATTATTTATTCATTTATTTTTATTTATTTTTTCCCCACAATTAAATTATATTATTTTTTAGAGCATAATTACTGGTGGAATTTCTATATTAATATCAAACTAGGTAGTGTTATACTGCTTATTCCCTCCACTTAGTTGTGTTATTAGTTAGAAATAATGTGGAAGTGTCCCAAAATTATATTGGTCAGAGACTAGTAGGACGACATGATTAGATTTCATGTAAGATGAAATATCAATCCATATATTGGTCATGTATAAAACTCTCAAACATTTGGACCTATAATTGATCCCATGTATAATATCCTCAAACCATAACTCTCATATCCATTTCTAATAAATAATCACTACATTATAGTCTTCAATATCTGTGAATGTGAAAAAAAAATTCTATAAGAAACGTAAAATATTAAATGGAAATAATTGATCACCTACATAATCAAGGACGTTCTAGGTTTATATTGTTATAGATTTATGAAAAAAATAACACAAAAAATGAAAATCAACTAAATGATGTATTTTTTACCACTAAACCTATATTTTTATTTTCCAAAATTTATCATTTTAATTTTTCATATGAAACACTTCGATACATAGTACATTTAACACTATCTTGATAACTTATATAAATGGAATCATAAGAAGGTTGTGATGAAATTCACAATGATGGTAAAAATAATCATTAAAATCTAAATTAAATAAATTAACATAACAAGTTAACAATTGTATGATAATATATAAAATTTTAATGATAATATCATAAGAATACTCATAACAAACAATACGATGATATCCAATATGATAAATTGGAATAAATATTAATCAAATTCAATATTCCTGTGAATAAATAATCACGATCCTTGTGATTTCATTCATGACCAAAATAATCATTAAAACCCTAGATAAAGAATAAATTAAACATATTTCTATCCCATTATATTATATTCATATAACCCATACACAACCCTTAAAAAAGAATAACCATATAATCATCTTTTATTCCTAATTCATTAGAGTGTGATCTAGATATAATTTTATAATTATATATATCTTTCTCACCATTAAGCTATAATATAACTAACCCTTTGTATTAAATTACCACGAACTATATCATGATCAAATAATATAAATCATTCCTCTCATCAAAATACTCATATAAATATGAAATTTTCTTTTTATAACTCGATGAAATAATGGAAATAAAATTTATTCATCATTAATCACTGTAAAATTTGAACAATGCGGAAAGGAAATAAATTCCATGAAAATATATTTGAAACAATCATATTCCATCTAGAGAATGAATGATGATTGAATAATTACATTATATCCCCATTGGAGAATAATTAACATCATGTTCTATTGACATTCATGAATGTGAATACCATTACAATATCATAAATTTGTAGTTTTAAATACCTATATTTACATTGATAATCACTATTATGAAAATAAAATGTCAAAAAAATTTCGTAAAATGAATTTTGTTAGAAAAAAGACATTGATACATATAGTGTAATATTCAATGGAAATTATCAACCTGATAGAGAAAAAAATATACATGTTGAAAATGCATAAATAAAAATTATTTATAAAAATTAATTAAATATAGTCAAAAGTTAATTATTTTGAAATGATTAATATGATTATGTATTTTAAACCATTTAAAAAATGTGAATTATAATGAAATTTTTTTACGAATCATTTATTTTTAGAAAATATAACTTTTTGAAACATTTTAGGAAATATATATATAGAATATATGTATTCTATATCTAAAAGTAATATATAAGATCATTATCACAGTAAAAAACTCATGATATATAATCAATCAATTTTGATTGGAAATTTGAATAGATGTCGAAAAACAACTCATAAATAGAGGAAAATAAGAAGGTATATTCATAAATATATTAAAATCATATTATTTACTCTAATGGAACCCTAAACAAAAATAATTTTTAGAAAAAATTTAATGAAACAGAAATAATTTTCTACATTTGTAACACTAAAATAAATATATTTCTTAAATAATAACAATAAATGATAAATTCAAAATCATTATAATATGGAATTTTGTTATATAAATTGTCAAATTTATTATAGATTCCCATCATTAGTTTTTTTTAATTTATATCATAACAAATTTCTCAAATAAAAACATTTGAGAGGGGCCAACACTATAGCCATTATAACATTGAAATTATAATTAACTATTTTATTGATTATGTGTATAAAATTTAAATCCACATGTTACAATTTTAAATATATAATTTTATTTTCAAAATTTATTTTACACATATTTTTATTATATCCAATAAAATGTTGAAATAATATAACTCACTGAAAAGAGACATGTTTAAAATTTTATTTACACATGAAAACATTCAATTAAAATCCCCTTGGATGAAATAATTCAAATTTAAACATAAAATAAAAGTATGTATGTATGAATCATGATATTACATTCAAAAGGGGTATTATATTAACAATATCAATATATTTGTTCCATACCATTATAATATACCAGAATGGAGGAAAACTATGATAACGTTCTTTACCTCGATTTGGGTTTAACATATTCATTGTTGATCATCATGAAGAATAAAATTATGTTTATTAAATACATTACTGGGAATAATTTTCATTTCCATTTTTCATTTTACATCACTCATTAAGATTTTATATACAATTAATTGACCAATTAAGTTTTTGTTTTATGTTTTCATGATGAATGGATTAGGTTTAAAAAATGGCATTGGTTGGATTACTACTGGTCAACGAGGTAATTATTTGAACATATTTAGGATTATACTCATAAAATTATTATAATATTAATATATAAATTATTCTTTTATAACAAATATTAAAATACGGTAATCCAAACTTATCTTTTTAAGGTTCACTGAGATGGTTGGCCATATGTAGGCTAGAGTAACATTTCCATTTATAAATGATAATTATGAAAATATGGTATGCAATATATTATCATTATATTATGATGATAATATCATTAATAAATTATGAATTTTATAATTTTTTCTTATATATTTCATCTATGTTTATGTATTTAGGAAAAACAGATTACATTTTTTTGCAGAGGCAGTAGACCACATGTAAACATGAACGACAATATTTTTTATCAGTGAATGGAATGGTAATAAAAAAAATTGATATATTCAGTATTAATAGTGACACATAATTCACTTACATCATAATTATGTCACATATATTTATTAAATTTATTTTTATTATTATCCATGAAAATAGTTAGTGAACAAAATCATATCTGTTTACGAGCCGGTATTTCAACGTAAACACATAATACATTATCGTATCATCTATGCAATAAAAATTAATAACATATATGTGATATCATAATTAATAAATAATTAATTTTCTAAAAATATCACTAAAGTATTTTTAATCCACTATTATTTGAATCATTGAGTTGGTTTGGTGAATAATAAATTACATCTCTTCGCAGGTGGTATTCTTATGTACACAAAAAATGGTATTTTTTTATTCAATTTTATGGAATAAGGGATGCATTTATATTATTCTGTAAAAATGGAAAATATAATTATATTATAGATAGTAGTTTTATTTTATCATAATTACCGAATAATATTTTAAGGATACAGAGGAATAAATAAAATAAAGATTCTCAGAAAACTATAACACCAATTCATTAGACAACCTCCTTAGTTTATCACCAAAATCCTCTTTATACTAGATTTTTGGTAAACCAATGGATTATAATAAAATTTTATAGATGTAATGAAATTATTTAGGAATTTATTTTCTTAAAATTAGTTTTAGAATGTGATTATAAAATAATAGTGGATACCCATTTATAAGTGGTGTGAGTGGAACATGTGTAAATTTTTGAAAGAAAAAGTTATAGATTAATTTTTCACATGAATAAATGATAAAAAATAAGACAATATAAATTCATTGGAAATATAATGTCCATACAAGGATATAAAATATATTTTATAAATACTTATATGTTCTTTTGACCGTTATATTTTAATTTTAACCCCCACCCTCTGGTAAATTCTTTTTTACCTAAATAGTTATAAATTTTATTATAGTTTTCACTATTAATTATAACTAAAAAGTGTGAAAATTTTAAATGAAATAAATTATTATGATTATAGAAATTAATTAAATTTTAATATATTAAATTGAAATAAGTTTCGGAATTTAATATTAAATAAATCATTCCCATGTTATGAAAATGAGAGCTTTTATAAATTGTATTTTTAATCTAAATAATTATTGTATAATGACTGCATTACCAGTAAAAATAATTATATGAATAAAAAATATTTATACATATATAATCTATAAAATTTATATATTTAATTATACAATATTCCTTATTTAAAAATTTAAAATAGAGAAACATAAGAACATTAAAACTGTTTTTTAGAAAAATACTATTTTTAACTGAAAAATAATCATATACTAAAATTCAGTATAATGACTAATAAATGTAATTTATTGATTTAAATAAAACTAAATAATATTTATGTTACATTATATAAAAAATAAATCAAAATGTTGCCTCAAATTTATTTTAATTATGGAACAAATTAATATTTTTTCAAAATATGGTACTATAAGTATTCCCTAAATTTTTTTACAATCAATCCTACAATTATAGCATATATATATATATGCAATAATTGTAGGATTGATTTTAAAATATTTCTTCAAATTAAATATAATAATTTCATACATAATGTAATAAAATTCAACTATGAAGTAAATAAAATTTTTAAGAATCAAAATACATTACATAAAATTTGTAGATTATTTAATCATAATTTATTGATAAATTTATATTTAATAGGATATATATATTTCATTAAGTATTTAATATTATTCATTCCAAACAATTTAATGTCATGGTTATAACTACCATATTTAAAATAACATTATTTCATTGTTCACTTAATCTATGTGTTGTGTGTCATATATATTATCAGAAATCTCAATGATTTTTATATATATCAAAGTGTTAAATTCCCTCCCCCTTATAAAAAATATAATCTTATCCTTTTGTAATTCATCATGTTAATAACTGTTTTATTATTTCAAAATAGATCTCTTCAATTCCAACGTTGTAAAAATGGTTCATAAAACATCAAATTAATAAGGGATAAAATGATGTGCAATGTTTATATGGAATAATACATAATATTGTCCAAAATGGATAGAATTTTTTGGATGTAAATATTTGGACATATTAGAAGAGTTTAATTCCTATATATTAATGGAGAGTGAGTGATATTGTTTATAAAAATAAAGTGAATGATAATGTGAAATTTAAAAACCACAAAATTATAAATCAACGTGGTGTGAAAAATACCCCTATTTTATCATTATGAAACCTAATAGGATAAAACATTAATTTTTTTTAAAAAAATTATAAGATAAAAAAAATTTGAAAACATATACAATAATAAAATAAAATAAATATAATATTTTGAAAATTATAATTTCACCCTTTAATCTATTTTCAACATATTCTCATATTGTTCATTAAATATTGAGTATTCAATATGAATTTTTCATTCCCAAATCAATAAAATCAACTTCTATGTAATTGTGTTACCATAAAATGGATAATGAATGTATTGGTCCCTTGTTTAAATATTAACTAACTCTAAAATGGTTATCAGTTTAATTCAGTGGGATTTAACATGTTTTACAACATATTTGAAATAATATATGACACAAAACATCATTAATTGAAGGTAATTTAACAAAAAAAAATATTATTATATATTTATTTTTGAATAAATTAAATATCATTGATATTTTTTGTTATTAAAAACATCATATTTAAATTAAATGTGATATATATTTAAAAATATTATTTAAAAATTACTTGTATAAACTAGTTGTTTTGTTTTTTAGTTAAGAAAAAAAATAATTTATATAAATTATATGATTTTAAAATGATTGAAATAAATTAAAATCTTTTTTTTGATTATAAATTTAATAATAATAATTTCAATGAAAAACATAAGAGTTATTTTATGTTTATTTTTATAAAAGCTGGTTTTGTTACACTCTATATTCATAATAAAAATTAATTATCACTAATTTTATAAAATATATTTTACCAAATAAGCGTCTTTAATGAAATATAAAATGGAAAAATATTATTGGTTAATTTTTTTTATTATTTTATGAAATGAATAAATTTTGATGAATTCTGAAAAATTATTATTTTTATTGAAAACTATACATTCATTTAATATTTTTAAAATTATTAATTATATATTTAATATGTATAATGAGAAATTTAATAACTTAAGTTAATATATATATATATATATTGTTTTTTCAATTTAATAAATTTTATATTTAATTCTATTATGAAGATAATTTAAACTTTTTAATTCATTGAATTAAAACAAATTAAATTTAAAGACACGTCTTTAGGTTTTATTGAAAATGAAACTACAAAAAATTGATGATTTTAATTTTTTAATAATGAATCAAAATTTAAATTCATAATAATTAAAATTATATATTTTTGTGAAAATATTTTTTTACAACAATGAAATGTAAAATAAGAAAAATTTAATATTCAGGGTTAAAGTAAAAACATGTATACTTGCTGGGTTAAACTGAAAGGATATGTGTTCAAAATGACCCAATAAGTTTTTGATTCATATTTTATGGATCCTTGATTTTCAATTTAATATCCTAGATTCTATAATTTCCCATTTTTAACCTATATTAATGATTAAACATGGGTTCAATTCATTCCATTCGTGATAAATTTCAAATGTGTCCTCTCTCAACATATAAAATTTCACTAATTCATCACAGCTCCACGCATTCACAAATCCCCTTGGATCATAAAGACCTAAATAAATATCATAAAAACCTCACATAATACAAATTATGATCCTAATTAGTATTTTGAAACCCTACTATGAAATTATTGGTTATTAATGAAAAGATACACTCAAAATAATAGAAATCATCTTTCGCCAATAGTTGTCAAGTTATTTTACCCTCCATAACCTTTAAATCCTCTTAAAATATCATAATATTATAGAAAACGAAACATTTATATACTGATACTCTAATTTGATATTATAATATCGTATAAAAATATTCACTTCCATCAAATGATCAATGAAAATTATTATCATGGGTTTGATGGACTTCCTCCCCACAAACTGATGTGATTCATTTTACAAAACCACATTATAATGAAGGATATAATTATAGATCTTATATATGAATATATATTATAGTAATGAAATTTATAAACTTTTTGAATTATTATATTGCATATACCTTATTATTTTATATTCTCGGGGGATATTCTAACATCACTCATGTAATGGCCCGGACCCTCCTGGCCCATTACTTTGCCAAAAGTGAGGCTCCACCAAAATGGTGGCACTGTGACGGTGGAACCGTGAGGGTGACACCAGTCACGGTGGAACCGTGAGGGTGGCACCGTGAGGGTGAGACCGTGACGGTGAGACCGTGACGGTGGAAGCCTGATAGTGGCACTGTGAGGGTGACACCGTGATGGTGACACCGTGTCGGTGGCACTTAGAGGGTGACACCGTGACAGTGGCACTGTGTTCCCTTGCCGAGTACCTGACATTTCTGCTCTCACAACGTATGTTTTGACGTAAATTAATTCTTTTACTCCTTTTAAAACCACAAAATGCCCGTAATTAATTCCGAAAAATACCAAGAAACATCCTCGATGGGGGATATTAAATAACACCTTAATATCATAGTGTGTAACTGCCCAATCGCGTGGTCATCCAATGACCCCCACTCACACAGTTTCAAGTTCTTATCTCAACCGTCAGCGGCCCTTATAAACTAAAGGGTTAGGCATGGTTTCTTCTTTCCTCGATCACGGCTTTTCACGAACAGATTTTGGTGCATCGGTCAAGCCGCATCGTTATCCATAAAGTTCTACTCCCGGCCTAAGCGTTGATCATCTATCAACAGGTATGGAATTTCTCCATTGCCTCTCTCTTTTATGTATCAAGCGGGGTGGGAGTTCTTTTGATTCTGCAGAATTGGATAAACCAGACCTAATAAAAGATAATGAATAAATCTTGTATAGAATGAAGGGGGGGGGGTTGTGATCGTTGATGTTGTTATATTATAATCATATGAAGGGGGTTTTGATCGTTGATGTTGTTATATTAGATTCATCTTTCTGAGTTGTGTTGGCTTATGCATTCTAAAAATCAAGGCCATTGGTGGTCGTTGTCTATGCACTAATGAACCCCTATTGATGTTTTAAATGACTGGTTTTGTAATTATAAATTTATGTTGTGAAAATAAAATTTGTTAATCATGTATACCCAGCTGAATAAATTGAAATCACCAGGATCAACCCTTTTGTGATAACTCCCGGTTAAAACACACAGAATTTGAAATCATGGAGTGTGATAAATCATATAAATATGAAAATACAAGCATGTCCCGACTTTGTGTAGGTGGTAGTGGTTTGGTTGTTTCCTTTTTCAGGCCGATTGCTGGAGGTGTGGGTGGGGATGGGATCCCCTGTTTTTATACTCTTAGTGGTTGTGAATTTGGGGATGTGATCCCCTGTTGTTATGGATTTAGTGTTTGTGAGTTTTGAGATCAGGTGGTTACATTGTTTATATCACGAATTGTGGTGGGATCCTCTGTTGATGAAAAACCATTTTGGGCGTGGGGACACGGGGCAGTGTCTCAAGATTTTCCCTTGGATCCAGTACTTCAGGGGACCTCACTTTTTCCTTTGATGTTGTGACTTTACAAGAGAACCGGGTGTGGATACTTAAATTGATGTTTGGATGGTTTTTTTCCCATGGTTATGCTTATGGTGTTAGTTTCCCAATAGTTCATAAAAATATTTGAACGTTATTACTGAACATGAAAACAAGAATGGGAAAAATGGGTTTTGTTGGAGAGAGTTGTGACTCAGACGTGAGCGCTGTTGTGATTTGTATGTTGTCTGAAGAAAAACCTAACTTTGGGTGAGTGCTTGTTAACTATGTATATATTTGTAGTTTTGTGTTTCTTTTTATTTCCCCACCCAAGTTGAACACTTAGTGCCAAACACACCCCATTTCACTGGGAAGGGTTTTTTTGTCCCAACACTATTATTAGTGGATGGTTATTAGCTCATTTTCTTCTCCCTTTCCCAGATAGCCCAAGTATCTTCGGGTAGGCTGTGATGGCCTGAGGTCCACTATTATCCCAAGAACCTTCAGGCAGGGTAGTGTGGTGGTTGGCCAGTTGTGTGCGGCAGGTGGTTTCCCAAGTTTCTTCGGGATGAGGCTCAGGTGTCTTCGGGCATGGCAGTGGATTTTCTAGCCCAGGTGTCTTCAGGCGTGGGGGTGGCTGTTCCGGCCTAGGTGTTTTCAGACATGGTTACATGTAATAGTTGCGGCCCAGGTGTTTGCGTGCAGGATTCGGTAGTGGGAATGCATGTGGCTGTGGCCCAGGTGTGTGCGGGAAGGTGTGGTAGTGGGACTGCGGTGAGAATGGCGGGATTGGTCCAATGTGTAGGATGTCTCAATAACCCGTGGGAAAGTGGCCCGGGGTACCCAAACATCAATGTGCTCTTATTATATATATTACTTGACTTTTGTTATTTGGGCAGTGTTCCTTGGTGAGGCTTGGGTGGATAATTTACCTTGATAGCTGATTTGTTTACTCCTTTTCTCACGGGACATTAGTTCATCTCCCCACTTGTGCACGAGAGTCTTTGGTTTTCCCTACTGAGTGTACTTGTATGCTCACCGTACTTATATAAAACTTCTTTTAGGTTTCTAAGTGGAATTCGGGGATCGCACAGGACCATAATAGCTCGGAACTTTGGGGCAATTGTAGTTGCTGCTTTTCTTCTTTGGTAGTTACCTTTGTAGTCACCTTTTGTATCTTGTGGCTTTTACTTTTGGAACATGCATGTAGGAATGGTTTAATTTTGGGATTAATTTTCTTTTACCTTGGTGTTGTTGAGCTTCATCATCTTATCTCCCGATCCTATAAAACAAAAAGGGGTAATGCCTTCCATTTGTGAGAAATTTCTATTCCATTGGTGCTAGTCGCCCCTCCGGGACCTATTGAAGGCGAGTCTCGGGGGTCATTATCTCTCCTTCAACATAATGAAGGAAGTGCCTGGAAATCTTCTGACCCTTCCCTCCTTTTGGTGAAGGTGGGTCGTGATATAATGGTATCAGAGGGAATGGCTGAGAGATAGGATGGATCCTCGAGTTAGGCACAGTGAGGATTTCATGGGATGCTAGGGAAACCGTGTTGGGTGACCTCAGTGCGTGAATTAGGCCAGGGAAGACCGGCTAGGACACGAGATTTTAGGGCCCCCCGTGATCCGACGCAAGGACTCTAGACCTACCAAACAAACAAGTGATGCCACACTGATTTAAGGGTAAAGACCCTAGGAAAGGTACATGCATCATAATGACTTGTTTTCTTGTGTTTATGGGGTGTTTTGGGAATTAATAATTAATGAAAAGTTTATGAAGTTTTAATGAAAATAATTTGCACTACTTGGGATTAGGCATTCCTTGTTTACCTTGCAGCTATGGAACCTGGAAGGCGACCGCATGTGGTATAGACGAACGAGGCCTCGCACACAACCTTGGATGATCGGCAGAGACCTGACCGAGAAGAGGAGGACGACCAGTGGCAGAGGACTCTCCGGCCCTTCCAGCGAAAGACCCTCGAGAAGTATGAGGGCATCACCTATGACATGAAGATGGAAGGCTGGCTAGAGGAGCTAGTCATAGATTTCGGCCTGATTCGGGCCCCGACATAGTACTGGGTTCCTCTGGCCGTCATCCAGATGCAGGGATCGGAGCATCAGTGGTGGATGCTTTACCTGGGGGAGAGGAGAGAGGCTGAGGTGGCTTGGGTGGATTTCGAGAGGGAGTTCCGGGCGGAATTCCTCTCTTCGACGATGAAGGCGGAAAAGAGACAAGAGCTACTCTCCATCCAACATGGGAGTATTTCCATGAGGGAGATAGGGATCATGTTCAAGAACCTCCTACGTTTTTCTCTGGACCTCTTTCCCGATGAGGAGTCTCTGGAAAGACGTTTGGAGGAGGCGCTCCGACCCTCCCTACAGTATGTTGTTACCCCCTTTACCCTGCCGACGTACTTGGAGGTCCAGAAGAAGGCCGACGAGGTGGATAGAATACACTCTCTATGAGGTGTGTAACGAGAGGGGATTCAGCTGGGACCATAGAAGGGGAAGGCCATCCACACCAGGCCTCCAGTGTCAGGACCCTCCAGGTTCAGACATGCAGGGAGCAGGCCAGATTTGTTTCAGTTTCGATCCCATGGTCCTCGCCCCTATTCCTCAGGCCCAGGGCCATGGTGCTTTGTCTGTGGGATCCCTGGACATCTTTGGAGTCAGTGCCTAGACCAGGTATCGTACGGTGGTGGCGGACATCACTAGCGCCTGCCCCAGCAGCAGCTTCCAGCCCATCCTTTCCAGTAGCAGCAGCAGGGATAGCGATTTCCCGCTCCCCCGAGGGTAGACGTAGGAGGAGGAGGCAAACCTCAGGGTGCTCCTTAGGGACCTCGATCTGGGCATGGTCAGGGAGGTGGCCAACAGTCGAGGGGCAGAGGAGCCAGGCATATACCTCTACACGCTGCGGAGGCAGCAGTTCTATAAGGGTCGGAGGTTGTTCGAGGTACGATCAGTTTGTTTACCACTCTTGTGTATGCCTTGTTCGATACTGGAGCTTCGCACTCTTTTATTGCACCCAGTCTAGCTCATGACTTGGGTCTAGATGTAGAGATAATTATGGTTCCCCTTCTGTTGAGCACACCATTCGGAGGTCAGAACGACTTGTTAGTTGTTTGTCGAGGATTTAGACTGATGATTGGGCCACATCTGTTGGATAGGGATCTTCTTCTTCTACAGATACAGACACACGATGTCATCCTAGGCATCGACTGGATATTCTCTAAGTGTGTTTTCATCGACTGTTTCCGAGGAAGGGTTGTGTTCTCGTACATGGGTGGCTGGCGTGTTACCTTCAGCGACGAGCATAGCGGTCAAAAGGGAAGAAGGTGAGAGGAACCCCTCCTCTCCTTGTTATCCGAGCTGTCAGTAGAGTTAGTAGATGCTGAGATGGTGGGGGTACCAGAGGTTGTCCATGAGTTTATAGACATCTTTCCTGAGGCGGTGACGACTCTACCTCCGCGACGTGATATTGAGTTCGGGATAGACCTGCAGCCCGACGCTCGTCCGATCTCGATGGATCCTTACCGAATGGCACCTTCAGAGATACGGGAGTTGCTGATCCAGATTGACGATCTGATGAAGAGGGGTTATGTTCGGCAGAGTGCGTCACAGTGGGGTGCTCCAGTCTTGTTCGCAAAGAAGGTATATGGTGGTCTCAGGTTGTGCATAGACTACAGAAGGCTGAATCAGGTGACGATAAAGAATCTCTACCCTCTTCTGAGGATAAACGATCTTTTCGACCAGCTGAATGGGGCAGGATGGTTCTTGAATATCGACCTGCGGTCTGGGTACCACCAGCTGAGAGTGAAGGAGAGAGATATCCAAAAGACGGCCTTCAGGTGCAGATATGGAAACTTCGAGTTCGTAGTCATTCCCTTCGGTGTTACGAACGCCCCAACTGTGTTTATGGGGCTTATGAACTCCATATTCTGCGAGTACTTAGATCGGTTCATTGTTTTGTTCATCGACGACATCCTGATCTATTCGAGATCAGATGAGGACCATGCAGAGCACCTGAGGACGGTTTTGGAGGTCCTCCGACAGCACCATATCTATGGTAAGTTGTCAAAATGCAAGTTCTGGACAGGAGTAGTGCACTTCCTCGGACACGTGGTGTCTGAGTGGGGGGTAGCGGTGGACCCATCAAAGGTTGAAGTAGTTGTTTCTTGGGAAGCACCCAAAAATGTGGCAGAGTTCCATAGTTTCCTCGGGCTGGCAGGCTACCATCGGAGGTTCGTACCCAACTTCTCCCATGTAGCAGCCCCTTTGACATCCCTAACCAAGAATGACCAGGTTTTCGTGTGGAGTGAGCAGTGCGAGTAAACCTTCAGCTATCCGAAAGAGAAGTTGGTTAGTGCCCCAGTGCTGAGACTGCCAGAAGAATGGGTGGCTTATGAGGTGTTCTGTGATGATTCAGGACAGGGTCTGGGATGTGTGTTGATGCAGCGACAAGGGGTGATCTCTTATGGGTCAATGCAGCTACGCCCCAATGAGAGTAATTACCCCACCCACGACCTGGAGCTTGCATCAGTCATTTTTGCACTAAAGAAATGGTGGAACTACCTCATCGGAGAATGCTTTGTGGTCTTCACGGATCACAAAAGCTTGAGGTATATCTTCTCCCAGTGAGGCATAAACTTGAGAAAGTGGTGATGGGTGGAGTTCCTCCAGGATTACGACTTCGAGATCTATTATAATGATGGCACGGGCAATGTACTGGCTGATGCCTTGAGCAGGAGGACGTAGAAGGATGCGGTCTGAGAGTCGGCAGATGCCTGGAAAGTGATGGAGGAGTTGGCTTCCTTACACATGGATGCGGGGATGGATGGTGGTAGAGGTTGCATATAACATATGACAGTGCAGTCTTCTCTGTTGAGAAAGTGGAGGAGTTTCAGTGGGGAGACCCAGAGTGCGAAGTGATGTGTGACCGAGTTGACCAGGGCAATGCTCCGGAATGATGGACCGAGGATGGTTAGAACCAGTTGCATTTCCAGAAACGATTGTTTGTTCATGGAGTGAGGCATGGAAAGGTTCTTAGTGATTTCCACAACTCACCCCTGGTGGTACACCCATGAGTTTCCAAGATGTACCAGGGACTTAAGAGACAGTTTTGGTGGACCAGAGTGAAGCGAGCAGTGGCAGAGTTTGTGGTCAAGTTCATAGTGTGTCAGCAAGTGAAGGCTGATCACCGAGTTCCATGCAGCCTACTACAGTCTCTAGATGTCCCCGAGTGGATGTGGGATGATATATCGATGGATTTTTTAATGGGACCTACCAAGTTCCAAGGAGAATACGACGCCATCTGGGTGGTAGTGGACCATTTAACGAAATCGGCCCACTTTCTGGCGATTAGGGAGTCAAGTACTATGGATGCTTTGGCACAAAAGTACGTGGATGAGGTGGTGCAGTTGCATGGAGTCCCAAGGTCTATAGTCTCGGATAGGGATTCACAGTTTACCTCATGGTTCTGGAAAGGATTTTTGCATGCTTTTGGCACTCAGTTACACCTTAGTACAGCTTTCCATCTCCATACAGATGGATAAACAGAGCGCACCATCCATACCTTGGAGGATATGATGTGGGCATGTGTTATGGACTCAGGAGGATCATGGGTGCAACACATGCCCCTAGTAGAGATCGCCTACAATAATATCTATCAATATACCATTGCTATGGACCCATTTGATGCCTTGTATGGGAGGCACTGTCATTCACCTATGTGTTGGGCCGAAGTAGGAGAAGATTGCATCCTTTGCCCGGAGGTGGTGCATAGAACGACAGAGAAGGTTCATCTCATACGGGAAAGGATGAAGGCGTCCTTGGACTGAAAGAAGTCGTATGCCGATACCAGGAAGAGGCCCTTGGAGTTTGAGGTTGGAGACGACATGTTCTTGAAGGTCTCCCCTCAGAGTGGGAAGCGAAGGTTCGGCAAGGGTAGTATTCTTTCTCCCATGATCATCGGACCCTTCGAAGTGTTACGGCTGGTCAGCAAAGTGGATTATCAGCTAGTGTTACCACCGCCGCTAGTGAGGATACATGATGTCTCATAGGTGTCCCAGCTCCATCAGTATCTGCAAGACGATTCAAAGGTCCTTGATTGGGGTGATCTGGACATCGAGGATGACGTGACCTTTGTGGAGAGACCAGTGATCATCGAGGATCGCAAGGAGAAGGTGCTTCATGGGCGAAACATTCCCTTGGTTCATGTGTTGGGGAGACATGGTGGGATTGAGGAGAGTACGTGGGAGAGGGAAGCACAGATTCGTACCTAGTACCACAAGTTGTTTTCAGTTTTTTCCTTGTTGTACCTGTTGTGGTAGAACATTTTGTCTCATTGTCTATGAAATGTACTGGGTTTCCCTCCTCTGAATGTGTGTGAAAATCCCTGGCTATGGGGGAGGATAAGACCTTCCCCCTAATCAGGACGCATTAAGGTGGATGCGATTAAACCCGTACGGGAAAGTCAATGCCACCCAAAGTGGATAATATCTTGACTTGGGGGAAGAGACTCACCAACCCACATGTCTGTGTAGTTTGGCATGGTATGATGCTTGGTTCTTATCAGGGAAGTGTTTTTATTTAGCATGGGTTCACTTCTAAGAGGTATCTTTCGAGGTGGTTATTCGGACCCTCCCTTTCCTTCTTGGTTTGTTTTGATTCTCGAGGATGAGAATCGTTTAAGAGGTATCTAATGTAATGGCCTGGACCCTCCTGGACCATTACATTTCCAGAAATTGAGGCTCCACCAAAATGGTGGAACCGTGACAGTGGCGCCGTGAGGGTGAGGCTGTGACAGTGACACCGTGACAGTGGCATCGTGTCGGTGGCACCGTGTGGGTGACACCATGACGGTGACACCGTGAGGGTGAACCATGAGGGTGACACCGTGTGGGTGACACCGTGACGACGGCACCGTGTTCCCTCACCGAGTCCCTAACTTTTCAGCTCCCGCAATGTAAGTTTTGACATAAATTTATTCTTTTACTCCTTTTAAAACCACTTAAAGCCAGTAATTAATTCCTAAAAATCCCGAGAAACAGCCCCGATGGGGGATATTAAATAACACCTTAATATCATCATGTGTAACTACCCAACCGCGTGGTCAACCCACAACCCCCGCTCATGCGGTTTCACGTTCTTATCTCAACCGTCCACGACCCTTATAAACTAAAGGGTTAGGCATGGTTTCTTCTTTCCTCGATCGCGTCTTTTCCCGAACATCTTTTGGTGCATCAGTTGAGCCGCATAATTATCTGTAAAGTTTCGCACCCGACCTATGCCTCGATCGTCTATCAACAGGTAGGGAATTTCTCCTTCGCCTTTCTCTTTTGTGTATCATGCATGGTGGGCGTGCTTTTGATTCTGTAGAATTGGATAAACCAGAACTAATTAAAGATAATGACTGAATCCTATAAATAATGAAGGGGGGGGCTGTGATTGTTGATGTTGTTATATTAAAATCATCTTTCTGAGTTATGATGTCTTACACATTCTGAAAATTGAGGCCGTTGCTGGTCGTTTTCTGTGCACTAATGAACCCCTCGTGATGTTTTAAATGATTTTTTTTGTAATTATAAACTATTGCTGTGAAAAGTAAATTGGTTAGTCATGTATACTCGGCTGAATAAATTGAAAGCACCAGGTTCAACCCTTATGTGATAACTCCCGGTTAAAATACACGGAATTTGAAATCATGGAGTGTGTTAAATCTTATAAATCTGAAAATATAGGCGTGGCCCTTCTTTTTGTAGGTGGTATTGGTTTGGTTGTTTCCTTTTTCGGGCAGATTGCTGGAGGTGTGGGAGGGGATGGGATCCCGTGTATTTATACACTTGGTGGATGTGAAATTGGGGATGGGATCCCCTATTTTTATGGATTCAGTGTTTGTGAGTTTTGATACCGGGTGGTTACCTTGTTTATATCACAATTTGGGGTGGGATCCTCTGTTGATGAAAAATATTTTTGGGGGAGGGGACATGGGGCAGTGTCTCGAGGTTTTCCCTTGGATCTAGTACTTCGGGGGATCTCAATTTTTCCTTTGTTGTTGTGACTTTACCAGAGTACCGGGGGTGGACACATAAATTGATGTTTGGCTGGTTTCTTTCCCTTTGTTATGGTTATGGTGTTAGTTTCCCAGTAGTGCATAAACCTATTTGAATGTTATTACTGATCATGAAAACAAGAATGGGAAAAATGGGTTTTGTTGGCGAGATTTGTACTTGGACTTGAGCACTGTTGTGGTCTATAGGATGTCTGAAGAAAAACCTAAATTTGGGTGAGTGCTTGTTACCTATGTATATATTATTAGTTTTTTGTTTCTTATTCATGCCCCACCCTTGTTGAGCACTTAGTGCCGAACACCCCCATTTCATGGGGGAGGGTGTTTTTTTTCAACACTATTATTAGTGGATGGTTATTAGCTCATTTTATGCTCCTTTTCCCAGATAGACCAAGTATCATCGGGCAGGTTGTGATGGCCTGAGGTCCATTATTATCCCAAGAACCTTCAATAGGGGTAGTGTGGTGGTTGGCCAGGTGTGTGCAGCAGGTGGTTTCCCAAGTGTCTTTGGGATGAGGCCCAGGTGTCTTCAGGCGTGGCAGTGGATTTTCTAGTCCAGCTCGCTTCGGGCGTCGTGGTGGTTGTTCTGTCCTAGGTGTTTGTAGGAATGGTTACATGTGATAGTTGTGGCCTAGGTGTTTGCGGGTGGGATTCGGTAGTGGGACTGCGTGTGGTTGTGGCCGAAGTGTGTGAAGGTGGGTGTGGCAGTGGGACTGCGGTGAGAATGGCAGGATTGGTCCGATGCGTATGATATCTCAATAACCAGTGGGAAAGTGGCGCAGGGTACCCAAACATCTATGTGCTCTGATTATATATATTACTTGACTTGAATTATTTGGGGAGTGTGCCTTGGTGAGGCTTGAGTGGATAATATACCTTGATAGGTGTTTGGTTTACTCCTTTTCTCACGGGACTTTAGTATGCCCCCCCCCCCACTTGTGCACGAGATTCTTTGGTTTTCCCTACTAAATGTAGTTTTATGCTCACCCTACTTATATAAAACTGCTTTTAGGTTTCCAGGAGGACATCAGGGATCGCGCATGACCATACTAGCTCGGACCATTGGGGAAGTTGCAGTTGCTTCTTTTCATCTTTGGTATTTACCATGGTAGTCACCTTTTGCACCTTGTGGCTTTTAACATTGGAACATTCATGTGGGAATGGTTTACATTTGGATTTACTTTTCTTTTACCTTGGTGTTGTTGAGTGGCATCATCTTTTCTCCTGATCCTATAAAACAAAAATGGGTAATGTCATCCATTTGTGAGAAATTTCTATACCCTTGGTTCTATTCGCCACTCTCGGACCTATTGAAGGCGGGTCTTGGGGGTCATTATCTCTCCTTCAACACAAATAAGGAAGGGCCTGGAAATCTGCTGACCCTTCCCTCCTTTTGGTGAAGGCGGGTCGTGACAACTCATTTGTACAACGGGCCACCTACACGCAGAGTGATGTGATGTGATTTTCAAATTTATATTTTATAGGGTTTTAGTAAGATTGGATTAGATTAATATGTATGATATAAGTATCATAATTATGAATATTAAAATATGGAATCTTATATAACTTCAAACATCCCATTCTCTAGGGGATGTGATAACATCCCTTATGAGTTCGGAGGAATATTGTCTCCTGGAGAGATGGGATTTTTTTCAATAATTATTTACATTGATGTTAATGAAGATTGAATTTATAAATATAAATCATTTATATACCATAATAATTAGTATTTAGAGGTTAATTAATATTTTTTTACATTCATTCTATCCAAAGAGTGAAATTGTTAAAACCTTCAATTTTTTGTACCGCCTAATATCACCATAAATGATGTTATCATGTTTCTTAATAAAAAATTGGTAGATTAAAGAAAATAAATATATAGTGCATATATAGGATATTTATATTATCATTAACATATCAGAGATTATGTATCCATAAAAATATTAACGAATAATAAATTTATAAAGAAAATCATACATTAAAAATGAAGTAATTGTCACCCGAAATAGTGTCATTAACAATGATTTTTTAAAAAACATTGTTAAAAATATAATTAAATAATATTTTATATGATATATATGTGTAATATTATCTAATATCTTTGTTAAAATGTTATTTTTATTCCACGTTATATTCATTCAGATATTGAATAAGTCAAGGACGAGTTAATTATTGCACATCATGCTTTTACATCAATGATTCATATGCCATATTGACCACATAATCCACTTTCTGGTGTATAAAGGTCCCATTTTCATATGTTATATCATAAATCTATTTCCAATTATGGTATTTAATTTTTTTACACTGACTAATTACTTTAATAGGGATTATAATTCGAATTATACAAAAGTGGTAATAAATTTATGTTTTAATCTAATTTTATTCAGGATTAATTATACATGAATTTATTTTATGGAAAATATTAGATAATTATATAAAAACCCACAATAATTTTATTATCTTATGTTTATTCATTAATATTTTACATAATTGTACCATATTCTTCTCTATAGAAGATTAAATTAATGATGAAAATGCTTCTAATATAATCTCACATTATTTCTCTCTGTGGTTATAAATCCATTTTCATCTAATTTTTTTCTAAAAACATATTAAATTATGATTTAAAATTATAAAAAAATATTTACTAATGAATATTTTACCCATCATTTCTTTCTAATTTTTCTAAAAAATGACCATTTATATCATTTTCCAAAACAATAAAATTTAGTATTTTACTAAAAATGTGGAAATAATCGTTGTTTTTACATGTAGAAGATTAATAGAATTACTCACCATCATGATCAATTAGGAATATGTTTATGATACATTAGGAATATGTTTTAACAAAAAATTAATTATTATATCATTTAATGAATTATACTGAGTTTGATTTTGGGGTGTACTATTTTGATATCATTATCCATATTACCCTGAATTATTTGTGATTAAGATTATTTATAAAGCATGTAATAACATTTAGTATCTTATATTTACAATATGAATGTATATGTTTATTTTTTTATTACCCTATATGAATAATGAATTATAATTAGTATATGATGTTTGTACCCCACTATTTCTCTTAAATGCATTTATAGGTCACATGATAAAAAATGGTTCAGGTTTTGGTTGAGTATTAAACATTTATATAAATATTCTAGGATAAGGGAAATAAAATTATTGTTATGATGTAAAAAATTGTTAATTTACTCATTATGAAATTATTTATTCATTTCAATGTGATTAGTCTTTTAGTAGAAATATTCATGGATATGTTTCATTTTTATGTGATTATTTATATGAAATTATTTTAATCATAGGTTATTCCAACAATATTTTTCTTCCTGATAAAAATATTGATTAAATCTGAATGTGTCCCATTTTTTAACATTCCATATTTGTTATCAATTGTTTATTTATAATATATTCCTCTATATACATACCATTAACGAGAATTTGATCACAAATGGTTCTTATGTTTCATTCCCTAGAATTCAATGATGTACATTACATTTGATATGTTGGGATATGATAAAAGGAATAATGGTGATTTCAAATAAAATTAAATTTTTGGGTTTTATGTTTTCAAATTAAAATTAAATTCAAATATATCTATTTTTTCCAAAAAATATAATCTACTCATTAAATCAGGATATTATTACTTAGACATAGTGTCTATAGAATAATGAAACCACCCAACCATGTCGACTAGTGTAAGGGACATTATAGTTTGTATTAAAATATATTTATTAGAAAAATGTATCTAGATTTTGAAAATAATATATTATATAACACAACCTTATGAATGAGGTTTTGGATAATTCTCAGATGAGGATTACATCCAAACGTTTTGGTAAGATGGTAATTGTCTTCATTACCAACAAATACATCCTTGTCTGAATACAACAACAGAATGTGGTTCTGGAAGGGTCATATCTCGAGGTAATAAATCCGAAAAATGTGACATGTTATTTAATAAAGAGTTACGTCATAGATGGAATGGGTCCTAACTACACACCTGAGTCACACTCTTTTGGGACATTATTTTGCAAATTCGCATTTTTTATAAACCATTATGAGTGATTTATTAATATATTATGATTTGAAAACATTCTCAATGGTGTAATTTTTATGATAATGAGAACATAAATATGTATATTTTCTAATTTATGCTATGTGTATCACATGTTTTCAGATTATAAATTATGTTTCCTAAACTTATGATCTAATAAAGTGTTTTCCATTGTAGAGAAATATACCCTAGTGGATAGAATGTGAATTGTATCAATGTACATACTTTATTAATGGATTTCTATCCTATGACTGATAATGATGCTAAGGATTATTTTCTATATGGTACTAATCAAAATATAACCAAATAAGCAATACAGACTAATATTATGAAAAAAATCCTTTCCAAAATTTTGTATCATGCTTATCCAACACATAAAGTACAAATGTATGAAAACATAATTCAGTAGAAACCCCCGTCCTTAAATGAAAATAAAAATACACTTCTAGATGAGAAATAAATACGATAGTTTTAGAAGGTATTTAAATTTTGGTGTAGTGTTGAATGATTTATGATTGTTATGGATGATTATAATCTATATATGGATTTAGATCATTTTTGTCACTGATTAAATAGATGAATTATAATGATGCAAAAGAAAACATGGAATGTAATGAATTTAAGGAATGTTTATTTGGATAATATTTCCCACATAAAAAGAAATATTAAATTGAGAGTATATTGTAGAGCCTAAGAAAAAATTAAGGTGAGAATGTTATTAATTTTGAATCCATCATTACGAGTATAACAAGGCATGGATGGGGCTACAAACCTAATCTAATGTTAAATATTGACTTTTTCTTTGATGTACATAAGCCAATCTATTGAAGTGGACTAGTATCTCCATCATTATCAAATAGTGGTTATATAATATCTTGTTATATCAATATGAAGAATGAATTATACTCATTATATAGATATTATGGGAACAAGTATGACATTATGATGATATAGAAGAATATAGTGAAACAGAATCTAGTAATGAAGGATTTTGCAACTTGTGATAATTGGGGAAAGAAACACACTAGTAATTATCTTGAAGTAAATGGTAGTTTTCTATATGTTCTTATAGGATGGACACTATTTTATTGATTTCAAGAAAAATATATAATCATCTAGTGTTAAATATTTCACATACATGGATATGGTGCATTATGAAAATGAATTCCACATGAATAAACGGAATATACCTCAAAATAATCAATGGGATAAAGGATAAGCTTAAATTAGTAATATTGAAGAAGTGGAATTATTAATGGGATTATTATTGGACTCAAGAATTATATCGTTGGATTATTTTATCAGTTATATTCTAGTTATAATAATTATTAAATTTATATATATTTTACTTCAGAACTTTTTTCCTTAAGGATTTTTCTATTTATGTTAAATGTTTTTGAATACAATGAAAATTGATTTAGTGGATGGTTAAATTTCATGAAAATCAAAATATTGAGGGAATATAACCCTTGATATGTGTTTGATATTTAAATAATAATGATATAGAGGATGTCATAAAGGTATTAGTAATTTTTATGGTTTGTCATACCTTCAATGTGACGTTAATAAATATTATTTCAATTTCATAACATTATTGGATTTATATTAAGAATGTTTGGAGAAAAGGAAACATGCATGTTGGTTTTTAATCACATGACATCAAACAAGACCATGGGTCATAAACCCCAAACTAATGGCTCAAAACTGATATTTTACAATAATTTTCCTATGTGATGTTATAATTTATATTTCATCATTTTTTTCTTAAAACAATTGATGGGTATATTCTATATTTCCCAGTGGTGTTACTATTGAGGTCTATAGATTAATTTATTACATTGGATTAATTTTCATGAACATATTGATTTTTGAAAATATTTTGATATGGAAGGAAAGACTTGTTAAACATTTATGTACACAATGAACCATTACAAGTTAATTTTATTGAATCATGGAAAAAATAAAATTTTTTATATTCATTTGTTAGAGTAATAGATGATGGGAATATTTATAAAAGTACAATAATGGGATGGAAATTTATATAATAAAATTAATAATATTAACATTGTATATATAATCTTATTTTTATACAGTTAAATTGTTCATAAAATCGAAGAAAATTATATTGAAATGTAAATGCTAACATATCATCATCATATCTAATGAATCAAATCATGTTTTAAATCATCACATATTTATGGTTTTGAGGTAATTATCTATCTATTGATATTTCAAATTATTTTGATCAATGATATCAATAACACTACATAAATAATTATGCATTTGTTCCATTTCTATATCTTCACTTCCTATAAAATTTTCATTTCTGGAAACATATTTAATTAGTTATTCTAGATGTCCATTATACTTACCATTAACTATTATCAAGTGAATTTTTTTCAACTATTGATAAAATATGGGTTTCAGATAATTGTTTTTTCAAATGTAAACTCATTAATTATTACCAGTTTATGAAACTGTAATAAAAATATGGACATTATTTTTTGATATAATTGTTCAAAATATTATATGGTTGAATTTATAAGAATTATGTTAAATAATTAATTATTTGATGAATACTAAATAATAATTATACAAATTGAAAAATTCATTTTCATTTAAAATTTTTTAACATGATAAATAAACATTTAAATGATATTTACTGAAAAATTATTTAAATGATTTTAAATTTTATCTAATATTTTTATCAGAATAATTTTTATATATAATTCAAATGTTAAATATTTTAAACTTTTGAATATTTTAATTTGGAATTACTAAATTTTAAATAATTTTGATGATTTGAATGAAATTAAATTCTTCAAATTATGTGGGTCAAATTTGATAAAATGGTTTCTAGTTTGGATGTCATAATAATTAGTATTATCTAATAACTTTATATTTTATACCATTTTGAATAGTAAATGTCATAGTAATTAATTATTGGGGGTAGTGTAATATCTGGATTACCTGGGGTTAATTTAAAATGATAATGGTTAAAAATCACCAAAAAATAAAACTAATTCATATTTTTAAGGAATTTTTACTACATAACACATATATTTTTAAAATAAGGGACCATTTTATTGATTTTAGGAATAGAAAAATTATGGTTAAATTCGTTCATTTCAAAATAATCTAACCTTGTCCTCTCATCCACGTATAAAAATTCCCCCTAACCTCTCCATGTCACAATACCCAAGCCTTCTAGATTGGAAAAGAACTATTAAAATATTATATTTACATTATGATGTAGATCATATTAGTATTATCAAGATTAAAAAACCTTAATATTAATTTTATAGGTATAATATTATAGAGGCTCTCTCAGGATAAGGTATAGTCCATAACCATGTATTTTCATTTTATTTTTTCCTCAACCACCTTATAATGTTGTTACAATATGATAATATAATAACAATATTATCTCCAAAATTACAATATTTGAATATGTTAATGAAATAATATGAAACATCTCCACTTCCATAAATGGGGAAACAAAATAATCGATTATTTTTATAGTGGACTATATCCTCACAAACTAATGTAGTTCATTTTCTATAAAAACCTTTAAATGTTGGATATAATGATTGATAAAACATATTTAACTGATACATATGTCATTATTATTCATATAAAATTATAACATCCCATTCCAAACAATTTGAATACAATAATTCCACTCACATGTGTGCGAGACTACTATCTCCCTAATTGTTGAGATGTGTTTTTCCCATATTAATGTTATATGGATGGAAATAATGAATGAATGAATTAATATAAATTATATTATTAAAATAATTATACATTTATAATATTATAGTTAATTTACCTTTTTACATTCCATTTCATGGTTGACATGACAACATCGCCCATGTGTATGGCATACTACCACCATGAAAACAGATGCAACTCATTTTTTTTGTAAAAGTTTAATTGGATTATAATAAGGATTTGTTTTATTAATCTAAATAATAAATATACCATAATAATAATTATTTATTTGTTTTTAATATTTCTTTTCAATTCAAATAATCTATTAAAAAATGGAAATAATGTTCATGTGTATATGTGGCATATGGTCTCCATGATTGATGAAATCCATTTTTTAACAATAATTTTTTTACATTATGGGAAATAAATATATTATAAAAATATATCATATTTATGTGATGGTTAAAATTATTTATATTATTCAATAATGACCAAATAAAATTGTTAGATCTTATAAAACCAAAAGAATCATTAAAAATGATTCAATTATCAAAAAAATAGTTACATTAAACAAATTTAAAACATATGTTAAAACATTATAAGTAATACATATATTCTATAATATATATGAGTGTGGTCCTATAATATTTTAAAAAAAACAAATAATTTATATTTATTATGTTTGAACATATTGAAATTAATTGGAAATGGGTTGGGGTTTCTCATCTCACTTTTACATCCATGAGACATATGTCATATCGAACACTTATTAATTTATATGGGGTATATATCTAAACATTTTCTATGTAATTTTTTTTATGGAATTGATATTTTTTTAAAAAAATACATTTCCTCGGTATTATGAATCAAAATATAAAAAACTGGTAACAAATATATGTTTCATCCTCATTTTAATTGGTACTATTTCTACATAAATTTAAATTGAAGGAAAATATTAAATAATTGACTAACAACCAATTTATTTTTATAATAATAATTTTATTCTTAAATTATTTTTTTAATGTTTTCTTATTCAACTACATGGAACATAAAATTAAAAAAAATGATATTAATAAAAAATGACTTCATTTCCCTCTTTAGTCAAAAACCCTCTTTATTCCACAACTATTTTTTCCAAAAATGTATTTGTGGTATTTTAAACTATAAAAATTATTTTTAATGACTTCTTATAAATATTATCAATTATATAAAATTTATTTAAATGAATAATCATTGTTTTTTCCAAACAAGGAACATTTTAATTTTACCGAAAAATTGAATCGAAAATTTCTTTTAACGTGTAGTACATGAATGGAACATCACACCATAATGAAAACAAATGTTTATTAATTCAAAAATAATAATTTTCAAAGGCTATATATAAGGAAAAAACTTTAAAAATTGTTTATTAAATTGTAATTTTTATAATATTTTCCAACTAAAATGTTTAATTACTGTAAGAATTTTTAGAGATCATTTATTGGTATTTTTATTCATAAAAAACAATATTATACTTATACTAAAAATGGGATATAATGTAATGAAACCTCAAAATTATTTCCCTATATGGTTTATTATTATTTTTAATGGGTATATAATATTTTGAAACCATTATCTATAATACTCATAGCAATTTATGGATATATTTATAGTTTAGATATTATACTAATATTTTATAAGATGGGTTCACTTGATGAATTTTTATGTTAACTATGATTCATCACATTCATATGTGGAATTAATTAGGCATTTTTTTTGATATGTTGGGATTTATATTACCCACAACCTAATCAATTTGTTTCATTAAGAAAACTATATTGGTTTTTTTGATATATTCCTTACTCATTTATATAGTATTTCATGGAATGTGGCTGTGAATATATGGTTATTATGTCAAAGATAATGAATATTCTAATTATGATATAATTTATTGAGGTCCATGTAATTATAATATTAGTTTAAATTTTCATTGATAAGTTTCACAATTATCTGATTTTTTATATTTCATTATTTTATTCATTATATATTCTTTATTTATAATAATTACTATTATTAATGTTATTTATTTAATTGTAATTTTTTATGTCATTTACATTTCCATATTGACTATTCTTCATTTATTCATGACATATTCCTCTATATGCATACTCTTATAGGGAATTTTATATAACCTATTCCTATGATTATTCCACTATGAGGAAAATATATATGTTATGATTGATATGTAGGGATATTATAAAGGTAATAGTGGTATCATTAATGAAAATTAAATTTTTTACTTTTCGGTTTTGAAAACTACATTAGATTCATATATGTATTTAGATAGCTAAAAACATAAACCATTTGGTCCGTCGAAATGTCAATCATTGTTTCTAGTGCCAATATAATAATGAGAACACCAACTAATGGATACTATTGTGGATGTATTTAAAATATAATTATATGATAATTCAAAAAAATAATAATCATTTAGATATGGAAATAATACATTAATATTCAAAATTCAATATTAATACCCATTGTTGAAACTAAAATATTCAACAAATAAATAACCTGATAGACTTGTTTCCCTTGAACGAGGATGGGTCTTTCGTATCCCTTTTGGTTCAGGGGGAATGGTTCCCAATGATTATAATGATTATGTTATTCTTTCATTACATGATTCCTTATTTTGATCAACATCATTGTTTCCTATTTGAGGATTTATTATAGGGGATTCAAGTGTAGTTTCGAAATTATTCAAATCAGTAATAACATTTCCACATTTAATATAAACTACAAATGGTTCCCTCATAGAAAACAATGTATTGACTATCATTCGAAAAGGCATTCAATAAATTGGGGTTTTAGATACATTTAATGTTAGGATCATAATTTGGCTATGTTCATGGGGGGTCAGACTCGTATATCAATATATGGGGAAAATTTTCATATGGTTTGAAACCCTTATCGATTTATGATATTTTGGTGGATCTATTTAACATAATGATTTGGGAATGGTTACCCATGTAATTGATCAGGTGTTGACTACTTCTATCCATGAATGGGGTACTATAAATGAGACCATCAATACATATATTATTTTCTTTATACATTTATAACTATTGAATATATTTTTGTAAACAATTATAATTTTATGCCACATAACTAGGACCAATAATTATTCTCGCAATCATGGGAGGTGATTGATAGTTTAAAATGGGATTGATAATTCATGAGGTACTTTATATATAATTTTTATAATAGGAATCAAAACTGACAATGTTTATTTAATCCATACTTTTAAACAACAGGTTTAAATGAAATTATATGAGTTCACTAGGGAACCATGTATAGAGGAAAAACCGTAAGAAGGACTTATAGATATCCTAATTATAGAATAAATTAGATTCTTTGTAGGTAAATTGGTATTCCACTCACCAATGTTTTGTGATAAATAATTAATACCCTTGAGGTTAATTTCAACATGGTTCACAATAATTGGTGATGTTATGTAATTCCCAAAAACAAGTCTTACACAATAAATTTTAACTTTCTTGGGGAAATTACTTTTTCTTGTGTTGCATTTAATTAAAATAACCAATCACATATGAGTCGTGCACAGTTTTATATATAAGAGATTCCATGTGATCATTCTCATCATATGTGGATATGGAACATATGAAAATAGGAATCCCAAGTGGGGTGTTTGATTCAGAGTTTGGGTCTTTAGATGTAATCCTATAAAGCATATTTGGAATGGAATCGATGTCCTAATAACTCATTTGAGTTCTCAATATGTTGATGGGTGAGGTGGGATGACAAAACCATACGGGGTTTTTGGTCCCTTGGATTATAATGTCGTATATATGTAGGTATATACATCAAGGTAGATTCCCTAATGGATCTCAGGCATTGTGAAGGGGCCCCATGAATACCGTTTGGAAAATAATCAATGTAATAATATTAATTTATTATATAATTTCTTATTATGTCATGACAGAAAATGATTTCATGTCTTGGGGGGGTTCATTACATTGTTGTAATGTAATTGAGAATATGCTTGATAATCTTTGAGTGTGTAGGTAACATTTCATGAGTGTCCACCTAACATGTCCATAGTTTCTTTTTAACATGGACAATGTTTTTGCCTAAAATGGGGGGCATGTAAAAGGGTTTATAGAATGATTGATGAATATATATTGGAGGTATGTCAAAATATCTGACAATCATGTCTAGAATAATGTTACATAACTTTAATAAAACACTATATAATCTTCATTTGATCTACACACACATAACCCTATATATCATTTGATCATTTATACATACTGAAAGGAATACACAATTGGAATGTATTAAGGGATTCAAATTAATTAGGTGATATGTTGAAATAAATTAATTTGACATGGATGGAATAACCATAGGGCTTCAAAATACATCAATAAAATGTATGTCGGAAGCCTTATTTTTTTATGGACATGTCTGGAAGACATTAAAAGTCATGGATGTCATGTTTGGGCCTTGATTCCTGATCTAGATATTTCATTCATATCACATAATGTATTTTCATAAAAATCAATGTGTACTCCTTTGCGTAAGGATTCTATCTTGTTAATCCTTTATCCATAATATTCTTTAATGTATATAAATTATTTCTTTTGTGGAGGTTTATGTATATACGTTTAAATAGAATATTTTTTTCACATAATCTAGATAGTTCACTAGAAGTGTTACATCCTAGGTAAATGACGAATAAGAGATATTCATTTTTATTTATATTTTTGAATTAAATATTAATTTTACTTTAGAAGGGTTTCTATGTTCAATAGCGTACCCAATACCCAACAACATGATTCCATGAAATCATACGATGCACACTAATAATTTAATATTATTATTTTAAATTTATGTCAACTTTTAGAGGTTGTATTAGACGGAATAAACAAAAAATTACTAATATATGATTGTACTTTTTTGTTAAATATATTTACCATTATCCAATAATATTTAGTGGCTTAAAATGTTAGTGAATCTAATTTTAAGCATAACTTACATTAAAAGGATTATGTACCACCATTCAATGAAGAACAATATTTAAATCTAGTTTTTTCAATTTAAAACATTCAATTTGACCAAATAAAATCCTTCTTTTGAATGGGAAAATCAATATTTAATATTTTTAAATTTTTGGAATATTTCTGATAAAGTTCAATTTTTAATTATGAAAAATATTGTATTTTAATTCAAAACTGGGTTTTAATCTAATTTTTTTATATTGTTAGATTATCATTTTAAATGGTTTTAAAGTGTAATAATAATACAATTTTTCCATTTTATCCTATGTTTTAATTGGAATTAATTTCATTTTGAATTTGGACGTAAAAAAGTTCCACGCTTTTGATAGTTATTGTTTCTCAAAAACAGACTATTTATTTTAACAATGGGAATTGATTTTAAATTAATTAATACAAATTATATGATTTTAATTTGGTAAAATAGAAATAATTTTGAAATTTTTAATATCAAATATTACTTAGGCTGAATTTTTGGTATTTTTTTGAAAAACTTCAATTTTTTATGAATAGTGAAACCACTTAGTAGTAGTTAAAAAAACAGCATTTTTCTTTTAAATGATATTTTACCACATTTGTGAAATAAATTTAGAATATATTACATACATCATTGTTATTTTTATGAAAAATGTGGTTCAATAAGATTCAAATAATTTATGGTGAACAATAACTGTTGTCTTTTATTTATTGCGGTTAAAGGTAAATAGGTTAATTCAAGGTAAAATAGAATATTATAATAATTCAAAATCACATTAAAAAATTTTATAACCTTATTTTATTATTAATGGCCAAACATGGTCATACTTGGGTTGATTTTTGGAACCCATGGGGCCACTTTTGAATGATAATAACACTTTAGGTTAATTAATTTAATGTAAAGGCAAAAATGAGATAAACAAAATTCTATTTGTAAATTAATTCATATATGATGTTATATAAGTAATATTTTTTACTATAAATATTAATTGGAAAGATAAAACTATTTCCTATGTCATGTTATTTTTTTATAATTTTTAGACATCTGATAAATTACTTTTTTTATGACACAATAATGACGCAGTGTTTACCTCATTAATAAATAATTTAAATAAAAAAGATTATCAATCTTAAAATAACATCCTAAACATGTACAATTATTATTTTATGATTTTATTTATATGATGAGTCATCGTATCTTATCCCCTAATGAGTTTTGGACATTTAGAAACTGAAAATAATTATATAATAAAATAATATTTTCACATTTTCCTAAAGAGCCCCTCCTCCCCCTTATAAAAGGAGATCTTTTATAATCAATTACTCACAAATCTAAAGACTTTTTTCTCGACCAAACTCTTCCAAATTCAGCTCCATAAAACCCTATATTCCACCGAGAATCCTTACCTTAGGCATAAGGCATATCAATAAACCATTTTGTTTTCAAACTAAAGTGAGTTACAAAATTAAAGGTAACAATTTCTCTTAACTTTTTTTCAATTATTTTACTTCTCTAACCACTAAAATATTTCAATTCCATTCTTTTATAACAAAAAAAGTATCCTAAATATACTATGATGTTTTTATTGGATTTATTCGCACTAAAATTACACACACTTCTATCTAATGGGTGAAGAACATACTGCTTTTGTGGATGGAAAACTAACGGCTCACCAAACGATGATAGTTCGATTATATCCTACTGGCTCTCATGATGGCCATTAATATGAAATTATATTTATATATGATATATATTATGATTATTTTTTCTTTATTCTTCTGTATTTTTCATTTATCTCATACCTTTATGGTTTCCCTTGTGGGTAAACGTGATACTTTCATTTGAGAAGGTGCGGTCTACGATCCCCTCAAAGTGATAAGACTCGTTAATTCCACATATGGGGCATATAATGGATGTAGTTAAATATATTATATGATATTATACCAGAATTATAATATACATAGGTATAATTATGTTTTAATTATATAAAAATAAGAATGAGAAATGGATGTATTGTTCACGCATACGTACGGCTTACCATCTCCATGAATGGTGCATTTCATTTATTACCTCCAAATGATTTGTACTATTATAAATACATGTATAAAGTAGATTTATATTATATATATTATATCTAAATTACGAATAATATTCTAGATATAATGTACTTTTTACCAAGTGAACAACAAGTAATTATAAGAATTATATTTTTGACCTGAGTACCAAATATCGAAAAAATGAACGTTATTAAGTTAAATGAATAAGTAATGTTTATAACATGGTAATAAGTTATATAAATGCAATAATAAATTTGAAAAGGGTTCTTTTTAATGTAAAAATTATCATTCATTTATTATTCAGTAGATTAAAGAATAAACGGGTCATATCGGACATGAGGTAAGTGACATCATCTGAATCTCTTTTCACTAAGGCATATATTGTTTTAATACATGAAATTATTTTATACGTTGTATAAACACCCTTGAAATTAAAAAGGGAATATTTTTCTTTTATTTTTTTTACTAAATGACAAAATAGAATTTTTCTATTATCATAAGCGGTGAGAATGACCTTTCTGCCGCAACGAGTATTATTATTACATTGGCTTCCTTAACTAGTTGTAATGTTTTTTTAAGGAAAATAAATATGCTATACTATTTAATGTATTTTGGTATTGAATATTCTTCTGAAAATGGATTTTTTAAGTCAAATATTTATGTCATATATTGTGAATAAAATTTGGAAATGTTTTCTTTCCTTTATATTTGTTTTATGTGTTATGATTTTATAATGGTACTTGGATATTTGATGGGTCGTTACATGATAATCAAAATGATGGGTGGTGTCATGATAAAACAGGTAGAGTAGTTACATTATAGCCAACAAATCATTGGGTAAGGAAGTTGGACCTATGGCTATTCCATTTAGAGATATGTGTGGTAGTCTACTTTATGGTAATTCCATTTAAGTGTGTTTATGTCCAAAGTTATATTTATTTGTTATGTGTTCTTTATATGGGTTTCATAGTAATATTTTGTTAAAAAAGTGTATGTAGTGATCCATTATTCATTTTAGAGTATTTACTACATCATAAAGGTGAAATTTATTACTTATGTTAAAGTATTAATGGTTTACTTGTTGTTTTGAAAAACTAATAGTTTTCCTTCATTGTGTATCCCTTACAGATATTTTAATGCTTATCCCACATTTTTGAAATGTTTTTCACTGGACATAATGTGAAATACGGTCAAGTATGGTATCATGGAAATGTAATTCTATCATAAATATGGAACTTTATGTGACTATTTTTTTAAAAAGTATTTATTTTATGAAAAAAATGGAAATTGAGTAGAAGCGTTTAGTTTGTAATCTTTTGAGATGTAATAGTTATGCCCTAATTCTCTAAAACATAAATCATGAAAATACCCTCAATGTGAATTATTTATTTAATACATTATTATATAATATTTTATGGTCGAGTCTTAATAGGTGGTATTAGAGGTCTGATTATACTACATTATGAGTAAGGGTATTCAATAAATAAATGTCAATAAATTAATTTAGGGTAATATTGAAATGATATAGCATTTAAAGATTACCATGTTGCTTCACATAAGATATTTCTGTGTTAAGAATTGTTTTTCATAGAGGAAACAGAGCAGCTATGTTGGGATGACATTAACAGGAAGGAAAACATCCTAATCATCAACCTGAGATAGTCAAAATCAGAACTGAATAGTTTTTGGTGTGACTGCATAATGACTGAGGTTATAAATGGTGTTGATATTCGTGCACAAGATTATCCATATCAACAGCAGAGGAACATGTTAGTAGTGGATCATTTCATGAGCCATCATCCCCCATCATTTAGAGGATCATCTGGGCTTGTGCTAGCTGACGGGTGTATTAAAGCACTGGTGAAGATTTTTGATGTCATGGGTTGTTCAGAACATCCAATGCTTAGTCTCACTGTTTACCATTTTGAAGGTTTAGCTGATTAGTGGTGGTTGATGGTAAAAAATATCAGTGATAGTGAAGAGATTGATTCTCTTGATTAGGATTAATTCAAAGGTATGTTTCTTGAGAAATATTTTCCTATGGTGGTTCATCTTATGATGGAAAAAAATTCATGGAATTAATGCAAGGGGATGAATCAATGGATTCTTATGGAGAAAAATTCACTCAACTGGCAGAATATGCTCCAAATTTCTTCCGAGATCTTGATTGTAAGATAAATCGATTTTTATCAGGTCTAAAGCCACGATATCGAAGAGAATTATCCTCTCGTGACTTAAAAAGTTATGAAAAACATGTTCGATGTGTAGAGAACGTTGAAATGGAGTTTTTTGAGGATCAGATGTTCATTTACAAACAACAAAATAAAATTTCCATTTTTAAGGAAAAGAGAAATAATTCATCCATAAAGTATGGAGGTAAGAAAATTAAATATCCAATGTGTGAGAAGTGTGGTAAAAATCATCTATGAGAATGTTTATCAATGTTTGGAAAGTGATTACAGTTTGGTAAGTTAGGTGAGATTACTCGTAACTATATGGAAGATGATCTAGCATGTAATGAAAAGCCATCAGTAAGATGGTTTAAGAGTAATTAAATGAGTCAATATGTGAATTAGTGTCCAACGAAGAACTCAACTGAAGAAAAGCCTCCATACTACAAGAAAGAAGGGGGTTAAATCCCTTTCAACTACATTACCATATGTTGAGCCATCTAATGAAGTAGTATCAGGTACCATGTTTGTTTGTTTAGATTATTCCAATTTGTTATTTGATTCAGGGTCAACACACTCATTCATTTATAATAAGTTTTCTAATAAATTGGGAATTCCATCTCAAGATATGAATATAGATATTATGGTAAAAACAACTGGTGTAAATGTTAAGACAAAAATAAAACATAAGAACCTTCTTGTCCTTGTGTGCGGGAGGAATCTACCTGCAAACCTTATTGTTTTTGCCTCTAGTAGAGTTTGATGATATTTTGGGCATGGATTGTCAATTTTTTTATCATGCTAATATTGACTATATATTTAAAGAGGCTTCATTTTAGAATGATTTATATTTTTTGTGCAAGAATGAACCCTTGATTTGGAAAACATATCAAGAAGCTGATAAACTAGTAAAATATGGTATTTAAAGTTACTTTTCACATATTGTAGAAAATAAAGGAACTGTTTAGATTAAGGATGTGCCAGTGGTAAATGAGTATCCTGATGTTTTTCCAGATTATTTGTCTGGTATTTACCTGATATGGAAGTTTAATTTACTATTCATTTTGTTCTTAATGCTAAGCCATTTTCAAAACCCCCTTATCGAATTCCTCAAATTGAACTGTTAGAATTAAAGATGAAATTACAGGATTTATTAGATAAATTTTTCATTCGACCTAGAATATCACCATGGGGTGCTCTTTTCTTGTTTGTAAAAAAAAGATGGTTTAATGAGACTTTGCATTGATTATAGAGCATTGAATACCAACACTGTTAAGAACAAGTATCCTTTGTCTCATATCGCAGATTTGTTTGATCAGCTCCTGGGAGCTGAGTATTTTTAGAATATTGATATGAGATCAGGGTACCATTAGTTGAATGTATATGAAGTAGACATTCTAAAGATGGAATTTTTTACTAGATATGGCCATTATGAATTTTTATTTTTTCCTTTTGGGTTAACCAATAAAACTTCTTTATTCATGAATCTTATGAATATAAATTTATGTTTGTTATTGGATCATTTTTTGGTTGTGTCCGTTGCTGATATTTTGGGTTTTTCTAAAAGTAAAGAGGAATATGAATGTCATTTTAGGGTTGTATTAAAAACCAAAAATGAAAACAATTTTTATGGTAAATTTAGAAAGTTTGAGTTTTTGATACAAAAATTTTCATTCCATGGTCACATTGTTTCGAAAAAATGTTATAACTGTTGATCCTACTTAAACAAATGTTGTTGAAGAATGGAAAAGACTCAAAAATTCAACTGAGATCCCTAGATTTCTTTGTTTTGATGGTTATTACCGAAGGATTGTTCATAATTTTGTGTGGTTTTATATTCCAATGACTATGCTAACTTGAAAAGGTGTTATGTTCATTTGGGAAAAATAATGTGATGATTGTTTTCTGGAATTGAAAAAAGATTTTCGATTGCCTTAGTTTTGGCACTACCTTCAGAAATGGTGAGTATGTTATTTATTGTGAATATTTTTTGAAAGGGATTAGTTGTGTCCTTATACAGAATGATCAGTTAATTTCTTATGTTTCACATTATTTCAATCCTCATGAGTTAAATTACCCTACAAATGATTTGGAAATAGCTTTTATTGTATTTGATTTAAAAAATTGTAGGTATCATTTTTATGGAGTAAAATGTGAAATATATACTGACCACAAAACATTAAAGTATATATTCACTCAAGATTAATTGATCATGAGAAAGAAGATATGGCTGGAATTAATCAAGGAATATGATTGCACGGTCCATTACCATCCGGGAAAAGCAAATAATGTGGATGAAGATTTGAGTATAAAAAGTAATTCTTCATTAATCATGCTATGTTTGGAATGAGATCCTTTGGTTTTTGATTTGATAAACATTGGCGTAGATGTTGTTGGTGAAAGAAATTATTCTGTTTTGTTTCACGAGTTAGTGAAATCATCTATATCAGAAAGAATAAAGAAACCGATGAAAAAATACATTGAGTTGAAGAAAAAGGTAGACTTGGTTTAGACGGTTATGTTGCTTGATTTTAATATAGTTAATGATTTAGTTTTTATGTTTGGGAAGAAATTATGTGTGACCTATGTTTCACATTTGAAGAAAGAGTTGTTATGTGATGCTCATAGTTCTCTGTTTTCATATCATCCTGGTAGTACTAAGATGTACAGATATCATTGGGATTATTACTGGTTGGATGGAATGAAATGAGATATTGTAGATTTTACTGTAAAGTTTTTTACATCTCAACAGGATAAAGCAGAGCGCTAGTTATCAGAAGGGATTCTTCAGATTTTCTGGTGCCATAATGGAAATGGGAAAATATATCCATGGAATCTGTTATGGGATTACTGAAGACATCTAGAGGTACTATTGAAATCTAGGTTATAGTGGATTGATTGACAATATCTACTCATTTCCTTCCTATTCGAGATACTTTCACTATAGATTAATTTTCTATGTTGTATGTTAAAAAGATAGTCAAATTTCATGGAGTTCCCCTCTGTATTGTATCTGATCATGATCCCAAGTTTACTTCTATATTTTGGAAAGGCCTTCAAAAGTCATTAGGTACTGAATTATATTTTATTACTGCATTTCATTCTCAATCATATGGGCAGTCAGAATGAACAATTTAGACCATGGAGGTTATGATACATTCTTGTTCACTGGATTACCAAGTTAGTTGGGACCAACATATTTCTTTGGTTCAACTTTCATATAATAACAGTTTCCTTTCAAGTATATATATGTCACTATTTGAGGCAATATATGGAAATTGTTTTCGAACTCCAAAATTTTTGGATGAAGTAGTTGAAAGGAATCTAAAGGGACCCGAAATAATAGAAGAGATGGCAGAGAATGTTAAGATGATTTAGAAGAAAATGAGAACAGCACAGAGTAGACATAAAATATGTGCAAATAACTGAAGGAAGGATATTTCTTTTGAGGTAGGTGATCATATCCTTCTATATGATTATCCATGGAAAAGTGTGATGCATTTTCATAAGAAGTGAAATTTGAGTCCTAGGATCATTGGACCTCATGAAATCTAGTAGAAAGTTTGATTTTTTTTTCCTATAGAGTGGCTTTACCTCCATTTTTATCCCTGATACACAATGTTATTCATGTTTCAATGATGAGAAATTATATGGCAGATCCATCTAATGTTTTAAGTCCTAAGATATTTCAGCTTGAAGAGATTCTCTATTTTGATGAATAACCAGCCATGATTCTTGACCCTATAGAGCTAGTATTGCGGAATAAGGTAATTCACCATGTAAAGGTTTTTTGGAAAACCGATATGGTTGAATAGGCAATGTGGGAATCTCAAAATGCTATGAGGGATAAATACCCCCACTTATTTTGATAAGGGAATAAAAATTGCGAGGACGCAATTTCCAAAAGGGGTGAAGGATGTAACATCCCAGGTAAATGAAGAATAATAGATTTTCATATTTTTTAATTTATGTGAATTAGATATTAATATTACTTTAAAATGGTTTCTATGTTTCATAGTGTACCTAAAACGCAACAATGGGTTTCTTTGAAATCATACGTCACACACTAATGATATAATATTATAATTTTTAATGAAATATAACTCCAAGTCTTTGTATTGGTGGGAATGAACAAAACTATGAAAAATATTATTATACTTGTTTGTTGAATGTATTTACTTTTATCCAATAAAATTTATAGGCTTAAGAAGTGAATGAATCAAATTTTAATCATAATTTTCTTTAAATGCTCGATTGACCACCATTTAATGATGACCCTTCATTAAATCTAGTTTTGGTCACATTAATACATTCTATTTGACCAAATAAAATCTTTCTTTATAATTGGGACATCAAAATTACTTTGTCTAAATTTTAGAAATTTTTCCGAAAATGTTCATTTTTAATAGTGAAAAATATTCTATTTTAATTCAAAACTACATTTTAATATAATATATTTATATGGATAGATTATAATTTTAATTATTTTTAATGTGTTATTAGAATATATTTTTTCAATTTAATCCAAAGTTTTTTATTTTAAACAATTTTACTTTGAATTTAGACGTAAAAAAGTGTCAATCTTTTAATAGTTATTGTTTCTTAATAAAACGATATTTGTTTTAACAATGGGATTAATTTTAAATTAATTAATGAAACATATATTTTTAGAATTTGGTAAACTATACATAATTTTTTGATTTGGAATATAAAATATATCTTAGGCTGAATTTTTGGTAATTTTTTGAAAAACCTCATTTTTTATGAATAGTGAAACAACTTATTAATAGTTAAAAAACTGACTTTTTCATTTAAATGAAATATTATCAATACTGTTATTTGAAATTCTAAAATATGACATACATGGTTGTTATTAGTATGAAAAAATTGGTTTAATAAGATGAAAATAATTGACGGTGAATATTAACATATGACATTTATTTACCATAGTTAAAGGTAAATATATTAATTCAAGGTAAAATATTATATTATAATAATACATAATTACCTTAACACATGCCATAACCTTATTGTATGAGTAATAGCCGACCATGGTTATCCTTGGGTCGATTTGGGGACCCCATGGTGCCACTTATAAATGATAATGACACTTCAGACTAATTAATTAAATGTAAGGAAAAAATGATATAATAAAAAATATTATACTAAATAAATTTTCATATCATGCCACATAAGAAATATTTTTGACTATAAATATTCATTAGAAATATAAAAGGTTTCCATACATCATGGTATTTTTTATAATATTTAGAAATCAAATAAATTAAATTTTTTATGACACAATAATGATGATGTTTTTACCTCATTAATAAATAATTTTAAAAAATAAGATTATAAATATTAAAGTAACATCCAAAACAGTCCAATTAATATTGGATGAATTTATTTTGACCATGAGTAATCTAATATTTGACTCTAATGTTTTTTGTAACTTTATTAACCGAATATCAGTATATAATAAAATAATATTTTCAGACTTTCCTAAAGAGCCCCTCCTCCCCCTTTTGAAAGGAGTCCAATTCTAACCAATTACCCACAATATTAAAGCATTTTTTTCACATCCAGAATCAGCCAAATTAAGCTCCATTTATCCCTCTTTTCAACATATAAGCCTTGCTTTATAAAGAAGGCACATCGACAAACCATTTTGGTTCAAACAAAAGGGAGTTAGCCAAATTAAATGTAACAGTTTCTCATAACTTATTTTCTTTTATTTTTCTTTTCAAAACCATAAACTCTTTTTATTAAATTATTTTATAACAACAACTATATCCTAAATATACTATGATGTTTTCATGAGATTTATCAGAACTACACTTACACACACCTCTATCTAATGGGTGACGAACATAGTCTTACTGTGGATGGCAAACTAATGTCTCACGAAACGATGATTGTTCGATTATCTCCTACCACCTCACTTGGTTCCCATTAAGATGACACTATATATATATATATATGATATATATTATGTTTATTTTTTATTTATTCTTCTTTTTTTTATAGAATACTTTTATGTTTTCCTTTATTGGTAAACACGATAATTTCATTTGAGGAAGTGTGGACTACCGCCGCCTCAAAGGGATATGACTTGTTAATGCCATATGTGGGATGTTTAAAGTATGGATTTAATTATATAATATGATATTATTCTATAATTGTAATATACCTATGTATAATTATGTTTCAATTCCATTAAAATAAGAAATAGAAATGGAAATAGTGATCATGCGTACGTACGGCTTACCGTCTCAAGGAACTTTGCATTTCATTTCTTACATTCATATATAATGTACTATTATAAATACATGTATATACTCAATATATATTATATATATGATATCTAAATCATAAATATCATTCTATATATACTGAAATTTTGACCATGTGAACAATATTTAATTATAAGATGTCCATTTTTTACTCAAGTACCAAATATCGACAAAACGAACGTTATTAACTTATATGATTACGTAATGTTTATAACATGGTAATAAGTGATATAAATGGAATAATAAACATGAAAAGGGTTTTTATTCAAGTATAAATTAATTTTATTTTATAATTTAGGAGCTTAAAGAATGAATGGGTCAACTCGAACATAAGGTAAGGGACACCATCTCGATCTCCTTTCATTGAGGCATAATTTGTTTTATTTCATGACATTTTTTATACATTGTATAAAAACCCTTGACATTTAAAATGTAATATTTTTCTACGAATTGTTTTACTTAATGTCAATAAAGATTGATTCTTTTAACATAATCAGTGACAATTACTTTTCTGCCACTACAAGTATTACTTTTTCTTTGGCATCCTTAACAAGCTGTAATGTTTTTGTTTCAAGGAAAAAAAATACTATATACTCTTTTATGTTTATAGTTATTGAAAATTGTTTGGATAAATGTTTTTTATGTAAATATATTTTTGTGATATAATGTTACTGGAATGTGGATATGTTTTTTTCCTTGAAATTTTTTTTATGTGTTATGATTTTATAATGGTACTTGGACATTTTATAAGTGGTTACGTGATAAACAAAATGACAGGTGGTGTCGTAATAAACCAGGATGGGTGGTTACGTTATAACTTCCAATTAATTTGGTATGGAAGATGGCCATATATCTATTCAATTTAGTGATATGTTTGGATGTCGACCGTCTGGTTATTTCTTTTAAGAATGTTTATGTCCCAAGTTGCCTTTATATGTTATGGGTTCTCTATATGGTTTTTATGGTACTCATTTGGTTACAATAGGTTATTTAGTGTTATTTTACTCAGTGAAAAGTATTTACTATTTCATAAATGTGTAAATTATTACATATGTTAATATATTCTTGGTTTACTTGTTGTTTTGAAAAACTAAGAGTTTTTTTTCTTTGTGTATCCCTTATTGAGATTTTTATGCTCATCCAATGTTTTTGAAATGTTTTTCACATGATATAATGTCAAATAGGGTCAAGGATGTGATCATGGAAAATTCATGCTGTCTTAAGCATGGAACTATACATAACTCTTTTTTTTCAAGTGTTTTTAATTAATTAAAAAAGTGGAAACTATGTAGAAGTGTCTACTTTGTAATCTTTTAAGATGTAATAGTTTTCTCCTAATTCGTTAAAACTCTAAACCTGAAAAGATCCTCAATGTGAATTATTCATTGAATTCAATATTATGAAATTTTTTAAGGTCAGGACCCCATAATAAGTTCTGTTATTTATCAATATTGCGATAAATGATAGTGTATATACATGTTTCATAATCGCTAATTCATTCCAAAAATTGTAACTAGTGTAAGACTCAATAAATGTTTTGGAGTTATAATCTAATATGACCCATTTTTTTAGCTTTAGGTGTATATCTTGTGTGATTTTGTGTTTTATATGCTGAATGTGATGAATTTATAGGCATATACATATAAAATATGTTTAACCTTGTGTGGCACATATATAAGAGATACAAACCTGAATTGGTGGAGGTAGTATCTCATCGCACGCATTGCATAATCTCACCAAGCTTAATCAATGGAATTAATGGATAAACTGAAACTGTGAGTGCAATATATCATTTAGAGATTTATAGGAATTGGGGATTATCAAATAGATTACACACAATCATTTTTTATTTTCCAAATTTATTTCATAAGACTGAGATGACATATCTATGAATCACTACGAGACCAGGATCCCTGGAAAATTTGATTTTATATGATGAAGGGATACTTGTGTGGGACCTTCAGTGGATTAATATATATTTTTAATGGCCATTATGGGATCAATATATCTGTTAATGTGTATATATATAGTCAATGGTGATCACTTGACGCACAAGACCCCTTCTCATTAAATGTAGTTCATCATCCCTTTTCAAGAGGTTACTACCTTATATAATATGTATTCTTCTTTATACATGGATTTTAAAAATTTCCCAATAATATTTCCATTACAACATCATATGAACATTGGGGTATTTCATGATAGTTTGTGACCATTTTCATGGATAGTTTCCTTGATTTTTTTATGTTTCACATGATAAAATGGATAGCTCAATAGGATTCTGTATGAGTGGGAAGAAATATTTTTTATTATTCATGGGGTAATGGCTCTTATTTATTATGATTTCACATGATCAACAAAGACATATCCAAGACCCCACATGATATCAGGATGGTTTCTCTAAGATAAATATTCAGATCGATACGGTATGCCAAAGGATATTTGTGTGATTAATTGTGGACATAAGAGAAACATTACCCATTAGAATGAACAAAATAATTACATAAAATGCATGACGAATCCCATATATATCATTATTTAATTATTTATTGGGCATAATTGGGTTATTTTCATCCATTAATGACATTATATATAACATTATTAGATAATCTCATCAATCACACTTCACATGATCATCCACACTTGTCTAAATTCCCTCTCATGAATTTGATGGATTTTCATAAGAAATGTTTCTTGAAAGGGAAACTACAATGAAACATCTTGTGGTCATCCATAGATTATTCATAGGTTATTATTATTTTGTGTGTCCTTCATACGGTCAGGATATCTATTTTCCTACTAAGGATTATGAAAATCATGTGATCTAGCTACCCGATAATTGGGTGTCCATGTTTCTCAATCATATTACATAATGAAAAAATAACAATTATGATTTGGATATATATTCAACTATATATTTACTGATTATTATTTTTTGGGTGTTATAAATCCCTATCCCGTAAGAGTGATTTTTTTCTGGCCAAGGACCTTGTTTTTAGAAGAAAAAATTCAAGTATGAATCCTTCAGGATTCCAATGATTGCTGTCCCATGGGGGTTTTCATACTCCACATGACTCATATTATTCCTTTAGGGATCTTATAAACAAGTGATTAATGGATTCCCTCATTTTACCAATGACAATAAATTCCAAAGAACTTGTTATTTATTCAAACATGTGGCTTCTTAACATGTCTGCAATGCAAGATCAGTTTCACTAGAACCACATCGCCTGGAATACATCACGATATCTACCTGTCCGATGTAAACACATGAATGTTATTTAAATAATAATTGGTTAAAAAATATGTGAATTAAAATAAGTTAATTTTTTTGTACCATAAAAAATGTCTCAATTTCTTGGATGTTATATGTTATTCGTATGATCAACCAAATTGGTCATGTGATTGTTCTATCATAACCCTATTCACATTATGACCTTATGTACACAAAATAAATTATCTTATAATGTGTTGTGTTTTTTATATATTCCATTTAGGGCATCCAATTTTTGTCACCAATAATAGGTGTTAGGATCATGAACCATGACTTGGTTCATATGATTCCCATGAGATTTTATGAGTCTGAATCCAATTTTAGAAGGATTTCACTTCCATATGACATGTGCTTATAAAATATTTTATGCATCATATGTTCTAAAAAATATAATAAGGATACCATATATATATACCATTATTTTCATTAAATCGTAATTTATCCCCACAATATCATGTTTTACTTGAAAATATGACTATAAAGGGGCTTCATTCACCTAAACATCATAGATATCCTATGTCACAAAAACATACTTTTATGGATTCGTTCAATTGGATGATTATTAAATTCCATCAAAAGATTTAATACTTTGATATTGAAAGATAATATCTTCTTTTATATGTATTAAATGAAATTCCCAATGTATTTTCCATTGGACATCGCACCACTCAATGGGTTATCTCACATGTTGGAAAACTCCCCTTGGGTTCCAGACGGTTGTGATCTCTCCCGTCATCCAATTAATCATATATATTTGATATTAATAATCTAAAAAAATAATACCTCAAGATGAATTTGGATATCAATGTGGTACATGAGACTTGGAAATAAAATCTTTGATGAATGAGCATGGCCATATTGGTTTTAGAAGAGATTCCAGGAATTCATTGACCAGTTGCACAAAATTCATCACTATGAGGGAACATGGACTTATCACTTCATCATGTACTATCAATATGAACTTTTCAAAGATATTAGTAGGAACTGGTTCATGGAACTAAATACTTAAATAAATCACGTTGACATGTTTTGATCATCCATTGGGATATTTAAGAACTAATCGATGTACCTACACATGTGGATATGTATGAAGCATTTCATCCCAGTATAAATGATTGTGGTGAACACACAATGGATATGACCATGGAAAGGTATATTGTCACCATCAGGATGGGTATATTGAGGTAGGGGATTAATATACTATATCTTGTAAAAATTACAGATTTTATCAATATCTTCCTCTATAATGGATGGGCTTGTCCAACCACTATATACCCCCATCGATTCCCTTGCCAGTTGGTTTGTTATAACACTATGTCTTTTTATTCTATCATCATATCTTGTGAGTATTCCTCATGGGGATACCGAATGAGTCTAGTGGTATATCCAGTCCTCTATCTCAAATGGGGTTTTCACCATGTTTTTGATTTATTCATGGTTGGGGATGTATGATTGGGAATTTGGGATGGTCTATTTGTGATAGCAACCAAAATTCTAGAGGGATACATTTTCAATCCTGTTGTACATACTATTTTTCACCTCATTCAACTGCTTATGAATATCTAATAAGAAAATATCTGATTAAATATTATTTTACCTTCAATTTCTTATCTTTCCAGATGGTTGATATTTTGTAATTTATAAAATTTCATAACACTATTTTAATCCCAAATGATTCCTTCCATCCCTGACTATTGATTGTTTGTATGGATGAGTTAATGCCACTAGGTCATGATGAAATTATTGTCATGTTTAGTTTACAAGATTATTTCAACATTATTCTATATCCTACACATACTATTATTATTTCTAAAAATAGCAGTTACTCTCATACTGAGATATCATTTAACATCTCTATAGGTGATGTAGTTCTCACAACCCATGCAAGCGATTTGATTATATATGATTCGTATACTGCCTATCGGTTTTCTCTCATGTTTGGATTCATTAAAACTATTTCTCCTCTTCCATAATATGTAATGTGTTGATAAATTCCTCATACACATATCTACCAATTATGCATAATATTGGTGAGGTAATAATCAAATGATAAAATCATTAACCAACCTGTTGATTCCACTTCTTTTCTATTTTATGACTATTCCCATATATTGCTGGATGCTTCCAAAAAGGGGTATTGAATAACCTTGTTCATTGGGTGGGAATGTTTGATAATTCAATGAAACCTTTGTCTATGTTATCAATGAGGTTTATTTATTCTTGGGAGCAATACCCAGTGTTTTTTATGAGATAGAGTTTTTTTTAATTTCTTTGATGTCTTCTGTTGTACGACACCCCAAGGTAAGATTTCGCAATACGCAACATAGTTATAGAATGATGTATACACAATTCTATACTTTGATAGTATTAGACACAATTTTATTTTTATTTTATATAATTGAATTCATTCATGACTGAGTATAAGTGATAAACTAAATTTTATTTGTTAACATTATAACTTAGTTATTATTATGGTGTGTCTGTACAGTATTAAAATTCTTCTAAAAACTTTTTAAATCAAAATAAAAGAGATTATAATATAATAATATCAGTCATGATGGATATTTTAGTAAAATAAAATTTTAATATAATTATTATATTTTTTAGAACTCATAATATATGTATTTTATTAATAATATAAGAAAAAAAATTATTTTTTAGCTAAAAGAATTATTTAAAAAAAGTGGTTTTTCCGCCTTTTGATGGTACACCGGTTTTAATATAAATTTTGATAATTTTTAATATTATATTTCAAAAAATAATCATCATCTTTAAATTAGGAGTATACATGTATAATTGTTTTTGAATATTTGGTAATTTTCTAAAATGTTTTTTTTGATTAATTGTGAAATGTAGATTTTATTAAAAAAAATGTATTTTATATTAAGGTATTAAAACTATCCATTTATTTTCTATATTACTCTTAAATTTTAAATATTTTATTATGATCTATTATTATTTTGTAAATTTATTTTATATCATATTTTAATAAAAATGATTTTTTATTTTAAAAGGGAAATTTTATGAAAAAACATTTTTTCATGATTTTTTAAAATATTTATTTTAACATTTATTCATAAGCGTATATGTATTTAATTTGAAAAAAATGGTTCTCAAATTTCAATTCCAGAGGTCTAAAATTTTTACGTATATCTGTTTTGTTTTTTGCCAATATGAATAGTATCCATTGAAAATTTTGTTACCTTGGTAAAGTGGAAATTAAGTAGTTTAAGTAAAAAATGAAATTATAAATTCTATGTAATGAATCTAACAATTGGTAAACATTTACTTATGAATTAAATTTCCCCATATGTATATATTTTCAAAATAATGAATTTTAATTGATACTTCTCCTGGAAAATGACTTAATTAATATTAAAATCAATGAAAGACACAAAGTTTCATTTTCATTGTTTTTAATATCAATTATGCTTCCATAAGGGTGCAAATTTATATTATGAATGAGTCTAAAAAAATCGCATAAGAGGCATATATTCATGTTAAAATTTTATTTTTGACGTTTTGGGCCACATGGATGGAATTATGGTATTTATATAAAATTATTTATTTGAAATTGAGAGTTGTCACATTAATGTTTTAATAAACATATAATTTTTAAAATAAATTTACATATATGATAAATTAGGCTATAAATACATATTATAAATAAAAATATTGATCCTTACCATGATAATTTATTTTTACATTATAGGAATGAAAACAGAAATTTAATATCATATAAATTGATAATGCTCAAATTATTTAATTGAGGAAAATAAAAATAACAAGTTTTCTTAAAATGATAATAAATAATCGAAGATAAAAAAACCAAACTCAATATTATTTTTTGAGTTTATATTTAACATAATCACCCAAGGAGGTATTTATTGAACATTTGAATTCACATGGAATAGATTATGAGATTTATAATATTTTATCTAAAGTAATGTTAAAGTAGTCATATTCATGTGTAAATAAATATAACCATTAATATATAGGGTTTTCTAGAATCTATACTCGACTATATGAATTATTATGAAATTTAATATATTTACCATTATTATTTTGCTTTATTTTTAAAATTTTCCCAACAAATATGTATCATAAACAATTACCACAAAAGATGTATTAATTATTATTTGTGTTGAAATTTAAAATAATTTTTACTAAAAATAATAAAATAAATTTTATTTTGGATAATTTAAATATCCAAATCATTTAGCGAATTCCCTAACCAAATATATATAATAAAATATTTTTTTTTGATGAAATATTATCTTGATACTTTTAAAAGTCCAGGAATAAAATAATGTCAAAATTGACACAATTCGGTGATTATCAAAATAATATTATAGTAAATTATATAAAAATAATTAAAATATAATAAAAAAATATAATAAATATTATATCACTTTAATTGTTATATTTAATTCATTTATGGTCTAATTTTCACAAAATATGTTTTAATATCACTATTTTAATATAGAAAATTTTGATACTATATTTAAAAATAATATATAATAACTAAGGGATAATTTAAATGATGTGGCCTAAATTGAAATAAAAAAAATCCAAAAAAGAATTCTATTATGATATTAAAACCTTATATCATATCATATTATAAAATAACTCATTTTTTCATTCTTGGAAGGGTTTTATTTTTATTTTAAATTAATATTTTTGTATATTCCAAATGTTCCCTTAAAATCATTTATAAATGGGAACCTCATCTATAAAATATTCAAAATTCATTAATCCTTCCAAATAATCCATCACCTTCCCATCCCTAGTCACTTTTTAGATATTTTGGCCTTCACAAAATACCAATTATAGTGCCATAAATATGAGATATAGAGGTATCTCATAGGAATAGAGGTAATATCCTCTATTGATTCATTCGAATTGTTTCTTCTTCTAATACCTTTCCATGAGTTGTTTCAATTATAAATTAATAACACTAGAATAATTTATATATTGAGATGTTATTAATCTATTAAAACAATCATATTCTACATTCCATATATACTATGATGAACTAAATCACCGCATATGTGAATGTATGGCATATCGTCTCCACCCCTTGTCTAATCTGTTTTTCAACCCCATCTTACATAAATGGATTTAATGTTGGAAAAAATTTCTATATATTTTTAATATAATTATAAGTATTATAAAATAAAATATATAACATCCACTTAATTATAATTTTTTAATAATGGGAACGATATCGTAACTCATCCATACATACAACCTACCATCTCCAAGATGTGTTTCGATTCGTTCAAGATGATGTTTATTAAATCATGGTTATATAAATGAATTGAATTAAAAAATATGATATATATTATATTAACATTATTATGTAAATGATATATTTGTATCCAATGAAATAGACATTTTCTTGTAAAACCTGTGTATGAAAATAAAGAAGTTAATACCTTATAGATGAGTAATAGTGTTACATACAAACAGATGATAATTTGGTCACATATGATGAAAATGATTCTAGAATAATTAAATTTAATAATTTAAATCATTATACGTTGTTTTCTGATATATTCAAAAGGATATAGGTCCTATGGTAAGGGGTAATTTTTTAAACTCAATATTATCCATGATTTTTTATTCATTAGTATTAAATGGGGTGTATTTTTAATCCACGCACATGATTCATAAGTAATTATACAAAAAAACCTCTCAAACTACAATTGTATACAATTAGTTATTAAAATTGGTTATTTTTTATTAAATTCTATGAATTTATTATTTGTTTGGCATGAGGTACGTTTTCACACTTCCCAAAAAAGTATGAAAGGAATGTGTTATTAACATAAACAATATGAAATGATTTTTAGGCAATCATAACACCTTATTTCTAGGAATATTTCATTATAGGATTAAAATATTATTAACAATTAAATTAGATTCATTAATAACTTAACATAACATTGTGGAAATAAAGGGGTTTTTGAAGAATAAAGGATATTATAAATTTAATTCGATTCATTAATAATTTTATAAAAGAGGTTTATATTATCATGAATGAAGTTTACATCCTTTTAAAATTAAATTCAAGGAAACAAGAATGTTCTCAATATGGGTATATAAAAATTATGTTTATCATTCAGATAATATATGATTATGTTTTTCACATGTTTTTAATGTGATAAAAATAGATACCATATGATATATGGGAGGAAATGTTAAGCTAATTGAGTTCACCACTATCTAATGATTTTTATTTTCAAATTTGAGAAGTATTTTAAGGTTATCCATTTATGGAAAGTAATTGTTATACCAAGGATGAATTCTTTTAGATTAATGTATTATCTCACTCTAGGTGGAGTTATGCATATTTAATATCTTAAGAAAGCCTTTTTTGTAATAATGAAAATAGAAGGGACTATCATTCTATTTGTGGATATCATGGTTTACTATTCCATCAGGAATGACTATGTCATCATCAATACATAGAATTAGAGATGTAGTGGGAATAGATTAAGGAATAAGGAAATTATGATATTATACATAATCAGGTAAGTATTTATTCTACTTATCCAACTCTAGGGAAATGATATTAAAACAATAAATGTCACAATATTACAATAATTTATGAGTAATCAAATGGCACCTGAAATAATTTCAGATTTAGGGCCTCCTGTGAGATAGTATTCTCCCAAATTTGTTCACTTTCACTATCAATCCGAACATGATTGTTAAATTTTTCTTCTATATATATGTTTTCTCATCCCACCTATGTTCTTATTCTTGTAAACATAGTGAGGGGTTATATTGGGTAAACCATATACTTATAACTTAACTTTATTAAAATCAATCATTATTATTCATTTTTACGATGTGGGTTTCTATAAAAGATAATTTTATGTTGTAAAATTTCTGTAAACCCTTAATATTTTTACATAGAAATTAATATTATTTGGAAAGAATGTGACATCCCAATATTTTTATGAGATATAGTTTTTTTAATTTCTTTTATGTATTTTGTTTTATATTAAAACAAGATATGCTTGCACAATACATAACATTATCATAACATGAAATATACACAACGCTTTGTGTGGCTTGAGTAACACAAAATTTCATTTTATTTTTATGTAATTCATTTCTTGAAAATCCAAATATAATTGAAAAACTATATATTAATATGTAATATTATAAACATTTCACTACACTGGCAGGTTTTATCATTATTAAATTTCTCCTAAAAAACGAATAAAATGAATACAAGGGAGTTTATAAAATAATAAAATAACTTTTGATGGATTTTATTAATTAAATATATTTTTAATATATATAATATTTAGTTTTTTTTTCATATTTGTATTCTAGAATGATATGAGAACAAAATCAATTTTCTTAACAAAAGTCATATTTTAAAAAAAAATATTTTTATTACTTTTTCATGGTCCACCGATTTTATATATATATTTTTTAAATTTTTATATTCATTATCCAAAAAATAAACTTTTTCTTTGATATAGTAGTATCAAACTTTTCATTGGTTAATTTGTAAGTATTTCTATGATGATTTTTTTTGTATTAATATTTAAATATATATTTTTATTAAAAAAATTCTATTTTCTATTAAGGTATATACGTGGTAAAATTACGTTCATGATGTGTATTAAATTTTTTATATTTTATTTTTATCTAATTATGGGGTTTTAAATGGATTTTATACATTATTTGATTATAAAAACATTATCTGTTTTAAAAGGGAATTTTTTTAAAATGAATCTTCATGAAATTTTACTGGTTTTATTTCAAATTTATTTATAGAAATTCAATGTATTGAATACTGAATAATTGATGTCAGATTTTGGATTTATGATGTATAAATTTGGGATGAAGGACCCCTATATTTGTGGCTAATATGAATTTTAACCATGTTAAACATTTTTATCATGTTAAAGGGTAAATTTGATAATTTATGTTAATAATAACATTATAAAGGAAATATAATGACCCTAAAAATGGTAAAATTTTATTTTAAAAAAGAAACAAGACCCTTAATAATTGAGGATCGAAAAAATGTTAGGTAATGCATAGTTGACCATATAAGTAACTCAAATAATATTTAAATCATTGAATGATACAAAGTGTCATTTTCTTTGTCTATAAGGTGTTATGTGTCTAGAAGGGGAAAAAATTATTTTACAAAGGAATGTAAATAAAAAAAATTATTTCAGTAAACAGATACTCATGTTAAAATTTTATATTTTACGTTTTGGGCAACATTAGTGAAATTATGAAATTGATATTGATTTATTTATCATGAATTTGTAGATATCACATTAATGATTTAATAAAAATATAATTTTTAATATCTCGTTTTATAGAAGAAAAATTAGAATATAAATACTAATTATAAATCAAAATTGTCATTCCTCATCTGGTTAATTTTAATTTAATTTTTTAGACACAAATAATTAATTTATTTTCTTATATATTGATTATGTCTAATTTATTTAATTGGGGAATAATTAATAAAATAATTTTTATTAAAATTATAATAAATATTTTAAGAAGAAAAAACACTTAATACTATATTACTGATTGAGAATATATCTACCATAATAATATAAGGTTATATTTATTGACCATTTGGATGGACATGTAATAGATTATGACATTTACAATATATTATTCAAAGAATTGTTAATGTTCCCGTAATCTTGTTTTTATAAATATAAAATTTTTAACGTAGGTATTTACCATTTATATATTTGAAAATAATTATTCTTATTATATATAATGTATAAAACATTATCATAATATTTTATTTTTAATTTTTTTTTTAAAAATAAGTATATTAAAAAATTAAAAAACTGATGTAGTAATTATTTTATTAATAGAAATTTCCAAAAATAGATATCAAAAATATTAAAATTAATATTATTTTAGAAAATTATTAAATAAAAATATATTTTTATTATTCATTTACTCAATGTATATAAAAAAAAATTTACATAGATAAAATATTATGTTCATATTTTGAAAAGACGATGAATTAAATAGTATCAAAATTTAAAATATTGATTGTTTACCAAAATAATTTTTGAGTAAATTATTTAAAAATAATAAAACATTAATAAAAACATATTATAATTATTTTATTATTTTAAATGATATATGATATTAATTTATGGTCTAATTTAACCAAATTAGTAGAAATTACACAATTTTAATATTAAACAATTTGTTCCCACAGTTAAAATTAAAAAATAATATCTAATGGTTAATTAAATTGATAATTCATAAATAGACATGAAAACCATCCAAAAAATAATTGCGGTTTTATATTAAAACAATATATTATCTCATATTATAAACTAATTAATTTTTTTCATTTTTATGGGTTTTTATTTTGTTATAAATTAATAATTTTTGAGTTTCTAAATGTTTCCCTCGCCTAAATTATAAAAGGGAACCTCCTCCCTCATTTATTCACAAATCAATAAGACTTCCTGATCATCTATACCAAAACTATTTACCTTCTCAAAATTTATTGTCATATTCTAGAGGGTATGGTCTTTTCAAAAGACCATCTCGAGTGCCTTGAAATGAAGATAGATATGCAATTCGTCGAAGAAGAGGTAATCTCATCTATCGATCTGTTTAAATGGTTTCTTATTAGACATACTCTTTATCAGTTGTTTCCATTATATATTAATATCTAAATTATAAATAATATCCTTATTTAATGTTAATTTCATTGGAAAAATATATTCCATCTTCAAATCTCGCTATGAATAATGAAATCACCATGCTTGCGTACGTACAACTTATCGTCTACACACCATGGTGTAATATATTTTCAAAACCGTCATACATTGATGGATATATTTTTTAATAATATATATATATATATTACTATATTATAACATGATATGTATTATGGAACAAAATATATTCCATCAACTTCAATACAATTTCATAATAATGGAAACAATATGGTTGATCGTGTGTGTGTACAACCTATCGTCTCCACGATGCGATGTTGATCATTCTACATGATCATAATTAAAGCACGATTATATAAATTTTTTGAATGAATAAATATTTTATATATTATACTAATATTATTCTATACATTATATAAATATATCTTAAAAAATATTACTTATCCGAAAAATCAAGCGAAAGAAAATAAAGAAGTTAATATCTGATAGATGAGAAATAATATTACAAAAAAATTGATAATAAAATGTTCCTATATAATTACTATATTTATATATAATTAAATGGAATGATTTAAATCATTATAAATTCATTTTTGATACATTCAATTGATAGCATAACCATGGTATGGGATAATTTTTCAATCTTTTTATTATTAGATATTTTTTATTCAAATGCATTTACTAGTGTGTATTTATCATCCACATCCATGATGAATAAATAAGTATTATGAAATATTCATTCCATAAATATATAATTATTGGATTTCAATTTTAAAAAATGGTGAAATTTTATTAAATAGTATATTTGGAATCATTTTTTTGTTTTTGGTATGTGGTAATTTTTTCCTTTTTTTTTAATGTAATAGTGAATTTTTTTTACCTTATATGGAATAAAAGGATTTTTATGCATTCATAACATATTATTTCCATGAAGCTTATATTAAAATATTTCCATGAAAAATTAAATTACATTCTTTTCTATTAATTTTTTTTGACATGTTGAGAAAATAATATGTTTTTTGATTAATAAAGGATATTATCCTCAATGGTTAATTTCTTGTGTTTTGTAAAAATTATTTTCTATCGAATATGTTATTCTAAAAATGGGGTTATGTTTTAATAACCAATACTACTATTATTATATTTTTATTATGAAGGAATGATATTTATGAAATCTATTTTTTAATATGTATTATGATGGAATAATGCCTAAGAAACAAATTTTATTCCCTTGGTTATCCCATGATAAATCAGTTTTGTTTTAGTGGACCACATATGTATTGTTTTCATTATTTGTTGGGTGGGACCAATATATACCTCTAATGTATTGGGTAATGACTTATATATCGTGAGATATACATTATTAAAGAGGAATATAGATCTAGTTTAGTAATACATGTAAATAATAAAATGTAAATACAGACCAATAATACAATCTAGGAATAACAAATATAACTGGTTTAATAATACAGGGATAGAACAAGGAGTGAACTCGATTTAGTAAAGTATTGTGTCTGAAATGATGGTATTGGAAATGGTCCTTGTCTAATGAGGAATTTATTTTCTTTACATATATTTTTTTTCCAATTTTTTATGTTTTTTACCAATTCTATGTTATCCTGGATAATATTTCTTTTAGATTTATGACATATGTTCTCAAAAAAATTATTTCATGACTCAATATTTTGAAATTTAATGTTTATTATAATGTTTTAACATTCTTATTTTTCATTTTTGTATGATATTATCCAAGATTACCCTTATTTATAATTTATTCTAACAATTTTTATATGATTTATTTATCATAGTTTATAAAAAAATGTTTTAGGTATGAAATCTGACAGGGAATAATTTTATGGGAGATGTGGATGATCCTTAAACAAGTTATTATAATGTGTTCCCATTTTCAAATGACAATAAAATAATATGGTATTTGGAGGTATTTTTGATCAATGGAATAAGTATTCCAAAAAATTAATGTAATACCCATCTGTGTCTAGCTTCGGTCTATACAAATGGTATTAGAGAGATGGCTTAGTCATACCTTGGAAACTAGGATGTGAAAACTGTAGTGATATCCCTAAATATATTTATAATGTATGTCTAGGTATGTCCTATGTATAAGTCTAATTTTATGTTATAGTCCTACAATTGTGGTAAAAATAATGAAAATACTATTATTAATCCAATGATATTAGTGATTTAATGTGCATTCCCATGATTATGTGGTTTTTACATTATGATTATTAATGCTAACACATTTAATTTATGGTTTTCTCAAATTGAAGCAAAGAAAGGGGAATCATGTAAATAGAGATAATTATGGACTTTGAAATAGTACACCACTTGAGAAACCAAATGAAATGGGATCTATATTGTGAAACGTCGTAATGATAAATATTCAAAAATCTCATAATATGACAAATAATATCATCATTGGTGAGTTTACAAGCCCACCTAAAAAGAGAAAGAAAAAATTTCAGGGAGAACAGAGATTATATGATGTTCATATTTCCTCATGTATATAATGTATGAAGAGGAATCATAGAGAATGATTCAAATGTACTAGTAGATTCATTAGTTTTGTAATATATTGGAATTATGAAAATTGATTCCCTATGGGAAAATCTCTGGAAGAGAATCAATATAGTCATATGAGCAGTATTTATGTTGCGGATGAAGAAGAGACTATGAAAAACATAAGGTATATTAAAAGAGCTATGTAATAAAATGATAAATAATCGTTAATGGTTTTAAAAAGTAGTTTAAAGAGTGTATTTTTATGAAAAATATTGTATTAAAAGTAATTTTATGGAATTATTGAATTAAAAAACCTCTATGTATTGTTACAATATTGTTTTCCTAATGTATTTAAAAGAATGTTTAATGGTACATGTTACCATGAAATGTGATTGGGGTAATAAGATTAAAAATACATTATTAAAGGAAGGATAACCCTTAATATGATCATAATCAAGAGATAACGATATTTCGAATGTGAATAAGTAATTGGATTGTACTGATTTCCATATAAATAATTGAGGATTAGTGGAAATTGGTTTATGCCGTCATATATGATGGTTACATCATTTTGGAATTAAAAATAAAGAAACATCCATGGTTTCAATATGGAAATATTTTAATTATATTTATTATAAAGATAATGAATGTTTACGGGGTTCAAATGTTTGAATTTGAAAAAAATAGATACAATATGATATATGGGACATAAATGTTAAGACGATTTATTTGACCACTTTCAAATGTTTTGGATTTTCAACATTAAGAAGGATTGTATGGTTATCCATTAATGAAATATAAAAATAAAACCATGGATAATGCTTCTTATATTAAAGTATAATCTCAATATAGTTGGACTTATGAATATTTATATCTTATGCTATCCTTTTTTTGTGATCAAGAAAGATATAATGAACTATCATTCTATTTGTGGATATTATGATCTACTAATGCATTAGGAATTAAATTGTCAACTATTATTCTTGGAATAAGTGATTAAGTAGGAATTAATCAAGGAACAGGGAAATTATTAGATTATACAAAATAAAGTATGTATTTATTTTAATTATTCAACTCTAGGGAAACCATCTTAATAAAAAAAATGATACCACAATACCTTCATTTTTTTAATAAAATTTCCCCTTAAATAATTCATGAATTTTGGATTTCAGATTGTTAAAATTCTCATAAACATGTAGTATATCACTGCCACTCAGAACATGACAGTTATATTTTCCCTCCATATCCATGCATTAACTTCCCACCTATGTTATCCTATGTTTAATCCTAGTGAGGAGTTACATTTGGGTAACTAGTTGGTATCTAACTTTCCTTTTTAAAAATCGTGTTTTAGAATATCTTTTTATGATGTGGGATTTTAGGAATAAAACATTAATGTATTAAACTATTAAAAACCCAATAATTTTTTAGGTAGAAAATAATTTTATGGGTGGATAATATGAAAACATAATATTTTATTTAGATATAGTTTTTTATATTTCATTGATGCCTTCTGTTGTATACAACACTAAGATAAAATTGTGCAATACGTCATACTGTCTGAGCCTACGATATAAACAATGATATGTGTGTCGAATATTATTTAAAATTTCTTGTTCTTTTGATATAATTAATTTCATCCTTGGGAGAGAATATTTAAACGATGAAATATTATTTCATTACCTTATAACCTAGTCACTACAATATTGGGTATTAACAGTATTATAGTTCTCCTAAAAAACTATTTTACTAAAAATAATATTGTTTATTATATAGTAAAATCAATATTGATGGATTTTATTAATGAAATATAAGTTCAAAATATTTCAAGTTAACTTTTAAATTCATCTTATATTTAATGTAGACATAATATAAGAAAAAAATAATATGTCACTGATAAACGAAGAATATTTTCAAAAAAATAGTTTTTTTCGCATTTTGATGGGACACCCATTTTAAATATAGTTATAGAAAATTTCAATATTTATTTCACAAAATAACCATCTTCTTTGAAATTTGAGTATCAAATCAACAATAGTTGAATTTTTGGTATTTTTCTACTAGTTTTTTTTCATATTTTTGGAAAAATAGTGAAATGAGAATTTTAATTAAAACTATATTTTGTGATAATTTGTTTAAAATGTAAAATTATGTTCGATATTAGTTTTAAATTATAAATAATTTATTTTCATCAAATTATAGATTTATAAATTGATTTTATTGATGAAATTATTATAAAATCACTTCCTATTTTAAAAGGTAATTTTCTAAATAAGTCTTTTTCATAAAATTTTACCAATTTTTTTTTAAATTTTATTATGAATCATATAATTATTGAATTTTAAAAAAAAATTCTGTCAAATTTTTATTTAGGATGTAAATATTTTTTTGATTGTCCCTTTTATATTTTTTCCAATATTAATAGTAACCATTGAAAATTTTGTTACCATGGTAAATGGTAGATTAGATATTTTTGGTTAAAAATAAAATTATAATGGCTATAAAATGACACTAAAATTTGGATAAATTTTAATTTATGAATTTCAAAATAACCTTAAAATATTAGGTTTTAAATTATTTCATGGAATATACTCATGTCCATGAAAATATCTAAAATAATATTTAAATCACAGAAATACATGTAGTGCCATTTTCATTATCGTTAATATCTAAAATTTATCGATATGTGGAAAAATTTTTATTAGGAATGAATATAAATTCAAATTTTTATCTTAATAAACATATCTTCAAGTTAAAAATTTATTTCTGACGTTTTGGGAATCATGGGTGGAATTATGATTTTATTATTATTTTATTTATTATAATTATAATGACATCACATTAATGATTTAATAAAAATATATTTATTTATATATTAATATACAAATTATTAATTATACTATAAATACAAAGAACAAAGATAATTTTTTTCACTTCTCAGGGAAATTTAGTTGCAATTTTTAAGAAATAAATATTTTCCCTCAGGGATTTTACATTGAAGATGAAGAAATTATTTAATTGTTTGACAATGAATAAAATATTAACTATTAAGATGATAATAAATATAAAAAGAGAAAAAAATTATTCATATACAATTTTTGGAGTATTTATCGACCATAATCATCTGTGTGAAGATTTATTATCATTTTGGATCCACGTGGAATATAAGATGACATTTTCAATATTTTATCTGATGTAATGTTAATGTTTTCATAATCATGTTTTAATAAATATATCATTTTTCAGGTAGGATTTTTCAGAAGGTAAAAATGACAATAAGTATTATTGTGTAATATAATAAATTTATCTTCATCATTGTGTTTTATTTTTAATACTTACCCCTCGAATAAGTACCATAAATAATTAGACATAACTGATATAGTATTTATTTTATAAATATAAATATCAAATAAATGTTATTACAATTAATTTATTCGGAAACTCTATTAAGTTAATTAATCTTATGCAATAATATATTATAAATATTATGTGGCTTTAAATGTAATATTGTAATCATTTACAGTCTAATTCAGTTCATATGAGTAGAAATTACACTAATTTTGTCACGACCCATCCCCCAGGGCCTCTGTTGTAACTACCCCAAGTGCTCCTTCTATAGGCCATGGGCTACCGACAAGCACCAAAGGTGTAAATCCCTATAAATGGGATGGAATTTCCTTTATAAAATGTAAACTCACACTACAAGAGAACAAGCGGAAGAAAATACTACGTAAAATAGTATAACAAGTGTGCTAAAATTACAAAGGGGACGAAAATACAAGCCCAACAGAAAGGTATAGCTACAACTGAAAGAAATGTAAAACAGAAAAGACAATAGCTAAATGGTGAAGTAGCTCCTCGAACGTCCTCTGGGTTCCAACCTGAATGGTAACTACAGATGTCCCCCTCACCACTTCGAGTCTATCAGCCCGCTCCGTGTGTCGTCACGCCGAGTTTCCACCTCTGGGTACCATCTAGTCCCCATACACTCTACCTCAGTCAGCATTGTTTGTCCTCTGTACCCATCACAACGAGGTGCGGGCATTGCCCGTGCAGAGGTGAGTATAACGATACTCAGTATGGACCCCGAGACCCTCACGGTCTCACTAAAATCCAACAAGGATAAACCATAAGGAAAGATATCAACAGATAATCCTTACTTAGAGATTTGCCGATACATATACATATGTTATCAAGTAACCCATCTCAATCATGAGGAAAACACAAAGGTCATTGAATCAGCAAAAAACGTGATTTTTAGTCACTTTATTGAAACCATGGCTGTTAGAGAACTCCTCCTCTGTCGAGTATAGTGATCATGTCACGACTCCGAGGTGGTACTCACTAACCTTAAACTGCTGAGGTACTCCTCCTGTCAAGTACCATGGGTCGGCCACCTCACAAAGTAGTGCTCCCCTTCCATGGGTCTCCCACCTCACAAAGTAGTGCTCCCCCTCATAGCCTCTAGAGGTACTCCTCCTGTCGAGTATCATGGGTATCCCACCTCACAAAGTAATACTCCTCCGCCACGGGTCTGCCACCCCAACACAGTATTGCTCCCCACTATTCTATTCAAGTCACTTCGAAATGAATCGGAAAAGTAGTCATCATATTTCAGACAACTACTAGGTCTCCGCACTCTGAATGCTCGTTTCCGGGAGGATCAGCTCCACGATTTACTAGTAGATACTCCAAGTATCTCAATCTTCCATGAAGAAATATCACAAGGGACCTCATCGTCATAGGGGTCTCAAAGCCATAGTCGGCGCGTCAATCGGACACCCGGTATGTGAGTTATTAGCCTTTTAGTCCCGGGGGCCCGGTTGGATTCGAGTACGAACCAACCCGATCGTAACTCAATTGTACCCTGAACTCCCATGGGGTATAATAAAAGTAACTGGTTCTCCACGAGTTTGCTGATGCCACTGACGGTTCATCAAACAGACGTCCAGTCTGAGAGTTATTGGCTTTTCCGTTCCCGGGGCCCGGTTGGTTTATAAGCTAAACCAACCTGACTATACTTCAACTACATCCAAACTTCCTGTGGAGTATGCCAAAAAATTGTCACATCAAGAGGAATCCATTGTAGTCTACGAGACATCAATTGGACAATCGGTCCTCAAGTTATAAGCACTTCAGTTCTGTGGGCCCAGTTGGTTTCAGGTTCGAACCAACCCGGTCATAACCAAACTTCCCTAAAACCTGGAGTATAATATACCAAAATGACCGTCTCGATCCAATGAATCCTACGCAACATACGGTTCATCGATCGGTGGTTCGTAGCTCAGGTTTTGGGCATTTACCCGAAGACGTTCCTAAAATAGGGGGTCTGGGTCCAGTCCACCCGGCCAAACACCCCCTGGGTCGGCACGAATCAGGGCGACCCAACTCGTGTCCAGGTCCGTCCCGGTTGGGCGCGGCCCGGTATGACTGGCGCGGCCCGGCCCGTGGCCGGCTACAGCTTGGCCAAGCGAAGGTTGCGGCATACCCAGCTGGCGTGACATTAAGCCACACCTCCCTGTTTCCTGAAAGGCAAGGCTGTTCCGGTTCATTCTGCCAATGCGGCTCAGCCATGGTGGTTTGCTCCGGCGGCATGCCGCTACCACCTTTCGCTGGCACGGTGGTACCTCCACCGTCCGCGGACCACATGACGCGCTCCAGTTATCTTTTTTGCCCACTGTCTGCTCCAGCAGCACTCCCGGATCCAGCTCTTCATTGCAATAACTTCAAATTTCCATTGCGGCCCTATTTCGTCGACTACACAGCAACCGCGTATCAAGAAAATGTTGGCAGTGGGACCGGACTGGTTCATTAATCCATACCCAACAAGTTGGTAGTTCGGGTAATCACCCAACAGGAGAAACTTCCAAGTTCGATGGTATAAAACTCATATATAAAATATTCAAAATAACCCCCTTCCTTGATTAAGATGTTTCATATCGTCGAGCCGCGGAAGGAGGCAAGCGTCACAATAGAATGGCATTGTAGAAGAACAGTGTCAACCCCATTGACATCAGAGGAAGAAAGAACGTTTACATTGGCGTCGGTCTCCGCAGTCAGCATCTTCACCCTTGAAGAGGAGGAAGAGAAGAATAGATGGTCATTCATCGTCAAGAGAGAACATTCTTCGTCGCAGGGGGAACACTCCCTTTCTAACTCTTCAAGGATTTCCCCAGAACAATATTTTCCAATAAAAATTAAAATAAGTATTTCCCTTATTTTAAAAAACATTCCAAGATTTCAAATTAATTCAAAAACTCTTTAATTAATGAATTGAATAGCTTTTTAATTAATTAAGATGGGTTGGAAAATTAATTGGAGTGAGGGAGATGGAAGGTAAAAAAAATTTCAGTTAAATGAGGTGGAGTTAAAGAGAGTTATGAATTAAATACAAGGGGAGTTAAAGGGGAGGTGAATGGTTGGGGTTTCATGCAGGCCCCACCACCCTTAGTCATACCCTCCCATGGGAAATTAGGTGGGGTGTGAACTTCCATATGGAGGAATTAACTTCCACATAAAATAAATTGTAACAGAATAGTTTATTTAAGTCTTATCAAATCCCCAATATTTAACTACCACAAAAGAAAAAACACAACTGCTCTTAAGGTCCCCTTAAGAAATTGTCGGCGTTACGAGTTCATCGGTGTCCTCAGATTTCAATTCTGAGCATCGATTCAAATGATAGAAAACATGCTCGTAAATTTACTTAACGTACCCTAACAAAACATTGGAAATTGATTCCGGGCACATTGGGCCTCAGAATCAGGCGCCCTCAAAAGCCACAGACTTGTAAAATTCCACAGAATCAAGAAAAAAAACATTCCATGAAAATTCCAGGTCTTTACATTACTCCCACCTTAGAAATTTATGTCCTCATAAAGCTACATAAAACACTAGGTAAACTACAGGTGTGAGAATGCATCTGATCCTCTTTCTCCCTCGTGCTCACCTGGAGGAGCATGTGACGGAAATTAATGTGCACTAGAGGAATAGATCTTCCATGCAGGACACGTTCTTGTCTATCCTCATTCTCTACTAGAACCTCCATGAATGTCGCCTTGTCCTCGATGTCCACCTCCCTGTGATCGATGATGTGGGACAGATCATGCATGCATATCCTTAGTTGAGATACATGGAAGACATCGTGCACAAAGTGCAATTGAGGTGGAAGGGCCAGCTGGTAAGCCACATTGCCTACTCTACTGAGGACCTAGTAGGGTCCGAAGAATATTGGAGATAACTTTCCGCCCTGGCCAAATCTCCGTAGACCTCTTCAAGTTGAGACCCATAGGAAAACGTGGTCGCCATCCTCGAACTCTAGTTGTCATTGTCTCTTATTGGCATTGGACTACTGACTACTCTGTGTAGTCTTCATCCGCTCCTAAATGATCTGCGCCTTCTCTGGTAGCCTCAAAATGAGCTCATTGGTCAACCTCTTCCTCAACTCCTGAAAATCGCTACTCGAATCTCTCTGACCACACGAAGAGTTTTCCCCCTTATTCATCAAATCTAAAAGCAGTGCAACAATTCTGGTGAAGTCTGGAAAAATTCAATTTTTATCCAACCCATGAGTGATCGACTGCACCCACTTATGCATGATTCCATCCTATGTTTCATGGGGTTTCCTCTTCTATGACCAAGTAAAAATCATCCCAACGTTGTAGGTAAACCACAACCTCTTTTCCTAATACGGTTAATCTTTGTATGAACTGTGGTTGCCCAGTCCATACCCAAACTAACATCGTAAGGCCTCGACGCTTCCACCAAGAGGTTACAACCGAAACTCTCACCTTAAGGGTCAGATCACACCATCGGCGTAAGCATGATTATCATGTCACCTCTCAAAGGTATCTCTAGTCGTGAGGGTCAAGTCAACAGCTTAAATGGAAACTCTAGGTCTGGGACATGATTCTTGGAAGGAAGGAATGATTCATAACAATGTCTATTGTTACGGATGATAGTAGTATACATAGACCATACCTCAAATCATTCCTAGAGCCCTAGGTCACACTCCACGATCGCATGCAGCTACTCTCTTCCCCTTCCCTCATGCTCCCTATGCCTGGCAGGGACTACCAAGGTGGGTGGTTGTAACATGTTGAAATGTATATCACCACATGCTCCCCTCCTAGATCTACTTCCACGGATGCTGCTCTGCAGGTTCATCTGTCCTTAAGACTTCCTATTCTTAAAACATTTTACATTCCCTAGTCATTGAGACTGGTGTCAGTTCCCTGCTTTCCAACTGCTACCATTCATTAGCTGTATCCATTATTCCAAAGAACATTCAATGAAAAAGGTTCTCTCTAGCACCCTAACATAAGTAGGAATTCATAAAGACAACTTTTTGTATAATATGTTCTTTAAACACACCTCGCTCTGAGGTCCAAGATCTAAATCACTGATCGTATCATAGTCATCAAGTACCAGGAACAATCGGTATGCCTCGATGAAAACTCATCTACCGAAATGTCATCCTACCAAAGCTGTATAAGCTCTAAAAAACTCATAGCCTCCTCCTCAATCTAGTTATTAGCCACCTGTGAGTCGTGCTCACCTTGAAACCTAAGGGGTATCTAATTCTGAAATACGTGTAAGGCACTATGCCAACATGTTTCATCTACTGTTACCGCCGGTAGAAACTGTAGACCAACAGGTAGTGATATATATGGGAAACTACTCGATGGTACTATCTCAGGAATCAGTCCACGTACCGAAGCCTCATCACTATGCATACCAACCTCATTGTCACTCACTGGGAAACACCATTAGATAAGATCTCTATCTCCACTAATAGTGTCTGAACTAGGTGTAGAACTCTTGAAATCGCTTCCAGCTAGTCCACTATGGCTTGTGAATCTACCTCACCTCATTAACTCGGAGGCCTCTGCTATTGGAACTCGTGCAACGCGCTCTGTCAGCGTGCACCGTCCACTAGTACGGCTGGTGGCATATGCTGCCTAATGGGTGGTGGTGCTCCTGGTACAACACCTGAAGGTGCCAACATAGAAAGAGGTCCCTTCACCGGAGCCTCATCGCTTGATGGGCCGTCATAATGTATTCTATTGGAACTCCAACTGACTATCTGCATGGAGGCATCCTGAATAGATGTGACACTTTCAAATGATTTAAACCTGGTGAGTTGACCTAGTTGAGCTGACTTAAAGAAACTTTTGAAAACACTCACGTAATCAGTGTTTTCGTGCACTATGTCAGAAATCAGAATTCAGGGTCCTGATGTATGGATACGTTGGCTGGCACACCAACACTGGACTCCCTGAACTGAAAACTACACTCGGTACCCTTACCACTATTGCTTCACAGAAAGGAAATATCAGAGTCATATGTTCTGCGGTAGAACTGACAACTATGATACCAATTTTTCACACCCCATCCCCCGTAGCCCATGTCATAACTACCCCAAGCATGCCTTTCATTGGCCAGGGGATGGAGACTATCACAAAAGGCATAAATCCCTATAACTGGGAAGGCATTGAATTTGTAAAATGTAAACTCAGACAACCAGAGAACAAGAGGAAGAAAAAAAATTGTAATGCAATATAACAAGTGTGAAAAAAGTACAAAGGGGCCGTAAATATAAGCCAAACAAAAAGATACAGCTACAACTAAAAGAAAAGTACAACTGAAAAGACAACAACTGAATGGTGAAGCAGCTTCTAGATCATCCTCCAAGTTCCAACCTAAAGGGTAGGTTCAGATGTCCTCCTTAGCACTCTATGTCTATCTGTCCACTCCATGTGCCATCACGCCGATTGTCCACCTCCGGGTATCGTCCATTCCTCGTACACTCTACCTCAGTCAACGTTGTCCATCGTCTACATCCAACACAATGAGGTGAGAGCATAGCCCATGCAGGGGTGAGTATAACGATACTCAGTAGTGACCCTGAGACCCTAAATGTCTCATTAAAATCCAACAAGGATAAACCAGCAGGAAAGATCTCAACAGATAACCTTTACATAGGTTTATTCCCATACATATACCTAAGTTATCAAGTAACCCGTCACAATCATAATGAACACACAAAGGTCATTGACTCGGCTCAAACCAATATTTTTATTCATGATATCAAACCACGACTGGTGGAGAAATCAACCTATATCAAGTACAGTGATCATGTCGCGACTCCGAGGTTCTACTCACTATCCTTTGACTACTGAGGTACTCCTCCTGTCGAGTACCACATGTCGGACACCTCACAATGTAGTGCTCCCCCGCCATGGGTCTACCACCTCACATAGTAGTGCTCCCCCTCATAGCCTTCATAGGTACTCCTCCTGTCGAGTACAGTGGGTCTGCCACATCAAATAGTAGTGATCCTCCGCCATGGGTCTACCACCCCAACATATTAGTGCTCCCCACTGGTCTATTAATGTCACTCTGAATCACATCGGACAAGCAGTCATCAGGTTTCATACATCTACTAGGTCTATACACTCTAAATGCTCATCTATAGGAGGATCCACTCCATGAGATACTAGTCAATACTCCATGTATCTCAATGTTTCATCAAGAAATATCACAAATTAGATACTTGTAATAGGGTTATCAATGAAACAGGTGACACGTCAATCAGAAGCTCGGTCTGTGAGTTATTAGACTTTTAGTCCTGGGGGCACTGTTGGTTTTGTGTACGAACCAAGATGACCATAACTAAATTGTACCCCGAACTCCCATGGGTTATACTCAAAGGAAACGTTTATCAATGAGTTTACCAACTCCTATGACGGTTCATCAAACAGAAGTCCAGTCTGAGAGTTATTGGTTTTTTCGTTCCAGGGGTCCGATTGGTTTATAAGCTAAACCAACCAGACCGTACTCCAACTGCATCCAAACCTCATGTGTAGTATTCCAAATGAACCGTCTCATCAAGAGGAATCCAAAATTGTTGATGGAACGTCAATTGGATGTCCAGTACTCATGTTATAAGCGTTTCCGCTCTGAGGGCCCGGTTGGTTTCGGGTTTGAACCAACTCGGACATACCCAATCTTCGTCGAAACATTAATTGAAATGTAATGAAATGACCATCTCAATAAAAGGAATCCTACTAAACTGAAAGTGCATTGATTGGAGGTTCGTAGCTCATCTTATGGGCGTTTAACCGATAATGGTCCGAAAATAGGGGATCTCGGCCTGATCCGAACCGGACGAACACCCCCTGGGTCGGCCCGAATCGGGTCGACCAGACTTGGGTCCGGGTCTGACCCAGTTCGGCGTGGCCCGTCCTGGCTGGCGTGGCCTGGCCCGGCTAGCGTGGCCTGGCCCAGCTGGGCGCGGCAAGGCCCGCGGCTAGACCAGCTTGGCCAAGCGGAGGGCGCGGCCATCCCAGCTGGCGCAGAATCATGTTGCACCTCCCTGTTTCTGGACACTCAAGGACTTTTTGGTTATTTGCACCATCGCGGCTCAACAGCGGCAGTATGCTCCGGCGGCATGCTGCCACCGCCTTCCGTGGACCACTGGACGCACTGCGGTGGTCCGTTTTTCCTACCATATATGCCAGTGGCACTCCTGAGACCTCCTCTTCAATGTGATGGCTTCAAATTTCTATTGCAATGTCATTTCATCATCACCACGCAAACCGTGCCTCAATAACAAGTTGGTGGTGGGTTCGAAATTTTTCGTTAATCTGTACCCACCACGTTAGTAGTTTGATTAATCACCTTATGGAATAAACTTCCAAGTTCGAGTGTTTAAAACTTATATATAAAATATACAAAACAACCCCTTACCTCGATTATGATGTTTCACATCGTTGAGCAATGGAAAGACGCAAGCGTCGCCATAGAATGGCGTCGCGGAAGATTGGTGTTGATCCCATCGACATCAGAGGAAGAAAGAACGTTGTCACTGGCGTCGATCTCCATGGTCGACATCTTCTCCCTTGATGCAGAGTAAGAGAAGAGTAGATGATCATTCTTCGTTGAGAGATAACGTTCATCGTCGAGAGAGGAAAACTCTCTTTCTAACTCCTCAAGTATTTCCCCATCACAAGATTTTCCAAAGAAAATTAAAATAGGGCATTCCCTTATTTTAATAAACATTACAAGCATTAAAATTAATTTAAAATCTATAATTAATTAAATGAAGAGTTATTTAATTAACTGAGATGGGATGGAAAATTAATTGGAGTGAGGGAGATGGAAGGTGAAGGGTTGTTCAATTAAATGAGGTGGAGTTAAAGATAGTAAAGAATTAAATACAAGGGGATTTAAATGAGAGGTGAAGGATTGGGGTTTTATGCAGGCCCCACCACCCTTAGTCATACCCTCCCATGGGAAATTAGGTGGGGTGTGGCCCCACCTCTATCTTCGTTATGGAGGAAATAACTTCCACTTAAAATAAATTTTATCACCACTATATAGTTTTTTCTTATCAAATTCCTAAAATTTAACTACCACAAATGAAAAAACACAACTACGCTAAAGGTCCCCTTAAACAATTACTAGCACTGGAAGTTCATTTGTGTCCTCAGATTTGAATTCCGAGCACCGGTTCAAAAGATAGAAAAACCCGCTCGTACATTTACTGAACGTACCTGAACAAAACTTCGTAAATTTATTCCAGGCACACCGGGCCTTGGAATCATTTGTCGTCAGAATCCACAGACTCGTAAAATTCCAAATAATGATGAAATAATTTTTCCTTGAAAATTCCATCCCTTTACAAATTTAATATTGAATAATTTGATAACTTAATTAAATTTTAAATCTAATAAATATGGGTAAATTGAGATTATACGGTTTTAATTGACATAAAAAAATTCCTAAAAATAATTAGTTGAAGAAATTACATCCTTATATCATCCCATATTAGAATTGAAAATATTATCTAGGTTTTTGGAAGTAAGTTTTTATTATAAATTATAATTTTTTCCTTCCAGATGTGACCCTCACATTAATTATAAATTAAAACAACCTCCCTAATTTATTCTCAACTAATTAAACCATCAATATCTTCCATCCCATTCTAATATCCATTCTAAACAACATTAGTCATATTTTAGAGGTTCTGGTATTGTAAAAATAAAAATACTAGTTCATTGAATAGAATATATAGGGGGAGCCTGTTAATGAAGAGGTAATCTCATATATTGATTCATTCAAAATGTTTCTTCTTATACATACCCTTAATTCGTTATTTTTATTATAAAATAACTACTCTAGTATAAATTATATAATTATGTTTTTTAATATATCTTAATATTCCAATTCTACCTTCAATCCATTCAATTAATAACAAAATCGACCTATGTGCATACATATGGCTTACTGTCTCCACACCATTGTGTAATCTATTTTTCTACACCATCATACTTGAATGGATAAAATATTTGAAATAATATCTTTATATTATTATTAATATTTGATATGGATTCTAAATATATATATATAATCAACTTCAAAACTATATCTCAATTTTTGAATGTTATTGTCACTCATGCGTATGTGTGGCCTACCATATCCACAAAGTGATTTTTCATTGTAAATGATATTAATTAAATAATTATTATATTAATTTTTTCAATGAATAAATATGATATATATTATACTAATATCATTCTTTATATTATATAACTATAACCTATTAAAATGAACTTATTTGAAAAAGCATGACTATGAAAATGATAAATTTAATACCCAATGGATATGTATTATTGTTGTTATCAAAATAATAATATTATAACCATATATGATGACTATGATTCTATACTAAGTCATTAAAAATATTTAAACCATAGTAACAGAGGTTTAGATACATATGTTGAATATTGGACCTAAGGTAAGAGATAATTTTGCAATCTCATTGTTACCTAATATTGTTTACAAACAAGTATTTGATGGGGGATATTTATCAACCACATATAGGATTCCAAAATAAGTTTTCCAAAAAAATAATTCTATCCTATTAGTTTATTTAATATCAATTTTTTTCAATAGTGATTTTATTATATGGTATGAAAGGAATATTTTGTCATCTTCTTTATGAGGAACTTTTTAGCATTTCCGAAAAATGTATCTAAAGTGTTTTTTTACATTTAAATAATTTAAGGGTTATATCAGTTTTATAATTCCATATTTCCATGAACCGTCCTTTATAATATTTCATGTTTATTATTAATTAAATTATTTTAATTTAAATTTTTATGACATTTTTAGAAAAATACCCTTTTTAATAAGAATAGATTTTATCATGAAGAATAAATATCAAATGTATTATATAAATTATTTTAAATCGAAGTTGATATACTCTAAATGGATATATGTTTCTATACCCATTTTTACAATAGATTGGTTGTTTTTATGAAGGAATTCTATTTATGAAATCTATTTGTTTTCTATAGATTAGGATAGAATGATTTTTATGAACCCCTTATAATTCCTTGGGTTATGTTATGACAAATGATTTATGAATTTTTGTAACACATATTTAGGTTTGTATTATATGATCGGTGGTACCTATATCTCCCTTTAATGAATTAGGTAAATATTTTTATGTCAAGAGATTGAAATGACTAGAATGAAACTTAATTTGGGTTCAGTAATACAGGTCTACAATGAAATGAAAATCATGTTCAATAATATTGGGTTGGAATGAAAATTACTTCTGGTTCAATAATACAGTGGTCGAATGAAGAGTGAACATGGTTCAGTGATTGAATTTTTATGATATGATGGTCCTTTCAATGATCCTTTGATAATATGGAAATGAAATTATATAATTATGTGTTTTCAAAAATTATTGTAATGTCCCAAATATTTGGTATAATTTTTTTTAAAATTATATGGAATTATTACGAGACCCTGAAATTAGACGATGCATGATTCTGAGGTCCGAAATTCCTATAACGATCCATTGATGTTTTGTATTCATTAATTACCATGCATAATAAGTTTTCCGAAATAAGTGGAATAACTCATAAACAATAACATAGATAAGAAATCTGAGGGTATCGTTTTGTTTAGAAAAGAGGATTTACGATAGGTGTGACTAATGTTTGGTCAGTGTGGGCCTCCTATGAGGAAAACAAAAAATGTCATAATTGTAAATAACAAAATTACAAAATTAATTTTATTTTTCAAATGTTTATAACTCACAAAAGGTAGCTCAGATTGAGAATCTAATACCACCGCTGAACTCATGAGGGAATTCTTTATTAATTAAGATACTAAAATTGGTCATCCCGGGCCACAAGTGAATGTTAGTTTTTTTCCATAAATAAAATAATTAAGTGACAATAATTTTATTGCAAAATCCATAATTTTTAAACAGAAACTTAGATTGTAAATATGAGAGTACCAATGGATTCGTTGGGCGTGATTCATTAAGAGAGAGCCTAACCATGAGTGGCGTGAGTCGAGAGTGGCTATTAATAATTTTCCGAACATTTTTTACGGTACGTTCAGGAAATGTATGAGCTGCTTTATGTAACTTTTGAACCGGTACTCGGAATTGAGATATGAGGACACCATTGAACTCGCATCGTCGATATTCGTTAAGGAGACCATCACCTTGACCAAAGTGGGTCGAGGGTGGAAGATAGTTTTTCAGAATTTCTTGGTAGAGTTAAATGAATAAAAATAAAATAAAGAACAAATTTTATTTTATTTTTGAAAACATCTCAATTGATGTTTAGTGGTGGGGACAACCCGAAAAAAAAACCCACAATTTAAAATAAAATGTGGTGACAACATGAACCTTGACCTCCCACTTTAATGGAAGATAACTCTTGGTTTTCTTCTGATTGATGTGCCACCTCAATTAGTTTTTTTATTAAACATATTAGGTAATTCACCATTTTTTTCAAGGATTGTCGGAAAAAGGGATAGGTTTGGAGAACATGGAAGGATATTCTTCAACTAATAACTTCCACTACAATGAAGAGAATCTTTCAGAATTGAAAAATGAAGAACAGATTTGGAGGGTCTTGTGGGAGGGTCAAATGTCGACGTCCTCTTAAATGAATTCACCTTCTTACCTGCGTTGTCTCCAAGAAATGAGGTAGGGGTTTTTATATTTTTTGATTTTGTTTTATTGATTCTTCATATCATAAATTAATGATGACGATGGCCAAATTAACATGCCCACCATCCTGCTCATGAACCGTCCTCCCCTTTCTTTTTATTCTTCCAGCATTCTTTGTGCCTTCATCAACAGCTAAAATTTATTGGTACTGGAAACTCAGTGTTTTTCTGAGCGCGAAATTTGGATGTGAATCCCTCGATTCTAGGATCACAAAAATATGATCGTTTTATTTGTTGGGCTTCGAACGAAGCTTCAGGGGCTCATGGAAAGAGGCATCCAAATATTTATTGGCACTGGAAGCACATTATTCTTTTGAGTGTGACATATGAACAAGGATCCCTCGACCCGAGTATCAATAATATGAGATCATTATTTTTTTTAGAATGAATATGTGGTGGCCCACCTAAGGTGCGACGTGGCGGTGTGATTTCAAGTGCTTGTTTAGGGCATGACACTATGTGAGGTAGACGGTGCGACGTGTGGTGGAGGAGGATTGTCGGGAGGCAACCTCCAGTTGGGGCAGTAGTCTGTAAAAACCATGGCTTGTGTTGTCAGAGGAAGTGGTGGCAATCTGCCCATGCGGAAGAAAAAAAATGGAGAATGAAGATGGAATTAGATTAGATAGATAAACATAAATATGTTGATAGATATATTAAAATTGAATATAATGTTCTTATTAAGTGGGATGCACGCTGAAGTTAAAAAAAATGGGAGATACAATGTAATACATGGAAGGTTTAACACAAAATATTAATATTAATATTAAAATATAATTATTTTAATTTTTGATGGGAAAATCGTGTTTTGACCTAACTTCTTCATGGGACCTCGGTTTCACAAGTCGTCAGTAGTAGTACGACCCTGACTTTGAGATTTAAATTATGAGTCCAATATTGGATTCCTTTTTTGGGTTTTTGGACCAGGTAACCAAATAGGTAAAATAATAATAATATATTATTAATATTAAAACTTAGACCATCCATTACTACTACGTGTGATGTCCGAATGACTTTCCATAAGTGGCCATGTGATCCTAACATTAAGATGGTAGATTTATCCCAAATGTTGAATATTAAATTCTGTTTCATGGATTGGGTCAACGAAGAACCAAATAATAATATTGTCATTATTATTACGAGATCTTCGATTCGACATATCTCCCTCACACAATGTTGAAATGACGAACCGTCTGAGACACCATAATATATTGATTGAGATGGTCCTCTTGGTATACCCCACTAGAGTTTTAGATAATTTTGGGGTAGGGTTCGGTCAGATTGAGTAAAAATACAACCGGGCCCTTAGAACTAAAAGGCTGATAACATGCAGACTGGGCGTCTGATTGACGCAGAGACTATTTCATTGAGACCCCTATGAAATGGTGGTCAATTGAGATTCTTCTTCAGGGGACTTCGTGGAAGATGGAGTCTCAACTAGTGTCATGGGTAGAAGACCCTCCCGGAGAAGAGAAATCCTAGTGTGGGAACCTAGTATCTTGATGTGATGAGAAGAGTGACTAGCAATCCTGTTGGGTCAGCTCATAGCGATCCTATGTGGGTATGCTCCTCGGGATCATGTGTGGGTCAGCTCTTAGAAATACTGTGTGGGTCATCTCCAAGTGATCCTATGTAAGTCAAATCCTAGTGATCATGTGTGGGTCAGCTCTTAGTGATCCTGTGTGGGTCATCACCTAGTGATCTTTTGAGGGTCAGCTCCTAACAATCCTGTGAGGGTTAGCTCCTAGTGATCCAGTGCGGGTCAGCTTCTAGCGATCATGTGGGGGACCTCCCCTAGTGATCATGTGTTGGTCATCTCCTAGTGATCCTAGGAGGTTCCTCTCCTAGTAATCCTATGTGGGTCACCTCCTAGCAATCTTTTGTCGATCAGATGAAAGTTGTGGCATATTTTTTTATCATGATGCCTCACATGTTTGAAATTGAAAACTTCTCCGAGATGAAAAAAGTCTTATGCCGACAGGAGGAGGGAGAACATGTGTTCCTACAAGTCTCATCGCGATGACATTTATGTAGATTTGGCTATGGGGGAATGTTATCACCTCAGTATATCAGTCCTTTTCTGATCCTTCGGAGGGTATGCGAGGTTCCGTACTACTTGTCTCTTCCACAATAGTTTGAGAGGGAGTGCGGCGTCTTCCATGTATTCCAACAGAGGTGATACGTGCACGACCCCTCTCACATTATCGAACATGTCGACTAGGACTTAAACGATGAGGCATCTTTTACGAAGGTTCCATTAGAGATTGAGGATCGACATGATAGAGTCTTTTATGGGAGATTGATACCATTGGTGTGTGTATGTTTGTATAACATTATCCTCAGGAGGGCACATGGGGGCAGGAGGCTCAGATTCATGCTCAGTACCCTCTGTTGAATTGTTTTTACATTGTTTTGGCTTTCTAGGACGTAAATCCCTAAGGTGGGGCGAATGTAATGTCCCATAAATACCGTATATTTTTTAAATTATAATGAATTTTTTTGAGAGCACAAAATATGACGCTGTGCGATTCCGAGGACCAGAACACCCGGAATTATCTGTCAAAGTTTTCATACGCTTTAATTAGCAAACGTAAGTAGTTTTCCTGAAAAAGTGTAATCAATCTTAAACAGTAACTCGAATCTGAAATCTGAGGGAACTGTTGCATTCAGAATGGCGAGATTACCCTAGGCGCCACTTAAGATTGATCGGTGTGAGCCTATTGTAAGAAAACACAAAATGGAATAATCGTAAATAAAATAATTAAATAAATGTTTTTATTTTTCAAATGCTTATAAATCAAAAACAGTAGATCATATTAAAATATGACACCACCATAGAACTCTTGAGGTCATTCTTTCTTTATGCTGATACTAACATTGGTCTGATCAGGCCACTAGTGAATGTTAGTTTTTTGGCCGTAAATAAAATAATTAAGTGAAAATTATTTTATTGTAAAATCCATGACTTTTAAACAGTAACTCAGATAAGAAATCCAAGAGTACCAATGTGTTCATTGGTGGTTTTATCACTTGGGAAGAGCCCAACCATGAATAGCACCAATCAAGAGTGGCTGTTAATAATTTTTTGAATTTTTTTCAAGTACGTTCATGAAACACATGAGCGACATTTTGTAACTTTTTAATTGGTACTCAAAATTGAAAAATGAGGAGACCTTTGAACTCACAAAACCAATATTCACATAATGAGACCTTCACTATGACTGTAGTGGGTCTAGGGTGGATGTTAGTTTTTCATATTTTAAATGTAGTGACAAAAGAATAAAAATAAAATAATGAACAACTTTTATTTTATATTTATAAACATCACATTTGTTGTTTAGTGGTGGAGACCACCATAAATAAAAACCCCCAATTTAAACTCAATGGTGGGAACTACCCAACCCATGAACTCTCCCTTTAATGGGAGATAACTCATGGTTTTCCTCCCATTAATCTTCCAACTTAGTTAGATTATTTAATAATAATATTTGGAACTTCACCATTTGATTGAAGGATTTTTGGCCAAAATGAGAGCTCTGGAAAACATGGAAGGAGATTATTCAATGAAGAACATAAACTACTACAAAGAGCAACATACATAATCAAAGAATGAGGAACGAACTTGGAGCGTCTTGTGGGAGTGACGAACTCTGACGTCCTCTTCAACAACTTTGACTTCTTCCCCGCATTTTCTCCACGAAACGAGGTAGGGGTTTTCATATTTGTTTCAAATTCTTATACAGATTGTTAAAATCTTAAATTCATGTAAACAATGTCCAAAAGATCATGGATATTGTCCCGTAGATAAAACATGCTCCCCATTATTTTTTTTCACGTTCTATTATGAATTCAGAAACACCTAATATTCATTGGCGCCGGAAACATGATGTTTGGTAGAGAGAGATATATAGACGTAAGTCCCTCGACCTAAGAATCCAAAATATGCAAGCGTTTATTTTTTTAGGCTCGGAACAAAACAGCAATGGCTCAATGAATGATGCGGCCAAATATTTATTGGCTCTATGAACACAATATTCTATTGAGTGTGACATATGGACATGGATCCCTTGACCCATGGTTCGCGAATATGTGATAATTATATTTTTTGGGTTTAGAATGAAGATGTGGCGGCCCACAGAAGGTGAAACGTGGTGGGGTTATTTCGTGTGTGTGTTCTGGGTGTGGCTCTGGGTGAGGTAGACGGTGTGATGTGTAGTGGTGAAGGATAGCTGGGAGGCCAGGTCTAGGCGGTGCGACAGCCTGGAGGCGTCATGGCTTGCGTAGCCGGAGGTGGTGGCGGTGGTCTGGCCGTGCGGAAGAAAGAAAAATATGGAATAAAGATAAGATTGTATTGGATAGATAAACAAAATATTTTGATGAATATATTAAAAATGAATATAATGTTTCAATTAAGGGGGATGCACGCACATGTTGAAAAATGGGAGATGCAATGTAATACATTGAAGGGCTAAAAAAATATTAATAATAATATTAAAATATTATTATTTTAATTTTTTTTGGGAAAATCATGTTTTCACCGTAACTTCTTCGTCCGACCTCGGTTTCACAGGCCATCAGTGGCAATATGACCCTGACATCAAGACCTATATAAAGAGTCAAATATTGGATGTCTTTTTCAGGTTTCTGGATCGTGTTCCTGAAATTCTCAAATAATAATATATTATTATTATTATTAAATCTTTGACCATCCAAAACTCTTTTATACAATGTCCAAATGACTTTCTGTAAGTGGCGACGTGGTCCTGACATTAAGACTATCAATTTAAGTCTACTATTTAATATTAAATTCTAGTTCATGGCTCAGGTCCACAAAACACCCAATAATAATAATAATAATAATAATAATAATACGAGATCATGTATTCGACATATCTCTCTCAAACGGTGTCCAAATTATGAACCGTCTCTATCATAAGAATCCTTTGATCGAGACGGTCCATTCGATATACCCAATTGATTTTTGGAAAAATTTTGGGAATAGTTGGGTTAAATCAAGAATGAATCCAACTAGGCCCTTGGGAATGAATGGCTAATAACTTATAGACTGAGAATCTGATTGATGAAACATATGTTGCGTTGAGACCCCTGGGACATGGTGGTGCTTTGAGATAATTCTTCATGGGACTTCGTGGCAGTCGGAGTATCAAATATTTACATAGTGAGAGGACCCTCCCAGTGATGTGCAAGACTTGTTTGGGAAGCCAATAGCTGAATGTGATGAGAAGAGTGACTGGCGATCCTATGTGGGTCAGCTCTTAGTGATCCAATGTGACAAATCTCCTAGGGATCCTGTTTGGGTCAGCTTGTAACGCCCCGACCCCAGTTACCCAAGTTTAGTGCATTATTACATAATATCGGCATTATCAAAAAAGATCAATTCTTGAATGAATGATTAGTTTAGTAGCCTTGGAATAACTAGATAAATTAATAAAGTTTGCATTACATCATAATGTGAAAACTACCACAACATATTGTGTCCACACTCATATCCCCTTATACTATCTCGGTAGGTCATTCATAAAATACTTCTTCACATCCGGGGAAAAATAAAACTTATAAAGGGGTGATATCAGATGCCCAGTAAGGATAACAATATTGCAGAAACATTCATAAATATGCATAAACATTTAAGGCAATGTTTAACTAAAACAAAAGCCTTTTAAAGACGTACATCATCATAATATAGAAAATATAAAATGAAATAATGTCATTTAATTATTCACATATATATTCTACTAGTCGAATAACCACATGAAATATCAATAACCACTTTCATAATGATGGAATGAATAATGCCAGACTATCATAACCACATAGTCAAGGCCTTCTGCCAAAACTACAAATATGATTTTGTCAAGCCCTGGTGACAAGACACTAGTTTGTCTAATAAGACCTACCGATCCATCTACGAGCTATAGCGGGATCCAACTATCACTAATTACATCCAATGCATTCATCATATGAATAAGATTAAACATAACATAAACATTAGTATTAAAACTAGAATATGAAATTTAAATATTTTTTCCATAAATCATGAATGGTATAAAAATAACACATCCACAATCAAACTTATCGTAAAAACTTCAATACAATATGGAATTTTTGTATCATAATACATCACCTTTAAATAAACTTGAAATCCATCAAAGGATGTTGACATAGATGAAATCAAAACTATTTGAGAGAAATATCTCATTTTTTGAACTCATTTAAAAGTCACATAATTATAAAATAAAATGTTTAATTTGAAAATATACTTATATGCTTGTAAGGGAAGCCTCGATGATTTCATAATGGCAAAAATTAGCCGTACTCACCGTATAAGTTAAAAACAAATCTTACCTTAATTCTATCGAAAAGATTTAAAAGGACCTTGTTTGGAAAACGACAGAATGATTCCTTTTTTAAATTAATATAAAAAGTAAAAAAAAGATTATATGTGACTTTAACCCATATTCTGGAAAATAGTAAGAATGTTTTGAAATACATTTTTAAGAAATATGGATGCGGATGATAAAGAGGTCCCAGTAGATAATTACGTATAAACAACCTCAGATATTGAAGAGATTGTGAAATAAAACCTTACCTTGTACTTTTCCTTGGTTGAGGTTAGTTTAACCTCTTTTATAATGGATAAATAACTGTTATTAAACTATAAAGGAATCATATACATTAATATGAAATCATATATGATCTTTTAACATTGATTTGTTAATAATATCATAGTATTATCATCGTTTCGGGTGTTAACAGATTCGTTTTCCTTTATATTCTTTGTTATGTGAGCCATATTTGTTTTGGATGGGATTTATTTTATTCATATCCAAAATGATATTCCTATGAAATTATTTTTAATCATAAAATTAAATTTATTATTTAATGGATATGATTGGGAATGTATCTCATCGTATTCGTGAGGACGGTAATCCGTACGTTCGCACAAGCGACAATATCATTCTTTTTTATTAAAATAATATATAATTGCTTGGTATATCATATATAAAGAATCATTATCATGTTATATTTATTATTTACATTAATTAAACCTCATTATTATACCCATCGGAATAATAATGTATTGAATAACAACTACACCATGACATAGAGACAGTAGGCTGTACGTACCGACGTATGGCGCCATGTCATTCAAAGGATGGATAGAATACTGAATATTGTTATACCGTATTTATAATAACATCACATTATAAAGAAGATATTGGATATTTTATTTTATAATGGAAATAATCAAGAATGAAGAAGTGGAAGTGGAAGAAGAAAAGAAGTTGAAAGATGGTGGTGAAAACATTACCTCTTCTTCGGGTTCTTCCGTTTTATTTGATCAAAAGGGATCCTTAAGTTTGAATTCTGATCAAACTAAGGCTTCTAGGTTGAATTGAGAGAAGTTAAGGGAATATTTGGGTAGGGGTAGGCCGAGCCAAAAGGATTTGAATGTGTGAATTAGTGATAATGGGAAGTTCCCTTTTATAAGAGGGGTGAGGGGAACCTTTGGAAAAACAAGAAATATTATCTTATAATAAATTAATATTTGGTTTCTAATGGATCCAATGTGGATTATTTAAAGTTTAATGTGAGTATGGGTCTAAATCCTTTAAACCAATAGATTTTAGACAAGTTTTCATCACTATTTTAACTTTATAATTAATATTTAACATTTAGTTCAATAGTTTGACATTTACCATGTCTCTTTGTATTTTTATATTATATAGTTAATAGTCTTACCATATACATCCAAATGAACCCCAAGAGGATCATTAATGATAAACCTATTATTATATAAGTCTTTTGGTCGATCCTTAGATTGTTAGGAATAGAATATCAATTAAAAATATAATATTTGTTTTAAAAACACTTTTTTGTCAATTTTGACACTATTTGGTATTTGATTTTTGTGAAAATCAAAACAGAATGATTATTTCAAAAAAACATAATAGAATCACTACTAACATTTCATATTAACCTATAAAATTATTGTAATTCATAAAAAAGTTTCAAATTACATTTATTTTGATATTTATAATATCAATTATTTTAATATTTCATTCATTAGGTAATTACTGCATCACCATTATGTCATAAATAAATTAGATTATTTAATGTATAAAATTATAAATAAAATACCATTATGTAGAAAAAAAAATTTCTTCATAATTAATATTTACAATCTAATTTATCTTTTGTATAACCCTATATTAAAAATTATTTAGTAATTAAACCTTTATTTTAACTCTTTTAACTCTTCTTTGAATTAAATAATAATAAAAGTCCTAATCTAATCCAAGTGGACCTAAATTAAAATATTTTATTCCTAAGGTTGTTTTTGGTCGAGATACTCATTTCCAATAGAATTAGGACATGTGTTAGGGTAATATTAATATATGTTTAACCTTAATTACCCTATTTAATTTTGACTGTGGTAAATTAAAGTAAAAAATTACTATTCACCAAAAATTAATTTTTTCTTATTGAACAACATTTTACATCTTGATATTAACCGTGTCTCTCGGATTTTTGAAATTCCGCTCATAGAAGTGGTAAAATTATGTTTTATGTGAATTTCCAAATTCTCCTAGGAGAAGGGTAAATGATGGTGAAAAGTTCAATAAAATTTTATATATCTAAAATTATTCTATACTAACTCCAATGAATTACATTGAACATATATAGGTATTATGTATCTATATTTATTTTTATTAAATTTAATGAAAATAAATAATTATTTAAATAAAAATCCGGTTTTAAATAATAACTCAGTGTTTTTCACTATTCATCAAAAATTGAATGTTTTTTAAAAAATACAAATAATTCACCCTAATCTAATTTCGATATCCCAAATAAAGAAATGTAGTCCATTTTGAAATATAAAATTTATCAAATTTCAAAAAGTGGGTATTACTATTCTTTACAGCTAGTTTGATTGGTTGTGTTGTGTTAGAACTCAAAGTTTCTTACAACACACACTACTATATTATTCAAAGAGAAGTGTACCATTGAAGAGTGGGGAGTTACACAGATCCTAGTGATCCTGTGTGGGTCAGATCCTATCGATCGTGTGTAGGTCATCACCAAGTGATCCTGTGATGGTCAGCACCTTGCGATCCTATGTGGTTCAGCTCCTAGCGATGTTGTTTGGGTCAGCTCTGAGCAATCATGTGTGGGACAGCGCATAGTGATCCTGTATGGGTCAGCTCCTAGAGATTTTGTGTAGGTCATCATTATAGTCTCTTAACGGAATAAGATTATTCTGTAGCTATAACTAATCATCTATACTACCTTACCTATGTTATACCTGGTGTGAGCTATGTATGTTCCTATGTGGTACATTTTATTATGGAAATACCTTGGTGGTATTTTTCTATGTGGCATAACTGCATGGTACTTTCCATCATGGTTTCAGTTTCTTTATCGAACATTTGATCTTTGGGAATTGAGTTGGACTCTGGGTTTTACTCATGATTAAGATGGGTTTGTTTGATAATATTGGTATATATGTGGGCATATACCTATGTCGGGCTGTCATTGGTTTACATACATTGTGGTTTATCTGTTGTAGATTTTGTGAGACCTTAAGGGTATCAAGGTCCCTACCGAGTATCGTTATAGTCACCCCTTCACGGGCTATGCCCACACCTTGTTGCGCTCTATGAAGACGACAGAAAACGCTGATCAAGGTTGAGGGTGTTAAGTATGGACAATTCCCGTAGTTGGACCATACAGCTTATCAGTATGCAGATGAGATGGGTGGACGTAGAGGGAAGTGGAGGTGATCTGTACCTATCATCATTGTAGAAACCCACAGGACGACCTAGTAGCTGCCTTTAATTTTCTTCAATTTTATTTTATTTCAGTTGTACTTGTTCTATTACAATTGGTGTTGTATTTCATCCCCTTTTTACTTTAATCACTCGTTTTTATATACAGTTGACTTGCATTCATATCTTACTATGTTCATGGTTTCATGTGTTTACAGGTTATAAAGGCAATTCCTTCCCAGTTTTAGGGAATACACCTTTGGTACTAGTCGCCAGCCCCATGCCTAAGGAAGGCAGGCTTGGGATTAGTCACAGCACGGGCCATGGGGGACGGGTCATGATAATTACATGATATGTGAAATTTCTATTTTAACATGGTGGGCATTCATTTATGATATATTCATTATGTACTTGACAGAATTATTTAATGACACCATATTTTGATATTCAAAATTTATGATAATGTTTTCAAATAAAAAAATTTATGTTTTGTTTGATATATTCCATGATAACTCTTACATAAAATTACAGGTCACCCTATTCAAATATATTATTTTCCCTATGATTTAAATAAATTTTTTTGGTAGGAAAACTAAAGGGGTAGATAGTTATGGGATATGTGTAAGATCATTCACCATGTTAGTAGAATGTGTTCCCAATTTCCATTGAAAAAAATGTAATATGGTATTTGGGCTTCATTATGTGTAATATATTAATTATTCTACATATGTATTGTAATATCAATATACTTCAAGCATTTTTTTTCTACATTGGGGTATCCTATAAGTAGGATTTTCCAACATGATGATAAACATACCATATATGGGACAATATTTATTGATGAATCCTTTCCTTCTGCGATAGATGATGGCCTAATTTTTTGAGACATTCCTAATACTCATTCTCAAACATCATCATCAAATCATGATATCAATCGTCCTTTTAACATGACCACCACCAATGATGTTGAGAATCATGTACAAGGAATAATAGTATTATATAAAATACAAACCCAGATCATTGAAACTCCATTATAATTTTATTTTTTCAAGTGGAACTCATTCACCATCGCTTTCCTGATTTTATAGTAGGTAGAATTAAATATTACATGTTTTCTGAAATCATTTGAAAAATTATTCTTACTCAGAAACAATTTTATATTAACAAGGGGGTGTTAGTGGGTTTTATGATGAGGACTTGATTGAATTGATTTGGCAATATTCAGAGGTTCTATCATAGAGAAACTAGATAATTACTGAACGACTTGACTAGATTGTTGACATGACTGTATATATTAATAAACAGGAGGAGGTCATAGCTCAATCAATGATTGAACATTAGATTTAATCATCACTGTAACTGAATAATAAAAATTGATATTATATGTTATGTACTTTTATCAAGTATCATCTCTTGGGGAAAAAATATAATAAACAAATAAGATGGCACTTTACCACTAAATCATTACTCCTCAACATACTCTATATGATGTGGACAATTTATCAAATACTATTATATTTTATAAGGATAATAATTATTTTCTTCTGGATGGAATCCTTATAGAGGATCTATAACATGGGAACTCATCATTATTTTCATGTTATGCATTATTAAATCATCTTAAAATTACATGTAAGTATCCAACAATATTTCAATCATGATGTGTATGATATTTCAATGACATTATATTTAAGGGATTATAAATTATTTACATATTTTTTATAGTATATAATAAAACCAAACTACATGATTTAAATTACAAATTCACATCGTATTTCTCCTAAAAATTTCTAATGAATACCCAAACAAATGAGATCACTAATTGATTTATCTTCTCCAGTTTCCATGGGAACACGTAGATTAAAATAATTAATTATATAAGTTGTTTCCAAGTGGGGGAGTGCACTAATTTCTTCATATGTTAGTGGATTTAGTGACCACATATTGATTTATTCTATGAAGAATATATATCCATATAATATTTCTATCTATTTTTAGATATATTTACATGAATTTTAACCTTTGATTCATATAGGGAAATATTAATGGTTGCGGAATTTCATTTTTCTTTGGAGTAACTCTTATGAAATTTGTATGCAAAAATATTTTAGGCCTTTTCAAATTATTAAATTCAAAATATTTCATAGATCAAAAAAATTGTAGGTCCAGCAATAAATGAATTGAAATTTTTCCCAGTTTCCCCTTTTCATGATTTTAACCTATGGAGAATTGTTTCTCTCTTAGTTTGTTGATTTATAGTCTTCCATCCAAGACCATTATTGTTTGGTTTCCTTACATTCTATGATCTAATGTAATTTTGAAGCTTGTATCATACCATTAATATAGTAATAGTTACTTTTTAGTTTAATTCCATGCAGTAACATTTCCTTCCATGTAGATTAACGTCATAAAGTATTGAAAATACCCCTTATTTTTAATACATGATTTAATGGCATAAAATAAAAAGAAATTTAATGAATATCATATAAAAATGTGTTTTTTTCTATTTAGTTTTTTGATTTAATAACATGTGGCAGAATGATGGAATGTGACAACCATGTTAGGGATTAACCAAAATACCATATGATTCTATGATCCACCGTAGTGTTCTCATAGCTTCTAATGGTACATGAAATACATTCTAGGGATGAACTAAAACAATATATGGTTTTGAGTTCTACAATAGTGTCATCGAGGCTCACAATTATTTTATTTCATTTTCATCAAGGTGGAAATTCCTCATAATTTTGGATCACAATATCTTATGAAAGAATTTATATGAATTAAATGTATGGTCAGGAAAGGATGATAATATCCCTTTTATATGGGAGGTGACTGAATATGATTTCTATGTTATATGATTGAAAATTACTATAGAAGTTTGGTCTATTGGGATATTTGGAATATGGTTTCTATAAATCGCATTCTAGGGAGCATGATTCAATGACTCTGGAATGGGGATGACATACCTTGGATGACCAAAAACACGATAAAGTGGTGAGTTCCTCCACCATGTTGTCGAGTACTTAGGGAATTGAAGGTCTATTCCTATATGGAATAAATACCACAAGTTAGTGGTTCATAGGACCTTATGAATGGTCGTATAGGGAATACATGGATAGTCATTTAATTGGGATCCATAATATTTTCAAATGAATAGGAATATTATTTTATGATTGAAAGGGATGGAATAAGGAATGGTATGATGAATGAGTTCTATATGTTAAGGGTTCATTCACCGTACATATATTTTAATTTTACATGGGAGAAAAATGTTCTATTTAATGTGGTTTCATGTCATATCATGTAGGCCGTCAAAATGTTTTAGAATTCAGGGATACTTTTCTTCTCTGAGAAAGCATAAAATACATTGTGATGTAACATTCAGTAAATTGAATACTCTTGAATAACATGGTTATATGGATTATAATTTTTGTTATAGGAATATATGAGTTAAATAGGGGTCAATGCTATTTGGTGTAGGACATCCGTTGATAATGAGAGAATCCCATATTCTACTTGGTCAGGACAATAACACCCTGATTTAATGGGGGATTTTGAGGACGAAAACAACCCAATTCACAATGTCTATGGTATGGTTTTATAATCCAAATATCTTTATAGAGGTCATATTGGGTTCAAAGAACCCTATTATAATTTTTCTGTTCAAAATAACTGAGGATAAAGAATCTGAATGCCCAAGATGTTTTAATAATGGTTTTAACTTCTTGCACTAGATGTTTGAGAAAAAACATTAAATAAATAATGAATTTTCATGGAAAATTTTCTATTAATGAATTTCCCAATCACCGTAATATTTGGGTCACCAAATTATAAACAAATTATCTTGTTCACAATATGTAAAAAATAATTACTCTCTCTTTTTTCATAGAATATGTGTTTCAATGAGCATCGAAATTCTATTAGTAGGCTAACATAGTAGGCATTATGATATTTTTTCCTTATTTATTTATAATATATATTATCTTAAACTATAGAGTTGTGGAATTTTGGAAGAATATACATGAATTTTTCTCAGACCTCCCATTGTATTTTTTTAACTTGAGATGTTTTAAAAAATTATTACTAGCAGTTTAGGGTATTTCTATTTAGACTGTCGAAGGAAAATAATTAAGGTAGTATATATTTATCCAATGTCCATGAAGTTTATTGTGTATATGGACATGTAAATCATATGACGGTAATGTTACACAATAAAAAAAATTGGATACCTAGTTTCTCGTGTTCACAAATATCCTTTTGAGTATAAAAGAAAATAATGTAAATTTCGAATCATGTTTCTCGCGACATTAGTAATGATATGGGAAAATAAAACAGAGGATGGCCCAAAATTCTATATGGTGATGAGTTTTTTTCTACGATATAAGGGGAAAAAATTATAAAACCCTTGTTTTCCTGGTAATTGACAATTTGGTTGACGGTTTGGAGCTTAAATGCAAGAACAACGACATGACATGAATAATAAAATATAGGTTCTCGTAATGTTGGGTGTCATTTTTTTGGGACATGGAAATTCATCGACGATCCAAGACACTCATGAAACAACATGTGATTTATGGGATGATGTGTTTAAAATATAATGAAATCACCCCATACTCTGGTAGACTATGGTCATGAAATTTCACTCATAAGGAATGATGATGGGTGATCTTATGCATGATTTAACATCTTGTTGTGGGGATATATCCATCATTATATTTAACCTCTTAAGGTATGAATTATTTATTTTTATTTTTATTTGATGTGTTAAGAGTTTCTTCATCCCACATAACCTCATATGATATGGGGTTTTTCTTCATAGGTTATTGTAATATACTAAGGATGTCAGATCTGTTGGGAATTTGTGAAGCATATCGATTGGGACAATTTTCACTTATTGGGTGGAATTTAAATGTCGGATGAACCTTTGTTCGATGCACATGATTATTAATGGGTATTTATATGTGTTAATAATTACGTCATAGAATTATCTCATGAAAACTACAGTCCAATGTTTATGTGACATAAGAATATCAACATCATGTATGTATGAATTGATCCTATTTAAATGGATGTTCATGGAACTTTAATGGAAATAATTCATGTGTTTTCCCCATTCATATTGTACGTTAAGGAAACATGATATAATAATCACTTTTATGCATATTACTTTTTGTAGATATGATTCATATATAGCGTATATGACTCATAGTGATCGAAACACATGGGTGAACCCAAAATGTAGGATCCAATAATCACTATGTTTCATGTGATGGTAGGAAGAAATATACACATAGTGCTCAGACAGTCCCATACATTGGTCTTACCAATATGTTGTGTGGGGGAATTTTTATCATTCCATATGATATGGATTGACACAGTATTAAAGATCCTACGGTCACCATGTGTCATAGAGTAATAGGAATCAAGCCACCAACGGTTCTTTTATGAAAGTTATCTTTCAAATTTTGACCCATGTGTAGGGAGGGGGAATATTTTATTATTTTGGATGGACCCAATTTTCAATGAATATAAATAAATATGTATCCAAGTATTTTATTAATGCGGATAGATGTATTTTGTGAATTGAATAAATTTCAAACATTTCTAACACATAAAAAAGAAGGGAATTTTCCCCATTGTTTATTGAAGTGTGACACAAGATTAGAGTTGTATGAATAAAAATGTATCATGGGTTGGAAAGATTCATTGAAATCATAATTCATGAATTGTACAACCTCAACCACATCATACCCATAGGAGGAAGGCATTATTTTTTCAATTTATTATTTCATCTCAACCCATGATTGGAGATATCAGCATCACTATATATCCTAAGATGGTAGGAATCTATAAATACATAGTTATTCAAAATAAAACTATCCATATATGTAATGCCCGACCCAATAATCCCAGAGTCGGTGCATTATTACATATCACTGGCATGATCACAAAAGATCATGTCTAGAAAGACTGATTAAATTAGTATCCTTGGAATTACTAGATACATTCATATGGTTTACATTACATCATAATATTGAAAAATACAACAACATTGCATCCATAGACAACACTGAGATCGCATAAACTATCCCTTCAGGTCAGTCAAAATATTTTTCTTCACATCCTAGGAAAAAACAAAGAAAGTGGTGAGCTCAGATGCTCATTAAGGATACCAATATTGAGGAAACACTCATAAATAAGCATAAACATATAAGACAATGTAAAAGAATAAAACCAAATACTTTTAAACTGTATCATCAGCATGAAATGGAAATGATAAAATAAAATAATTCCATTTACTTATTCACATAGATATTATACTAGTTGAATAATCACATACAATATCAATATCAACTTTCACAATGATGGAATGCATAGTGTCAGACCTTCGTAACCACATAGTCATGGCCTTCTTCCATGAATACAAATAAGATTTTTTCAAGACCTTCTTTCAAGACACTATTTGGTCTCATGAGACCTACGGATGCATCGATGAGCTATAGCAGGCTCCACCCATCAATTACTATATAAAATACATTCTTCATATGAAAAGTTTTAAACATAAAATAAACATTAGTATTAAAACTATCTTACAAAATGTCAGTAATTTATCAATTAACCATTAATGGTATAAAAACAGCACATTCACAGTCAAACATATCACAAAACCATGAAAAAAATGTGTTTTTTATCATAATAAATCAACATCAAATAAGCTTAAAATCCATCAGAGGATGTTGACATAGATGAAATCAAAACCATTTTTTAGAGAAATATCACTTAATTTTTTGAATTCATTTAAAAGACATATAATTATAATAGATAAAACTTATTTTGAAAACATTTCTATAATATTGTAAGGGAAGCTACGACAATGTTAGAACAGAGGAAAATAGTTGCACCCACCGTATATGTAAAAAAAATCCTTACATTAATTTTGTCAAAAAGTTCATAAAGTACATTGTTTTTAAAATGGCAGAAAAATTCCTTTCAAACTATTTTATAAAAAGTCAAATAAGGGTATAAATTATTTTAAAATAGTAAAAATGTTTTGAAATATATATTTAAGAAACTTCAATGTGGATGATAAATATGTCCCAGTAGATACCTACCTAAAAAAACCTCGGCTAATAAAGAGATTGTGAAATTAACCCTTACCTTGTACTTTTCCTTGGTCGAGAGTTGGTTAACCTCCATATTATGGTGAAATAATTTTATTAAATTATACAAGAATTATATTCATTAATATGATAAAATATATAATGTTTTAACATTTCGTTTTTAATAATATCTTGGTATTATCGTCGGTTCAATTGTTAGCCGATTCATTTTCCATTATATGCTTTGTTATGTATGTAATGTTTGTTATGGATAAGATTTATCTTATTCATATTAAAATGGATATTAAGTGTTTAATAATTATTATTAATCATAAAATGAAAATTATTCGTGAATGGATTATGATGGGGAATGAATCTCAGTGCGTTTGTGGAGACGGTAATATGTACATACGCATGAGCAACAATATCATTCTTTTGATATTAAAATAATATATAATTGGATGGTATATCATATATAAATAATCATTATCATGTTATATTTATTATTTACATCAATTAAAGATCATTATTATACCCATCCTAATAATAATATATTTAATTACAATTACACCATGACGTGTAGATAGTAAGTCGTACGTACGCATGTATGGTTGTATGTAATTAAAAAGATTGATATAATAATGAATAAGGTTGTAAAATATTTATAATAACATCATATTATATATATTTTACTAGTGTCATTATTTTAGAATGGAATCATCAACGAAAGAGGATGTGGAAGAAAGATGGAACATGAAAGGGTGATGAAATATTTATCTCTTTTTCTGGTTCTTCATTTTGATTTTATCAAAAGGGGTCCATTGGTTGGCTACCTGACTAAAAGAATACCTCTAGTATGAAGGTATTATATCTATGAGGATATTTGGACTGAGGTTGGCCGATCCAAATGTCTTTGATGTTGTGAATTAGAGAGAAGGGTAATTTCCCTATTATAAGAGGGGTTAGGGGCACCTTAGGAACAACCAAAAATATTATTTTATAATAAAATAATTTTCTATTTCAAATGGATTTAAATAAATTCATTAAATAATAAGGTGGGGTTGGGTAGGAAACCACTAAACCAATAGATTTCAGATAGGTTTGAGTCTCTATATTCACTTTATATTTTATATTTACCTCTTAGTTAAATAGGTTGACATTTACCATGTATCTTTTTATTTTTTTATTATATGGTTAATAAACGCACTATAATCATCCAAGTGATAATCGAGTGGTTCATTAATGAAATATATAATATTATTTGAGACCTTTTGAGAAACCGTAGATTTTTAGGAATGTAATATCAATTAATAATATAATATTTGTTTTAAAAACACTTTTATGTCAATTTTGACACTATTTGTTATTTTGTTCTTGCAAAATTCATAACAACATTATTACTTAGAATAAAATTCATCTAACCAACCCTAACCTGTCATATAAACCTAGACATTTTTTAAAATTCATAAAATGTCTCAAGATACATGTTTGGGATATTTATAATATCAATTATTTTAATCATTCATTTATACGATAATTAGTTCATCATCACTGTGTCATAAATAAATTTATATATACAATGTCTAAAAAACATGAATAAAATACCATGATGTATGAAATCATTTTATATTTATAATGTATATTTATTTCCTAATTAATCTTATGTGTAACCCTATATTATAAATGATTTAGTTATTAAACATTGAATTTAACACTATTAACTCTTCTTTGAATTAAATAATAATAAATGTCTTAATCTAATCCATGTGGACCTAAAAGATCATATTTTATTGATAAGGTTTTTATGGTTGAATTTCAGTCATCCAATACAATTTGGATTTGTGTTAGGGTAATAATAATATCATATTTACCCTTAATTACCCTATTAAATTTTAACAGTGGTAAATATAAGTAAAAAGATACTATTCACCAAAATTATTTTTATCTTATTGAACAACATTTTACATAATTATATGAACCATTTCTCTCAGATTTTCTAAATTCAACTCACATAAGTGGTAAAATTATGTTTTATATAAATTTGCATATTCTCCTAGGAGGTGGGTAATAGTCGGTAAAAAGGTCAATAAAATTTTTATATATCTAAACATAAAATAAAATGACTCTAATGAAGTATATTGTACTTATATAGGTATTAAATATATATTTTTATCATAAATAAATTTAAATAAAATTATAATTATTTAAACAAACAGTCGGTTTTAACCAATAACTCAGTGTTTTTCAATATTCATCAAAAATTGAATGTTTTCAGAAAAATACCAAACTTTTACCCAAAGATATTTTTGATATTATGAATTTAAAAATTAGTTATATTTTACCAATATTAAAAACATAAATGTTTCATTTATAAATTTAAAATTAATTATCGTTGTCAAAACCAAAAACATGTTTTTAGGAAATAATAACTAACAAAAGATTGATACTTGGTTATTTTAATTTTCAAATTGAAATTATTTCCAATGAATAATATTGGGTAAAATGGTAAAAATATAATCTATTCATACTATTAAAAAATTTTATTGTATAATTTAACACTACAAATTATTTTGATAACAAAAAATGTTTTCAGTTAAAATATAGTATTTTTCACTACAAACCCAAATATTAAAGTTATCAGAAAAACACAAAAAAAATTATTGAAACTAAATTCATTTGTCTTGATTATAATGAAGATGTTTATTTTGTAAAATTAAATATATAAAAGTTTCATATGTTGGATTTGAAATGGGTTCCCCATTCAAAGGTGGTAAAATTGCAATTTCAAAAAAAACATACTAGTTTTATCAGAAAAAATGAATTTGATTTTTATTATGTCTAAGAAACTCATAGTATGGATTATAAAATTATAATAATTATATAATGTTCATAATTTAATTAATACTATTCATAACCACTTTCTAAAAGCGAGTTTGGTATGTCATGCGGTGCTTGAACACGGTGTTTCATGTAGTTCATGTTATTTAATTACATTGAACAAATAACGTACTATGAAATATTAGGGTGTTACATTATTAACTCCTTCAATAAATTACATCATCGCAATTTGAAATTGTTTTTCAAAAATAAAAGTTTTAAAATAGAAAATACCATTGTGGGAATACCCACATCGAAAATTGGGTTAATAATATTTAGTCCTAATAAGAGGAAAAAGGGGAATGGGAAAGTCATCAACAAATTATGATCTCGATTAGGATAAAAATAGTGGAAATTAGAGATAGATAACAAGAGGAATTAATAAATATTTATAGGGAGATATTGAGTTCATCAGTCACAAACAATTGTAGAATTGAGGGCCTCAAACCCATCAATCTATGATGATTTAAAATATCATCAGTTCAACAAATCATAAGGTATTAACATAACACATTTTTAGTATTAATATCCCCTAAATAATGTTGAATAATTAATTTCATCATATAATAATAAGGAATAAAAAAATATATACTCGTCAATTAGAGTTCAATACATTACCTAATTTCTACCACAAACTCATATTTCACTCTAAATTATAATAGAACTTAAAAAATATTCTATTTATACTATTTGTATTGGGTTCCAAAAAAATGAATTTATAATTCACATATTATAACCTTTAATAATGAATGTAAATTATAAAAACTAGGGACTTCACGCAGTCTAGTGGTAGGAGATAAATCACAATCCCACTATGGTCGTGGGTTCGATTCCCACAGCTTTGTTCGATGCGACAGGTTGTCAAACTGTCAGCGTGCTTCCTTTTAAATAAAATCCAAAAATAACCTTAACAATAGTATCCAATTTAAAAATTAATCCATTCCAACCATTATACTTATACAAAATACTTCATTCCAAACTCACAGTCATAATTTATAAGGAAGTTAAACACAATGAAGATCATTTGTTCCTTGTAATAACATGTGAACACCATAATCGTGTATTATTTTTAAAAATGGTAACACCCTAAATTACCATAAAACCATATTGAATACATTCATGCTCCCTTAACCTTTATATAATTCATTATATATTCCTTATATATAAAAATATTGAATATTCCATTAATGATGAAATAAACAAACTATAAATAAATTCTAAGGAAGTCAAAAAAAATACAATATAATTTATCCAAATTATCCATGTCGTATTCCAAAATTACTACCTTAGTATCAGGACCAAATAATCTCAAATTCCCAATGAAATAGTACTACAGTACAATCCTTATTTATTTATATAATTAATATAACAAGTAAATCATTAATACAACTCTCCAATGACACAATAAATTAATAACAATAATAGAACTCTTAATCTTTCCTCTTCATCTTCAGTAGTATCATAAATTTGATTCATATACAATAGTATCATTTGGGGTATACTCTGATGAATGGAACATTTATTCGTGTAGTGTCTTAACTCCATGCAGATGAAGCATTTTACATATTAATCCTTTTTCTCACCCTTTCAATCACGTACATGGTGTCTTTTTTCTCCACACTTATAACAAACAACCATTCCCATTAAAAATTTTACAAGGTGATTATTTCCATATTTAACACATATAGGAAAATACTTCTTTCACTAATTCAATTTATCCATTTTTCTCTCTACTATCCTTTTCGTCTTTTTCTTCCGATCAAAGCCATTGGACTCGGAAAATTCAATACATATCTAATTAACACATGATATTATTTCTTCATATTTTGAGAATATGTGGGAGACTATTTCCCTTAAAAATGTTGTCTTAATATAATAAATGATTTGATTCGTCCTACTCTTTGGATCATACAAATTTCTGGAGTTCTCATTCCTTCTACTGGGTTCCATTTCTAAAAAATGGCATACAAAAAGATATTTCATGAATCGCAATGAATAATTTTAAACTTGTAATATAAATAAAGAAATGCGAATTGTGTGTGGATATGATCCATAATTATAAAAATGTTAACATTGGGGAAGTATTTACTCTTAAATCCTTCATAATGGCTTCTAATGAAAATGTTAATTATCCTAAATATATCCCTCGGTACTGTCGTAACCAAGAGTGTAGCAAGGCCTATTTTTATGAACCCACTCCCATTCAAGTCTACCTCAAAGAGGTGTTTTCGGGTTTTACCCCTTGGTACATATGTGCCAGAGCCACCTATACCTGAACGTATCTAGACATGGATGTATTGTTTGGAAAACTCACAAAATATCTACAGTACCAAAATTCTACAAAGTTCGTCTTTACTAATTCTCAATGTCATTGATAGGATAATGTGCTTTAATCATAGTTTATCTAAATATTGTTTCCAAGGTTCATACTAAACATTCTATGATATCAACTGTAATGCCCCGACCCTAGAATCCTAAATTTGGTGCATTATTATGTATCATTGACATGATCAAAAAAGATCATGTCTTGAATGACTGATTAGTTTAGAAGCCTTAGAAATACTATATACATTCATAAGGTTTACATTACATAATAAAATGGAAAACTACAAGAACATTGATTCAATAGAAAACACTGAGATCCCATAGACTATCCCTAGAGGTCAGTCATAATATACTGCTTCACATCCTTGGAAAAATAAAACATAGAAAGGGGTGAGCTCAGATGCTCGGTAAGAATAACAATATTGTAGAAAATTTCAGAAATAAGCATAAACATTTAAAGCAACCTATAAGACTAAAATAAGAGCCTTTTACAAATGAAATTAATAATTATACGGCAATGATAAAATAAAATATTTCTATTTACTTATTCACATGGATATTCTACAAGTCGAGTAATCACATGCAATATCAATACCCACACTCAGAATAATGGAATGCATAATGCTAAAATTTCATAACCACACAATCAATGCCTCGTTCCATGACTACAAATAATATTTTGTCAAGGAATTTTTCCATGACACCAATTTGACTCATGAGACCTACCGATGCATTGAGAAGCAATAGTTGGATCCACTCGTCACTTACTAAGTTCAATTCATTACTCATATGAAAATGTTTAAACATAACATAAACATTCGTATTAAAACTATCATGTGAAATGTAAATATTTTATCCATAAAACATGAATTGTATAAAATAACACATTCATTGTCAAAAATATCACAAAACATTCAATGAAATATGCTATTTTTAAATTATATTAAATCATCTTCAAATAAGATTAAAATCCATCAAAGGATGTTGATATTGATGAAATCAAAACCTTTTCTTAGTGAAATATGTCTTAATATTTTGTAATAATTTAAATGGAATATAATTATAAACGAAAAAATTTATTTTGAAAATAATCTTTTATGCTTTTAAGGGATGCTTCTAAGATGTTATAACTGCATAAAATAGTCGCACCCACCGTATATGTAAAAAAACATTCTTACCTTAATTTTGTAGAAAAGGTCATAAAGCACCATGTTAGGAAAATGATGGAAAGACTCATTTCAATCCATTTTATAAAAAGTCAAATAAGGTTATAAATGACTATAACCAATATTCTAGTAAATAGTAAAAAAATTGAAATACATTTTTATGAAACATGGATTTGGATGATAAAGATTCCTTTGTAGATTCTTAACGTAAAAACAACCTTGGATGATAATGAGATTGTAAAATTAAACCTTACCTTATATTGTTCCTTGCCTGAGGACAGGATAACCTTATGTATAATGGTGAAATAATTGTTATTAAATGATATTATAATAATATTCATTAATATGATATCATATATGATCTTTTAATATTGGTTTATTAATAATATCTTAGTATTATCGTCTTTTCCAGTGTTAACTGATTCATTTATCTTTATATGATTTTATATGTAAGTAATGTTTTTTATATATTGGTTGTATATTATTAATATTCACAATAATATTTCATCTATAACCGTTATTTTTAATCATCTAATGAAAATTAGTTTTGAATGGATTACGATGGGGAATGACTCTCATCGCATTCGTGGAGACTGTAATCTGTGCGTATGCACGAGCGAAAATATCATTCTTTTGATATTAAAATAATATATAATTGGATGTTATATAATATATAGAGAATAACTATTATGTAATATATATTATTTTGAACAATTACACATTATTATTATACCCATACAAATAATAATGTATTGAATTATAATTACACCAAGACGTGGAGACAGTAAGCCGTACATACACACATTTGGTGACATGTCATTCAAATGATTGATGGAATAATGAATATGGTTGTACCATATTTATAATAACATCACATTATATAGAGGATACTACAGTTATTATTTTAGAATGGAAATATTCAAGATAGAGGAAGTGGAAGAAGAAAGGAACTTGAAAGAGGTGATGAAATATTTACCTCTTCATTAGGTTCTTCCTTTTGATTTGATCAAAAGGGATCCATAGGATGGATTTCATCATAAAGGAAGTCCTATAGGATGAAGTTAGGATAGTTGATAGGGTATTGTGGTAGAGGTTGGCCAAATAAAATGCCTTTTATGGAATTAATTAGAGAGAAGAGGAAGAGCCCTTTTATAAGAGGGGTGAGGGGCACCTTAGAAAAGATATAAATATTATTTTATTATAAAATCATATTCTATTTGTAGTGGCTCAAAAACTATTCTCTTAAGGAAATTCTAGGTAAGTGTCGAAAAACATTCTTCCAATAGGTTGTGGACAGTTTTAGGTCATTATATTATCTTTTCCTGTTAGATTTAACTCTTAGTAAAATAGTTTAACATTTATCACGTCTCTTTGTATTTTTATATTTTTTGGATAATAAACATACAGAAAACATTCAAGATAAGCTCAATAGGTTCATTAATGACATATATAATATTATATAATATATTTGGATGATCCTTATATTTTTAGGAATATAATACCAATTTATAAAATAATAGTTGTTTTAAAAACACTTTTATGTCTACTTTGACACTATTTGAATTTTTTTTTTAAAATCATAACTGAATTATTTCTTTGAAAATAATTAATCTATCCAACCCTAACATGTCATATTAACCTATAATATTAGTGTAATTCATAAAAAGTATCAAATAATTTTTTTTGGATATTTATAATATCACTTATTATAATCATTCTTTAATACTGTAATAACTGCATCATCATTAGGTCATATATAATGTTAATTATTTAATGTCTAAAAATTATAAATAAAATTCAATTATTTATGAAATATTTTTATATTTATAATTAAAATTTATATACGAAATTATCTTATGTGAATCCCTATATTAAAAATGGTTTAGTTATTTAACATTGAATTTAACACTTTTAACTCTTATTTTCTTTAAATAATAAAAAATATCCTAATCTAGTCCAAGTGGACCTAAAGGATAATATCATATTCCTAATTTTTTTTGGTCAAATTATACTTATCTAATAGAATTATGACATGTGGTAGGATATTAATAATATCATTATTACCCTTAATTACCCTATTTACTTTTTTTCGGTGGTAAATAAAAGAAAAATGTTATTATTCACTGAAAAGTATTTTCAATTTATGGAACCAAATTTTACTTTCTGATATTAACTGTTACTCTTGAGTATTTTAAATTCAACTCACATAAGAGGTGAAATTATTTTTTATGAAAATTTTCGAATTCTCCTTTGTGGTGGTTAAAAGATGATAAAAAGTTCAGTAAAATTTTTATTTATATAATTTTTTTATAAAATGACTCCAATGAATTATATTGAACATATATAGGAACTATATATCTATTTTGACAAAAATTAATTTTAAATAAAATAAATAATTATTTAAATAAAAAGTTAGTTTTTACCAATTACTCAATGTTTTTCACTATTCATCAAAAAATGAATGTTTTCAGAAAAAAAAATTTCACCCTATGCTAATGTTGATATTCAGAATTAAAAAATTATGTCTATATTTCCAAATTCAAAAAATATATGTTGCATGTATTAATTTAAAAATAATTCTTATTGTCAAAACCCAAATGCATGTTTTTAAAACATAATAACTAACAAAATATTGATACTTATTTTTGTTAAATTTCAATGTTAAATTATTTCCAATGAATAAGATTTTATTAAGTAAAATAATAATATATTTATACCTAAAAACCACTAAAATATATAATTTAACAAAATAAAAAATTTTATTAAAAATATTTTTTTTCAGTAAAAATATAGTATTTCTCACCATTCGCACAAATATGAAAGTTATCAGAAAAACACCAAAAATTTATTGAAACTAAATTCTTAGGTCCCGATTCTAAATAAGGTGTTTATTTTCTCAAATTGATTATATAAACATTTCAAATATTGGATTTAATTAAGGTTCTCCATTAAAAGGCGGTAAAATTGCATTTTCTAAAAAATACTTCATTAATACGAAAAAAATGAATATGTTTTTTTACTATGTATAAGAAACTCATAATATGGATTCTAAATTTATAATAATTTTATATAGATAAATATTTAGTTAATACTATTCATAACCTATTTTGAATGGCTAGTTTGGTAAGATGTGGTGCGCTTGAACACAATGTTGCGAGAAGTGAAAGTCATTGAATTACATTGAATAAGTAGAATACTATGAAATCATGTGGTGTTACAATATAGTTTTGTTAAATTTAGAGAGTGTTTAATTTTCTATGGAAATTTTTGGATTAACCATGTATTATATATGCAGGCCTAAATCCATATATATTGAAGGTAAGAATCAAGACACACATAGATCTTGAATGAAAAACACTCCATAAGCTCTGAAACATTCACATATGTGGAAATTTTTTCAATTTTGTTGAAACAAATATTATATTTATATGAGTCAATAAATATCATTTCATAATAGGAATCAATAAAAATAAATTTATTGGGATGTCGTGTAGTGAAAGACCAACATCAAGGTTGGAGGCCCTCGTGGCCAGGGGCCAGGGTAATGCTCTATTTTATATCATGCAAGAGATAGAAACCATTCATATTAATTTATCATTGTAAGGAATTATGTTGTCTCAGATAATTTATTTTATCTACGATCATATTAATCATTACACGAACTAAAAAATCTTAATAAAGATGGTAATCTCTTATAGGAATCTGTAATCCCCTGTGATTTTTGCTCGATTTTATAATAAAAGGAATGTGAAAAGGATTATTTCACCACATGAAGGTGATAATAATAAAAGGGATATGATTTTTTTATAATTTATTATTTGGGATAATATAAAAGATCTATTTGTCTAGATTTATCTCGTTATAAATAAAATTTTTCCATATCAGGTTTTGTGAAACCATGCATTTTAATTTCATTCATCAATGGCGAGAATTATAAAAAAAATTGAGGCTTGACCCGTGATTAGTGATTTGGGAATCACTACATATCATATATGATTAATTTACACATAGCTAGTGGATGAGAAATAATCAACATTGATCATACAAGTACCCATAGGATGGAATTTTTCTTGTCGGTTACGATAGATAAATATAAAATTAGATATCTATGTTTCACGATGTATCATATGGCAGAAGTTATAAATCCTCGTGTTGTCTTTATGTGTGGAGATTTGTTATGTTGATTCTACTATCACACATATATGATAATTAAATCATTTATCATTTTCAAATACTGAGCTCATGAATTGTTAATTATCATTGATGTGACATTCTTCATCATTTTTTACATCACCATCATGGTGATAAAACACCATACTGTTTAATATACAAACTATTAGTCTTTTTCCATTTATTTTAACATCATGTGGTTAGGATATATCATTCCATTTAACATCATGAAACTAGGATGAAATTTTATTTTTTAAATTTAGGTCATTGAACTAGGACCCCTTGTGAATTTTACCATCATGTGGTAATGACAATATATTCATGATGACATATTTGAATATTAATTCATTAGTAACCTTGCATTATTAGGTGATGTAATATGATATCCATCCATTATACACAATTAGTAAGCTTAATTGTAATATTTCTCAGATATTTTAGAGACCTAATAATATTTATCAGAATACGACCAGACTTTTGGAAAAGTTTTTCATGAATAAAATCATAAATCATATTGTATACATTCATTGAAATATTTGGTTCAAAAATACTATATATGAATCAAAAATAAAAAATAATTTTTTAAAATCCCTAATGATCAACATACTCACATTAATATCCAATAACTACATAGGATAACCCAGTAAATATATTTGGAAAATGGATGATCTAAAAACACTAGTAAGGGAATAAACACTGGAATAAACAATATAACATTTTATAGAAGCAATAACTAATATCATAAATCAAATATATCATGATTAAAAATATGGAATAATAACATATATAACATGGACTCCTATGATGATGGAAGCATAAGAATGTGGTAACAATATCTGACATCACATAAACATCAGTCATGTCTCTCATCAAGTTCAATATCTTATGGCAGATAGAGTCCTATAAATATTATATTTAATATCTATGATTATAAATAATTTATCATGATAATAAAACATTTCCAAATTAATTGGGGGGTCTATATAGGTAAAAAATTAAAAAAAGTTCACGAATTTGTGTGAACCATAAAAAATAATACATAAAGGATAAACATAAGGGTTATAAATGGTATGAAATGGATATTGTAATCTTGTAGCAAGGAATAATTATTTGTTGTGTCTATGTGGAATTCCTAAAAAATGTATAGAATATTTCATATACAATAATCAATTTAATAATATCTCTTGAATATTGATTTCCAATTATTTTGAAGACATGATATAATAATATTTAGGATACTATATAAATGTGCCACATTATTACAGTTTTACGTAAATGAATAAATGGTAAATAAATAAGATACCATCATTGTTTATTATAAAACAAATAATAACTATCATATTTTTTATTGTAATTTTTATAGATATAGAAAAAATTTATATGATTAAAACAATTTCGGGAATGTAATTGAAAATGGGTAAGAAATAGGCTACTTCACATTAATATGGTTTTTTTATTGAGAGGAATTGGGAAGGGAACCTTTATAAATTTGTATTTCAATGTCAAATAAACATGAATTGACCTATATATTAGGTTATAAATATTTTTAGAGAATATTTGAAAATTATATAATATTACTAAAGATAAAACATGAGAAAAATAGTGATAAAGTGTTACACAAATGAAATATGGTGGTTTATAGAGATCGCTTACCTTATGTCGAAAGGTGTCCTACATATAAAATTAATGAATTATATAATGAAAATATATTAATTAAATCATTAATTAAAACCCAATTAAAATTTTATTTATTTATTATAATTATATTATGTTCATTTATGGCTATTTTATGAGTTACCATGATCAGTCAATTCGTCCCAAGAGTGTTGATTTCATGGATTCATGTCTAGTTCACTTATATTTAATTATATATGTTCATATAGATTGTAAATAAAAAATCGAAGTAAAATGTAATGGTATTTATGAAAATATATATATTTAAATGATTTTGTATTTAAATTTTAATTCAGTAGTGGGAATGATTCATTTCATTGATCATTATTTAAAAATTGTTTGTTTATTTTTGTGGTTTTTCCGACATTATAGAACCCATTTCAATTCCATTAATATTCTGCCTATAAATTAGTTCCATAAATTGAAATATATTAATATATATATATTAAAATCAAATTTAAAAGAAAAAGGTCGTTCTACCCGTGGCCTCTATGAACGGTGTTTCCCCCATGGTGCCCTGCACCACCGCAGGCTGAACTGGTCGGCATGCCCCGACTGCATGGTCGCGCCCTTCCCGGCCTCTCGCGCACCTCGTCGGCCTACCCGCTGCTATCCGCGCATCCTTCTCGGCCTCCCTGTGGCCTCTGTGCACCTCGTCAGCCTACCTAGGCCGCCTAATGGCCTACCCAGACAGCCACCTGTCTTTCCTGGCCACTCCTCCACCCTATCGAGGCTACACCCCAACTCATGGCCGAACTGTTCGAGCCGCTTCCGACTCCCTAGTCGGCCAATGGTGTCCATCATAGCGTCGCTGGCCGAACCGGCTCAGACTTCCTAAACGATTCACCCTAGTCGCGCCCCTCGCTGCATTGGCCGAACCGGCCCCAGCCTCCGGGCCGAGCCGCCAACATGGCGACCTCTGGGTCAAACCGCCCCCACAGTCCGTTGGGTTGTTACCAGTGGACCGGGCCACAACTAGTGGGATGACCCACACTATATGTTTGGTCAGAGCCAGCAGGTCTGATCGGGCCGACCAAATCTGGTCGGACCGGACCCAGGCCCACTACCGACCCTTTACATTCTATGGCCATATCGTTGGCACCGGATGTCCATTTGACAAACCATCAGGGACAATGGGATTCTTGGAATGTGATGGTACCTTTGAGAATACCCAACTATAGTTTTGGGTATATTTGTGTAATATTAAGGTTGGATCGTATACGAATCTAACTGGGAAACAAGGGCTACAAGGCTAATAACTCATAGACCGGTCATCCGATCGACGCGTCGTATGTTGTTTTGAGACCCCTATGACATATTGGACCTCTGAGATACTTTTTGTGGGACTTTGTGGTATTTTACATTTTGAATCTTGGATAGAGGAGCAGACCCTCCTATAATCAAGGATGCTTTGTGGAAATCATGTGGCTTGTTTATCTCTGACTACTAGTCTTGGATCCTATGTTGGTTCAACAGTTCTGACTTCTGTTTCTAGATCATGTGTTGGTCTGATATAATTTCAGGTCCTAGATCCTATGTGGGTCTGATAGCTCTGACTACTTTTCTTGGATCTAGTGTGGGTCTGACAGTTATGACATCTGTTCCTGGATCCTGTGTTGGTCTGGCAGAATAGTTGTTCTGAGATCCTGTGTGTGTTTGACAGCTCTAACTACTATTCATGGATCCTGTGTTGGACTAATAGTTCTATCTGTATGTCCTAGATCATGTGTGGGTCCGACATCATCGATGATTATGTGGTTATATGGGATCATCTCTATCCATCTACATATGTTGTATTCCTATGTGAGTTGACTCTGTGATTCTAGTGTTTTCCTCATGACTGAGATGAGTTACTTGATAACTTAGGTATATGTATGGGCATATACCTATGTAAGGTAAATCCATTGATTTCATATTCTGTGGTTTATCCTTGGTAGTTTTGAGAGACATTGGTGGTCTCGGGGTCCCTACTAATAATCAATATACTCACACGTGCATGGGATATGCCAACTTGTCATTGTATTGGTTGGAGATGACAAATAGCATTGAATGAGGATTAGAGTAGTAGGACTGGATGGTACCCGGAGCCGGAACATACGCCGAGTCGGTACCCAGAGGAGACAGACGGACATGGAGAGTTGTGGAGGCTATATGTTCCTACCATTCACATAGGATCCATGGTGGAAAATCTAGGAGATTCTCTTCACCTTTTAGATATTTTTTCCCATTTAAGTTGTACTTGTACTATACAGCTAGGCTTGTATTTTAGGCCCCCTTAACTTTTCATCACTCTTTGTAAAAAAATTTACATAGTGGTTTTCATCCAGCTTGTTCCATGTTACATATGATTACAATTATAAAGGAAATTCCTTCCATTTTTTAGGTATTTATGCCTTTGGTGCTAGTCTCTAGCCCATTCCCTATGGAAGGTGGTCTTGGGGTCGTCACTGGCACGACCCCTGGGGGACGGGTCGTGACAAATTGGTATCATAAGACTTAGTTCTACAGTATAATATAGTACTCTAATCTTCATTTTCTATTAAGAAATAGTGTTAAGAGTACTAATTGTGGTTTTTATTCTAAGGAGTCCAGTGTTGGTGTGGTGGAAGACGTATCCATACACTAGGACCCTGACTTCTGATTTTCGACTCATTACATGAAAACAATGATTGTGTGTATGTTTCGAGATTTTCCATTGTGATTTCTTTGATTCAGATCAATATGTATAAATGATTTACTATGGCACACCTATTTCATTATAGGATGCCTCCATGTAGACAGCCAGCCAGGATTTTGAGAGTTGTACGAGATGACATAACACCGAGCGACGAGGCCTCAGTGCAGAGACTTATCATACTAGAGGCACCAAATGTACCACTACCCATTGGGACACTGATACCACAACTCACAGCAGTAGAGAGTGTGCACCACATGATAACATAGCACTAGTTCCATTTTCAGAGGCCGACATGGTTCAGGGGTGAGACAGAACCATAGGTGGATGAGGATTGGATGGAGGTTGTGGTGAGATTACTCCGACTTGTAGGGACACCAGCTGACCTTATGGTGATCCTTGTCATGATTCTACTACAGTCAGATGCAGGCAGATGGTGGAGCCTGATGCTTCAGGTTCATGATGAGATGATGATACTCGGGGCTGATTTCGAGAGCCTGTTTGAGGTAGAGTTTGTTTCTGTCATCCTACATGCAGTTTGGATACAAGAGCTACATCACATGCAGTAGGTCAGCATGAAGGTGTCATAGTAATCAGTTAGGTTCACCCACCGCTTGCGCTACTCCACTGATATGGTATGTGACACATTCTTCAGGGACCATACCTTCTTGTAGGTGCTCAGGAAAAAGATCAGTGCTTCTATGATCTCCGGTAGCATCCTGACATAGGTGGGGGTATAGGAGTGAGCCCTCTTAGTGGTGAGTTTCCTTGCTCATCAGTCAGTAGTAGCAAGACCCACCAGTAGGCATCACATAGTAGATTCTTTTACTGCTGGTAGCTGACAGATGTCACAGAGGTCTAATCGGAATAGACAATATGGTGGTAGACCTCATGACTTGTGTCCGGTTATGTGAGGAACATGAGACAGAGCTAGTCATTCTAGGAGAGGGAAATGATACTCTTGTGGCGGGTAGGGTCAAATGGCTCGTGACTATCCAACCAGCCATACTAATTATCAAGAGACAGTTGAGGGACCTCCCAACGAGAAGAAAAGATTCGATCGAGGCTATCCACATGGAGCAGACAGACGTGGCAGTGGAGCTGGTTGTGCAGCTGGTGGTGGACGAAGTTACGAGGTGTTACCACCGCCCTCACCATGAGGTCCACCCCGACAACAAGGAGCAGGTGGATAGGGGAGTGCTCAGCTCTAGGAAGTTGAGGCATACGATGAAAGTGCTCCATAGATGATTTGAGGTACAATATATGTCTACTCCACCATAGCTACATTTCTTATAGACATGGGTTCCAGTCAAACTTTTGTTGCCACTGTCCTCGTTCGGAGCTCGGAGATTCCGATAAAGCTGTTGTCTCGATCCTTACGGCTAGATACTCCAACGGAAGTAGACTCAATGATTACGCACTGGATTCGGTAGTGTGAGCTTAAACTAGGAGGTGAGATAGTAGGCCGGGATCTTCTCATAGTGTCGATGTGGTCTTATGATGTCATCTTGGGTATAGACTGGTTATCTATATTCTATGCTCAGATAGAATGTATTAGTTTTAATCTGCATTGTGTCTTCATGGATGGGACCAGGTTTACCTTCTCTAGCGAGAAAGGAGTCATTCCAGTACAAGACAGACTTTCTCGGAGGTTGCAGTCGATCAATAATCGGTTGGATTTCCATACCCTCAGGGAAGTTTATGTGGGGAGTCCAACATATCATATAGTGGTGGGCCGATACACTGATATTTTCCCTGACGATGTTATAGGACTTACTCCTTGAAGAGAGGTGGGAGTCTACATTGACATGTACCCCGGGACGGCACCGATATCTACACCCGCATATCGTATGGCTACCGTGGAGCATCACGAGCCGCGGGTACATCTAGAGGATTTTCCAGATAATGGATTCTTTCATCCTAGCATTTCTCCCTGGGCAGACTTGATTCTGTTCGAAAAGAATATGGATGGGAGCTTAAGGCATTGTGTCGACTACCGTCACTAAATCCAGGTGACCGTGAAGAACATGTACCCACTCCCGATGATTGACAACCTATTCGATCAAATGAAGGGAACACAATTTTTCTCGATGATAGACCATAGATCAGGATATCAGCAGCTTAGATTTTGAGATCAGTATGTATTAAAGATGGCCTTCAGGTGTCAGTTTTTCCACTACGAGTTCTTGGTTATGCCCTTCCGCGTAACCAATGGTCCAGTACTATTTATCGAAAACATGAACCAGATCTTCCGTCCATTCATCGATCACTTTGTCGTAGTCATCATCGACGACATTTTGATCTACTCGACTATTGAGGAGGAACATGCATACCATTTGTGGGTAGTACTAGACACAATCTGAGAGCATAAGATCTAGGTAAATCTCTTGAAGTTCTAGTTTTGGATCTGAGATGCTCACTTATTGGGACATGTCATTTCACAGGGTGGATTTGTAGTGGATCTAGCGATGATCGAGGCGTTACATGCTTGGGAGCCACCAAAGAGTGTGACTGAGGTGTGGAGTTTCCTAGGATGGGTTGGTTACTACTAGAGGTTTGTTTCAGACTTCTCCAAAGATGGATCACCACTATCTTCCTTGATAAAGAATGTGAAACCCTTCTTATGGTCAGAGAGATGCCAACATTGATTTTAGGAGCTGAGGGAGAGGCTGACTAATGTCCCCATATTAATTCTACTAGATTAATGCGTAGGGTATGTAGTCTATTACGACACATCAGGGAACAGACTCGGGTGTGTCCCTATACAGGAGAGAGCAGTGATAATGTAGGGTTCTCGGAATATGAGACTGCATGAGAAAAATTACAATACCCATGACCTGGAGTTTGTAGAAGTGGTCTTTGTTTTGAAGATGTGGTGTCACTATCTGATAGGTAAATGTTTTACTGTATAATCTGATAAAAAATGTCCTAGGTATATATTCTCTCAGAAGGAATTGAATCAGAGATAGCGATGTTGGCTTCAGTTTCTCCAGGACAATGACTTTGAGATAGTCTATACTCCTGGGAAGGGGAAAATTGTTGTAGATGCACTCAGTAAAAGGTATAGTGTACGGATACTAGGTGAGGAGACCGAGCAGTTGGCTGCTTTATAGATATCCATTGTGGATAGAGATGGATAATCCTTTATTCAATCTCTTACAGTCACTCACCCACTTCTTTAGCGAGTCATGGAGGCACAACATGGGGACATTGACTACGAGACATTATGTGCTCAGATATCCACAGGACACGCACCTGATGGATTTTCTGAAGGTGGGGAGCATGTCATCCTCTTAGGAAGATGTATTATGGTGCCATTGTCACTTCATGTGGATGTGTTGAGGGAGTTCCATACATCACCTCTATCAACACATCAAAGAGTGGTGTTGATGTACAAGGACCGTTGATGACAACAAATGGTGGACTGGTATGTAGAAGGATGTAGTAGAGTTTTTCTCTAGATGCCTCACTTATCAACAAGTGAAGGCAGAGAACTAGGTATCAGAAGGCTTGGACCGTCCATTAGAGGTCCCAGAGTGGATGTGGAATGGGATATCCATGGACTTTGTGACATGTCTTTCACATACATCTAGGGGTCATGACTCGATTTGGGTGATCGTCGAATGACTCACCAAATAAACTCACTTCCTACCGATTAGAGATCAGGGTTCAGTAGAGAGCTTGGGATTCCTCTAAGTGCTAGAGATTGTGCATTTACATGGTATACGTTAGACGATTGTATCTGACAATGACACACATTTTACTTCCGGACTATAGAAGGGGTTGTAGGAGGCTTTCAGGATGCAACTACATCTTAGCACCACCTTCCATCCTCAGACAGATGGTCAGACCGAGTGAACCATTAAGACTCTCGAGGACATATTGTGTTCTTGTGTCCTCAACTTCAGTTTTAGGTGGGAGGAACACTTATCTATGATGGAGTTTTCATACAACAACAAAAATCACTCCACCATCAGGATGACACCATTTCTGGCCTTGTATGGCTGACCTTGTAGATCGCCACTATGCTGGATAGACCCGGGGGAGTAAGAAATAGTGGGACCAGCGATGGTCCGGGCTACCACAGAGAAAGTGCAGATCATCCTAGAGTGGATGAAGTCTGAATAGTGCATGTAGAAGTCATATGCTGACAGGAGACGAAGGCCTCTATAGTTCAAGGATATAGACCATGTCTTTCTAAAGGTCTCACCTCGATGAGTTAAAAAAATATTTGGCCTAGGTGGAAAGTTATCTACGTAATTCATCTGACCTTTTCATGTCCTTAGTAGAGTAGGTGAGGGTGTTGACCGCCTAGATCTTCCACCTCACTTGCACCGAGTGTATGAAGTCTTCCATTTATCCCAGCTGAGGAGATACGTGCATGACCCTTCTAACATCATCGACCATGGGGAGATGGGTGTTGATTATGGGGTGAATTTTACTGAGGTTTCATTGCAGATTGAGTATTGATATGATCAATTACTTCGTGGATGGTCGATACCTTTGATGTCCGTATATTGGAAGCATGGGAATCTCTAGGAGAGCACATGGGATCGGGAGGCTCAGATGCTTGCTCAGTACCCCCATTTGTTCCCTTAGTTTGAATTGTAGCTTACAGGGATTTACATCCATGAGGTGGGGAGAACATAAAGACCCAGAATTTATATGGAATTTTTTTTAAATACATGAGAAATTTACGAGTCCCGTGAAATTTGACATCACACGATTCCGAGGTCTTGTGTGTCAGGAATCAATTTTTTATTTTTTGTTTGGTTACTTTTACTAAAAATTAGAGCAGGTTTTATAAGATTTGAATCGGTGCTCGAAATTGAAATCTGAGGGCTCCATTAAACTCACAACGCTGGTATTCACTTATGGAGACATTCACTTTGATGGTAGTGAGTCGATATTCGAAAATAGTCATTGGGTTTTCATGGAATGTAATAAAATAATGTGAGCTTCAAATTATTTATTTTGAGCTGCCAGGTTAGTGTTTGGTGGTTAAATCCTCCTCATGGATATTGGTGGTGGGGCCACTACAAAATAACCTCCCATGAAAGGTTATGTTGTTGGGGCCCCCCTGAACATAAAATCCCATGAGAGGTTACGACGTGGGGACCACAAGAGACTAAAATCCCCCAATTAATGGGATGAGTGGAAAATCTCTCAACTCCCCTCATTAATGAGGGGGGAAGTCCCTTGACCTGCTCTACCATTTATGGTACCATGACCTCCCCTTTAATTAATTGGGCTATCACATAATTTATTATTCCTAATAATATGAATTAATTAGGTGGAGCCTTTTAATTTAAATCTCCTTTTTGAATATTTTGAGAATGAAATAATAAGATATCATAATCACTTATTATTTTTGGGTTGGTACATCAATTCATTTATGGAGGAGAGCTTGGGAGAAAGGGAGTTCTCCATCGAAGAGCCTCCACTTCCAACTATGAATGAGGAATGCATTATTTAAATAAAGAACACTGTAAATGACCTTCATCGAATCTGAGCATAAACCGTCGTGAGATGTCTCCGACGACTAACCTCTACATCGTCATCAACAACCAGATGTTTCTCGGGTTTGGAAGTACTTGGAGGACGCCATGAACGACGACCTTATTAATCTACATTCTCTAGCTCGTTCAAATGTTGACGACTGACAATCAATGTTTGGGGTTTGTTTTTGAGTGAATTTTCAATTAATATTATAAACAATGGTTGGATTGGAATCATTGCTGAGATTTAACATATCAATTGATAATCATCTTCTTACTTCTTGATGAGCCGATTGTTACCAACCTATACATAGAGGGTACGAGCCAAATCAAAACAGCCTGAACCCACCACCATTATTGTTTGTGTTGATTCTTGTCAAAGTGACCAAAGTGGTCGAAGACAAAGTTCATGTTGCCCACGACCTCCATGTACCGTGTCTCCCTCGCGACACCCTCCATCGACATCGGCGAAACCGGTCTGCCCAGCCTCCTCCCAGTAGTTGGATAGCCCGTGATGGCTAGACGCGCCCTGGCCGGCCTACCCGCCCCTCCCACGCACTCTGTCTGGCTACCCCTAGCCTTCCGCGTGCCTTTTCTTGCCTGCCCCTGACTCCACGTGCCTCATTGGCCGGCCTACGCCCCACCTGCCTGCCCGCGGCCTGCCCGACGCCCTCCCCGCTGCTCGCAGGCTTGCCCAGGCTACCAACCAGCCTTCGCGGCCGCCCCGCCGGCTTGCCCAGGAAGCCTCCTGACATGCATGGCCACTCCTCCAGCCACCCCGGACCACACCCCAGCTCCTGGCCGAACTGGCCGAGCTGCATCGTCCTCCCGAGTCGGCCCTCGGCGTCCCTCGTGGCGTCCCTGGTCGAACCAGCTCAACCTTCCATACTGAGTCACCCGAGCCACACCCCCTCACGACATTAGCTGAACATGACCCAACCTCCGGGCTGAGCCACCTACTCTGCGATCTCGTTGTCGAACCACCCCCACATTCTACTGGGCCAGGCCGAGCGGACTGTGCAGAATATTTCAGGCTGACCCACCCAATGAGCCCGGTCAGAACTAGTAGGTTCCACCGGGTCGACCCAGACTAGGTCGGCCCCGACTGGGTTGGGCCAAGTCTGTCCAACCGGGTCAGACTAAACCCAGGCCCACTACTGGCCCTTTACTTTCATTGGCCATATCCTTGGCATAGGATGTCAGTTTGACAAACCATCAGCGATGCTGGTATTCTTAGAATGCGATGGTCCATTGAGAATACCCCATTATATTTTAGGATTTATTTGAGATGTGGTCAGGATGGATCGTACATGAATCCAACTAGGCACTCGGGACTAAAAGGCTAATTTCTCATAGACCAGGCATCTGATCGATGTTGTGTCTATTGCGATGAGACCCCTATGACGTGGAAGACCTCTGAAATACTTCTTCATGGGACATTGTGGCAGTTGATCTATCGACTATTGGATTGAGTAGCAGACCCTCATGGAATCTAGCATGCTTTTTGGAAACCTTGTGGCTGGTTGTGCTCTGACTACTGGTCCTGGATCATATGTGGGGCCGACAATTCTGACTACTGTTCCTGGATCATGTGTTGGTCCAACATGATAGTTGGTCCTGGATCATGTGTGGGTCTGATAGCTCTGACTACTATTCATGATCTTGTGCGGGTCTGATAGTCCTGACTTCTGTTCCTGGATCATGTGTTGGCCCGACAGAATAGATGGTCCTGCAACCTATGTGTGTCCGACTGCTACAACTTCAGTTCCTAGATCTTGTGTGGGTCTGATAGTTCTATATGTTGGTCCTAGATCCTGTGTGGGTATGACAGCTTAGAAGATTCAGGGGCTATATCTAATCATCTCTATCTCTCTACATATGTTGTATACATGTTTGAGCTGAGTTAGTGATTCCTGTGTTTTCCTTATTATTGAGATGGGTTACATGATATCTGTAACACCAAGAGATTTTATGAAAAATATATTATTTAATTTAATTGATGTCTTGTTTTGTATGCTACACCAAAAAGAGGTTTCACTCCATGAATCCCTGACTTGGCTTGCATTACACCCAATCGCGACCTTCCACGATAGCGTGTGTTGTACCCAATGCCGAGTTTCACTAAACAATGATATGTTATTAAAATATTATATAAACAAGACGTTAAAAATAGTAATACCCACTTTTTGAAATTTTATTTCTCAAAATGGACTTCATTTTTGGATTCATAATATCAAAATTATCCTAGGGTGAAGATTTTGTATTTTTCTGAAAACATTCAATTTTTTATGAATAGTGAAAACACTGGTTACTATTTAAAAACTGAATTTTTATATAAATAATTATTTATTTAATTTAAATTTATTTTGGGAAAAAATTGATACATAATACCTATATAAGTTCAATTTAACTCATTGGATTCATTTTATAATAATTTTAGACATATAAAATTTTTATTGAACTTTTCATCGTCTTTTACCCACCTCCAAGGAGAGTATGAAAATTTACGTAAAACATAATTTTACCGCTTCTATGGATAAAATTTTGAAAATCCAAGAGATAAGGTTAATATAAAAGTGTAAAATGTGGTTCATTAAGATAAAAATAATTTTTGGTGAATAGTAACATTTTACGTTTATTTAACATGGTTAAAAGTAAATAGGGTAATTAAGGGTAAAAATAATATTATTATTACCCTAACACAAGTCCTTATTCTATTGGATATGTGTAATTCGACCAAAAACAACCTTGAGAATAAAATATTACCCTTTAGGTCCACTTGGATTAGATTAGGACATTTATTATTATTTTATTAAAAGAAGAATTAAAATAGTTAAAATCAATTTTTACTAACTAAAACATTTTTAATATTAGGTTATATATAAAATAAATTCGACTATAAATATTAATTATAAATATAAAACGTTTTCCTACATAATGGTATTTTATTTATAATTTTTAGACATTAAATAATTTAAATTATTTTTGACACAATGATGATTCAGTAATTACATTATTAATGAAATATTTACATAAATGATGTTATAAATATCCAAATAAATGTAATTTTAGACTTTTTATGAATTACACTAATTTTATAGGTTAATATGAAATGTTATTATTGATTTAATTAACTTTTCTATAACCAATCATGCTGTTATGATTTTCACAGATATCAAGTACCAAATAGTGTCAAAATTGACATAAAATAGTTTTTAAAACAAATATTATATTATTAATTGTTATTTAATTCCTAAAAATATATGGTTCAGAAAAATGACTTAGATAAAAATATATATTTTAATAATTAACCACATGGGGTTTTTTTGTCTTGTTATACTAAGTTTATTAAACATACAGTGTAAGAAAACAAAAAGACATGTTAAAAGTTAAATTATTTAACTTAGAGTTAAATCTAAATGATAAGGATAAAATAGTAATATAAACATGTATAAATCCAATTGATTGAGAGGATTTAGATCTATCCCCACCTTATCTTCTAATTAAATCAATTTGGAGCTATTAAAACCGAATATGAATTTATTATAAAATAATATTTTATGTTTTACTAAGGTGCCCCTCTCATCCCTTATAAAAAGGGAACCCCTTCCTTCTTCTCTTCACACACTTTTGTGCCTTGAATCTCAGAAAAAACCTGACAATTACACTTATAAAACTCTCTAGTTACATCATAGTGGTTATGGTCTTCACAAAAGACCAACACTATTTCCCTAAGAGGATGTTTAAAGGAGGTGCATCGAGGAAGCGGTAATCTCTTCTACCGACTCTTTCAAGATTCTTTCTTCTTATACTTCCTCTTCATTAGTTTTTTAATTATAATGTACTATCACAAGTATTAATTATATACTGATATGTTTTTATAAAAATGAAACAACCCCATTTCACCTTCTATCCATCCTACGAAAAACAAAATCACCGTGCGTGCGTACGTACGAAATACCGTCTCCACACCGTGGTGTAATCTGTTCTCCACCACCACCTTACTTGGATGGGTATAATGGTGTAAATAAATAAATATACATGATTATTTTAAAGTTATATTGATTCTGAAATGTTATACATACACTTCAATACAATTCCACAATCATGGGAAAGATATCATCGCCCTTGCGTACGTACGGACTACCCTCTCCACAAACGCGATGAGATTCATTTTCATGATTAACCATTTAAGTATTATTATAAAGTATATATAATAAATAATCATGAAATATATTATATAATAATGATACTATATTTTTGTACATATATTTCTCATTTACTTAATTCCATTTAATTCAATAAGGAATCGAAAACAGCGTTCATGCGTACGCACGGCCTACTGTCTCAATGAACAGTGTATTTCATTCCATTTATCGATCTATCATATATATTTATATATTATATATATATTATATATAAATAATTTTTTAAATTATGTAATTATGTAAATCAGGATATAAGTAATAATATCAAGAACAACATGTCGAAACACGTACGATAAATGAAAAGATTTTACCCAAAACGCTGCTTTCACATGGAATTTAAAAAAGAACGGGTAAAATAAAGTCATAAGTGAACCATATATGATATCATATCAATGAATATGATTCTGTAATAATTCAATGAAATTATTTAAATCATTATTCAGGAGGATTGGATACATACGAAGCATATCAGACCTAAGGTAAGGGATAACTATTCCAATCTCATTCTTATCTGAGATTGTTATTCGTAAGTATTTACTGGGGTTATTGTTATCATCCATTCCCATGTTTTCTAAAAATGTTTTCATGTTCTTTAATATTCCTTTTTACAGATTTTTGAAATTTACCTCATGTTATGAAATGAATATTACTTTTGATTACCACACATGGAACTTTTTGACTTTTCCGACAAAAGTACGAGTAGAATTTTATTTTTATCCTATATGGCGTGAACGGATTTTTACGGTTTCATAACGCCTCATTTTCATGAAGCATACTCTACAAGATTTTATGAATATTTTCAACAAAATACTTTTCTTTTAAAATTTATGGTCATTTTGTGAAAAGGAAATTATTTTTATGTTGAAAAGATACTTTCCTCAAGAATTCATTTCAATTTTTTTATCAAAATAATTTTCCATCTAAGAATGACATTATTTAATATGTGTATGTTTCAAGTATAATATCACTATTATTTACATGGTTTCACTTTTCTTATGTTGAAATATCCATTTGTTTTATATGGATTATGTGATGATGGGATGATGTTTATGAAACCCATTTTATTCATTGGGTTATGATAAATGTTTCATCTTTATTTTATGGCACAAGTATGAATGTTTTCATTGTGAGATGGGTGGAACCTATATATCCCTCAAATGTATTGGGTAAATATTTATATCTCATGATATAGTAATGGCTGGAATGGTATGTTAATCAAGTTCAGTGATACAGGACCGGAACGGGGAGTGAACTCGATTCAGAAAGGGACTTTGTCCACTAAGATGGCTTTTGCAGTAATTCCTTGGATACTATGGAAATCATATCATGTGCTTAATGGTTTGGCACAATGACATGTTTTATTTCCATGCTATTTTATCATGATTTATGTTCCATTATGATATATGATGTACGTACTTCCAAGATTCATGTCTTTGTTCATGATTTTGATGTTTAGATTTTATGTTCATGTTTTTGCATTCAAATGTTCATGGATTGTTTTATGTTCTCAATGTTTACCCTTACTGGGCATTTGAGCTCACCCTGTTTATGTTTTCTTTTCCCCAGAATTTAAAGAAAGGTTATAGGTAAGAAAATAAAAGGGGATGATCATTATAGGAGATGTTGAAGAACTTTCACCAAGATTAGAAAATTATATTCTGAGTATCCAAAGACACTAAATTATTACAGTCCCTTGTTGTCTATTTTTGTTATGTATTATGTATTCTTCAAATGTAATGTAATGTCCATGTACGTCAATCTTTGAGTCTCTATAGTTGGTATCAGAGGAAAGGTTTAGTAAACCTTTGGAAACTAGGATGTGAAAACATTAGTGATATCCCTAGAGATATTTCTATGGTATGTCTAGGGATTTCCCTAAGGTTAATTATAAGTTTAGGTTATAGTCCTGGAATTACAGTCTTGATATAAGAATTATACCTATGATGTTAGATATTAAATGTAATCCACCTTTATTGTGTTGTTTTCCCTAGCATGATTTTTTCCACTCACACTTTTCTTTTTGGGTTTTAGATGATAGTTGGAACCCGAAGGAACCGTGTTGATCAATGTAATGGAAAATGCAATGATTGTCCTCCGGAACAAACCAATGTTATGGGAGATGGAGTGAAAATTCTTATTGCTATACTTACACAACCTATGAATCATTCTAGACTTCCAAATGAATAGAGAAGGGAAAAATATTCTATTGAGTCCTTCATGAGGCAACGTCCACCTTATTTCAATGGGTCTTCTGATCCATTTGTTGCTGAAAAATAGATTAGTACCATTGAAAAGATATTTTCCATACTTCACTGTTCGGAACATGAAAAATTAATTCTGGCTATTTACCATTTAGAAGGTGAAGCAGATCAATGATGGACTCTAATTAAGAATACAAGGCCCCGAGATGAAATTGAATCTATGAAATGGGATGAGGTTAGGAACTTATTTTTCAATAAGTACATCCCTCTTATTCTTCAATCAAAGATGGAAAAGGATTTCCATGAGCTTAATAAAAAGGATGATGAATCTTTTGGTTTATAAGAAGCGAATATTACAAGCCTTGCAAGGTATGCATCTGGCTTTATCATCCAACCTGAAAGTAAAGTTCATCGATTCTTCAGTGGCATAAAACCATCTCTTCAAAGGGAATTAGCTATATAAGACTTCAGTAGCTATGAATAAATTGTGCATTGTGCTATCAAGGTATAAAATGGACGTTGGAATTACATATCAATCTCATGGTTTTGACAAGAAACGAAAGATGGAGTTCAAGGAGAAATATCTGAATAATGGTGAAAAAAAGATAAATGTTTCATTATGCTCAAAGTGTGTAATGAAGCATGGTGGAGATAATATTAAAGGGACTAGAAAATGTTTTTAAGTGTGGAAAAGAAGGTCATCGAGCAGTTGAGTGTCTAAGTAATGGAAAAAGGGTTTCTAATGATCTAAATAAGGAAAAGACTGCAGAGAATGCACCACCAACACTTCAATGATTCAAGTTCAAGGAAACGAGGAATTATTCTAATCAATGCCATAATCCAAGGGTTAATGATGATCAATATGAGCAACCTCTTAAGGAAAAGGACAAAGGGAAGTCACATGCAATCACTATTAGCAATGTTCAGTATGAAACAATGTGGTGGAATGATTATGTGTTTACGTAAAGGGATTCCAAAATAAAGTTGTGGAATCTCATTTATAGTATTGTGGAACATTGGAATATCTTTGTAATGGTTTATTGTGGTTTTTGATAATTATATGGTACTGGTAACCATGAAAAGTGATTCAAATATTTTGTAAAGAAAATGATTTTCACATAAAGAAGGGATAAGGAGATAATGAAATGTTTGATAGTATTAATGAGATCATGACTAATATAAGGGAAACCTGATATCATGGTTTGAGTATATAGAATTTTTGGGATTTTTGTATATGGAAAGAGTTACCTTGTGAAAACATTCATGTTTTCACTATGGTTCAAGAGAATACATGATTAAGGTATTCACATGTTTAAAATGTGACCAAAAAGATATATCGTATGATATATGGGGGATAAATGATGGTATTCACATGCTCGGTATATGACATTTCTAGTAATTGTTTTCTTTATACTATGAAAACGGACAGAAGTATTTTGGATAAGCCTAAAATGTTGAGTTAGACATAAGATAGTATTTTTTATGGCTAGAACATTGTTCTATTTTATTTCAGGAATGTTATTATAATGTAGTTTTAGAAAAAGGGGACAAACTGCAGGAAGGGAGAAAACACGCCGTGTCAGACAAGGTTGTGGGAATCGAACCCACAACTGATGTGCGACAGGCCTTTATCACCTACCACTCGCCTACAGGATGTTCCGGGTTAGTAGAAACTAGTTTTATTATATTATTCAGTATGATAGTTGAAGTATAAGTTCATTTTTGGAATCATATATGTTTAACCTCATCAAAGATGGACTTATGTATATTTGATAACTTTTTCTAACCTTTTGTTTAAGACATATGGAATGACCCATCATTCTATCACATGATCTGCTAACACCTCACGAATGAAAAATTAAACTTCATTTCTTTAAGAGATGAAGTGGAAATTGTTCATTTCACGAACAACAGTGAGATTATTCTGTAATAACGTAAGTATTTCATCTAATTTAAATTCTTCATATTTAGGGAAATGATCTTGAAAACCAATAATGTTGTCCATGAGCCCTTATATCCGATGAATCAGATGGTATCTTATATCATCACAAATTTATTGCTTTGTGATTGTTGGATTTTTCCTAGCAATGTTCTCTACCACTCTCCATCAGAACATGATGGTTAGATTTCTCTTCCATTTCTATATTTTTACCTATGTTCTCCTATGTGGAAACCCAGTGATTAGTTAATTTGGGTAACCATTACGTTACATACATTAGTTTTTAAATATAAGTTTATGTATTCCTTTTAACGAGGTGGGTCTCTATTAAAGATAATTTCGAGTAGTAAACCATATATAACCCCCAACGAATATTGAGGGTGAAATTCATTTTAAGGGGAGTTTAATGTAACACCCTGAGATTTTATGAAAAATATTATTTTTAATTTCATTGATGTCCTGTGTTGTATGAAACACCAAAAGGACCATACACTACACTCATACCTGACTTGGCTTTCATTACACATAATCGCGACCTTCCACAATAGCATGTGTTGTAAGCAATATCGAGTTTACTAAACAACGATATGTTATTAAAATATTATATAAACTAGCCATTATAAATCGTAATACCCACTTATTGAATTTTTTTTTCAAAATGGACTTCATTTTTGGATTCAGAATATTGAAATCAGCCTATGGTAAATGTTTTGTATTTTTCTGAAAACATTCAATTTTTGATGAATAATGAAAACACTGGGTTACTATTTAAAAACCGTCTTTTTATATAAATAATTATTTATTTTATTTCAATTACTCTTAGGTCAAGAAATATACATAATACCTATATAAGTTCAATGTAATTAATTTTATTCAATTTATAATAATTGTAGACATATAAAAATTTTATTGAACTTTTCACCGTCTTTTACCCACCTCTTAGGAGAGTTTGAAAATATGCATAAAACATAATTTTTCTGCTTCTGTGAGTGTAATTTTGAAAATCTAAGAGACACAGTTAATATGAAGGAGTAAAATGGGTTACAGTAAGATTAAAATAACTTTTGGTGAATAGTACCTTTTTACATTTATTTACCACGGTTAAAATTATAAACGGTAATTAAGGGTAAAAATGACTTTATTATTACCCTAACACATCTCCTAATTATATTGGATAAGTTTAATTCGACCAAAATCAACCTTAAGAATAAAATATTACCCTTTAGTTCCACATGGATTAGATTAGCACATTTATTATTATTTTATTTAAAGAAGAATTAAAATGTTTAAAATATAAGTTTAATAACTAAAACATTTTTAATATATGGTTATACATAAGATAAATTCTACAATAAAAATTAAATAGAAAGATAAAAATCATTCCTACATTATGGTATTTTATTTATAATTTTTACACATTAAATAATTTAATTTATTTATGACGCAATGATGATGCAGTAATTACATTATTAATGAAATATTAACATAATTGATATTATAAATACAAAACTAAATGTAATTTTAGACTATTTATGAATTAAACTAATTTTATAGAAAAATATGACATGTTAGTATTAATTTAATTAAGTTTTTTCAAACTAATATTTCTGTTATGATTTTCACAAAAATCAAGTACCAAATAGTGTCAAAATTGACATAAAATAGTTTTAAAAAAATATTATATTATTAATTTTTATTTTATTAAAAAATACCTAAGGTTCGGAAAAATGACATAGATAAGGATATATATATTAATAAAGAACCACATGGGGTTATTTTGGCTTGTTATTGTATTTTTATTAACCATATAGTGTAGGAAAACAAAAAGACACTATAAAAGTTAAATTATTTTACTTAGGGTTAAATCTAAATGATAAGGATAAAATTGTAGCCTAAAGTTGTCTAAAACCTATTTGTTGAGAGGATTTAGACCCATACCCACCTTAGATTCTAAATAAATCAATTTGGAGATATTAAAAAACGAATATGCCTTTATTATAAAATAATATTTCACGTTTTCCTAATATGCCACTCTCCTCCCTTATAAAAAGGAACCCCTTCCCTATTCTCTTCACACCCTGTTGAGATTTGATGCTCTGCCAAACCCTGACAATTCCTCTTCTCAACCTCTCTAGTTACTTCATATAGGTTATGTCCTTCTCAAAATACCAACTCTAGTGCTCTAAGAAAAAGTTTAAAGGAGGTGCGTTGAGGAAGAGCTAATCTATTCTACCGACTCTTCCAAGTTTCTTTCTTCTTCTACATCCCCTTATTTAGTTGTTTCATTATAAAGTAATAAGATCACTATTAATAATATACTGATATTTTATTATAAATATGAAACAACTTCATTTTAACTTCTATCCATACTACGGAAAACAAAATCACCACGCGTGCGAACATACAGAATGTTGTCTCAACGTCGTGGTGTAATCTATTTTCCACCACCACCACACATGGATGGGTATAGTGGTGTAAATAAATAACTATATATGATTTTTGTAAAGTTTTATTTATTCTGAAATATTATACATACACTTCAATACAATTCCACGATCATGGGAATGATATCATAGCTCGTGCGTACGTATGGACTACCGTCTCCACGAACGAGATGAGATCCATTTTCCATGATTAACCACTCGAGTATGATTATAATGTATATATAATAAATACTCATGAAATATATTACATAATAATGATACTTGATTTATTTAAATATATTCTTCATTTACTTAATTCCATTTAATTCAATAAGGAAACGAAAACAGCATTCATGCGTACGCACGACCTACTATATCCATGAATGGTGTATTTCATTCCATTTATCGATCTATCATATATATTTATATACTGAATATAAATTATATATAAATCGTGTTTTACATTATGGAAGTAAATAATTCATTATATAAGTATTAATATCAATAACAACATGTCGAAACTTGTATGATAAATGAAACGATTTTACCCTAAACCATGCTTTAACAAGGAATTTTCAAAAGAACGGGTAATATAAAGTCATATGTGAACCATATATGATATCATAACAATGAATACGATTCTTTATTAATTCAATGACCTTATTTAAATCATTATACAGGAGGTTCGGATATGTACGAAGCATAACAGACCTATGGTAAGGGATAACTATTCCAATCTCGTTCTTATCAGAGATTGTTATTCGTAAGTATTTACTAGGGTTATTGTTATAATGCATGCCCATGTTTTCTAAAAATGTTTTCTTGTATTTTTAAATCCATTTTTACCCATTTTTGAATTTTACCACATGTTATGAATGTAATCTTATGTTTCATTACCACACGAGGAACTTTTTGACTTTTCCGACAAAATTATCAGAAGAATGTTACTTTTAAAATATCCGGCATGAACGGATTTTTTTGGTTTCATAACACCTCATTTTCATGAAGCTTAATCTACATGATTTTATGACTATTTTCAAAAAAATACTTTTCTTTTAAATTTCCATGGCATTTTGTGAAATGAAATTCATGTTGAAGTAGAAAGTATATTTTCCTCAATAATTCATATCAATTTTTTTATCAAAACCATTTTACATCTAATATGACATTATTTCATATGTGTATGTTTCAAGTATAATGTATCTATGATTTACATGGTTTCACTTTTCTTATGATGAATTATCCATTTGTTTTATATGGATTATTTGATGATGGGATGAGGTTTATGAAACCCATTTTATTCTTTGGGTTATGATGAATGTTTCTAGTTTATATCATGGAACAAGTAAGAATGATTTCATTATGAGACGGGTGGGACCTATATCTCCCACCAATGCATTGGTTAAAGAATTATATCTCATGATATAGACATGGTTGGAATGGTATGTTAATCTGGTTCAGTGATACAGGACTGGAATGAGGAGTGAACTCGATTCAGAAAGGGACTTTGTCCACTATGATGGCCTTGGCAGTAATGCCCTGGCATCTATGAAAATCATATCATGTTCTTAATGGTTTTCCACATTTACATTTCTTATTACCATGCTATTTTATAATTATTTATGTTCCCTTATGTTATATGCCTTACGTACTTTCTAGATTCATGTCTTTTCTCAAGATTTGGATGTTTAGATTTTATGTTCATGTTTTTGCATTCAAATGTTTTTGGATTGTTTTATGTTTTCTATGTTTACCATTACTGGGCATTTGTGCTCACCCTTTTTATTTTTTATTTTCCCCAGGATATAAAGAAAGGTTTTAGGTAAGAAAATAAAATTGGATGATCTTTATGGGAGATGATGAAGATCTTTCACCAATATTAGAAAATTATATTCTGTGTTTCGAAAGACACTAAACTATTATGGTCCTTTGGTGTCTGTTTTTGTTATGTATTAAGTATTCTGCAAAAGTAATGTAATTTCTATGTACATAATGATTGGGGTCTCTACAATAAATTAGGTATATGTTTGGGAATATACCTATTTAATTTTTATCCATTTATTTCATAACCTGTGGTTTATCTTTGTTGGTTTTGAGAGACCTTGGTTGGATCGGGGTCCCTACTGAGTATCATTATACTCACCCCAGCACGGGCTATCCCCAAACCTAGTTGTGTTGTCTGCAGACAACAGACAGTGTTGACCGAGTATCAGAGTTGTAGAAGTAGACAGTGCCCCAGAGGTGGACTATACTACGAGTCAGTACCTGGATGAGACAGATGGACCTACAGTGCTATGGAGGATATTTGTACCTAACCTTTAGGTAGGATCCATAGTGGACGATCCAGGAGCTACACTTTACCTTTCATATATTTTTTACCTTTTCAGTTGTACGTGTACATTACCATTGGGCTTATATTTCCAGCCCCTTTACTTATCTGCACTCTTTGTATATAGTATTACTTTGTCATTTGCTTCTAGCTTGTTCTCTATTGTGCGTGTTTACAGTTATAAAGGAAATTACTTGTTGTATTATGGATTTATGCCTTTGGTGCTAGTTACAAGCCCCTGGCATATGGATGGCGGGCTTGGGTTAGCCACAGAATGGTCCTTGAGGGATGGGTCATGAAAAAAATAATTACCAATTTTTCATTTATTTATCAACGAACCTCTTGTTTTACAGGATAAAATATTTGTTGATCTCAGCGATTAATTACAATGAGACTTTAAGAGGCTTGTTCACATATAAATTTGGAATTATAGAAATTCAATTTTATCACTATGCATGACATGTTACATCACGGTAACCGATGTCCAGTTGAAGTCTCAATTAAATGGTGTCCCTTGTTTATTAAATAATGAATTTGTGCCATTATAAATTTATAATTTTAGATGAAACTACCTTGAATGAGATATCTATATTTAAAATAAAATGAATAAATTATAATAATTTAATAATTTTATATGAAATTATTACTACAATATGGGGATTTCAAATTCAATGTAATGGGTGTTTTACATTACACATTTAATTTGAATATCTATATACAAGAACCTATATATTTTTTATGGAAATATATCCCGACCATAGTTGTTAATGAATGTTGTATTTTATATGATCTATCATGATGATCTCTGTCACCTAGACCAAGATTTCAGAGCACTAGGAGAGGTGAAACTATATTATAAAATTTCATTGTACATACAATTTCATATTATCTCTATTCCTATATTATGGGGAATCTATCATGAGTGATACATTTCGATGTTTTACAGTTATTCTACCACAAATTCCTCCTCACTTATTTCATGAGTATGCTGATGACCATGCTCTAATGGAGGTGTAACCTGAGATCCCAGTATTACCTCCTACTATAAAATGTGAGGAATCTCACGTTGATCTTCTACTAGCCACCAATGATCAATTTTGTGATTTCTTCTTTTATTTTATATAGTTTTTATTAGGAGCTCAATGACCTTCCAATTCTATACTATAGTTTATGACTTCACTTCAACCATTTTATCCTCCATCCATCTTGGGGGATATAGGGCCTCGAGGTACTGTTTCATGGCTAGAGGTGATGTTGACTATCATTTATCATATATATATACCTCTAGAATATAGGTTCATGATCTCCACCTAGTTTTTTTTACAGTACTATGAATTGGTGGGTTGTCCTCACACTAGCTACTCAACATCAGTGTATGTTCATGGAGGAAATACATATATCCTTAATGGAGAGCTTCTATATATATACATTGAGAGAATATTATTCCCATGAAATTACTCACCAACAACATTGTGACATATTGTTGATGGAGTATTCAGATAGTTTCACCAAACTACATAATTCTAAACTAACCAAGGTAAATGTTGTGATGAAAAATGTGTAACTTTTTTTGGGCAATATTTTTATGTCATATGGTAATAGGTGAACATTTTTTGGATGAATTCGATTAAAGATATAGTATATTAGGCCGTTATCATAATGATGAAACTGAGGGAATCATGTAATGCCCTCTATAGAGGATTGGTTTCAAGTGAGGAAGGTGGATGATCATGTTACATGAAGAATAATTTATAGGGTGAGGGGGGGGGGGAGAGACAACTATATAAAATGCACGAAAAGTAATGGTGTGTTTCACAAGTTTTGAAGGTAATTCCAAAAGAAGACAAAGTATATGAGTAAACATATTGAGTGATGATTTATTAGTAGGATTGGTCACCAATAGTTTTTATACTAATATATTGCTCTATTTCCAAGTGATATTGGATCTTTCTGGAGACTTTTTTCAAGATGAGGAAGAGAAACACCATGTCATGTTGGGTGATGCTCTTCTACCAACCAACTGGGATAATGGGGTGCTCATGGTCATGGTAGAAAAACCTATATGTTTTATTTTGTGTTTGGCAGACCTTCCCACATTATTAATGTGGAATCTCTGGGAGGTGGATTTATATATGTATATATAGTGCATCCTACTCCTGAGGAGTAGAGTACGAGGACTTGTAATGTATGAGTTACTACTCTAGTAGATTATAATTTTTTTTCTACATTATTATATATAAGTTAATATTAGTATTACAAATCTTCTATGAAAATTGAGAACCATGGAATAGAGGAGGAATAATTTATTATTGTAATGAAACAAAAAACAATGTTATAAGTTAGATCAGGTATTATAAATCATTTAAGGGAGTTTCCACTTGATATTGGTGGGTATCATTTACATTTTATTTTCTTTTTCTTTGATATGACATAATTTAACAACATATTTGGAATGAATTGTCTAGTCACATATCAAAACCATGTTTATTATTATCACCATAGGGTATCATTTATATCTGTTGAGCAATTTGATTATGTATATAAATGAAAATAGGATATCCAAACAGTTTGATACGGAACCGACCTTCATGTTCTAGGTGGTCTGATAGCCCTGATGGCATTTCTATATATGGATTATTTGGAAATTTTGGATGTAGAATTCCTTCATTATAGGGATCATTTCAAGGACATGTACGCTGACCACATCTCTTTCATATAAGCTATGATAGATGTGAAGTTCCTCATTGAGAAAGTGATAGTTGCAACACCAGTGTCTAGTTCTATTGATAATATAATAGATATAGAGTTCCATGAAATCAAGAAGAATTTGGAATAATTTGGAGAGATAGATTTATTTATGAAATAGTATATAACCATGTGTTTCACATTTCATTTTCTCAAGGAATTAATATGATAACCTCTGTTTTTTCATGGATTAATGATGGTAGAGCTAACTTACAGTGAAAAACCAATATCCATTTCAACGTATATACAACCTATATGACCAACTCTAAGGATTGAATGTTTTCTCTAAGATCAATTTTTTTTTGATCTATCAATAGTTGTCTATTATTCCATCATAAATAATGCATATAGTGTAACAATACACATAATTTTCAATCATATGTTACTTATTAAATTTATAAAACACATATATCACTTTAATATCCGAAATAAACATTATTATGATAAAGGAAGACTAAAAAATGGTATATTTATATAAATTAAGGAACCTATACCGATTGGATTGTAACCTGACCATCTGAATAATAACATGAATATTAGTAAAAGTATTTTAACTAATATAATACCAATCTCACTTTTTAATGTAAACAAAAAAATTTATGTATCATTTAAATAAAAATATGATATGAATATATCCAAGTGTAGTTAAATAAATTTTTTACAAATGTTACATTTAGTGGGTCTAGTTTTTGTGATATATAAATGATTATTTAATATTTTATAATTAATATAATATATTTTAATCTAATGCAGCAAGAAAATTTTAATTTTATATTATAATTTTGAGATAAATTTTGGATACCTAAATTAAATTAAAAATGATTCATAAAATCAGTTATGATATTTAAATCATTATTTTTTTAATAAAGGGTGATTTTAATGAAAAAGATAATTCATGATACAAATAAATTTTTTAATTCAAAAAATTTAGACCATTGTGGAATTATATACACCAAAAAATTGTTTGGGTGATTTTTTATTTTATTTTGGTAACATAGTTTATTTTTTCATGAATTGGGAAATGAGATAATTTATGGTATAAGATAAAAAAATGAATTATAGATTCATGAATGATGTATGGATTTGGTAATAAATCATTTTTAGAACTATCATAAACCTTTTAATATATATAGTCACAAGAATCAATACTATTAATATTACTCTAACAATATAATTGTCTAATCGATTAAATAATCAAAAAACACCCCACTCCTCCCATATAAATAACATGCCTCCCCCTTCATTTTAAATCTATGAATCATTTATGTTTTTTAATATTCTATTTCATTAACATTCCAATCCTCTTATCCACAGACAAGAGATAGATGTGTCAACAAATGACCACTCATATTTTCCATAAGGTGGTTCTCATATAGATTAAATTCGAGAGGTAAAATCCCCTTTTGTTATATTTTAATTTCATTTTATTTTATATTATGTACTCACCAATCCAATAAAAATAGTTATCATAGATTATGAATAATTTATATAATATAGTGTTATATATTTAATGTATTATCCTTTAGTAAATATATTTTATAGTCCTTCATGTCTAAAAATGAAAACACAGCTAGTGGTGTATCGATTCACCACAATCATGGATATTGAGTCTTCATTTTTCGTTACATCGTTGATGTATTGTCATAAACCCATTAATATGGTCAACATATATTTTAATATAAATATTATAAATCTTATCATGTGCTTTTACAAAAATATAATAATGGTATCAAAAATGGTAAAATGAAGTGATGAATGTAAACATCGCCAAAAAAAATTAGAACATTTTCATTAATGATTAATTTAATGATACATAATCATAGCATAAAACAAATTTGTATGTGAGATATTTTAACATATTTATGTTCAATAATAATAAATAATTTCACTATTGGATAACTAGTTTCATCTTACATGATCTACAATAATTATATACAATTAAACTGACTTTAAAACCACGAAAACAAATGCTCCTGAAATGATGAATTTGAACATTAGAACTCATCTAAATGTCCATAAAGGAACCGAATAATATTATAATAAATATAATTCATGTATAAGTGGTTATAAATTTAGTATGTAATGAATTTAATTTCATTATCCCGGATACAAAACTAATTAAATCATTCAAACATATGGAAAGGGGGTTCTCAAACCCAACTCACAATCATTTGGTTACTCCTATTTCACGACATTATGGGTATAATTATTTCCCTAATGTTCCTAAAATATAAATTTTTCCATAATTTTTAATTTTGAGGATATACAAATTTTTATTTGATATTATGTCAAAATATTTACATTTTCATTAATTTGTATTCATCCCAAAATAGATATTATCTCCTCTTGTGTTTTTTCATATTTGGTAAAAATGATTACTCTTACACCCAGTATGAATTAACCTATTCATTATAGAAACAAATTTTTATTCACGAATAACGAAATCGTTTTGAAACCCATTCCATTACACATGTTACATATGGAATTTCATAGATATACTTTCTATGTGGCATGTATTATTATGTAAATGTATTGATGTGATGGGTGCACCCGAAACTATATAGTGCTACAATACATTGGTTAATGTTATGTGTCTCATGCGGTAATGTAAAATATAAATAAAGGTAATGTTATATTATTTTAAAAATAATGATGTTATTATTATTCATATATGATATTTGTTAACATGGGGATACCATTTGTCACTATTTTGTGTGATATTTGACCACAAGTACATGATGTTTCATTTTTATTTATTTCCACAATACATGATGTTATCTAATTCTTCCACACATGATTATGTGTGTGATCCAATGAGTATGTTATGATGATGATGCTAGTCATCCATGATATTTTCATTTATATCATTTATTCATCCTCTCATTTAGATTTTAGCTCACCCCTTTCATGGTTTATATCTCAATTAGACTGTTCGTATTAAGTAGTATGCGAGACTCTAAGGATAATTATGGAATATTTAATTAAATTTGAATTTTTTTAATTTAAATTTTATGTACGGTAAAAATTTCAAATGATTAAATCATTGGATCCTAGTTTAGTAATTCTATTATGTTGTTTATCATTAAAATAATATAATAGTTATACATGAAAAAAATTGTCACTATAGTTCATGTAATAAAACTATATAGATAATTTGAGAATAAGGATTATAAAAAATTAGCAAAAACTCTTTTTTGATTCTAATTATATGAAAGAATCCATGATCGATGTTTTAGAAAAATTATAAATATATTAATCAAAAATGTTATTCCTTTGATGATAATTACATAATAGAATATTTTATTTATTCATGACATATTGACTTATTTTTTATTAATTCTTTTTTTATTGATAATGGAGGGAACCATGAGAAACTAAGAAAATACCCCATGTGAGGGTCAATGTAGTGACAACCAGAATGATATCCCCAATTCCATGGTAGGTAGAGATAAATTTTTAATTGAGATTATTGAATAGTCATCTCACTCTATAAAAAATATTCTTATTAATGTGAAATAGACTCCTTCACCTTATATGTATCTTGTATCTGAGGAATCATTTTATTTCAAAACAACAGGTATCATTTAATAGATCATCCTATCCACTCCTCCTAGAATAGTGTGTTAACTAAACTAAGAAGAGTTTTTATATTCGTTTCTATTCTGAGAAGGCGATATTGATTGTGTCTTTTTATTATTTATAATATGTTGGTCGATCGATGGGTTTAATTAATTAAGTAAACCAATCCAATTGAAGAAATATATTAGAGGGGGAGGAATGAAAATAATAATTTTTTTCTTAATATGTGTTACCCTTGAACTCGTTATACAATGGTGTAGAGATAATTCATAGATATTGATAAAAAAGGAGGGAATAGATCACATATTAAGATTAATATTTTACATGTTTTAAATGTATTATTTATATTTTGTTATCAAAAAATACTGAAAAATATATTTATTATTTAGTGATTAAAAACTACAACATTGAATATATCTAGATCTTCAAGATATATGGACTTGTAAATAAGATGTTCAATGTTCGTCCAATATGGGGTTAATGTTTAGGGAATGTCAACATGGCTCTAATGATATGAAATCAAAGATAATGTTTTCTATGGGAAGATATAATATGAAATGAGGAAGTAAAAAACATATACTCACATGTATATAATTTGGGAAGAAGCTTCCGGAAAATTTCCACAATGGAACGTAGAAATTCTTCATCTGTGGCAGACAAGGACACAAAACACATGAATGTCAAAGTGTCAGGAATAATCATTCTAATATATTGGAGGAAAGGAGGAAACCACAAATGATTAAATTCATAAACTATTGGGAGCTACATAATTATAAATTTTAGTCAAATAATCGATGAATATTTGAGGGTATGAAACATCAGTATCCACTGAACCCAAAGGAGATATAGAAATATGTTTCCATCACTACTATTGAAGTGGATAATGAATATGAATTTGTAAAAGTTGAATGTATTATTCCCTCCAAAATGTAAAAAGTAAAATGTTATTCTGGATCTACAATATTGTATATATCATTTAAGAGTTCTTGAACTATTGAATCAATGCCCTTATACAATTAAAAATATATATTTGTAAAAACTAGTATTGTGGTTGTTGAAACACATGTGTTGGACTCCTATACTATTGAAATATTTCAGGATGACTCTTCTAACAAATATCATAATAAATCCCTTGGTGGAATTTTATTCTATATAAGGAATGTATTGGATATAATTATGTAGAGAAAACATATACTATAAGGGCATGGATATATATTTTTAAATTCCACATCATCTAATTATCCAATAAAATGAGAGGATGAAAATGAATCCTGTATGGAAAATCCGACTACATTATTTGTGTTGATTATATATAAATTAACTATACCATTCCCAAATCGTTGAGTCCAATGAAATTATAAACATGGAAAAAATTCTAATCCTGAGGGAATATAGAGATGTATTTCCTAAATAGTAAACTAGAAATCCCTCAGATTGTGAGGTAGAGTTCATATTTGAACATATAAAAAAAATATACTTATATCCCAAAATTCCACTACATGATGTCCTATATTGAACAAGAGGAGTTAAAGTGTAACCAACAAAGGAATTTGTAAAATGTATTCATATATGGTAGTGTATATCCTTGGGGTTCTCTCGTTCTCTTTATAATGAAAAGGGATGTATCCATTCAACCAGTAATTGATTACCGAGATCTCAATAAGAAAACTATAAACAAAAAGAATCATATTCCAAGGATTTATTTCTTTTTTACCAAATATGATCATATTAATACATAAAAAATATGGATCTTCATTATTTGTAACATCATCTGATTTTGAATAATAAATATATTCAAAATAATAATTTCTATAACTGTTATACTCACTATGAGTTTATAATGATTCATTTCAAACTTAAAAATTCACCTAATATCATCATGTATTTGACTAATATATTGTTTAGAAACTACATGGACATATTTTTGTAAATTTTTATTAAGGATATTGTCATTTACTATAAGAGTAAGAAGTAATGTGAATAAAATCAATGTATTTTGTAGCAAACATTATTGAATGATATGTTGTACACTACATTCAGAATGTGTGATGTTTGGGTGCATCGTGTCACATTCTTAGGACATGTGATCATATGTGATGGAATTTTTTTTGACCCTTAAAAAGAATGAATGTGAATAAACCAAACCCACTAGTGATACATATATTTATAGATTTATTGTATTAGCATGGTAATACCAACATTTTGTTATAAAATTCACATAATTTTCAAGATCACTAACTATGTTTACAAGGAAAGGGGTAATGTTTGTCTAGATGAAATGATGTGAGTAAATATTCAAGGATCTTAACAACAGGTTTATCAATTTCACATGTACTTACCCAATAATGAAATAGGGATATAATTGTGAATTAAAGTGATTCTTAAGTTATTTTATTGGGGCCTTGTACTAATGGAGAATTATAAAATGATACACTACATGAAATGAAATTAATTATCATTAGATGATCTACATGAAACATGATCTAGGGATAGTATATTTGATATTAAATATAAATATTTTTTAGAAAATTAATTATGGTGTGAACTTTTAAATATATAATAATAATAAGAATATACCATCAATATTCACACTGAAAGAAATCAAAATTAACTAAAGAATATTGTTAGAGATAATCAAGGACTGTGATTTCTTAATTCATTACCAACAAATGGAGAATAAGGTATTTGATGATCTTATAAGAAAATAACATGCTCCCCTATCTGTGATCTAGATTGATAAATTCAAAGTATTCATGGATATTAAAGGGATGTATTTGTAAATAATAATGGAATGTAATACATCATAACCTTCCAATGTTATTTTCCAACTATTTATACAATAGAATATTAAGGTGGTAAAACTATATAATGTGTTGTTTCAAAAGATGATGAGTTTTTTAAAGGAATGAAAAATAAATTATTTCCTAGTCTATGATGATAATGTGATTTGGTTTGGAAGGAGTCTATGGGTTCCTTCATCTCCTAAGATAATAACGGATCAATCAGATAATGAAAATACATTAAATTTCTCAATCCATCCTTAAATTACCAAGAGGTATTATGATCCTAGAGTACACTTATATCAGAACCACATGAAGAATGATATTAATGAATATATTTCAATGTTATTACTATGTCATCAGGAAAAAATTTAGTGATTTAATCTAGGGGATGATGAAACCATTACCTCCACCCATGTGGATGTGAGAGAATGTGACTCTGTACATTTTCACTACTCTCTTAAAGGAATAAAAATGAAATAATGTGATTAGGGTTATGATGGATCAATTGTTTCCCAACCCACACGCCGTAATCTGTACCCCTCATGGGATAGAAATTGGATAAGGGAGAAAATGACACATGATCCCACCTCCAGTAGGCCCCAGGTTGGTGACTAGCACCAAGGGTATAATATTCACATATATGAGAGGAATTACCCTCGAGAGAAATCATGCAAAAGAGAGAGATAAGATAGAAAACAACCAACTCATACTCATACTGTAATATAAAAATAAACCCAATTAGACATATGTAATTTCATGAAAATACAACAACAACAAAAATGAAAAAATATGAAACTACCAAAATTAAGTAAAACAGTATCGACCACGATGTGAAAATAACTCATCCAACCCCAAGCTAGTAGTAACCATTCTGTTCTCCACCATGATACATGTGACTTGAAAAAATATATGTATATATATAGAGTGAGTATAAATGTATACTCAACAGGACCCTCCCTAAATCCTCTTGTGAAAAGGTAATGAATGAATGAAAAAAACCCAATAAACAACATGTGAATGTTACTATCCTTCTTAATAGTTATACTATCTTCCCAGCCACCCCATGTATAATATCACAATGAATCACCTATAATTTTTTATTTTATTATATTTAATAATAATTTTACACCACTACCACATCCCAACTTTTTTTACGCTTTCCCCCAATGTTACACATCCTCTGAATCTCTGTCAAAATAGGATTTCCAGCTGACACTTGTGTGTAGCACCCCAATATGTACCTTATGCAACACCACCACTACATCCATGTATCTAATGTAACCAATTTGTTTTCTAATGACACTGAAGCTCACAGACCATGTAACATTCTTTAGTAATTATACCTCAAGCCATTAGAGTCCATACACTGAGTAAGGATCCTCAAGCCCTCACAACATATACATGTTACACTAATAGTAGTCCAAAAGAAAATATATCAAGAATATTTGTATGTGAATAACCACCATCCATCACATCCCTCTACAGACATATATCTGGAAAAATAAATGATGGGCCTACCATCATAAGAAACTATCAATAGAATAGAGTGGGGACAAAGGGGGATGTCTTCCATCCATCCTCCCACCAAAATGATAGGCAAATCACCACCACCACTGATGTTCAGGATCCCCAGGCAGTTAGATTCCCCAACTAAAAGGTTCGAGTAACATATCACAACAGAAAAATTATATAATATAATAAATATAATAGACACATTATTGGAAAACCACATCTTAGACTCAAATATAGATAATGTCTCTCAAACTTCCCACTGCAACTTATATGACTAGTTATCAAACATGAATATAACCATTTAAAAATTATATTATGTTACATATCCCATTTAATCAGTCTAAAATTATGTAATAAATTATTTTACCATTATTTAACTGTTATTAATTCCACATTAAATTTCATTTTCATCACACTATGTTGCATGCCCTCCAGGCATAACGAAACCAATTAAACCGCTTCTTTGAAATATTATCTCATAATTTCATCCCAGCAAGATCCAACCCCATGTGTTTACATAATTTATAAAATAATTTATTAAAACCATAATAACTTTTTTATAATTATAGGAATTTTAGAAAAGTGGATATATTAATCAAATACAAGGGAATCAACATAGTGATTAGATGGACTACTAATTGATCCCTCTCCATATATATAAGTTGTAATGACCCATCCATCCTCAATAAACTAAACAAAAAAATCACATGTCATACCTTATCACTCATGTTTTCCTTTTTAAGGAGATTACGGAAGGCCAGATTCCATATGAAGATGGGAATATATATAAGATTAACAACAAACAAGGTTCACCAAGAATCCAATACTCTTAACTAGCTGATTACATATTCATTGGGGTACCCCTTGAAACCCACATGCTTAAACCAATGAATATCACCACTCTATATGTCAACAGTTTTCCAATTTCTAGGCCTCCATTCCCTATATACCATTATAGTCTCCAAGGCTCATCCATTCTAGGATCACACCACAACACAAGTAGCATGAAAACCATCATCAATCGATTGGGATCTCTACCCCAATAAAGTCATATATCCCTCAAACAAACAAACATTATTGGCTCAAACAATAAGGTACATGTAGTTTAGAAGAATGATGGTAACTCAGAACCCATCAGTGAATTATATTTTATCAAACAACTAGTTACTTAATCCATTATGAATTAGCTAGTTCATTTAACCAAGCATAGCTATATAAATTCAATTATCAATAGTTTAAAACAATAACAACTAAATTAAAGAAACATGACACTTTATCCTTATCCAAGTAATTTACAATTTAGCATGGATTTATTTTCATTACAAATTTCCATCAAGATCAAAATGAAAAACTAATTATGAATTAATATCAAAATATATAGAAAAAAACAAGAGGAAAACTCATAATATTTATAGTAAATTATTTATCCAATAAAACATATTTATTATGTCAATTCAATTATGACCCCATAAGAAAAGACATGACAACTCTATAGTTTCACATAAAATAATAGAGTACCCTCTAATACATAACCCCAAAAGGATTATGATGTTCTTTGAAAAAGAATGACTAACACAACTAATCATGATCACCTATCCTGGTAGACTGCATCCACTAGAGGATGCAGAGACCCCACCAAACCATCAAACACCATAGAAAACCACATTTGAAATAGGGAGTTCACATTCAATCACATTGAATGGTTGAGCATAAAAAGAGGAACTCAAAAGATATGAGTAAGAACATACCTTAATGAAAATGATGATGAACACTTCCTGGTTGCACCAAAATAGGGGGTGCACATACAGTAGGAAGAATATCTAGAAAAGATATGATCCATGGATATTAAACAATTAATTAATCCTATAGGAATTATGAAATGGTTAGAGTGTATCTCACCAAGGAACAATAAGTAAGAATAAGGGATGAACATATATTATCACATAAGAAGATTTAATGGGACAATGTTTTAATAAATGATGTATTTCCTATTAAGGACGGATCTATCAAAGATCATGTGTTTTGACCATGTAATGGATTCACAACTATTAGAAGAAATTAAGTTAGGGGTTAAGGGATTTTAATAGGCCTTAAATTCTATTAAACAAGGAATTTCATGCATATTACATGCAAGGAAACATCAAATTAAAGAAAAATATTGGATATCTACAAAATTAAAAAAAAAATTACAAAGTAAATGATAGAGATCAAGAAATATTGTTCATGACAATTTTTCAGTGCCAATATTACAGTTCCACAATTTCACTACCACCATTTCTGAAATTTGTAAATGGAAAAGTCAATGTTTTGAAAAATTGTTTACAGAATTGAAAAATATAGAAATTTTTTTGGGGTATGTCGTTGTGACATTCCTGAACTCCACCAACATAATATTTTTGTAATATAATGGATCAAAGAGGTAGGACCCATTACAATCTCACCACAAATTCCGACATTATGCTTTTTTGGGAAGACACCTCACTTGAATAACATTCCAATATATATGTAAATGATGTAGTGAAGAAACATGTGGATTAGATTTAATAATCTCTTATATTGTTCAATGATTTACATCTCAATTCATTATAAACCATCATCAATATTTATATACTAAATTAAATTTCATCATGGTAATTATTCTCTATATTATAGGGAAATCTATAAGGAAAATATTAGTGATACATGACATACTGAGAGACTTCACAATGGAATTAAAATCATGATGGGATCTTCATACCCCATTATTCGTGTTCTCATACCATAAAATATTACACTCATATATTTATATGGACGCATTTGATGTTATATATTTGATGAAATATTGATCTAAAATATGTTTGGATGATGTTTGAAAATTAATGTTATTGGGGCGTGATATTGTGTTATAGATTATAGATATAGTTTCATCCATTCCAAATAATTTTATAATTGGTTATAGTTTTTAATGGAACTTTGTTGAATTCAGTCGACATGACAAGGATTGTTATGTTGTAAAAAATATATACCTTTTAATATTACTGTGGGAAAGATTCATTAGAATGGAATGAAATATATTCTTAGAACAATGTATGTTTGGAACTTTGAGATTGATGATTTCAAAGGAGAAGAAAAGGAGAAGTTTCCTATCATCATTCACCTCCACGTAATATGGCACATGTTAATGATGTGTTCTATGTATTCTCTATAATGAAGTACACACCAGACCCCTCAGATAAATTGAATTTGGAGATGGTACATTGGTAGGAAAACATCATATATTAAGATTAAGTAGTAATTATCATGGAACAATGATATAATGCCTTACAAAACTAGAAAACTCTCCTTTTTATTGTGTTGTGGATGAACCATAAGTATGAATAGGTGATATGGGAACCAAATGAAGAACTAAATGAGAAGTATTATCATCTATTTTGATTATAGGTTATAAAATGGAATTTAATGGAAAATTTTAAAATATGGGGAAGAATGTAATGATCCAAACTTTAATAAATGGAATTTACAGTATTATATTTATAAACAACATAGATCTCATTCAAATCCGAATAAAAACATTATTATACAAATTTAAGAATGAAATAAATAATTTTTTAGGAATTATGGAACAAATTAAAATAGAATACTAACTTGGCCATTGGAATAGTAATATGATCATTTGGAATAGTAATTGGTCTAATAGATCAGTATACTCACATATGAAAGAATTCATAAACTAAATGTACCTTATAAATGAAAATATGATTTAAATATATCACCATTTTACAATAAATATATTTTAAATATGATAATTTAATGTTGGTATATTTTTGAAATTAAAATGATAATTTATATTTTTATGAATAATTAAATTTAATTTCACAAAATGGATTCCAAAATTTTTATTTGATTTTATTATTATTATAACATAAATTTATGAGACATTGATTAAATTTTCTAAATTTCATAACAGCAATTATAATATTTAAAATCATAATTTTTTGAATACATTATAATTATAATTAAAAATATTTTTAAAAATATTTTTAAAAATATTTTCATAAATCGGATTCATATTATGACTTATAAATGATTCAAATTATAAGTGTGAGTTTTTTTGGATTTTAAATATATATGTGATATTTTTTGTGAATTGTGAAATACTAAAATTTTCGATTTAAGATAAATACAGGAATTATTGAGTCATAAGGAATTTATGGATGAAGTATGCACCAATTGGTTCAAACTCTTAGGAATTGTTTAATATATTAATTGAGAAAAGTAAACACTATTTATATTCTTGTGAAAATTAAATATTCTAATAGATAAACTAATTAATTGAACACCACTCTCCTCCCCTATAAATACTTCTCCTCACCAACCTTTGTCCTCATACATCTAAAGCATTGATTTATGCTAATATTATTCCCAATACCATTCCCAAGTCACATCCCCATGTATGAGGTCATATAATATAAACCAATAACCAAACCCAAGTACTATAGGATGTTCCGCATTGAAAATAAAATTTAAGAGGTAAAAACAACATTTTTTATCATTTAATTTCGTTAATTTCTGATATTATCTCCTCCCCTCTCATATCAAATTTTACATAATAACTACAATATCATATATATATATATACTATAATTTCATTGTTTTAATTTAATATCTTTTATTAAATATATTACATCCTACTTTTAGTCTATAAATGAATACATTGTTCATGTTGGATCAATTCACCAAAATCATGGGAACATGTTTTCATTTGTAATTGTTACCATAAAACATTATCATAAAAAAGGATTATTGTTAAATCAGATTTAATATATATATATATATTAAAACCTTTATCATATATCATAACCAATATATAATCATGATATTATATAAAATGGTATAGTATTGTGATTTTCATTAAACTCACTAAAATAAATTAAAATTTTTGCATCAAAATTTTATTAAATTAATCATCCACATTCCAATATCCAAATTATCTATGATACCATTTTTCTATTTTGGGAGTTAATTATTAACACCAAAATTTCACATCAACATAATTATTCTCATATTACATGAAAATACATATTTATAAACAAGTGAACTGATCATGAAACCATGAATATAAAATCTCCCAAAATTATGTAATTGAACTATATAGCTCATCAATATGACAATAAAATAAGTTAATAAAATTATATTAAATTAAATAAATGTGGAAGAGGTTTTGGATATAGTAAATAATGAATCTAATTTTATTATAAATGACATTAACGTCATGAAATCATTTCTATATTTGGTAATGTGATTATTAATCCCAAATCCACTTCATTGGGTTATTACTCATTAATCACTTCAATTGAATAAATATTTAACAAAAATTATATATTAATAATTTCATTTTAAATAAATTATATTTTTTAGGATATACATGTTTCAAATCTGATTTTATTAGAAATAAAAATATCTTCCAAAAGGGACATTCTTTCATAAATAGATTATAACTCTTCTTTAGTTGTTTCTTATGAAATCAAGGATGATAAATCGTATACCACATTTGTTTTTTCATAATCATTATGTTTCCAAATGAATACATATTTTTAATGGGATCCAAATGGAACCCATTCGATTACATGGGATGCATCATGAATTCTTTTGAAATATGTTTCATGGGTCATGCATGATAAGTAAAATGTTTTGATGTGACATGTTCTCCTTGAATTATCTAGTTTTCAAACGTAGTAGGTAATGTGATTTATCTCATGAGAAAAAGTGAAATATTCTTGGAAAAAACTATATATATTTTCACAATGATGATTTTATAATTAATCCCATATTAAATGTCTGAACATGATTCTATAATATTTCATAACAATGTGTGGTATTTTTATACGAAGAAATTTTTTCATTTTTATGCATTGACACATTCCATTTCTGTCTATTGCTTCACCCCATGATTTTGAAGTTGATCATATGCTTTTTTTATGATTATTATTAGTATTATCACTCATGTTATATTGATTCATGTTATGTATTTATACTCTTATTTGGATTTTATCTCAAACCATTCCATGATGTATATCCATAGTTGATTACATATACTAATGAAAATGTTATATTTTATGGATAAATATGACAACATTAAATAAATATTAATGTTTTTTATTTTCAAATTACTTACGGTCCGAATTGAAAACAAAAATAATCCATTTGATCCTATTTTTTATAATGTTAATATTTTTTTAAAAAAATATTATTAAAATTTTGTGTAATAAAATATAATGTTTCTATATACTACATTTAGATGATGGAAAAACTTTTTTGAGTAAATGGTTATTCCATTCATCCATCTTTACATAATAGCAGTATTTATGGATCTCGTAAACCATTTTTTACATGTACATACATTTATATATTGTAGTATTCCTGGAAAATGTAATATTCTTTTGTCACACTAGAAAAATACATGCCACCAATATTAACAACATACTGAATACACATATATATATTTAGATATATTATATGCTGAGAAATTGAATCTTTTGGATTGATACAGTTACATTCATATCCCATATGATATTAGAGGTCTATGTATCTGTTGGCCTAGATATGGATTAAAAATGTAGTGACATTCCGTATGCTAGTTTTAATACGAATATTTTTGTTATGTTTAATCTTTTTCATATGTGGAATGAATTGGACTTAGTATGTGATGGGTGGAGTCGGCTATAGCTCCTCAATGCATCGGTAGGTCTCATTATACAAACTAGTGTCTTGGAACTAGGCCTTGAAATATTATTATTATTAGTCATGGCACAATAACATGACTATGTGGTTCTGAAATATGGCATTATAAATTCCATCATTATTAAATGTGCATATTGATATATCATGTGATTATTCGACTACTATAATATCCATGTGAGTAAGTAAATGACATTATTTGATTTTATATTTTCCATATTATGCTGATGTTCAAGTATAAAAGGAATTTGTTTTAGACTTATATAATGTCTTAAATGTTGTTTCTTATTTATGAAATTTTTCTCTATATTGTTATCCTTACAGAGCATCTGAGCTCATCCCTTCATATGATTTTTTTTACCAGGATGCGAGGAAGTATTTTATAACTAACCTACATGGATAGTCTAATGGGATATGAGTGTGGTCTACGGAAACAATGTTGATTTTGTTTTTCATTTTAGGATTTAATGTAATCCTTATGAATGTATCTAGTACATCCAAGGCTACTAAACTAATATTTCTTTCGAGACTATATCTTTTTTGATCATGCCAATATTATGTATTAATGTACTGACTCTGGATAACTGGGGTCAGGGTGTTAAAGTTCATATCAGATGATGTTTTGTACAAACCTTGGAATCATTATTTAGATAAACTCTGATTTGATCACATTACCATTAGACATACATTGAGGATTATTATAGAATAAATTCAATGAATTTTGCAATTTTAGAGATTTTATGTGTTTTCCAATAAATACGTCACTGACTGGATTTGATTAGGTAGAGGTGGCTCTGTAACAGATGTGCCTATGGATAAAATCCGAAAACACCTTTTTGAGCTTGTCTTGAATGGGAACTGGTGCACGGCAATGGGCCTCGCTACACTCTGTGTTACAACACTCCTAGGGGATATGCCTAGGATAATTCTCATTTTTTTACAAACTATTATGAAGGGTTTAGGAGTATATAAATCCTCGAATAATTCTTTTTTGTGATTATGGATTTTATCAATAAAATATTCAATTTATGTTAATTGTTTTACAAGTTTCTAATTATGTATTTCGATTCATAAAGTAATGTAGTTTATTCTATTGTTTATAAATGTTACCTAGTTGAAGGAATGGAAACCGTATCAATGCACACAATCCATGCAGGCATTTCCCTCCTGCTCAAGATAACTATAGTGGATCTTGTGATACAACTGGTTCTAATCATCTAATCACCATATTGGGAAAACACACTCATGTTATGAATTATATCCCTACTCGTATAGAGCACCTTGATCCACATCGTGGTGGGTCAATGTTAAATCATTTCATGAGGATACAAACACTGACATTAAATGGGAGTAAAAATCTACTAGTAGACGTGAAATGAATAAATTCCTTAGAAAAAATATTCCATGCCTTGGGGAGTAGGGAAATGGTAAATGTTGTCATGGCAGTTTACCGCCTCACTGGAGATGCTTATGAATGGTGGTCATTGATTCAAAACACAAAAGAAAATGATAAAGTATCGAATATGGAAGGGAGGGAGTTTAAACATATTTTCATAGAAAAATACTTTCCTCGTGATCATCGAGCAGGTATGGAATAGAAATTTCCGAGTTTGAGGCAAAATGAGTATGAGGATATCGCAATGTATGAATTAAACTTTACAAGGTTAGAAAGTCATGCAGAAGATTATATAAGTAAGCGGAGAAGTAAAAATTTTATCTTCTTTGATGGGTTAAAACCAGTTCTCCATCGAGCGTTAGTCTCACAATCCTTCACGTCATACAGAGATATTGTCTCATGTTCTATCAAGACAGAAAAAGAATAATCTATGTCATATTAATTTAAAGCAACGAAATAGAAGAAGAGATCTAATGAACACTCTGGAAATTCAATTATGGAGAAGATGGAAAAATTTTAATATCCATCTTGTAGTAAATGTGGGAAGAAACACCCTGTTACTTTCCTGAAGGGAATGTGAGTCTATTACAAGTGTGGTGAAAAAGGCCACCAAGCTAGTGATTTCAAGGGGAATAAAAAGGTTTTCGATGTTGAATGCTACAATTGTAGAAAAATGAGGCATTATGGAAATTATTTTCCTATTCTTAATGAGAACTTACCTCAGAAATGGGATTGGGACCAAAGAAAATGTTATTCCATCACTATTACTGAGGTCGATGCTCTAAGAGATGTAGTATCAGGTAATTGAATGGTTTCATCAAGTTTAGAAAAGGATTTATTTGATTCTGGATCATCACATTGTTTCATATCTTCCCAGTTTTCTATGAAAACTAGATATTTCCAATTTTATTTAACAAGGGATTTGTCAGTAAATACTCTTTAGAGATGTATCATTGCAACAATGTTTTGTGAATTAGTCTCCATTAGGTCATATAAATGTTCTTTATCTGCTGATATCATCGTCATAACCATGATGGAATTTGATATAATCTTTAGTATGGATTTTATTTCGGACCATGAAGAGAATATTTTTTGTAAGAAAAAGGAGGTTACGATTTTTGAGGATGATGATAATGAACACCTTTTCATTAGAGCATAATTTTCACCACCTAATTCTTATATAGATCCACCACCATTAGCTCAACTTAATTAACTTATTGGTGAGGAAGATATTGAAATAAATATGGGTGAGGAATGTAATGATCAAATAGATGATGTATCTACTGTGAAAGAATATTTTGACGTGTTTCCTGAAGATTTACCTGGATATCCTCTAGAATGAGAAATTGAGTTTTCCGTTGATTTAATTCTTAGTTCAAGTCCTATATCGAAGAACCCTTGTAGAATGTCCCCTAAGGAATTAGTGGAACTAAATAAAGAACTAGAGGAATTGTGTAAACAATGATTTGTTTACCCTTTTGTTTCTTAATGTGGAGACCATACCTTTTTTGTAAAGAATAAAAATGGATATATGAGGTTGTGCATTTACTACAGTGAGATCAATGCTATAACAATAAAGAACCACTATCTCCTACCTCACACTGATGATTTATTTGACCTACATTATGGAGCTCAATACTTTTAAAATATCGTCCTTCGATATGGATATCATCAGTTTTGCATGGAGAAGGAAGACATTCCGATGATAGCATTTCGAATAAGGTACGGGCATTACATGATTACAGTAATTCCATTTGGGATGACTAATGCAACCTCTATTTTAATGGATCTAATGAATTTATTTTTCAAGGAATATGTTGATGACTTTTTATTGGTATTTATTGATGATATCTTGGTTTACTCCAAATGATACGAAGATCATGAAATTCACTTGCGGATTATCCTGAAGACACTTAGAAGACATGAATTATATGGGGGTTTAGAAACTGTGAATTCTGGTTTCAGGAGATTTCTTGTCATGGCCATATTTTCTCTATGGATGGAATCTCTATTGATCCTTCTAAGACCAGGGAAATCCCCTAATGGACTTCACCAATGATTATAACTGAGGTACACAGTTTTATTGGATTGTTAGGTTATTATCGACATTTCGTCCAGAAATTTTCCCAGTTGACTAACCCATTAACAATGCTCGCACAAAAATGGATTAACTTTTTATGGAAAAAATAATTTGAGGAATGTTTAGAATAATTTAATAGAAGATTATTAAATTATATTATCCTGAATATACCATTGGGGAATGATGGGTTTGTTATTTATAGGGATGCATCATTGAAAGGACTTGGTTGTGTTCTTATCCAGATTGATAGAGTTATTGCCTATGCATCCCGACAGCTGAAAATTCATGATCAAAAACCATGATATTGAGTTAGAAGCTGTAATCTTTTCATTGAAGATATTAATACATTATATCTATGGTGACAACTGTGATATTTATACCGATCAAAAGAGTTTGATGTATATTTTCTGATAGAAAGAACTCAACAAGAGGAAAAGGAGATGGATTGAACTACTCAAGGATTATGATTTCATTATACACTACCACCTAAGGAAGTCAAATATGGTGGTATATGATTTGAGTAGAAAGGATCATGGTGTTTTGAACAAGAGAGAGTTGAAAAGGATCCTATATACATGGATCTAGTAAAGATGGATATAGGAATCACCATGGATGGTGAAACATCAATAATTTTTCAAATGGTTTCAAAATCATTATTTCTAGAAATGGTAAAGAGTTATCAGACCAATTATGAATAGTGTCAAAGGAATATTAAAGCTGTGAATGATGGGAAATTGAGTTACATTGTGTATGAAGATGGAATTTTGAAATTTGGGAAGAGTCTTTGTGTTCCCGATATACCTGATTGAAAAGAGAATTTTCGGATGACGCTCATAGCTCCATTTTCTCAATACACCATGGGAGCACAAAAAATATATAGAGATTAGAAGAAACCTTTTTTGTGTGAAAACATGAAGAGGGAGAATTCTGATTTTATTTCGTGATGTATGGTTTGTCAACAAGCGAAATCTAGAAGGCAACAACATTGAGGAGTCTTGCAACCTTTTCCCATACCTGACTAATAATGGGATAATATTTTGATGGACTTTGTCAAGGGACTACCAAATACACTTAGAAGGAATGATGAAAAATGGGTCATTGTTGATTGCCTTTCCTTGTCTGTACATTTTCTTGCTATAAGAGATGATTTACCAGTTGAATGATTAGCTAGATTATATATTAACGATGTTGTAAGACTTCATGGATTACCACTATCACTTGTTTCTGATCAAGATCCACATTTAACATCACGATTTAGGAAAATTATTCCGACATCCTTATATACTGATATTAGTATGAGAACTACATTCCACACCAAAAATAATGGACAATCAGAACAACCTATTCAAACATTAGAAGACATGTTGAGATCATTCTCACTTTTCTTTCAAGTAATGTTGGATCAATATGTTCCTATGGTAGAATTTTCTTATAATAATAGCTTCCATTAAATTATTCAAAAGGCACCATATGATGAATTATATGGAAAGAGATGTCTCACAACAACCTATTGGGATGATGTTGGTGAAATAAAACTAGTAGGCCAAGAACATGTGTAGGAAATGATAGAAAAGGTGAAGGTAATCCAAAACCACACTAAAGCATCTCAAAGTAGGATGAAGGGACATGATGATAACCGAATGAATTATTTGTAATTTCAAGTAGGAGATCATGTTTTCTTAAAGGTATCTCCATGGAATGGTTTTATAGGTTTCGTTATGAAGGGAATATTGAGTCCCAGGTACATCGGACTTTCAAAATTGTAGAACGAATTGGGCTTGTAGCTTACCATTTAGAAATGACACCAAGTCTCTCCAATGTTCATGATGTGTTCCATGTATCACTATTTAGAAAATACATACCTGACCCAACACATGTACTCACCTATGAAGAATTTGAACTGGATCTTGATTTTTCTTATAGTGAAGATCCTATCAAGGTTCTTGATACCAGAGAACAAGTGCTATGAAACCGGACGACACATCTAGTAAAAAGATCTATGGAGAAACCATAAGATCGAAGAGGCAACGTGGGATCCCGAGGGGCTTATAATGAATAATCAACCTCATCATTTTATGCAGTAATATTCTAGAAATTTCAATGAAGAATGTTTTTGAAGGAGGGGAGAATGTAACACCCCATGTTTCCACGGTATGATTCCCTTTGAATAATACAATAGTCTGTGTTGTATGTAACTTCAAGTTCTATCACACCACAACCAATCAAAAAAGCCGTTATGAATAGTAATACACATTTTTTGAAATTTTATAATTTTTATCTTTCAAAATAGACTTCATTTTTGGTTTCTGAATATCGAAATTAGCTTAGGGTGAATTTTTGGTATTTTTCTAAAAACATTCTATTTTTGATGAATAATGAAAAACACTGATTTATAGTGTATAACTGAATTTTAATTTAAATAAATATCTATTTTAGTTGAATTTATTTTAGGTAAAAATAGATATATAATTACTATATAAGTTCAATTTAATTCAATGAAGTTAGTTTATAATAATTTTTGATATATAAAAATTTTATTGATCTTTTTACCATATATTACCCACCTCCTAGGAGAATTTTCAAATTCACATAAAACATAATTTTACATCTTCTATGAGTGTAATTTCAAAAAACAAACAGACATAGTTGATATTAGTAAGAAAAATGTGGTTCAATAAGATGAAAATAATTGTTGGTGAATAGTAACTTTTTACTTTTATTTACCACGGTTAAAAGTAAATAGGGTATTTAAGGGAAAAATTGATATTATTATTACACTTAAACGTCTCCAAATTCTATTGGATAAGTATAATTCGACAAAAAAACCTTAGGAATAAAATATGAACCTCTTTGGTCAAGTTCGATTAGATTAGGTCACTTATTGTTATTTTATTTTAAGAAGAGATAAAAGAGTTAAAATCAATGTCAAATAACTAAAAAAAATTTAATATAGGGATATACATAAGAAAAATTCGACAATAAATATTCATTTGAAAGACAAGAATATTTCCTACATAATTGAATTTTATTTATATATTGAGGCATTATATAATTTAATTTAATTATGACACAATAATGATGCAATAATTAACTAACTAATGAAATATTAAAATAATTGACATTATAAATAACCAAATAAATATTACCTAAGGATTTTTATAAATTGCTAAAATTTTCTAGGTTTTTATGAGATTTTATTATTGGTTAGATGAATTTTTTTGATGTAATAATGTTTTTATGAATATAGAAAGAACCAAATACCAAATACTGTCAAAATTGACATAAAATAGTTATTTAAACAAATTTTATATTATTAATTGATATTTTATTACTAAAAGACTAATGGTTGGACAAAGAACTTATATAATGATAGGTTCATCATTATTGAACCACATGGGGTTCGATTAGATGTATAAAATATGTTTTTAACCATATAATATAAAAATAAAAAGAGACTTGGTAAATGTAAAACTATTTAACTAAGAGTTAAAGCTAAAAGATAATGTTAATATAGTGACCCAGACCTATGTAAAACATATTGGTTGACTGGTTTTCGACCAATCCCCACGTTATCCTTTACATATTTCATTTTCGATCCATTAGAATCTGAAAATTATTTTATTATAAAATAATATCATTAGCTTTTCCTGAAGTGCCCCTCACCCCTCTTCTAAAAGGGAACTCCCCATTCTCTCTAATTCAGACCTTTATATCCAATTGTCTCATCCATCCTCTACCCAAATATCCTCTAAAAAATCCTCCATTCATCCTAGAGGCCTTTATTTAGTTAGAAATACAACCTAAATAGCTCGTTTGATCAAATCAAAAGAACCCGAATAAGATGAGGTTAACCTATCCTCATCCAATGATAAGTACAAGATATGGGTTAATTTCACAATATCTTTGTTATCCAAGGTTGTTTTATGTATGTATCTACTGGGACATCTTTATCATCCACATCCATGTTTCATAAAAATGTATTTCAAAACATTTTTAATATTTACTATACAACGGGGTACAATCAATTATACCCTTATTTGACCTTATATTTTGTGAAAGAAATGTTTCCGTCATTTTCCAAACAAGGTACTTTATGACCTTTTGAACAAATTAATTTAAGAATGGTTTTCAACACATATATGACGACTGCAGATATTTTCCTCCTTTAGAAAATTGTATATGTTTCCCTTACAAGCAAATAAGAATAATTTCAAAATAAATGTCTTCATTATAATTATCTGATTCATAAATGATTTCCAAATAGAAAAAGATATTTCTAAAAAAAGTTTTTGATTTAATCAATGTCAATATCCATTGATGGATTTTATTCTTATTTGAAGTTGAATTATTATGTTACAAAACATCCTTATTGTATTGATGGTTTTGTGATATGTATGACTTTGGATGTGTTATTTTTACAAAATTAATGGTTTATGGAAGAATTATTTACATTTCGTATGTTAGTTTTAGTATGAATGTTTATGTTATGTTTAATCATTTTCATATGAGGAATTAATTGGATATATTATGTGAAGGCTGGAGCCCACTATAGCTCCTTGATGTATCAGTAGGTCTAATGAGACCAACCGGTGTCTGGGCCCAAGGCCATGACAGAATCTTATTTGTAGTATTCGCACAATTACTTGACTATGTGGTTATAAATGTCCAGAATTATGCATTCCATCATTATGTAGGTGGATATTTATATTGCATATGATTATTCGACTAGTAGAATATTGTTGACTATATATAAATGGAATTATTTGATTTTATCTTTTCCATATTATGCTGAATTTCAAGATTAAAAGGCTTTTGTTTTAGTCATATATAATTCCTAAAATGTTTATTCTTATTTATGAATGTTTCTGCTATATTTTTATCCTTACTGAGCAGCGGAGATCACCCCTTTCTATGTTTTACTTTTCCCAGTATGCGAAGAATAATTTAATGACTGACCTGGTGGGATAGTTTAAGGGGATATGAGTGTGGTCTATGGAAACAATTTTGTTTTAGTTTATAATTTAATGGTGTAATGTAAACCATATGGATGTATCTAGTAATTAAAAGGCTACTAAACAAATTGGCCTTTCGAGACTTGATCTTTTAGGGTCATACCAATGTTATGTAATAATGAACCTGCTCTGTGTAACTGGGTCGGGGAGTTAAATCAACAACATAGTTTTAGGATGTAAAATAGTAATTACCATGATAAGGAACAATGAATATGAGTTACATTCCATCATAATTAGAGTAAAGATAATATTGTAATGAATTTCAAAATTACAATGCATAAATTGTTCACTTGGTTTATCATGAAAACAATGCATTTTGAGATTACAATTTTAAACCTGGATATGGTTCTAAACTTGGTTACAGTGTACTGTATTTCAACAGGTTATGATGCTTGTGTTCAGTACAAAATAATTTTATTGTACCTAACTTGGTAACTATTCTTGATTATGATACAACACTTAACAATGTTACAATGCATAATTATGATGTGGAACATAAAATGGTTATGATTCTTATTGTTACGATGACCTGGTTACGATACATAACGGGGTTATTATAAATGTCCCAATAACTATACATGTGATAACAATTCATGTGGATATAATTCATGTGAAATCGATGTAGTATATAATTGGGTTACAAATCCTGAATATGATGTGATACATAGTTTGGTTATGATTCCTGATTACGATGAAATACATACTCAGATTATGATTCCTAATTATGATGAAATACATAATATAGTTATGATTCCTAATTATGATGCACAATACAATCTGGTTACGATTCTTGATTACAATTCAATACATAATCTGGTTATGATTTCAAATTACGATGCAGTACATAATCTGGTTATGATTGGGAAAGAACATATAAAACAATCTAAGATAGAAACATACATTATTATTTTATGAATTCATTATATAATAAAAATAATGTCAGTGATTGCAATTATGGAACAACACACATGATAAATAGTACATATTATTACGATTTGTATGGTTTTTGATTTTCAAAACAAATGATTTGTGGTAATGTCTATGCACATTTTTCCTCAATAATCTCCCCATTGATGGAATGAAAAAAACAAAAAAACAAATGAAATGAAATAGACCATAAATACATATCTCCCCCTTTGTATAATAACTCTTCAAAAATAATAGTTAATATGACTAATTCCACCATTAGTATAAAAACATAATACAAGGGTTCATATTATGTTTAATTTTATTTATTATTTTTCCACCATAATAAGGAATTCATAAAAATTTTCTTTTCACAACCATTCCCCCAATTTTGATTTTCAAAAGGAATAAGGTAATGAATTTATTTCTTAAAAAAGTTTGCAGAAAAAGAATAATAAAACAATAATTATTACATGAAACCAAAATTTCATTACATTATGAGTTCAAATCACATTCATTCTAATATTTATTTTCCAAAAGATTAAACATCATATGATTTATCTTTTTTAACACATTTTTATCCTATATGAGTGTATCAATAGCTTCTTGTTGAGCGATCAAATTTACATACTATTTAGTAATAACCAATACTTACTTCTGGACCTTTGATGTAGAAGTTGATTTATTTCTTTTTGGTATTTAAGCTTTACTTACATAGTTTTAAACATTACTTATTGGTTATTGAAATCATCCAACCGAAGTCTATATGATTTTCAAGGATAACATCTATATTGGAGAGTAAAACATTCTCATTTCTCACATCATATGAATTTCAATTTAAACTTTAAATCTCTTCTCAAGTTACTTTTTTTGAGGTACCTAGTATTTGATATTCTTAAAAATTTTCACTAAAATCATCAACTAACTTTACAAATAGAGTGTTGAGTTTATTTAACTGATGTACCAATTCTTCATGCTTGTACATTTGGTTCTTTATGCTTTCATCCACAATATATGACCACATCAAAACTGTATTTCAAGACATACTGTGATCAATAGCACGTTCCATGAAAATCATGAAATCGGCTTCATGACTATGAAAATCTTCCATCAAAACATTATCTTAATATGTTCTATCATAATGTGTATTTGAATTATATCCCATCCTTGTTAAAATTTTTTGAATGAACAGTAAAAAATTCTCAAATATATATAAGTCATGTTAAATGTACTTATCCCCTTTCATTTGTGATTATTCATTCTGAATCTGTGTCCTTAGTGTATTGTGGGTGACCAAAAAAATGAGTTTCACTGTTGATCACATGAGATGGATGATTCTGATCCTTATTGGATTATTCTTCTTCTTTTTCTTCATCATTATGTGATATCTGAATAACTTTTTAGAGGAATCATTAGAGACGATTTTATGGAAGACTGAGGATCTAGAGATGGAGAGTTCAAAGAATATATATCATATGACTTTTTGGTATGAGTCCTTATAATTTCATCTTCTTTCTATTTGAATTAAATTTCCTCTTGCCCTTGTTATTCTTCCCCTTATTCTTCCTAATTTAATTCTTCTTATTCATATACATGAGAAAGATAATGTGTGATAGAATGTTCATTAACATGTTTCTCCATTCCTTTATCTATTGGAAGTAATTGAGATTTAAAATATGCCTCCCAGATTTCAATTCTAGTTTTAATTTGTTCCGAAATTCCGAGAAGACTATAAATGTCAACTGCCTTGGCCTTTCTCTTATTTAATATATTCTTTCACTCTTAATATTTGAAATTTTCTTCAGATCATATTTTCAAACACAATGGTTAATAAGGTTCCAATCCAAACTAAGGATCCCCTTCTTTCTTTTAATTCTATTCCTTTCCCTAATTAGCAGTAACCTCTTCAGATACAACGTTTTGAATCTTTGAAGGATTTTGAGTTATAATATTAACTCACTTTGTTTTATTCAAAGTAGTCATTGATGGATGATATGGTTTCTCATTACCATAAACAACTTGTTTTTCTTTATCATCATTAGTATCTTTCTAAAACATTTTTGATTGATGATTGAATCATAACATGATCCTTTTTAACATTTCCTTTCTAATTAAGGTATCCTTCATGGAATTCATTTTTTAATTGATTCCTACATTACATAGTCTCAATAACACATTCAAATAATAATTCTAATGGAAGGAAATATGATTGACTGCGATTTTATGCCACCAAATTTGAGCTTCCTTATAGCCATAAATACAAACACCAAAAGGTCGAACTTTCTCATTTTCACTAAGTAATCAAGAACATAGACATCTTGAACATTAAATGTTTTATTATCTCCCTTTCTCGACAAAAAAAACCCTTTCATCCAAAATTATCTATCTCTATTATCTCATTATAAAATAATTACTTTTCTTAGGACATCGTGATTTTCAAAACATGTTTCTTCGTCTTTAGACCTATAAAATGTTCAGTCAGCTTCTGGTAGCTTTTGTGAAGGACATAATGCATCTCCCTCAAATATAACAATATGAAACATAGCTTCCAATTTATAGGAGGTTGTATATGTATTTTCATACATCCTAAAATAAATCTAATGATCCTTTTCTATCACTACTAATTTGTAAAAATGAAACACATCATCATGATAGACATAATTTTGATCAAAACTCATTCCTTGAACACAAATTTCATTCCAAACCTTAAAAAAATAAAATACTAATTAAATACCAAAAAATAAATCATTTAAGTCCTAATTAACCATCCATTCTTCTCAAATGTTCATGGAAGAAAATTATTTGGTATCCATTTCTTTCAGAGAAGAAGCAGTAAATTCTATAGGGAAATATTAATTCGCACCCTTTAGATCCTGCTGATTACGAAAGCTGAGTAGATCTATAATTACAACAACTAATGTAGTAAAATATTTTAAATCATGCTTACTACATATAGAACAATTGATCATGAGGGAAAAACATTCGAGCTCGATCTGGGATAGGTTCATTTAAAAAAAATTGATGGTCAAAAGTAGATTTGAGAAATCCAATGATAGAGAATGACTTCAAACTCGTGAGGTTTTGTTTTTAAATAAAAATATTATTCCAACTAAAAAAAATTTGAATTAAAGGAATGAAAATAGAAACAACCATTATAGCATTCAAAATAATATTTTATAAATTATACCTGTCAGAGTAACAAGATAAATGTGTAGGTTTTAATATATTATTCTTATGAAATAGAAAACGAATAATATTCTAAAACTTATTAGTTTAAATAGGATGGTAACGATTATTTAGAACCTATAAAATAATTTAAAATTGATAGATCAATACAAACAAGAGTATTTGAATTATTATAATTTAGTGCAGATAGAGTTTCATAATATAAATTGCATAGTGTAATACCGATAACTTTGAAATAGAAATATAAAACATATATAAACATAAAACCGATAATATTATTAAACCAATACAGTTATGGAACTAATAAAACCAATTTCATTAAAATGAAAAAAATAAAGAGTAAAACTGATTATAGTGAAACCAATAAAGATAAAAAAAAATTTAAAACTGATAAACATAAAACTAAAATGCTCAACTGATAATAATATAACTAAAAAGTGGAAGCAATTAAAAACTGAAAAAGATAAAATGATGTATACTCTCCATTTTAAAAAAGTAACTTTATAAAAGGATTTGGGTTAAACATGAAATTTATGTGAATTATTTCATTAAAATGATCATTCATAGTTTTTGTTTAATAAATAAATATATATCAGAAGATAATGTTTTATGAAAATTCTAGAAAGTTGTTTTTCTGTTTTGATTAATTTTAAACCAATATCTCCTTTTTGTGTGTGATCCCTAAGAATTTGATGCCTAATATCAATGTGTTTTTCATGTGACTGGTTTCAAGGTTTTTTACTAAGAGAAGTGGCTCTATTATTGTTACAAAGTATTTTTGTTTTGTAAAAACGCATTCTATAGTCATTGAGTGTGTGTTGTATCCACAACAACTGAGCAAAACAACTTCCATATATTTCATAATTATCTTCACCAGAGGAAATTACTACTATGTGTTTCTTCTTGCATGATAAAGAATCTAAAAAATAACCTAAAAATGGAATTTCCTGATATATCATTTCAATCTATTCTACATCTACCAAAGTTGGCATCATAACATCTTTTTAAACCCAAATAAATTTCTAAATAATATAATATTCTAAAATCCAAAGCTCCCATTAAGTAGCTAAAAATAATTTTCAATGCTTTTAAATGTGATTATTTGTGATTAGATTGATATCTTGCACATAAGAATACAAAAAACACTAAGTCTAGATGTCTAGCTGGCATGTATAATAATCATCCTATCATTCCTCTAATTTTGTTGATCAACTTGTTTTCCAACCTTATCCAGATCAAGTATATTTGAGGTGCTGATTTGAGTGATAATACTTTTTTTATTGTCATATCCATACTTATTGAGTAGATATTTGATATACATATGATGTTATATATAGGTTACTTTCCCTTTTTGAGATATTAGAAAACATAAAAATAATGTTAACTCAACACTCATATTCATTTCTGACACAAATTTTATTCTATTCTAAAAAAGAAACAATTAAGGATTGCTTAATTGAACTAAATATAATGTATGAACATTGATTTGGATAATCAAAATATTGTTTTATGATTTTCATAAAAATATTTGGGTCAACCGTACCTTTTTCATAGATTTTTTTATAAGAAATAATGTGAGTATATCATACAATGATCTGGGGGATTATTTAAGTCTATAGAATGATTTTTTATGGTAAAAAACATGATCAATATGTTTTGAATCAATAAAAAATGAGTTTGTTCAACAAAAACATATTCTAGTACACAACCATTAAGAAAAGCATGTTTTACATAAATTTGATAAAAATTTAAATTAGTTTATGCTGAAATGTCTAATATAATTTGAATAGATCATTTCTGGACACCATATAGTAGGTTTATTAATTGAAATTTCCCTTTATTGATTATAGACCTGAGAAAAAGTCTTGATTTATTTCTTACAATGACTCCATTTTCATCAAATTTGTTTCTGAAAATAAATTTTACACCAATAACAATTGATTAATTAGGTCTTTCTACCAAAGATAATTCTAGATTAAATTCAAATTATTTTAGTTAATATTAAATTTATTTAATCTAATATTTGAAACCTATGGAATAATTATAAGTTTTAGGATCGAATTGAGATAAAAAAAGATTTTTATATTATTTCCCAAAAAAAATTATAGTATTTGCAGGCTGATATACATCACCAATTATATTATCACTGGGATGATTATTAACAAACTATTGATTTGGGTTTTGAAAATAATTTTCATAAACATGAGATATAAATTATCCTCAGGTAATTGTTTAAGAATCATTTTCTTGAGTATTTCCCTTTATAGAAGGGTTTTAAACCAACGGATGATAATCAGTCTGTGATTTCACATTAGTTGATAAAAAAATGGGTCAGTTTCACAAAATTTGACATGCACTATTTTCTCAACTGTATAAGAGTATTTATTGAAAAATCTATTAGCCTTAAAAGTTGTTTAATAACCATGAAATACTCCTTCATCCGACATGGGTGAGTATTTCTATAAATTTTTGTTTTTTTAATATGAATATATTGCAACAAAAAACACTGATATATGGAAATTTAGGTTTTCTGACAATACACAATTCAAAAGGTTTTTTATTAATAAAATTTCTTGTTAAAAATATTTATAATATAACATGTTGTACTAATATTTTAAGCCCAAAAATCCATTGTAATTTAGAATTCACCCAACATGGCTCTTTTTATTTCTTTAGCAATACAATTCCTTGTTTCGACAACACCACTTTGTTGAGGGGTTCCTGAAGAAAAAAAGTTTTGATTAATACATTTCATACTACAAAAGGTCTCAAAATCAGAATTTGGAAATTCTATATTATGATCACTATGAATAGTTATCAGTTGTAGTTTTTTCTCGTTTTAACATGGCCTCTTAATTATTTAGAATTAAAAAGGATTCAGATTTCATTGATAAAAATAGAACCAAGTGAATCTTGTTTATTCATCCTCTAAAAAAACTCATAGTACATTCATATAATGGTTACATTTTGTGTAGGACCAAAATGAACCGTGTGCACTAACTGTAATGAATTAGAAGTTGAAGCATCATTAAATAACTTAAAGCTATTTTTATGTTTCATTCCATATTGAAATGGTCACCAATATTCATACCTTAGATCTCATAGATCATTAACATGTATTTTCATTATGAATTTTCAAAATTTCTTTAAATTACAGTTTCCACTCATTTTATGCCATAACAATGACTGATGTTTCATTGCAATTATTCTACGTAGGTCCTTACTACAATGTTCGTCTATGTTGATAGTGTATACATTTTCATTGCTATGGGAAGAATGATTGAAATCCTCCATGTAATTGTGAAATAAAATTTTATGTTTTTTAAAATTTATAGGGTATCCTTTTTCACATAATTGACTTATGCTTGTAAGGTTATTCTTAAGACCTTTGACCGAAAAAACATTTGAAATTAAAACTTTTCCAAAATAACAATATTACCTATACCAATGATATTTCCATGGGAATTATCTCTGAAGGGTACTCATCAACCTTTCATTTCCTTGATAATTTCAAAGAAAACCTTGGTTCTACTCATGTTTTTATAACAACAACTATCCAGTACCAAATTTTCTTTTTATTGGTACATTTCATGTTTTTTTAAAAAGAAACAATACGTTTTTTGGAACACAAACATGTATGGATCCAGAAATGATGGACAAATGAATTTTTGGAATCAATATGTTTTCTGAAATATGAGATTTATGAAATCCTAAATATTGAGTTTTATAAATTGTTAAATTAATTTACAAATGTCTATCATATTAAAATTTTGATTACAAATGATCATTTTGACGAACAAAATAATTATGACTAAAAAACTGGTTTCAGTATGTATATCCAATTCCAGAACTATTTTTTTGAGTTAGATTATGATAATTTTTTTTGAGTTCTATCCTTCCAATAGGAATGTTTGATAACTATTTCATATGAGAAAAAGTTTCATATTTTGGTATAATGAATAAAATATCATTCTCACAATCAAACATTTTGGAATTGTTTTTAGATTAAAAAACATTTTTCAATAAAACTAGTTGTTCAATGTCTTTATAAAGGTTATCCTTCTAAAATAATACATAAATAAGGGTATTAAAAAATTTTCTAAGAAAAGAGTTTTCTTATGAAGAACATTTTAATGAACCAACACTCCTATTTTAAGAATATAAATTTCATTATTTTCCATATCAAGCTTTTTCATGAGTTTTTAAATTTATTTCTCATGTAATTTTTTAAATTTGGATACAGAGTAAGAAGAAGGTTAATTTTCCACTGTTGATTAAGATTCATCATTTGAAGAGTTAGAATGTTTCTAATTAGGGTGATTTTCATTTAAAGATACATTTTTATGAGATTAGTAATTGCGTACCTTAGCCATGAAATACTAATTTTGAATAGGTATCCTGCCTATGAGTCTTATATTCTTTTGACCAAAAGATTCATATTATTAGGATTCGTTAGATGAATCACCACCACTTTCACTCTATGTATAATTTTACTTCAATACTGTCTTAGTCATAGTCTTGTAATTGATTTTTGTTTTTTCATTCTAAATGTTTATCCTACATGTATTTTACATTTAATAATGGTATATATGGTCTGATATGACCTTCTATTATTACAATCACAATATGTTACATAAAATTGTCTCATTTAATTAATATCATTGTTTTTTAATCTGTATTGATAATATTTATTCCTCAAAATCGTGTTCATCCTTCTAGAAATATTAGCTAACTCATTATCTAACTGATCACTATAACTTGATTCTAATATAAAAAGGCATTCATATCTCTGTATATATTAAACCATTCAGGTGTCCTAGCTTTGGATGTAGTATCAAAATCTACACTCACATTATCATTCTGATTCTTATTGTAATCATTATCTATTTTCATTCTTGTCTCATGCTATAATAGGGTACCAAATAACTCATGAAGGGTGATTTCAGTAACTTTCCGGTTTTCCTCTATAGTTGTCTATATTGATTCCAATTAATTTGGAATTATATCAATTGTATTGTCCAGAAGAAGTTCATAATCAAGAACCTTTTAACCCATGTAATGAAGATTGTTAACTATTTTCATATATATTTGTTTCACCTTACTTACTGGTTCTCCATAAGGAAAAATAAACCCCTCATTTTCTATATGAAGCATTACACTTCTTGTCTCTATAACATTGGATGTTCCCAAATGTATGACATCCAATTTCATCCAGATACAATTCGATGCTTCGAATGATTATATATGAATGTATATATTCTTATTAATGTAACAAAAAAAGTATTTTATTCCTTGTAGTTTAATTGATACTCTTGTTTCTCCTGGTTAGTGAAGGTACTGACATACTGGTCTGAAATTTTTTAACCTCCAATAAGCATGATTATGTTTTCTACTCTAGTATTAAAAAAAATTCTTCATTCGACCAATACAATACTCATAATCATTTCCATAAAAATATGTGGTCTATTTGGATTCAGATTTTCAATTGATCAAAAATTCATTCATTCCATCTAATAAAACAATAAATTCCCACTCGACACATTATTGATGTATGTAATTATAAACAGAATATTTATACAATAAAAATATTACAAAAATAATTAATAATATTATTAAAAAATTGATGAAACCTGCTCAAAAACCAATTATTGGATCATAATGGAGATGTATATTTAAACTATATGTGACAATTCATCAGGGAGTGAATTTTAGGTTTAAAAACATTGATTTAAAACTTGTAATAATTAACCTAGTTTAAAAGGTCTTAAAATAATAAAATTTTAAATCAAAACAGTTCACCATATAGGTCATTGATTTTATGGATATGAAATTGTGTAATACAATATGAAATCTAAAACGATAGTATTTGAATGTAATACAATGATATGAGTAATAAAAATTTAATTGATTCTACCATATAGAGTATATATTCTATTAAAACAATGTTAAAAATAATAAATCTTTATTGATACAATTACAATTGAAATGAATATGAAAATAAATAAGAAACAATATAATTCCCTTTACAATATAGATAAGAACCGAATTGATACATTATTACAATTCTTTTATCCCAAATATTAGGGTACCATTTCACATAGGAAAAAATTCCATTCTTACTATCTCACTTATAATCTCTTGATATGATGATCGGCATGACTATCTTTTAATCCCTGTAATCCCACGATTAAGAATGTAATCATCACATTTGTATTCCAAGAAATTGAACGTCCTCGATATGATGATCAACAAGACATCTTCATATCCTCTGAATCCCCCGTTCCTTATCACATAAATCGGTCACACAAAGTAGAAACAAAGGACTTATAGAAATAAAAAAGCATGGAACAAGCTATTTACTTCTTGTATATTCAAGGATTTCAAAATAATTAAGAGATATGTCACAACATCAATCTTTTGAACATCATAGAATAAAAAATAATGTATTCTTGTTCAAATGAAGTCATATTTATAGGATTCAGGTTCCAACTGTCATATTTTCTCCAATTGTCATATTTCTCCAAAAAAAAGTTGAGGGAATTGGACACCTTGAATTAAACCAGTCAAAACAAATAGAACACACAACATCATTTTGATTAGAAAACAACCTACCCAACAACATTATTTTTTTTTAAAATATTAAGTCAAAATATATGAAACAATGAGTATGAGTAACATGAAATCAGTACAGATGTTATGATAATAATGAAATTCCTTTTAAAAGTACAATACATAAATATTTTAGTATGTATATAATGATATTAATCCATATTGATATTATAATTTATAATGTAGTTACAGTTCTAATCATTGTTACAATGAAAATTATTTAAACATGTTATTATTCTTGAAAAAAATCTTAATAAGTGTATGGTACCTAACATGGATACTATTCCAAATTATGATACAATACATATCCTAGTTATGGTGTAAAATTATGATGAGATACATAAAGTGGTTACGATGCATACGGTTACGATGCATATGGTTACGAGGACCTGGTTATGATATATGACTTAGTAATGGTACATGACCTGGTTAATAAACATGTTATTATAATGCATGTGAATATAATGCATTATAAATATATGTCGTATATAATCTCGTTACGAATCCTGATTACGATGCGATACACAGTCTGGTAATGATTCCTGATGATGTTGTTATACATAATCAGGTTACGCTTCTTGATTACTATGCAATTCATAATCTAGTTACGATTCATGACTGCGATGCAATACATAATTTGGTTACAATTCCTTACTACTATGCAATACGTAATTTTGATATGATTTGAAACAATATATAAAACAACGTGAGAGAACAACACACTTGATTGTGATATTAATTCAACATATAATAAAAAATATGTGAGTTGTTATGATTTTAAAACCACATACATAATAAATAATATATATAATTATGATCTATGTGGTTTGTGATATCTAAGTCAAATGATTGATGTGGATTTTGAAAAAGGTTTTGAGTCAAGAAAACTAAACATTGAGTCCTCAAACAACATTTCAATCGTGTGGTTGTAAATTTTATAGATCATTTATCAGTATAATTAACTCATTTTCTATGAACATAAAAACCCTCATGGATGTAAAAACCGTCATACATATTTCTATAAAAGTTAATGAAAAACATTACATTAAACAAAAACATTATATATACTTCATCCTAGAAAAAACTTATCCTTAAAAATTATTAATCACATTACTATCTCATCAAGTAAAACCCAAATTGTGTTTATAAGACATTGAATATATGATCAACATTAAATATTTATACCTTTGAGTGTATCCATAATCATTAAGATGAACTCAAGTGAAAACATATTAATCTCAAAATATATCTAAACCATTCTATGATTCCATCTACATTAACACTAAATCTTCACTCTCAGATCTTGTGATTATAAAATAAACATTATATTTCCATTTTTTACCTATGAAGGTGACAATAGTGTTCATAGATTTTCATACATATATAATTAATCTTTTTTAATGAAAAATCATTACATTACACACACACATTCATTGGGATCGTAAAAGTTTAGTGCTGCATGAATAATAAAATCCTAAACAACTCCTTCATAGGTGTTCTACAAAATCTCTCACATAGTTCCCCATAACTATTTTCCCTATTAGACATATGACACATAATACCTGTCAACAAAACCTAGAAAAAATAAACATAAATAAGTGTGATCTTAGTTTCCGAGTAAGGGTAATCAAGAAAAATACATAGACTTTGTGTGCGAATATGTTCATGAGAACACGACCATATCATATAAAGACCACACCCATCATATCAATGAAATAAATCACCTGTCATTGCCGAAGGATTGGTATTTCATTTGGCATGGATAAAAATGAATTTAAATAAAATAATCCTTGATATCATAACATTGACATAATACTGAGAATTATGAAATACAAATAAACATTTAAACAATATAATAATGTTACCCACAAAGACATTCATTACTTGTTTTTCTTCACAAAATTAACCATATACCATTTTTATGTGTGAGATAACCACTCCTGTAACCTCTATTAGGGATTGCGGTGACCTATCATGTATCATTCATGCTCATAGATTGGTAATCATTACCCAATTAATTGGAGGGTGATATAGGGTCAAACCATCACATATTTGATATATATGTGTTTCATGAGATCATAAAAAATTCATAATATCTAATCCCAGATACTAATATGGGTTTTATAAATGTTATTCAATTCATATCCCATATTAAAGAAAAAGTTATCACAAACGAGAAAACATTTCATCATATCATAAATCATGGAAAATGATATGTGTTTCATAATAATTTTATAATGGAATAACCCATGTACTAAAAATGGGGTTTAAATACTTAAAGTCATTTTAAACATAAATTGTACTGTGAATGAATAATAATGGTATCCATGGATCATATCCTTAGTAAATTATATGAAACATCAAATGATGACATATTTTATGGAAAATAATTTTGAAATGTCACATGGAACAATTCTTGAGGAAAATTTACATTTAACATTTAAAAGTCCTTTTTTAATATACATAATTATATAATAATTTGAATATCATTTTATTTTAAAATAACTATGGAATAAAAGAATATTTAAAAGTAATTAATACCATTTCGTTATGAAAATCTCATTTATTATTTGAAAATAAACCCTTTTCAAAACATTAATTATTTTTAAAATATTTTTATTTTAATATGACCATAGAAACATTCATTGTAAAATATAGAAATAATTTAAAACAAATCATGGGTAAAATAACATATTCTCTTTTACAAATAAATAACCAAATTCAAAAAATAATTTCAAAAAATAATTTTCTTTTAAATTATCCACAGAAACATGTTATAAACTATTTAAAACATTGTGTTGTTGTGATGGTGGAAATAACATACATATAAAAAATTTATTCTTTTGACATTTTTGTGTAAAATTAAAATGGTCCTTTTATTCAATAAATAATTATTTATTCCTGGTAAATTTTTTTCTAATTTGAATAAAATGTAAAAATGACATTAAACAATTCCATGGGAACAAAAAATCATTTTTTAATGTTTTTTAAAATTAGGATATGGAAGGAAAACATTTTTTTGACCAAAGATATAAATAAAGATAGTTATTACTAAAAACATTGTATGTAAAAATGAGTACATAATAAGAGGTAAATTAAAGGAAAACAAGTATAATAAAAAAATAATAAATTTTATGAAATTTTATGGGTTTTTATAGATATATTACATGACATTTAGTCGTTGATATCATAATGAAAAACAATCCTCATAATTGATGGTAGGGTATCGTAAAACCCTTACCACTTTTGAAACATTTATTTCTAAGACAAAGTAATAATATTAAATGAATCATATGATATAATTAATATAATAAAATTCATGATATTACATATATATATATTTTATAAACATATTATAATATATGATATATGTATAACATAACTTAAGAATCAGAGAAGAGAAATTGTGACAAAAATATATTACCCCAATTGGATGTATTGAATCATATGTCCCACTAATGAATAAAATTATATGAAAATTTAAATATTATTTAATTATATATATTAATAAAATAATATTTATGATGAGAAGTACATACACAACCTGAATGAAATTAGCACTGAATATAGCATCTGTATCCAAGAAATAAATGATATTGTAGAAATCCCATTCACTAATTCATGTAGTTTTCCATACACATTAATACATCATTTATAATAAATATATGTAATTTATAAATATATTAATAGTCAACACCAAAATTTATCATACAATACATGATTTAATTATGAACATTTATTACTAATTTATTAACAATTTCGCATTGAAATATCATTTCTGAAAAAAAAAATGACTATTATTGTGTGTATTTTGGGTTCCAATTTTTGATCATGTTACATTGAACAATGTAAAATAATATAAATTATTTTTACTATGATATAAATATTCCATTTATTGTGTATATATTTTTTTATTCTACAAATTTCTCAGATTTAAAATGTAATTGATCTTTCACAGAGACAGTATGTCATACATATGAAAAAAATGGTATCATTTTTATATAATGGAACAGAAAAAGATAAATTATAATTTTCCATTACATAATAATAATAATTCATATATATTTGATTTATATCGTAATATTTTTCCTTATTTCATTCCATGTAATGCATTAGTACAAAATGATTCACATTGCTTTATGATGTGGTAGTCCACTATAGAAACTATAGATGGTTTAATTTTCCATTTGAAGGATGAAATGATTGATATTGGTTATTTCATTGAAATAATAAAATATTAAAAAATGAGTGACACATGTATTAATATTTCATCTGTTTGGAAGAATATATAAATGAGTTAGAGTAAGAAATAAAATAGAAAAATCAAGATTAAGGGACAAACCTCCCCTCCATTGAATCTCATTAGGTTTACTCCTAAATCATTTTTTGGGGGGATTATATATAAAAATAAGAACACTATGATATATATTGGTAAATAAGAAATTCATTTGGAAATTTTTTTTCTAAGTTAAATTTATTTTTATATTTGAATTGAGGATAAGTGGGGTGGCCTTTAAAATGTTGAGAGAGAACACAAATGGAATATTTAAAAAAATTTAATGTGTACCATCATTTTTCATGTAAAAAATTATCTAAAATCATTCTTTACTAAATATTAATGGTGATACGGTATAAATATGGCTATTTATTATGTTTTATAACTGTTTTTCAGTTATATTTCCCCTTATCATTTTTTATTATCTGTTACGCTTGATAAAACCATATTAACAATAATCTTGGTAATTAATTTGGCATATTTTAATAATCATTTGGTGAAAAAATTATTTAAACATGTTTATCAATATATATTATTTTAAAAAAAATCTTCATTATTTAAAAAAAATTAAAAAAAATGGGTAAATATAATTTTAAAAATAAACATATAGACTGGATGAGAAACATGATTTCCAAATTGATAATTTTAATAATCCATAAAAAATTATATTAAAATAAAATATGATAATAATTTCAATGTAATAAATTGGTAGAATAAATATATTACTAAACTAATGTATGTTTTAATATAATTTAAAAATAATATGTTGAATTTAATGGATTTTATAAAAAATGTTGGATGCAACAGAAGCCAATATTTTTTCTTAGTCAATGAAAACATTATTTTTCCAAAAATTATAAATGATTCTGTCAAGGATAATATTTAATTTATTATTTTAAAAATAAAATTTATTTTTTAAAATTAATATTATAAAATTTTCAATCATTAAAATATATTAAGTTTAGAAATTGTGTTAGAATTGATTTATAGAATATACTATTTGTTAGTATAAAATTAAATTTATTCGTATAGAAAATTTAGTAAACACATAATATGAACTACTGGAAAAATATACCAATGTTATTGAACAATAATATAGGCCTTATAACCATTGGTTTAGCCTGTACTAACAATTATCTGAACCATGAGGAATATGTCCATCCCTATAGTGATATACTAATTCTATTCTTTAAAACTGTTTATGTAACTCATTCCCACATTGTATTAACCATTGTTTTCATCAATACAATCGTATAAATATACACCAATTGTTCTTAAAACCGTTTGTATAGAGGAATGTATAAAAATTATGAATTCTCATGGTTCTATGAAATCTTGGTTGAATTACATATCCCATAGTGATCACAACAACACCATCCAACTCATCTCACATAATATCTAAATAAATTATAGACTAAAGCACACATTTAATGAAATAAAATTATTAAAAATTAGTCATTTGCCAATAATATTATATATAATATTATAATACACTTTAAATAATATAACATTCATACTATCTACACGATCAATTAGTTTTAGTCATTAAAAATCACCAACACATGTCACATCCTCTCAAATAAAAAATGGGTGGGATTAGTATCTCCCTCGTCACCAATATTTCCATCCTATAGATCAGCTACATTAGTTGTTAGAGAACTATCATCATCGACATCATCATCATCACCATCAATACAATGATTATCATCATATTTACTACCAATAGGAGCCTCATTTTGATCACATAGTGAAACATAAAATGAGAACCTAGTTTCTATAAATGATTCAAAAATATTAAAATCCAAAAATATAAGTGAAGAAAATATAAATAAAATTGATTTTAGGGAATATTTAGTTATCAGTTAAGCCATTCCCTGATAATATATACTTATTTTTGGGCATTAATTTCTTCTACATGACAATTTTTTAGCTTAGTGGTGTGTGATATTTGCGAGCCACCTGATGAGGGGTAATACATATTGGGGATGAAATTTTTTCCCTTCTGACATTAGACTCTCCCCTTGTTCCCCTCACCTAATAAATATTTAAATAAGTTATTTAGCCTCAATATTTGTTCTTCATCCATAATATGGTCATCTAGTGCACAATATTAAAATTATACAAAATTTTATATAATTTTCAATTACATATCAAAAAATTGAATGATCAATAAAAAGAAATAAAAATTTTATATTTCCCATTATTTTATTTAACATCCATACTTCTTTATTATACTTAAGAGAAAGAATTTTTCATGAGGAAAAAACAACGACAAATAATGTTTCTTACATAAAATTCCTTCTATTACAAAAATAGTACATTAATTAAAAATAGAAAATTGATAAACAAAACAATTGATGATGAATCTAAATATATTATTAATTGAAAATTTAATACTTTTGGAATTATCTAATCAAAACAAACATTATATCATTTTAAACAAGGGTACGATTATTATTCTTCCTGTATGTATATTTTGACTAATTCTATTTATCTTACGCTACTTGGTTATTTGGATACATTATTTATATTGTCATTTGGTTAATTTTTTTTTATCGTTTATTAGGATATTTTTTTATATGGTCATTCAGGGAAACAATTATAGTATTTTTCATATTTATTTTTTTTTGGAAATTTTAGTTTTTTCAGTTTGGGTGTTTCATCCAATAATGATATCTATAATTTGGTTTATTTTTCAATACATATTTTGGAATATTTTTCACTTTTTTCATTTTTCTAGATTATAGTGTTCATTTGAGATGAGGTATTATTTTATTTGGGTTATGTATGTTGAATCATTTTCTTATTTACTCTTATTTGAGTTATATATTATTTTATAATCTATGAAAGGATATTTTTTTTCTCTAGTTTATGTCATTTTTTGTTAGGTTATTTTCATCTATTTTGGGTTATATCATATTTTGGTTAGTTCATTTGTGTTTTTTGGATAATTCATTTGGATCATTATACGGTTATGTAATTGTTTCTTAAATAATTAATTCCATTTGATAATGTATTGGTTAAACAAATTTGTTTACCTGGGATTATGTTATTTGGATTATTGTGGTTATTCAATACTTGTTAATTTTGGGATATATATTTTTAGGATAGGTATTTTTTTTTTAATTTTTGGGTTATCACATTTTTGGGTTATTGGTTATTTGGTTTAGTTTGGGTTAAGTAATTTGGATTTTTTTGGGTGGTTTTTTTATTTATGTTACATCATTAGGTTAATTTTGTTCATTCGGTCATTAGTTTTTCTGTATTCGGTTATATTATCAATTGGCACATTTTTTTGGATAATGAAATCATATTTTGGTAGGTAATGTATTTATATTTGGGTTCATTTATTTTATGATATTTGGTTTGGGATGTTTATTCAACAATTGTTATTTCAATTTGTTATCATTTGGTTAGGTTTTTTGTTTATAAAATTTTTTTGAACATAAATTTAATGAAATGTATCACTTAAGGAATGATACATTCATTGATGCTTGTTTTCAATAATATAATAATTAAAATTATATATCGTTGAGGAGTTATATTAAAATAAATAAAGAAGGTATTTTTAGTTTTCTTTAAAAACATTCAGCATATTTGGAGGACTAATTATAGGGAATCATTTAGGATGTAGGAAGACTTAATGCAAGCTATAAATTTGGGATTAAAGAGGAATTTAGAGACATATATTAAAAGAATTCCAGAGAAAAAAAATTCCACATTAATGAGTAAATAATTGGGGAATTTCTTACCTCCTATATTAATGAGGTAATTCCTATCTTTAGTATATAACTATAAGAGTTTGGTTTTTGACTATTTTATGACTCGTTTTATAGATTTTATTGTCCTTATAATTCATTAAAATCAAAATAAAATAAAATGACTAAATTTTGTTTTTTATTATATTTTTCTATGGATATGTTTATATCAATGAACTACTGGAAATTAATTATAAGTATATTTTATATTTTACCTGAAAAATATTTATTCAATCGTATTTATAGTTTATAAAATGGAACTAAAATAATGAAACTTAAATATAATGAAAATAATATACTAAATATGAGATAATAAAAATGTAAAGGTATCACATAGGGATAGTCCAATAAAATCATTAGTGGATATTAGAAATTATAAAATTGATCTCTCCCAAAGGTATTCCCAACTATTTATTGATATCTTCTGATTGATCCAAGAATTCGAGAATTACTAAATTAGGGAACAACACTTCAAAGAAAAAAAAATTAGTATATTGGATGAACTATTATATGTTTTAGAATAAGGGTCTCAGCTATTTTAATTATTATTAAATAGTTTTCTAAAGCTAGATTATTCTATTTTAGTTCACTCTACCCAATAAAAATAATGGAGCCTATCAAATATAGAGATCCACCCAAATTATAACTTCCTCAAATTAATACCTTATACTTATGTATCAAAATTAATATAAATATTGTTTGTATTCATTTTAATGTTTCTAGGACCTCTCATACTCTGATATTATAGTGTGCCCAAAAGAGTGTAATACCTTATAGTGACCATATTTTTTTGAAGAGAATCAAAAAAATTAAAAATAATAATAATAATAATTAAATATTAAATTTAAAACATTAATGCTTAACAATACAAAACACTAAATATTATTCTTATATATGATCATATCATGATATTTTGTTATTCTACAGTTGGTGACTATTTTTACACCCCCTAAATCTGAACTGAATCTATTCCTCCAACAAGAATATGACTCCTATAAAAATTATTGGCATGAATCCCTAAGATCCATCAACCACGAGACCTTAGTATCATCAACATTTAGAATGTAATATAAATAGTAAAAAATTATTAAGTCATATAAATACTAATAAATATAGATATGAATTAATCAAATTTTCTGTCCCATGTATTTTCCCATTCACTCTCCCTTATTTCATTGTCGAAATACCTCTATTATATTGGTTTCACTAGAATTATATAATTGAAATTTCAAACATTTTCTAAAAAACTTCTAGAAAATTTTGAATTTTTTCTATCATTTAATTATATTCATTATAATATATCATTATTTGTGTATTTTGTTTTTGAGATACACACAAAAAAAGTTCAGTCATATCACATATTAAATGATCCCACTAGATAAGATAAAAAATAATTATTTTAAATTAAAATAGTTAAAAGTGATGTTATATAATTTGACACAGTTATAAAAAACATAATGAATGATTTTCATTACCGTCTATGGGATCTGTGGGTTGTCCTTGATCGGTATAATATTTCGGATTTCCCTGTTACAATGATAGAATCATGTCATAATCATTATGTGGAGTATGAGTTGAAGGAAAATTATCAACATATCATGGATGGATAATAGGAAATGGAGGAACTTTAGACATGTTAGGATAAATATGGAGTGACTGGGGACACATCCTAGGATATGTATATGTTTTAGGTGGGAACATACATGTATGTGGCATCAACTTGGTATATGATATAGAGGATAAATAATATGATGATGGTGGAATGGGTTGGAAAATCTCTGGAGGATCCAATATTGGATTAAAAGGTGTTTTTAATGGGATGTATTATGGAGGGTGAGGGTGAGAACTTATATGATCGGTAGTCCATGTAGATATATGGGAACCGACACTCAGTCCAATTCTAGTTGGCTGAGGGGAAATCAGCTCTGGTTATGATGAACACCACTAATAAAATTTATGCTTTTAATAATAACATGATAGTAAATGTAATTTAGGATAGAAATTGTATAATTATTATACTCACTAAGGTAATAAGAGGAGGTATCCTTATCTTATTCATCCCACATTCATTACAAAATAATAATTTCTATCTATGTTATTCAATATCATTTATAATCATTATATAAATAAAATTTACATTTTTTAGAATTTATTTTTAAAAATTATTCATATATCATCGATGTTTCAGAAACCATAAAAAATATCATAACATATTTTATAAACTATAATTTAAAATTATGATATAGATTTTTTAAAAATAAATATTTAACCATGTTTTTTAATTAAAATAACATAAATTAATTAAACATGAAAAAAAAATAATGAAACAAAAAAAACCAATCATAACTGAATCAATAGTTTTTAAATACAGAAGAACTAACATAAGAAATTAACTCCATGGTAAACTGACTTATCAATGAACATATATTGTTGTATTATATTTTACCTCATACTACTTCTGATTAAAGTTCAATTCTCACATTTAGATAATTTCAGTCACCAAATATAATATTCTTGTCAATAGAATGATGGCATTAGGATTATCATTTTAATCCCCACTATCAGGAAAAATATTACATGGGGATACAAGAATAATGACATTATAATTAGTTCTTATGTGTTCGTTTCTACCGTACACATGTTTTCCCATTGATAATAAAATATCTGGTTAATTGTATCATTTATGTTATCTATGAAAATAACTATAAATCTAGATTAATCAATTAATTTACCGTGTGAGTCATTAAATAGAACCATTTATATTTCATCATAGTGACTCAACCATGATAATACGTATCCAAATAAATTATTTTCTCAATAATTACATAATAATACAAATTTTCTTATCAATGCTAAAAATGATATTCACTGGCCTAAAAATAAATTAATGTCATTAACAGAACTCTATCATGTTGTTTTCCAATATTCACCACTCAATTAGATGAAACAAATCCATACATGTTGATTGTTAATGATTTTCAATAATGGTCTATGGAATTCGGACTAAATAGAGGTGATCATAATTCTCTAGATATGGTGGTAATATTTGTGTTCATAAATAATATATATAACCAAAATACATTAATATTTATATCTATAATTTATGTGTATTGACATCATTTTCTTTATAAAAAGAAATACTATCTATATAATGATGATGTAAAAATATGAACTGATGAAATATCAAATTATCTATACAATATCATTCATTTCATTAAAGAACAGAAGAATATTTAATCATCTATCCATTATTATTCAACACACAATAGTTTCACTGAAATCAGTATTTTTTACACTATACCTAATTTCATACTGACATAAACTTGGTCTTCTAACACAATTATTACACGGTAATTTTATACAACCCATAAATACAATATTTTAAGAAGAAAAATCTCATAAAATATCAAAGTTATTACGAAACTCAGTGGAAATATGACTGGCATGAATCATCTATCATTAATTTATTTCATTAAAGAATAAAAAATACATTAAAAAAAGTAACCATAATTACATATTCATTACTACCATGTTTATTATTAATTTGATAAAATCAAACTAGTGTTTAGAAAAATAAACAATACATAGTCAATATAATCTGAATAAATGAAATATTGTAATTTTAAGAAAACAAATTATTACTTTCCAAATGATCACAATACATCAAACATCCCAAAATATATTCAAGATATCAAAAATGAAATATGTGGAGTAAAATGATTGATATAAATAATATCGGAGAGGAAAAATTACCTCAAAATATATACAAACCCTACCTTTAGATCTCAATGATGTAGTGGATATTTTCATTGTTGTATAATTTAAAATTAATTTTTCTATAGATATCCAAACCAATAAAAAAACTATTATTCTCTTTCTTATTTAAGGATGATATATAGGAAACTTCAACGTAGACACATTAGGATAACTATAATGATTTAATTCATTCTTTAGGAGTGAAAATTATAGTAGATTTATTTCATGATATAGGTTTCTAATTATTATTATATACAATATATTGTAAATATTTTCTAGAACGAAAGGATATATAGCTTCAACACATAATGGGTTGTGACCGAACCACATAGATTTGTTAATTCCCCTCATGATCAATTAGTTTATAAGTTAAAAACACAAACCCCTAATAAATAAATCTATAATTACATTTTATATGATCATCACTAAGTAAGACTGATACCAAAAATACTATGATATATAGTACATCATTCAATAATTAAAACAATAAAATAATTTTTTAATGGACAAAAATACATGAAAATTCATAGGATTGATATTAAAGAAGATTTAAGTGAATGAATGATGAAAAAAGATGTATTCTTCGTATAATTCATTAAATCATGTGTAAATGATAATTATAAATAATATTTTCATACACTAATCGGAATTATTTCTATATCACCACATGTTTGAGTGTTTACTCTCACTATCTCACAAATTAAAATTTTTTATGGTCATATAGTTCAGTTCATTTGTGATAATTGTAATGAAAACCCATTATTAATTCTAAATATTATCATACCAAATTTTTAAAAATAATTTAATTTTCTTATAAATATAAAATAGAACACTCATATAAAAAAATATAATATTTATGTAATTTAAAAAGGATAGAGATGGAGGAAAGCGAAATTAATTTGAAACAAAAATGAATTTATTAAAAATACATACATTCAATAGTAAAATCTCCAATTAATCACAATTTACAAAGATATATAGATGAACCTCTCATGATATATATGATAAGGATATGAAAAAAATTATGTAAAACATAATGAATCTATAATAGAAGACCTTTTGGAGCCTATCTATAGTAAAAAATCCACTCTTGGGACATTATGTAATGTATCTCTCTTCAAAACCAGCCAAACTCTATTATTTATAGTATTAAATTCTTCTTGGGACCAACTTCTCCATCAAAAAATAACACATTAAAAAATAACTAGGATCGCATGGTCAATATATATGAAATACCCTAAATAAAATCATATATAGTGTGTTTTTTCCAGTTGACTGGAGATTCAATACATGACCATAAACCATGGAATGCCCTATTCATGTCTATCCATGATTCTAAGTGAATATATTTAGATTATGGAATGAAAAAAAACACAATGAATTGAATTTATAATCAATAAACAAAATTCAGTAAATCAAAATATTACATGTATAAGAACCTGATTGAACATGGTGACATAGATATGAATGAAAAAAATACACTCTAGAAGAGAAGAAGGATTCGGAATTCACTATTATTATTTTTATTAAGATATTAATCATGAAATTCTTGAATTAGTTGATAATATTATAGGATAAAAGAATCCACCACTTACTTGTGTGAGAGAAATTATGTTTCTGATTTTCGGTGAATATAGTAGGCCTGGGTCCCGATGATTTTTTTAAAAATAAATACATATGATTTTTTTTTAAAAAATGTATTACCAACTCTATAACAATGTTTTAACTTAACTATTTTTATTTCATTATATATACTAATGGGTTGAATAAACCCTTTTGGTAGGTTTTATACAAGAACATTATATAAACGGTTCCAATATACAATTGGAATATAGGTGAGCGGATAAACTCATAATCTAGTAGTGACTTATGATAAAAATTCATTTAATATATAATATTTAAAAATCATTAAAATCATTTACCAAGTGTTCTATTATTTCTTTTTAGGTGAAAATCATTTTTCATTTACTATTTTTTATAAAAAAAATTCCATTATTTTTAAATTTATTTTATTTTCATTTTGAATTTAATGGACATTAAATAATTCATTATATATATCTATTTACAATATATTTTAAAATTATTTATAATCATACACATTCAATTAATTCAAATATATTGATGAAAAAAACATTTTTAATTATAATACATTTATTTTGTGTTTCATTTCATTAAAAATCAGTGTCTCTTGTAAAGAATCATATGAAATAAATTAAATTTATTTAAACAAATATTTCCCAACCAAATGGGGTGTTAAACATTAAATCTATTAAAATTTCATTATTACACAAAATAATGGGAATTTTGTGTGATCAACTAATGATACGTCCATCTCTTCAATCCTCAACTCCCCATGTAGCTTCTAGAAGTCCGCTATTTCTTGAAAAAACATATATCTAAAATGTAATATTATTTTTTAGAATATTATCACAGTAGTCTAGAATTTCAATAAGTTCTTCCTTATACGAATGATTATTCTCAATCATTCTTAATACTATGTAGTGTATATGTGATGTATTCTGTAAGAAATATCAAAATAGATATACATAGAAGACATCCTGAACCAGTGATATGTTCAGTGGGGGGATTAGATGATATGATTATATCCTGATATGATCAATAATTTCGATGGGATAAATATAGATATTTATTAGTATTCCATTATTTATTAAAATTAAAAAAGAATAAAAAACATTATAAAATACATAATATTTCAGTTCATGATGATGATTATCTGTATAAATTTTCTATCATCAATTATCTTCCATTTTGTGCTGCAAAAATTATTACACCTTCTTTTCCATTTCATTATCCATCTCACATTCCATTAGTATTATTTCCCTAACATCATTGTCTCATGTTTAAACCCTACATTCCATTCTATAGTGGTTTTCATAAAGAGTCATTCTGAAATCAATTTCTATATGAAAATTGAACTACAAGATTTTGTTGATCCCAAATAACATTGAAATATATAGAAATAAAACATATAACTTCCTATATGGGTTGGATTATTATCTCATACTGATTATATATCTATGGAGTTTATGGATGGATTATCTTATTCATTGTTTCAATATTATTCTAATGACATCATTAGAAAGATGCGGTATATCTCAAATCTTAATAAGATGTAATAGAATGTTGTAATCTGTGAAACCATTATACTTCCTGAATGTATATAATGTATATATGATATATTGATAATTTTTATAAAAAAAATGGAATAATTTTGACTTTTAATGGTGGTCAACAATAACCCATATATCAATTTTCTCATTAATATTATTTTGGAGTTTGATTCAAAACATCATGGTGATGATTCTTCATATACACTCACATATGCATAATGGTTGGAGAATACCATTGACAATGTTCATTGAACCATAACATTCTATCAAACCATTCATTTAGATACATACCCTCAATTGTCTCACTTCATGTAGTCACAATTTATGTACTATTTCATTTCGGCTATTTGAAGGTTATATACCCTCAACATCCTTCTATTTTGGGTCCAAGTATTGATAACATTACCTTCTATGACAGGTTGCCACCCATCATTTTTATTATCTTTTCTCCCAAACAATTTAGATTAATTATATCTTTTAAATATCCCATATTTACCTTATCATCTATGAAATCATAATTCATAGTTGTAACCAATAAAATTAATCTTATATATAATATGAAATTACTTACATTCTCGAATATCTTTTATAGAAAAATATTTACCTAACCAAAGGGCTGTATTTTTATAATATTTTTCTCAACATATCATTCCTCTTGATAAATACTATTCACATAAAAAACAAACTTTGTGTCCAATACCTCCATCATATCATCATACTTAGACTCCTAATCCCAAAATGGTATCCAAAACATATATGTTTATAATAAAAAGATACATACATGCATTTGAAAATTACAAAATCCAATGATGTTTCATGGATCCTATAACCAAAAATCTATATGTAAAATACTTCTAAAACATAATTTTGGATCCTAAATAACATACTATTTAACAATATTATCATAAAATAAAATTTTAACTTATAAAAATCCATTCCATATGAATATAGGTTTCATCCTTTCATATTTGGAATAAATAATAGGATTTTGTTCATATAGATCCATGTAGGGGAAGAAAATATGTAATTGTTACATCCTGAGTAAGTAAATAATTATTTATTTTCATATATATTTCTATTTAATAATTGGATTGTGTTTTAGAGGTTTAAAATGAGAATAAATCCAATCTTATGAATAAAATTCTCTAATATTTTTTAAAGATTGTTTTACCGCCTTTTGATGGAGAACCATTTTTAAATCAATATTTGGACAATTTTATAAGATCTATTTGTAAAAATAAACTTATTGTTTAGTATTGGGACATTGAAATTTATATTTGATAATTTAATGGAATTTTTCTGACAATGTTCATTTTTTAATGAATACTGAAAAATACTGCATCTTACATCAAAACTGCTTTTTCATCTATCATAATTATATGGTTAGATTATCTTTATAATTTGTTTCAAAGGTTAATTATAATATATGTTTACCATTTAATCAAATGGTGTTCATTATAATTAGTTTCACTCTGTAATTGGTCATAAACAAGTGCGAAACGTTTCATAGATAATGTTTCCAAAAAACCCTCTATTTGTTTTGACAACAAGAATTATTTTTAAATTAATTATTGCAATTTCATTGATTGTAATTTGATAAAATGGATTCCATATTTTGAATCTGAAGGTCCAAATTGTGTAATTAATACTGTTTTGTTTTTTTGAAATTATGAATAGTAACGATGGTAATTATCTTTAATTATCGTGATTAATTAGTAATCAGGTAGTTATGGGTACTAAAATAATATCATAATAATAAAAAATGACACCAAAATGTCTCATAAAGCTACTGTTTGTGTCATGGCTGACCGTCAGATTCCTTGTGCCAATATTTGGGACCCCATGGAATCACTTTTGGGTTATAGTGACATTTTATTATATTATTTTTTAAAGGGAATGTATAACCAATGTATGAATCACACAAGTAAAAAAAAATTAGTTTTTAATTTTTAAATGATATCTTAGACTATAAATATTCATTGGAAATCTAAAACTATTTCCTACATCATATTTATTTTTTAATAATTTTTAGACATTAAATAAAATAATGTTTTTATGACACCATGATGATGAAGCGATTACCTCATTAATGGACGATTTAAATAAAATTAAAAGATAATGTAAAATCTAAGACAAACACTTGTCAATGTCCTATAGTATGAGTATATTTCGAACCATTATCACCTTATCCTCGAAATATATCAATTTGGGACCTTTAAAATCTGAAACTCATTTTAATATAAAGTAACATTTCTTGACATTCCAAGAGTGCCCCTCCTCCCTCTTATAATAGGCCCCCACCTCTACCTCCTTACCAACACCTCTCAAGCCATTTTGTTGGACAAAATATGCTTATTTTATATCTAAAGATCACTATCTTTATCATATAATCCTTACCTTAGACAGAAATCTCATCAAGAAACCCTTTTGGTTCAAACCAAGAGGAGTTACCCGATTTAAATGTAATGTCTTCACTTGTGTTCTTTTGTTTTATTATGCTTCTCTAACCCCTAAACTCTTTTTATTAAATTATTTTGTTACAAAACCAGTATCATCAATATACTAGGATTTTTTTATGAGAATTTTTCGAGCTAAACTTACGCACACCTTTGTATAATGGTTTATGAACATACTATTTCTGTGGATGGTGAATTTCGGCCTCACGAAATAATGATTGTTCAATATTCTTTTAACACCTTTCATGGTGGCCATTAATATGTAACTCTATTTATATATGACATATATTATGTTTATTTTTTCCTTTTTCTTCTGTATTTTTCTTTTACGTAATACCTTTATGATTCCATTACGGGTAAATGCGATATCTTTATTTTAGGAAGTGCAGACTACCGACCCCTCAAAGTGATTTGATTCGTTAATGCCATATGTGGGATGTATAAAGGATGGAGTTAATGATATTATATATGATATTATACTATAATTATAATATACATTTATATCATTAATATTTCATTCCATTAAATAGGAAATAGAAATGAAAGTAGCGTTCATGCGTACGTACGACTTACCGTCTCTAGGAATGGTGCATTTATTATCATACCTATAAATGTAATGTAAGATTATAAATTCATGAATATACTGGATATATATGATATATATTATATCTATATCATAAATATAATTCTGGATATAATGGATATTTTACCACATGATCAACTTGTAATTACAAGAAGTTAATTTTTGACTCATGTGCCAAGGGTCGACAAAACGACCATTATTAACTTAAATAATCACATAATGTTCATAACATGGTAATAAGTGATATAAAAGGAATAATGAACTTGAAAAAAGTATCTTAAGCATTTATAAATTAACTCTAGTATATTATTCAGGAGATTAAAGAATGATCGAGTCAAGTCAGACAAGAGGAATGGGACTTCGTCACAGTCTCCTTTCATTGAGTAATATTTTGTTTTATACACAACATTATTTTATTAGGTGTATAAACCACTTTGAATTTTATATCTACTCAAAAGGAATATTTTTTATATGAAGTGTTTTACTAAATGACAAAATGAATGTTTTTTTGTCGTACGTATGCGACGACAACGACTTCTCTGCCGTCGTGACCATTATTTGAGTTTCATCTTCCTCTACAAGCCATAAATTTTTTTGTAATGAAAAATAAATTCCATTTTTAACATTTCATTTATATTGGTATTCAAAATGGTTTTGATAATGTTTTTATTATATCAATGTGTTATTGATATATTTTGATTGATATTTGCAAATGTTATGTTGCCTTTATGCATGATTTATGTGATACGATTATGTTATGGTTCTTGGGCATTGTTTATGATGATGGGTGGTTCCATGATAAACTAAGGGAAGGTGAGCCCGATGTAGCTCTAAAATGCATTGGGTAATGCGAAGGATTTAAACGTTATGGTTTCTCAGAAAATATTTAGGGAATATACTATGATGGGTATTCCAAACGTAACCATGAAAGTTACTCCCTACGTAAGAATGTTATGAATTCCTCAAGTTACCTTTATGTATTATGATTTCTAAGAGTTATTCATAAATCTTATGATATCATGATGTATGTTAATGTGCTTATGTTTTATGAGTAATGTATGATTTCATTGACTCATATTTATACATGTACTAATGCTTCATTTCTCTATTTTTATACCCCTTACTGAGCTTTTTCTTCTCATCCCATGTTTTTGAAATGTTTTTCACAGGTCAATGGAAAGTTACATGATGTGATGATAGTGTCATGGAAGTAGAAGAAATCCATGTTTTATTTTTAATATGTTTCTATTGATGGGTAAAATGAGTACAATGTTTTATGTAACCACTTTGTTTAAATGTGGAATGTAATGCATGGTTTATGATCTAATTCTCTAAAACTCTAAACCTGAAAATATCATCCACATATATTCTTGAAATATATCATGATTAAGAAATGTTTATGGCTGGACCCTTATAATTGGTATCAGAGGTCGGTTTAGATAACAATATGAGTTAGAATTATATTAAATGATTATGCAAAAATATTATTTTATGATCAAATTGAAATGATATAGAATTTGAAGATTACTATGTTGCTTCATCTAAGACATGTTTGTTCAGAATGGTTTTCCACAGAGGAAACAGGGAAGAAGTCCTAGGAAGGTATACAGAAGGAAATTACCTTCCGAATCAGCATCCTGTGAATGTTGGAATTGGAACTGAATAGTTTTTTGTATTAATGGTGTAGTTGAATCAAGTGATAAATGGTGGTGGTATCCATGCATGAGATCAGATAGATCAACTTTCGAAAAACATGTCAGTGGTGGAGCATTTCATGAGGAAAAATACCCCATTTTTCAGAGGATCATCTAACCCTATTCTAGAAGAAGGTTGGATTAAAACACTAGAGAAGATTTTAGATGTCATGGGGTGTTCAGACAATCAAAAGGTTAGTCTTGTTATTTACTTTTTGGAGGGTGAAGCAGATCAGTGGTGGTCGATGGTTATAAATATCATGGACGCTGATGAGATTGATGCTCTCGACCGGGATGAATTCAAAGGTATGTTTCTTGAAAAATATTTTACTAAGGCTGTTCGACTTAGGATGGAAAAAAAATTCTTCTAATTGAGGAAAGAGGAAGAATCAGTGGCTGCTTATGAAGAAAGGTTCACTCGATTGGCAAGGTAAGCATCCAATTTTTATCTGAAACCTTGATAGTAAAATAAATCGTTTTTACTTAGGATTAATGCCAAAATATTAAAGAGATTTAGCTACTCGTTAGTTCAAGAGTTATGAAAATAATTTAAGATGTGCTGAGAAGTTGGAAATGGAGTTCGCCGATGATCAAGTTTTCTATAACAACCAACAGGAGAAGACACCGAGGTGGCAGGACAAAGGGAGGAATTATTCAAAAAGGTTTGATGGTAAGAAAAATAATTTTCCAGTTTATGATAAATGTGTTAAAAGGAATGCTGGAGAATTTCTTCTCAATTATGGAAAGTGCTACCAATGTGTTTTGATGGGAAATAAGGCTCGTGATTTCATTGAAAAAGATCACAGTGATGGTAAGAACAAATTTGATTTATAGTTAGTGAAATTTTTCAAGTGCAATGAGATGGGTAATTATGCAAACGAGTCTCCGACAAAGAGCTCGAATGATGGGTAGCAGTTAGACTACAATCATAAAGGTTTGGTGAAATACTTTTCAAATAATTCAGTAGATGCTGGGCCATCAAATGAAGGAGTATCAGGTACTTTGTTTGTTTTTTCAGATTATGCCAGTGTGTTGTTTGATTTGGGGTCTACACATTCTTTCAAATATGATAATATTTCTAGAAACATGGGAATACAATCTCAAGAAATAACTTATGAACTTGTGGTAAAAATACCTGGGGGAAATGTTGAGGCAAAAAGAATTTATAAGAATCTTCATATCCTATCTTTGGAAAAAACCTACTTGTAAACCTTATTATTTTACCTGTAGTAGAGTTTGATGATATCCTGGGTATGGATTGGTTCTCTGTTTACCATGATAAGATTGATTATAGAGCTAAAGATGTTTTTTTCAAAAATACATTCTGTTTGTGTACAAGAATGAACCCTTACTGTTGATAACATATCAAGAGGCTGAGAAACTTGTAAAAGATGAAAATGAATGTTACCTTACACATATTGTTGAAAGAAAAGGAACTGTTCATATTAATGATGTGCCAGTGGTAAATGTGAATCCTGATGTTTTTCCTGATGAGTTTCCAGGAATAATACTTGATCGGGATGTTGAATTTATTGTTGACTATGTTCCTGATGCTAAGCCATTTTCAAAACCCCCGTATCTAATGGCTCAAATTGATCATTTAGAGTTGAAGGAGAAATTGCAATATTTATTAGATAAAGGATTCATTCGACGTAGCACATCACCATGAGGTTCTCCTATTTTATTTTTTAAAAATAATGTTGGTTCAATGAGACTTTGCATTGATTATAGAGCCTTGAATAACAACACTGTTAAGAACAAACAAGATTTGCCTCATATCGACGATTTGTTTAATCAGTCTAAAGACCCGTACATATCAAGGTAATTTTTTTTCTTAAATTATTTGTAATTTTATGAGTACGTAGTTTCTGACGGAACCTGATTCCAAGGCCCGGTGTGCCCGAAATAATTTTCTGAAGTTTTGTTAAGCATAAATTAACGCACATAAGAAGTTTTCCTAAAACTGTGGAATAACTCTTAAATGGTTACTCGGATAAGAAATATGATGAAGTTGGGGTTGGTCCCACACGATCCCTCACCTCGTTAAATTTCCTAACCCACATTAAACACCCCCTCTAGCTTTAATGTGTAACTCATCAACTCTCCCTCTTTAATTCCAATTCAACTCTCTCATTAAATTATTTGATTCAGTTATTCAATGTTTTTAATTAAGAGTTGAATTTTGAATTATTTGGAATTCATGGCTTTTGATTAATAAAATACGGGTGAACCTTATTTTATTTGGGGGTTGTTGTGTGAGAAGAATTGGGAGAGAATACTCAAAATTTTGAGGAGTCTTCATCTTCCACGTTGAAGAACGCGATGAACGCCAGAACACCAAAGGAGAGACGGAGTGCTGATAATTCCTTTATCTGTAGCTGGTGTGAGACGTCATCCTCTTCATTGACGCTCACCAAAAAAATCATCGAACCCACCCCCATGACGCTGTTTTCCAGCGATGATCATCGTCCAAAAATTTCCTCAAGGTAGGGATTTATTTTACGTTGAAGATTAATTAACGTTCTTCGTTAATCTCATTGGTCGCTTGCTATCGTTATCACGGGAGGAGATCGGACCGTACAAACATGGTCGATCCTCATCCCTTTTTGTTGATATTCATTATTGCTCGAATGAAGGTGGTGCGGTTCCATTGCACCACGGGGGAATGAAAAGAGCTGCGGTGGTGGTGCACGACGCCGTCGCGCCACGTCGGAGAACTCGATGGAATGCCACGGCTGAAGCAGGCCGCGACGGAGGGGCGTAGCGCTGACGCGTCACGCAGGTCGAAGAAGGGCCACGATCTAAGGCCGCAGTGGTCACCAACATGGGGTGGTAGGACTCTCTGGCTTCCAGAGCATCAAGAGCTGCGTCCCTTTGTCCACGGCGGAACACCTGGAGGCGGTTGGATAAACCGGCCGCCGACACTTCGGGAGGGCGGGACCACATGGTCCTGCGGCGGTACGTCGGCCGGCCGTTCGGGGAGGCCAGGGCTCGTAACCCCTAGAGGCAGATAGGTCGGGCTCCCTCCATGTGGGGGAGTTCCATTTCGGGACCAGGGGGCAGCGCCCCCCCCCCCCCCCCCCCCTTCCGCGTGCGCTCCGCACGCAAGCGTCGCACAGCGCGGACCGGTTGCACCGGGCCGAACCGCCCGCACCGGGTCGGGCCTCCCACGCTGGGTCGGACCCCCCATGCCGGCGAGGCTGGGCTAGGCAGTGCCTTAATGGGCCTGACTCGGACCCGGGTCAGGTCGACCCTGTTCGGGCTGACCCAGGGGGTTCTGGGCCGGGTCTATCCGTGCCCAAACCCCCCTTAAAAATGGACAGATTCGTTCAAATGCCCGTAACTTGGGTTACATTCCTCCGATTGACGCACCGTCAGTTGCGACATGATCCATGGATCGATAATTTCGTTTTTTTATATTTCACACAAGGATTAGGATAACTTTGGTTACGACCGGGTTGGTTCGAACCCAAAACCAACTGGGACCTCGGAGCAGAAATGCTTATAAATTGAGCTCCGGACGTCCGATTGACGTCCCGTCGACATTGTTGGATTCCTCTTACTAAGACGTTCCTTTTGGCTTATTCCACTCGAGTTTTGGACACTTTTGGAGTATGGTTGGGTTAGTTTTGACTTAAAAACCAACCGGTCCCCTGAATCGAAAAAGATAATAACTCTCAGACCGGGCGTCCGATTGACGCACCGTTTGTCGCGTTGAGTTCCTATTGACGTGACAGAACATTGTGAAACATCAAATATGGACTCCGTGACTATTTATGTATCAAACCCTTGGCTCGTGGGGAGGACCCTCCCAAAACGAGCATGTTGTGTGCGGAAACCCTAGAGCTGGAGACGACTGCGACGAAGATGACTTCTGTACTAGGATCCTCCATGGGTTCGACGAGTAAGACTACCGTACTAGGATCCTCCGTGGGATTGAAAAGGACGAATACCTTACTTGGATCCTCTGTGGGTTCGATGAGGACGAATACCATACTAGGATCCTCCGTGGGTTCGACGAGGATGACTACCGTACTAGGATCCTCCGTGGTTTTGACAAGAAAGACTACCGCACTGGGATCCTCCGTGGATTCGACGAGGATGAATATTGTAATGGGATCCTACATGGGTTCGACTACTATGTTGGGATCCTCCGTGGGTTCGACAAAGATGAATATTATACTTGGATCCTTCGTGGGATCAGCAACAATGACAACTAAACTTGGATCCTACATGGGTTCGGCAGAGGAGATGATTCAGAGGCTACATCTAATCATCTCCACCCCTATTCGTAAATGGATACCTATGTGAGATGATTCTTGACATTCAATCATTATCTTCGATGTGATTGACTTGATATCCCGTTTGGATTAGATTATTATTTCCTGTGTGGATTGGGTCGTACTTTCCTGTGTGGATTAAGCTTTACTTTCCTAAGTGGACTGGATTGTACTAGAAATCGTGAGTTGGAGCTGATCATGAATCGAGGACTTAGGTATATGTATGGGAATATACGTAAGTAGTGATGGATGATACTTCAAGATTGTATCTTTTCTTGTAGTTATCCTTTGTGGATTCAGGGAGACCTCCAGGGGTCTCGGGGTCCCTACTGAGTATCGTATACTCACCCATGCACGGGCTTCTCCTGCACTACATTGTGTTGGTCATACGGAGAGGACCATTCAAACTCTATAGGACATGCTCCATGCACGTGTCCTCAACTTTGGTTGCAATTGGGAGGATCACCTACCCTTGGTGGAGTTTGAATACAACAACATCTATCACTCCACCATCGGGATGGCACCATACGAGGCATTGTACGGCGACCTTGTAGGTCATCTTTGTGATGGACAGTCCCTAGGGAATCAGCACTTGTGGGACCAGTGATGGTCCAGGCCACGACAGAGAAGGTCCAGGTCAACCAGAAGCGGATGAGGATAGCTCAGAGCCGACAGAAGTCTTATGCTAATAGGAGGCGGAGACCACTAGAGTTCGTGGTTGGTGACCACATTTTCTTGCAGGTCTCACCTTGACCTGGATTATGGAGATTTTGTCGGGGTAGCAAGTTATCTCCGCGCTTCATCGGACCATTACAGGTTCTCATCAGGATAGGAGTGGTGTCTTATCGCCTGGCTCTACCACCTCAGTTGAACCGGGTGCACGATGTCATCCACCTATCTCAACTGAGGAGATACGTGCACGACCCGATGCATATCATCAACCATGGGGAGATGGACCTTGATGATCAGGTGACTTTTGAAGAGGTCCTAGTGGAGATAGAGGATCGACATGAGCGGGTCCTACATTGATGGTAGATTCCTCTAGTGTGCATCAGGTGGTAGCATGGGAACCACTAGGAGAGAATTTGGGAGTGAGAGGCTCAGATGCGTGCTCAGTACCCTCATTTGTTCCCCTAGTTTGTGATGTATCTTTACATGGACGTAAAGACCATTGAATTTCAAGGAAATTTTTATCATAATTTCTTTGGGATTTTACGAGTACGTAGTTTCTAACGGCACCTGATTCCGAGGCCTGGTGTGCCCAGAATCATTTTCCGAAGTTTAGCTTGGGTACGTTCAGTAAAAGAATGAGCGGGTTTTCCTAACTTTTGAACTATTGATTGGAATCGAAATCTGAGGGCACCAATTAAATCACAGCGCCGGTAATTGCTTAGGAACATCTTTTTCGAAGGTGCATTTTCTTGGGAGGAGATGATAAAAATGTGGGGAATTAAAATAATTTTTTTTACAAAATTTTTTTTCTCTACTTTGTGGTTTAACATCCATGAGAGGATGTATGGGTGGGACCCACTAAAAACTCAACTCCTCTTGAAAGGATTAAATAGTGTTGTGGGGCCCTCCTGATCCCTGCCCCTTCAAATTCCCTTAACTTTTCTTCTGCATTAATGGTTCCAACTTATCTCTCCATTTATTATGACAACTTAAGATTAATTAAGATAAGTTATTTCATCTTTTGAATTTTAAAATTGTTGCAAAAAGTAATAAAATAAGGCTAAAGACTTATTTAATGTTTGGTTGCTTAGTTATGTTGAGATAGGGAAAGTTCAATTATCAATGAACATCATATTCCCCTTTGAAGAACGTGAATAACACCGACATGCCACTTCCTCCTCAGACGATCTCCGTCAACATGTACAGAGCCTCACCCCGTAACGTCGTTTTCCGCAACGCTCACCGATCGTCAACTCGTTATCGAGTTAGGGGTTTTTTTTACGTTCATCATTAATTTGGCGTTCATAGTTCAATAATTGTCCACCTGTTATCAAATTAAAGGGAGGATGTCGGACCGCACAAACACAGACTATCTTCCTCCCCTTTATTGATGTTCAACATTATGGTTTGGAATGAAGGTGGCGCGGTGCAACGACACAGTGTGGAAATGAAGAAACCATGGCCAGTGAGGACCGCGGGGATGGAGCGTGGCACCTTCATGCCACGCCATTGAGATCGAAAGGGGTCTCGGCAATGGGGCGTGGTGTCGTCGCGCCGCGCCAGAGCTTCATGGAGGGTCACGGCCGAGGCGGGTCGCGCCGGAGGGGCGCAGTGCCGTCGCACCCTCCGGTCGGAAAAGGGCCGTGGCCATGGGCCGTAGCGGTGCAGGGGAGGGCAGTCAGATCCACTGGTCGCCGTCACTCCAGGAAGACGGGACCGCAGGGGTACCACGGCGGCACCGACATGCCAACATGGTCGGCCGTTCGGGATGTTCGGGGGTCGTAACCCCCGACGGCAGACATGGTGGGCCCCTTCACATGGGGGGCCTCTGTTTCAATCGATGGGGTAGTGCGCCACCCCTTCTGCACCGCTCGGTCACGGACCGAGCGCCAAACCGAGCAGGGCCGCTCGCGCTGGGTCGGGACGGCCATGCTAGGCCGGGCCGCCCGCGCTGGGTCGGGCCGCACCCACGCTGGGTCGGGCCGTGCCCAGTGGGCTGGTCTGTGCCCAAGGGTTTCGGACACGGACTCGGGTCGGGTCGCCCCGGTTCGGGCTGACCCAGGGGTATCGGGCCGAGTCGGACAAGGCCCGAACCCCCTGTTTTCTGGACAGAACCGTTCAAATGCCCATTACTTGGGCTACGGACCACCGATCGACGCACGGTCAGTTGAGATGTGATCCTTGGATCGAATTGGTCATTTCAGTATATTACAATCAGGGTTTTAGAGAACATTGTGTATGGCTGGGTTGGTTCGAAAACGAAACCAACCGGGCCTTCAGAGTGGAAATGCTTATAACTTGAGTTCCGGATGTCTGATTGATGTGTTGTCGACTTTTTTGGATTCCTCTTAGTGAGACAGTTCTTCTGGATTACTCCTCCTTCGGATTTGACGTAGTTGGAGTATGGTCGGGTTGGTTTTGACATAAAATCCAACCGGGCCCCTGGGATGAAAAAGCCAATAATTCTCAGACCGGGCGTCTGATTGATGCACCGTCTGTCATGTTGAGTTCCTTTTAATGAGACGTAACTTTGGGATACATCATCTCCGGACTTCGTGTCAGTTGTTGTATCGACCCCCTTGGCTCATGGAGTGGACCCTCTCGGAATTCATCCTCATGTGTGCGGGAACCCTAGAGCTGGCTGCGACTGTGACGATGATGATGACTATACTAGGATCCTCCATGGGTTCGGCAACGACGATGACTGTACTAGAATCCACCATGGGTTTGACGACGAAGACTAATGTTATTGTATCCTATGTGGGTCCGACAGAACTTGACTAATGTTCTAGTATCATACGTGGGTCCGGAAGTATTATTCTCTCTAATTGTATCCTACGTGGGTCCGGCAGAGTAGTTGGTCCTGTATCCTTTGTGGGTCTGACAACTTAGCTGGTCTTGTATCCTATGTGGGTCTGACAGCTTAGATGAATCAGTGGGAACAACTGATCATCTCTATTGTCCTACGATTATGTATACCTGTGTGAGCTGAGTTTTGACTAGCAATCATTATCATCGATAAGATTATTGTGCTTTCCTGTATAGATTGTGTTGTGAATTCCTATGTGGAATGGGTTATGTTTTTCCTGTGTGAACTGGGTTGTACCTTGGGCTCGTGTGCTGGAGCCGAGCTGAAAGTGGTGACTTAGGTATATGTATGGGCATATACCTAAGTAGAGTTTTTTTTATATAGTGATTGTATATTTCCTTTGTGGTTTATCCTTCGTGGATTCTGGGAGCACTTCGGGGGTCTCGAGGTCCCTACTGAGTAGCGTATACTCACCCCTGCACGGGCTAGGCCTGCACTTCGTTGTGTTGGATGCAGACGACGGAAAACGCTGATCGAGGTGGGATCTCATGGAGATGGATGGTACATAGAGGTGGATCACTCGACATGACATACTCATAGCGGATGGCTGGAGCTGAGGAGCAGAGGGGACTATCTGTACCCACCCTTCAGGTGAGATTTCCAGAGAATGGCTCAGACTCGCTGCTTTACATTTCTGTTGTTGTACTTCCTTTTCAGTTGTACTTTACTTTCAGTTGGGTTTGTATTATGGCCCATTTACTTTCCAACACTTACTTTTGTACTTAGTTTACTTAGTATTTACTCATCTTTCATACTCTGTGATGTTTGTTTTCTTTTTAAAGGCAATGCCTTTTTTTTTATCGAGATTTACACCTTTGGTGCTAGTCGCCAGCCCCGTGACTATGGGAGGCAGGCTTGGGGTAGTCAAGACATGGGTCCCGAGGACGGGTCATGACAAATTGGTATCATACAGCGGACATCACTCGTCATGGTTGAGGATTGTAGAGCTGGACAGTACCCGGAGGTGACAGAAGGACATGGAGAGCTGAGGTGGCCATATGTACCTACCCTACAGGTAGGAACCCAGAGGACGATCCAGGAACCACTTCACCATTCAGCTGTTGTATTTTCAGTTGTAATTTAAATTTAGTTGTAGTTGTACCTTTCTGTTGGGCTTGTATTTCCCACCCCTTTGTACTTTTAACACACTATTTATATTTCTTTACTTAGTGTTTGCTTCCTCTTGTTTTCTGGTTGTGTGTGTTTACAATTTATAAAGGCAATGTCTTCCCAATTTTTAGGGAGTTACGCCTTTGGTGCTAGTCGCCAGCCCCTGGCCTATGGAAGGTGGGCTTGGGGTAGTCACGGCACGGGTCCTGTGGACAGGTCATGACAAATTCCACGATGGTTACATACTTATCCCCCTCTCCTATATATATGGATCTTGGGATAAGGTTTTGGGACGGCGTCACGAGGCGGCGAAGCACTGGTAAAGTATCACAACGCCCAACACTTGGGGAAATCTTATCCTCTCCAATGAAGAACATAAAGAATGAAAACGATGATCTTCCACATGACTCTTCTTCGACATTCCTTCCAAAAACACCTATCCTCCACAACATTGTCAATGAACCGAAGAAGATCGGAATTGGGGACGTTTGGTGGATGCGATGAATGACGGTCTTCATCGTCTTCCTTACACGACTCCACCAACGAGCGACGAGCAAGAGGTAGGGGTTAATTCTTCGTTCAATTCTTCATTCTAGTATTATTTAAAAAACTTTTTTGTTAAATTATTGGCCTCTTGTTATCGATGTAACCGGAAGTGGTCGGACCACACAAACACGACCGATCCTCCTCCCCTTTTGTTGTTGATATTTGTTGAAGCCTGAAACGACGGTGGCGTGGTGTCGTTGCACCACGCGGGAATGAAAAAGGGCCACATTAGAGGTGGTCCGCGACGATGGTGTGCGGTGTCGTCGCACCATGCCGGTGAGGCCGAAGGAGGTCGCGGCCAAGGTCGGGCCGTAGCGGAGGGGCACAACGCCGTCGCACAGTGCCAAACGGGCAGGAGCTGCGGCCTATGGCCGCCGAGGTTAAGTGGAGCGGTGGCTGAGCTAGTAGATGGCACTAGTTGGAGGAGGGACCACCTTGGGTCCCATGGTTACATTAAAGGCCGGCCTTAATGGCCGACCGTTTCTCCAATCAAGGGGGGCAGCGCCCCCCGCATCCCGCTCTGCCAGGAGCCGAGCCGCCGACCACGCGGGCCAGACCACCAGCATCGAGCCAGGCCGGGCCTGCTGGGCTGGACCCGGATCTGGCCTGGGTCAACCCGGTTCGGGCCGACCTAGGGGGTATTGGGCCGGGTCGGACAGGGCCCAAACCCCCGGTTTTTGGACAGATCTGTTCAAGCGCCCATATCATGGGCTACAGACCTTCTAAAAATGCACCGTCAGTTGTGTTGGGATCTTTGGATCAAGGCGGTTGTTTTGGGATATTACAATCATGGTTTAGGAGAACATTGGGAATGGCCGGGTTGGATCGAAGATGAAAACAACTGGGCCTGCAGAGTGGAAGCGCATATAACATGAGCTCCGGACATCTGATTGATGTTTCATTGACTTTGTGGGATTCCTCTTACTGAAACGGTTCTTTTGGCTTACTCCGATCAAGGATTGGATGTAGGTGGAGTATGGTCGGGTTGGTTTTAGCTTAAAAACCAACCGGGCCTCTGGGACGGAAAAGCCAATAACTCTCAGACTGGGCATCCGATTTACACGCCATCTGTCGCGATGAGTTCCTGTTGATGAGACTGAACATTGTGATCGATCATCTCTAGACTTCATTACAGTTGATGTATCGACCCATTGGGTCGTGGAGTGTACCCTCCAGAAATCGAGCGTGCTATGTGGGGGAACCCTAAAGCTGGCTGCGACGAAGATGACGACATCCGTACAAGGATCCTCAGTGTGTGTGACGAGGACGACTACCATACTAGTATCCTCAGTGGGTTAGATGAGGAAGAATACCATACTAGGATGCTCAGGGGTTTCGACGATGACATCTTCCATATTGGGATCCTCTGTGGGTTCGACGATGATTTATACTGTGCTGGGATCCACCATGGGTTCAACGACGATTACTTCTATACTAAGATCCTCTGTGTGTTCAGCATCATTGTCGACTATACTAGGATCCACCATGGGTTCGGTAGTGATGAATAATATACTTGGATCCTCTGTGGGTTCGGTAGTGACGACTTCTGTACTATGATCTTACATGGGATTGGCAGAGGAGATGATTCAGAGGCTACATCTAATCACCTCCACCTCTCTTCTAGAAGTTGTATACCTGTGTGAGCTGATTCTTGATATTTAATCATCATCATTGATATGATTGAAATTCTATCCTGTGTGTACTGGGTTGTACTTGGGCTCATGAGTGGGATTCATTTTGTAATTGATGCCTTAGGTATATGTATCGGCATATACCTAAGTAGGGAAGGTTGATACTTCATGTTTGTATTTTCCTTTGTGGTTTCTCCTTGTGGATTCTGGGAGACCTTCGGGAGTCTCGGGGTCCCTACTGAGTATCGTATACTCACCCCTACATGGGCTATGCTCGCACTACATTGTGTTGGATGCAGACGACGGAAAGCACTGATCGAGGTGGAGGCTTGTGGAGCTGGACGGTACCAGGAGGTGGATTACATGGCGGGACGTGCACGGAGCGGACGGACAGACCAAGGAGATGAGGAGACTATCTATACCCACCCTTCAAGTTGGATTTCCGGAGGATGACTCAGTGTTGCTGTTTTACATTCTGCTGTTCTACTTTCCTTTCATTTGTACTGTACTTTCAGTTGGGTTTGTATACTGGCCCATTTTCTTTCAGCACATACCTTGTACACAGTTTTACTTAGTGTTTACTTCACTTGCATACTCTGTGGTGTTTGTTTACTCTTTAGAGGAAATTCATTCACTTATTTTGGGTTTTACGCCTTTGGTGCTATTCGCCAGCCCCTATCCTATGGAAGGTGGGCTTGGGGTTGTCACGGCATGGGCCCCGAGGACATGTCGTGACAATCAGCTCTAGAAAGCTCAGTATTTTTCAAAGATTGACCTGAGATCGGGGTACCATCAGTTGAATGTAAAGGCATCAGATATTCGGAAGACTGCATTTCATACAAGATATGGCCATTATTAATTTGTTGTAATGAATTTTTGGCAAACCAATGAACCTATTTTATTAATGGACCTTATGAATAGAATTTTCCATGAGTTCTTTGATAAGTTTGTGGTAGTTTTCATTGACTATATTTTGCTGTTTTCTGAAAGTAAAGAGGAGCATGAATGCTATTTATGGGTTATTTTTCAAACCATAAATGAAAAGAAATATTATGGGAAATTAAGAAAGTGTGAGTTTTGGTTGCAACAAATTTCTTTCCTTGGTAATATTGTTTTTAAAGATGGGATAACTGTTGATCCTACAAAAACAATGGTTGTTGAAGAATGTCAAAGACCCACAAATGTAACTGTGATTTGTACTTTTCTTGGTTTGACAGGCTATTATCGAAGTATTATTAAAAAAATTTAACGGTTATCTAGTCCAATGACAATTCTAACTCAGGAGGGTGTCATGTTTATCTGGACAAAAGAATGTGATGATTTTTTTCAAGAACTAAAAAGATGATTGGTGAATGCTCCAGTTTTGGAACTACCTTCCAAGAATGGGGAGTTTGTTATCTATAGTGATTCTTAATTAAATGGACTTGGTTGAGTCCTAATGCGGAATGATATTCTAATTTATTATGCCTCACATAAGTTGAAAACACATGAGGCAAATTACCCTACACATGATTTGGAATTAGCTGCTTTTTTTCACTTTAAAGTTTTGGAGTCACCATTTGTATGGAGTTAAAAGTGAAATATATACTGATCACCAAAGTTTAAAACATAAATTCACTCAGAAATAATTGAACATGAGACAGATTATATGGCTAGAATTAATCAAGTATTATGATTGTACAATTCATTACCATACGGGAAAAATAGAAAAAAGTGGATGATGCTTTGAGTCGAAAAAGTAATGTTTCATTAAAAATGTTGCATTTGGAATGTGATCATTTTGTTAAGGATTTGATGAAATTTGGAATAGAAGTTTTTGGTGCAGGATGTAATTCTGTTTTGTTTCAGGTTTCAGTGAAATATTCTTCATCAGACAGAATTAAGCAAACACAGATGCAAGACAGTGAGTTGCAGAAAAAAGTATAACTGGTTCAGAAGGGTATGTTTCCTGAATTCAACAATTATAATGATTGTGTATTGAGATTTGGGAAGAGATTGTGTGTGTCGTGTGATTCACAGTTGAAGAGAGAGTTGTTATTTGATGCTCATAGTTCTCTGTTTTCAGTTCATCCTGGAAGTACTATGATATATAGAGAACTTCGGGAGTATTACTGGTGGGATGGAATGAAAAGAGATATTGCAGATTTTACTATGAAGTTTTTGACTTGTCAACAGGATAAACCGGAGTGGTAGTTGCCGAAAGGGATGCTTCAGCCGTTACCAGTGCCAGAGTGGAAATGGGATAATATATCAATGGACTTCATTTTGGGATTTCCGAAGACACCTCGAGGTAATAATGCAATCTGGGTTATTTTTGATCACTTGAATAAATCTTCTCATTTCCTTAATATACGAGATACATTTTCCCTTTATCAACTTTCTTGTTTTTATCTTAATGATATAGTCAGGTTACATAGAGTTCCCCTCTCCATTGTTTCTGATCATGATCCCAGGTTTACTTATAACATTTGGAAAGGCCTTCAGAAGTCATTGGGTACTAAATTAAATTTTAGTACAACATTTCATCCTCAATCATATGGGATGTTAGAATGAATGATTCAGAATTTGGAGTATATTCTACGTGCTTGTTCGATGGATTATCAGGGAAGTTGGGACCTCTTTCTTTGGTAGATTTTTCTTATTATAATAGTTTTCGTTCTAGTATACAGATGCCACCATTTGAGGCATTATATGTGAAGCGATTTCGAAATCCATCTTTTTGGGATGAAGTGGGTGAAAGGAAGTTGATGGGACCAGAATTGGTAGAAGAGTTGGAAGAAAAAGATCAGCCGATACAGAGAAACATGAGAATAGCTCAGAGCAGGTAGAAGAGTTATGCGGACAACAGGAGGAAAGATCTCTCTTTTGAGGTAGGTTATCATGTTTTTCTCAATGTTTCACCATGCAAAAGTGTGATGTGAATTGGTAAGAAAGGAATGTTGGATCCAACGTTCATTAGACCGTATGAAATTTTGGAGAGAGTTGGATTAGTTGAATACCGAGTGGCTTTACCTCCGATTATATCTCAGGTACACAATGTTTTTCATGTTTCAATGTTATGTAAGTACATGCCAGATCCATCTCATGTTTTGATTCCAGAGGTAGTTCAGCTGGAAGAGAATCTATCTTATGAGGAACAACCGGTCCAGATTCTTGAGCACAGGGAGAAAGTTTTACAGAATAAGTTTTTTCATCAAGTAAAGGGTTTGTTGAAAAACCACATGATTGAAGAGGTAACATGGGATTCTTAAAATGCAATGACGGATAAATACCCCCACTTATTCAACAAGTGAATAAATTGTGGGGATGCAATTTTCTAAACGGGGGAAGGATGTAACATCCTGAGTAAGTAAATAACTATGGATTTTCTTATCTATGTCTATTTATGAATTAGATAGGATTTTAGAGGTTTAAAATGAGAATAAATCTGATCTTAAAGATAGAATTATCTAGTATTTTTAAAAGATAGTTTTACCTCCTTTTGATGTCGAACAATTTTTAAATCAATATTTTGACAATTTTATAAGCTCTAATTTTCAAAATAAACTTATTCTTTAGGATTGGGAAATTTAATTTTACTTTGGATAATTTTTTGGTATTTTTCTGACAATGGTGACTTTTTAATGAATAGTAAAAAATACTGCATTTTACTTCAATACTGCTTTTTCATCTAATTTAATTATATGGATAGATTATCATTATAATTGGATTTAATGTTTAATTAGAATATATTTTTTACCATTTAATCTAATGGTAGTCATTATAATTAGTTTCACTTTGGAATTGGTCATAAACAAGTGCCAAACTTTTCATAGATATTGTTTCAAAAAAACCTGCTATTTGTTTTGACAACAGGAATTATTTTTAAATTAATTATTGCAGATTTTGTGTTTGGAATTTGGTAAAATGGATTCCATATTTGGAATCAGAAGGTCCAAATTATGTAATTAATAATCTTTTTTTAGACATTATGAATAGTAACGACAGTAATTATATTTAATTATTGTGCTTAATTAGTAATCGGGTAGTTAAGGGTAATAAAATAATATCATAATAATACAAAATGACCCCAACATGTCTCCTAAGTATACTGTTTGTGTAATGTCCAACCATGGGATTCCTTATGCCAATATTTGGGACCCCATGGAATCACTTTTGGTTGATAGTGACATTTTATTATATTATTTGTTTTAAAGGGAATGTATAACCAAAGTATGCATCACCCAAGTAAAACAATTTTAGTTCTGTCTGTGTAAATTATCTATTAGACTATAAATAGTCACTGGAAAGATAAAATTATTTCCTACATCATAGTATTTTTTTTTTATAATATTTGGTCATTAAATATATTAAATTTAGTATGACACCATGATGATGATGCGATTACCTCATTAATGAACGATTTGAATAAAATGAAATGATAATGTAAAATCTAAGACTTACACATGTCAAAGGCCTATTGGATGAGTATATTTCAAACCCGTATCACCTTATCCTATAAATATATCAATTTTGGACCTTTAAAATCCGAAACTCATTTTAATATAAATTAACATTTCATGACATTCTATGAGTACCCATCCCCTCTCTTATAAAAGGACCCCACTTCTACCTCCATACCCACACATATCAAGCCTTTGGATCAGCAAAAATCTTCTCATTTTGTCTCTCCACATCCCTCTCTTAATCATATAATCCTTACCTTAGGAAGAATTCTCTTCAATAAACCCTTTTGGTTCAAACCATGAGGAGTTACCCGATTTAAAGGTAATGTCTTCACTTGTGTTCTTTTGTTTTATTATGCATCTCCAACCCCCTAAAATATTTTTATTCCTTTCCTTTGTAAAAATAACATTATCTTAAATATACTAGGATTATTTTATGAGAAGGAATCGAGCTACACTTACACACACCATTTTCTAATGGTTAAATAACATACTATTTCTGTGGATGGTGAATTTCTGCCTCTCGAAACAATGATTTTTCAATATTCTTTTAACACCTTTCATGGAGGCGAATAAGATGTCACTCTATTTATATATTATATATATTATGTTTATATTTTCCTTGTGGTACATTATTTTTCATTTATGGAATACATTTATGGTTTCCATTATGGGTAAACATGATATCTTTATTTTAGGAAGTGCGGACTACCGCCCCCTCAATGTAATTTGATTCGTTAATGCCATATGCGGGATGTATAAAGGATGGAGTTAATTATATTATATATGATATTATACTGGAATTATAATATACCTTTATATAATTATTATTGCCTTCAATTAAATATGAAATAGAAATGAAAGTAGCGTCCATGCGTACGTACAGCTTACCGTCACCATGAACGGTTCATTTCTTTTCATACCTCTAAATGTAATGTAATATTATAAATGAATTAATACACTGGATATATATGATATATATGATATCTACATCATGAATATAATTATCTATATTGTGGATATTTTACCACATGAAAAAACATGTAATTACAAGAAGTTTATTTTTGACTCCAGTGCCAAGGGTCGACAAAAATACCATTATTAACATAAATAATTACATAATCTTCATAACATGGTAATATGTGATATAAAAGGAATAATTAACTTGAAAAGGTTATTATTTAATTATAAATTAACTCATGTTTATTATTTAGGTGATTAAAGAACGATTGAGTCAAGTCAGACATGAGGTATGGGACTTCGTCTCAATCTCCTTTCATTGAGGCATATTTTGTTTTATAAACAACTTTCTTTTATACGGTGTATAAACCCCTTTGAATTTTACGTCTATTCAAAAGGATTGTTTTTTATACAAATTGTTTTACTAAATGAAAAAAGGAATGTTTTTTGCCATACGTATGCGGCGACAACGTCTTCTCCGCCGCCGTGACCATTATTTGAGTTTTGGCTTCCTCTACAAGACTTAACTTTTTTTTAATGAAATAAAAATACCATGTTTTACTTTTCTTTTATTTTGGTATTGAAAATGGTTTTGATAATGTTTTTATTATATCAATTTTTATTGATATCTTGTGATTGAAATGTGAAAATATTATGTTTCCTTTATGCATGTTTTATATGATATGATTATGTTATGGTTCATGGGGATTGTTTATGAAGACAGGTGGTTCCGTGATAAACTAAGGGCGGGTGAGCCCGATATAGCTCACCAATGAATTGGGTAATGAAAATGAGTTAAACGTTAAGGTTTCTCTAAAGAGATGTAGGGAATATACTATGATGGGTATTCCAAACGTAACCATGAGGGTTACTCCCTACATAAGAATGTTATGAATGCCTCAAGTTACCTTTATGTCTTATGATTTCTATGAGTTATTCATAAATCTTATGATATCATGAGGTATGTTAACGTGCTTATGTTTTATGAGTAAAGTATGATTTCATTGATTCTTATGTATACATGTACTAATGTTTCCTTTTCATATTTTTATATCCCTTACTATGATTTTTATGCTCATCCCATGTTTTTTAAATGTTTTTCACAGGTCAAGGGAATTGTACATGATGTGATTATAGTTTCAAGGAATTAGACAGAATCCATGTTTTATTTTAAATATATTTCCTTTGATGAGAAAAATGTGTAATATCTTTTGTGTAACAACTTTGTTTAAATGTGGAATGTAATGCATGATTTATGATCTAATTCTCTAAAACTCTAAACCTGAAAAGATCATCAACATGTATTCATGAAATATCACAAGATTATGTAGTTTTAAGGATGGGGAATTATATGTAAAGTCTCCTATTTTTATGTGTATTATTTTTAAATATTATATGAAATTAATTTGAGACTAGATATTGAGATGGTGTGTGATACGGAGGCCCAGTGTTCCAAAAATAAATGTATGAATAATATTACAACATGAAAAATTAAGCAAAGACAGGTTTCCTAAAAAATTATAATAACATCTAAATGTTTTCATGGATAAGGAATTTGAGGACATTGTTGTGTTTAGAGCTGCAATTTTACCAATGTATTGTCTTAACAAGGGCCGACATGGGTTATCTGTGAAAATAATATTTTTGTGTTTTAATAACTAAAAATATATGAAGTTTTTCTGCACATTTTCCTGGGACACGATAATAATTTATTTTGGAATAATCCTAGAGTTTGTTGTCTAGTGTTAGACTCATAACCATAAAATTTCCTAGAGGACCAGGATAAGATCCTATAAAATTTCCATGGTAGAGATGACGATTGAACATGGATTGGAGATCGATGAATGTCATTAATGATGGATATACCCAATGGAATAGAATTTACAATCACTATTATTCAGTGATAAATCCAATCACCATGTAGTATGTTTCTATTTGTATTTATTATTCCCCATTCATAGATTCAAAAAACAATGTTGACTAACAATCAAATAGGATTATTCTTGGTTCACTCCTTCTTGAGGGATGGTCTATGATGGTAGGTTTTTATTACATTTCTTATTATTGAGAAATGATTTGGATTTTTTATTAATTCTTAATGAATGGGTCGGGGACAGAACAAACAATAACTGATGATCAATCCTTTATTTATTAATTGTGCATTTCTCCTATGATTTTTTTCACATCCATCGTGGTTTATGAACTCAATATCATTTCACCATCGACTAGTGCCTCAATGATCCAAAATTAATGATCCAACATCATTATTCCCTAGAGAAGGTCAGACGATGATTGATATTGAGCGATTGATGTTATTCTGGAGATATCGTTCATTGATGGATTTTTTTCAGGTGATCAAAATCGGTTTTCAGAGATGATTAGAAGAACAAAACCCACTAATTCAGTGTTTTAAATGTGATATGTCAGTGGATCTCTAGTTTTGAGGTAAATATAGAATTGGATCAAACACATGGAGATCGATCGAGGTGTACAAAAGAAGAACGAATTTTATTGAAATCACTAACAAACACAACATGTATATTGATCTACATAACATATGGCCCCCACCATGTAGTGGCTATTTTTTCAGGAGGCAGTAATGTGTCACATGATGTGTGTCCTATATTACATGGTGTGTGACCGCAGTCAAAAAATGTGTGGGCAATTCCCTGACACCCATTTTGTATCTCGGGGGATGCATAGACATTGGGTGGTGTACATGAGTTTCCTATAACAAAATGTACCCCACATATGGTTCTAAAAGACCAGTTACATAAGTTATCCCATGTATGTGTACATAAGATTCTCGACACATGTCGACACCATGTACTGGGACATGCCCAAAGTACATGGGTGGACCGAAGATGGAAGGACATGGCATGTGACACTTCTATTTGGTCTGTACGCATCTTATATATGACATATTCTAAATGACATGTGTGGTTGTACAAGGGTAGTACCATGGGTCAAGGGACATGATGTGTCACCGTAATACATGTCATATTCCCCTTTATTCATGGATTATATCTCTCATCCACTATATCTCGGTCATTCTTTAATAGGGTTTATTCCTTATACCCATTCCCTAATAGTTGGAATGTATTGTTCCATATTCATATTAGTATGATCCCTTCAACATATTTTCATGATTGAATTAGTGGACTCCCCTCTGAGAGGCTAAAAAAAGATCCTCTATTAATTCTTTATGCCATATATATAGTCCTATGTATTTACGTGACCAACTTCTCTTGGGGTCAATCACCTACATAGTATGTTATTTTATATAGAGGTGTTGGTATCACCATATGGAATGGGTTATGATACTCATTTATGGAAAAATATATCACATTAAATTGATCATCATATATCTCCCATGATTGTTATTTAAGAACACTACATCTCGGGTGTATGTCATCAATTTAATCAGATTCAAGAGTGTGTTCTCCCAGATGAGTGGTTCAAGGAATCTTCATGCTGAATCACAAGTGATGGTATACTATAATTGTGACTTACCTATAGAATTAATTTCAAGGTTTCTGTGTATCATGCTGTTATTTTAATATTTTTTGTAGGAATATACTATGCAGAGATGAATCTATATATCCTTTTTGAATCACTTTTTAGTTTTAGGGTGTCATACGGGGTATTGTTATACTCAACCATGTGAGGTATTTTCCCGCACATCTCTTGTCTTGTGCTGAAGAGTGACCTTTTGTTGAGTACATTTTTGAAAAAGATCAGTTAGAGATTTCTCAGATCTGGAAGGTTGAGGTATTCCTACGACTTTGATCAGAAGCCCATCTACATGTTTTGTTTAGTGGTAGGACTAGGTATTTTACAAAAGCATTATTTTTGTTGTGTTTTTATTCTGTCCCATTTTACATTACAACAATTTAATTTCCTATCATACCATAATAGTTGGGATTGTGGTAAGAAAGAATTTGATTCATATATTTTATCAAATTAAATCATTCGGGGAACTTAGATTTGTCTATGAAAATAGGTACATAGGAAATTCCTCCCATGTTTGGGATATGTCGGGGTGGTTCTAGTATGTATACCCTGACCTATTAGAGGTGGGCATGGGGAGTCACAAAATGTACCCCACTAGGGAATGTTGTGATAGAGTTGTATCAATGGTTTTCTGTTATTCATTTGGATAGAGAGTCTATGAGATTGGTTGTGGGAAACATAGTAAATTGTTTCACATTTGAAATACTTGGAAGTGAAACCATTTTTTGTGTGGGAGGACAATTAACATATAAACCAGGTCTCCCATAAAGATAATTCTGAATTGGTACATGAAAGTATTGGTTTCAAGGACAATTATGAACATGCATCTTATAGGAATGGGTTGTGGGTTTCATGTCCTTCTTATTTCATCTCTTTAAATATAGTCATTGAGCATTGTTCATCTTGTTTTTGTTCTAGATTCCCCTATGAAGCATACCAGGTAGGATTTTGCATCTTGATCATGGGGATGAACCCCTAAATGATGAGGCTTCAATATAGGGAAAAGTTCCCCAAATGTCACTTCTAGGGGGTATATGATCCATTCCACCAACTATGGAGATGTATGTGGTGCATGTAGTATATACACCATAATCTTACATAGTACCTTTCCCATCGAATAAATAAATAGCTAACATTTTACACAACTTCATGATTATAACACACCACAACCAAGAAAACTAGTCATTATGAATAGTAATATCAAAATTTTGAATTTTTTTAAATTTTATCATTCAAAATGTACTTCATTTTTAGATTCAAAATATCTAAATTTTCTTAGAGTTAATTTTTTTTATATTTTTCTAAAAACGTTCAATTTATGATAAATAGTGAAAAAACACTACGTTATTGGTTAAAACTGACTATTTATTCAAATAATTAGTTAATATAATTTAATTTAATTTAGGTCAAAATATATACTTAAAACCTATATATGTTCAACATAATTCATTGGAGCCATTTTAAAATTATTTTAGATATATAAAATTTTATCGAACTTTTTACCATCTTTTACCCACCTCCAAAGAGCATTTGTAAATTTGTATAAAACATATTTTTACCACTTCTATTAGTTTAATTTAAAAAATATGAGAGAAATTGTTTATATCGGTATGTAAAATGTGGTTCAATAAAAAGAAAATAATTTTTGGTGAATAGTAACTTCTCACTTTTATTTACAATGGTTAAATGTAAATTTGGTAATTAAGGGTAAAAATGGTGTCATAATTACCCAAACACATGTTGTGATTCTATTGGAAATGAATAATACGACCAAAAAAAACCTAGAGAATTAAATATTATCCTGTTTGGTCCACATGGATTATATTAAGACATTTATTATAATTTTATTTAAAGGAGAGATTAAAGAGTTAAATTCAATGTTTAATAACTAGTCCTTTTATAATATTAAAATAAAAAACATATAATTTCAACTATAAATATAAATTATAAAGATAAATTAATTTCCTACATAATTTTATTTTATTTATAATTTTTAGAAAATATATAATTTAATTTATTTATGACAAAATGATGATGCAGTACTTAACTTATTAGTCAAATATTAAAATAAATGATATTATAAATATCAAAATAAATGAAAATTGAGACTTCTGATGAATTAAAATAATTTTATAGGTTAATATGACATGTTAGTATTGATTAAATAAATTTTATAACAAGTTATAAAGTTCAAATGGCTATGAAAATATAAAATACTAAATAGTTTCAAAATTGACATAACTGAGTTTTTAAAAAATATGTAATATTATTAATTGATATAATATTCCTAAAAATCTAAGTATTAGAAAAAAAACATAGGAAATGTTATATATATTAATAATGAACCAAAAAGGGCTCTCTTGTCTTGTTATAGTATGTTTATTAACCATATAATTTATAAATATAAATCGACATGGTAAATGTCAAACTGTTTAACTAAGTGTTAAATCTATATGATAAGGTTAATATGATGACCTAAACCATTATAAAATCTATTGTTTGAGAGGTTTTTTACCCATCCCCACCTTATGATTTAAATAATTAGTTTCTCAGCAATTATAAATATAAAATTATTTTATTATAAAATAATATTTCATTCTTTTCCTAATGTGAGCATAACCTTTCTTATAAATGGGCACTTCCCCCTCTCTTATGTTCACACCTCCAAAGCCTTTTAGCTCGACCATCTGCAGCCCAAATATCCTCCCAAAATTACTCCCTTCATTCTAGAGGCTATACATTTGTTTAAATTCCATCTTAAGGATTCCTTTTGATTAAATCAAATGGAAGAACCCAAAAAAGAGGTAAATATTTCAACACCTCTTTCTGGTTATTTTCTCCATCCACTTCTTCATTCTTTGATGTTTCTATTATAAAATAATAAATCAAGTATATTCTATATTTTGTGATGTTATAATAAAAACGGTATAACCATACTCATTATTCTATCCATCCTATAAATGAAAAAGTCACCATACGCATGTACGTACGAATTATCAAATCCATGTCGTGGTGTAGTCTGTTATTTAAAAACTCTATTATTTGAATGGGTATAATAATGAGTATAACTTATTTAAATAATAACTATAATATGTTAATTATTCTGTATATATGATATACAATTGATTACATGTGATTTCACAATCAATATAATGATATTGTCGCTTTTCCGCATGTACTAATTACCGTCTCCACAAACACGATGAGATTCATTCCCCGTCATAATCATTCAAGAATAATTTCAATTTTAGGACTAAAATTATAGTTTATAAAAATAATATCATTCTATGAATGAATCAAATACTTCTTATACATAACAATTATATTATAATTAACCATGCATATAATGAAAAATGATTCAGTTCACACCTAAAATTATGATAATAGTAAAATATTATTAACAAAGAAAAATTATAAGATCATATTTGATATAATATTTAGGAATATAGCTTTTGTATAATATTTATTATGAATGATTTTGTTATGTTTCAACCTTTTTATATAAACAATGCATTGGAAATTTTAAGTGATGGGTGGATCACGCTATATCTCCTCGATATATTGGTTGTTCTCATTAGACAAACTAGTTCCTTGACACAAGGCTTTGCCAAAATATTATTCATTGACTCGGAACAATTCCTTGACTATATGTTTATGAAGTCTAGCATTATGCATTTCATCATTATGAAAGTGGCTATTAATATTGTATTTGATTATTAGACTAGTATTATATCGATGTGAATATGTAAATGGCATTATTTGATTTTATATTTTCCATATTATGCTGATGTTTTTGTTTAAAAGGATTTTTTAGTCTTGTACATTACCTTAAATGTATATGCTTATTTATGAAAGACTCTGTTATATTTTTTTCCTTACTTAGAATATGATCTCACCCCTTTCTATGTTTTATATTTTATCTGATGTGAAGAAATAATTTATCGATAACCTACAGGGATAGGCTAAGGATATAAGTGTGTTCAAAATTGGAAAATATTTTTTTATGTTATTATTTCATGATTTCATGTAAAACATATGAATTTATCTAATACTTCCAAGGATACTAAACTAACCAGCCTTTCGTGACATGATTCTTGCATCATGAAAATGTTATGTAATAATGAACCAAATATGGGTAATTGGGGTAGGGGTGTTATAGTTCGTATCATATATTTTTATTACAAACCTTTGAAACTGGATTGAGAAAAACTCTGATTAGAGAACACTACCTCAAAATAGATTTTGAGTAATATAATAGAAGAAGTTACAAGAATTTTTGAACTGCAGAGATTTTGTTAGTATTCCAAGAAATACATCCCTATCTAGATTTGAACTGGTAGAGGGGGCTCTGGAAAAGATGAACCTTGTGTTAAACCCCGAAAATACTACTCTGATCTTGACACGAATGGGAACTAGTGCACGACAACGGGCCTTACTACACTCTTGGTTACGACTCTCCCATGTGATATGATTATGATAAATTTAATTGTATTAATAAACCATTATCAAGATTTTATGAGTATATAATCCACAATGAAATCATTTTTATGATTAAGGATTATATCCATATATTATTCAATTTATGTCTAGTGTTCTATAAGTTTGTAATTTTGTTTTACGATTCATAAACTAATATAATCTATGCCATTGTTTAGAAATGACACCTAGTGGATGGAATGAAAACGGTATCAATGCACATAATCCATGTAGGGATTTCCCTCATACTCAAGATAATTATTGTAAAGCTGGTTATGCAACTGATGCTGGTAAGTTTATCACCATTCTGGAATAACATGCTCTGGTTATGAATAATAACCTTACCCATATGGAGCACCCTGATCTACAATGTTGGAATACCTCATAAAGAGACAACCACCAAAATTTCAAAGGATTACAAATCCATTAGTAACTGAGAAATGGATAAATTCCATAGAAAAAATATTTCACGCTTTGTGGAGTAGCTAATGGGAAAATGTTTTCATGGTATTTTATCACATCATGGAAGTTGCTGATCAATGGTGGTCATTGATACAAAATAGAAAGGAAGATGAAGAAGTATAAAATATTGAGTGGAGGGAGTTTAAGGAAATATTATTAGAAAATTACATTCCTCATGATGATTGATCATTTATTGAAAGGAAATTTCTATGACTGAGGAAAAAAGAGAATGATAATGTCGCAAAATATGAGGCTAACTTTACAAGGATGGCAAGGCATGCTACAGATTATATACGTAACTCAAGGAGTAAGATTGATCGATTTATTTATGGGTTAAAACTATTTCCCTGGAGAGAATTCATCTCAAAATCCTTCTTATTATTTGATGATATTGTGTCATGTTCTATTGACATAGATAATGAATTCTCTAAGTCTTACAACTTAAAACAAATGTAGGAGAGGAAGAGATCATTTGAAAACTATAGAATTGGAAATAAGGGGAATAAGGGAAATTTTGAATATCAATTCTATGGTATGTGTTTGAAAAAAACCCAGTACTTTCCTGAAGGGAAGGTGAGTCTGTTACAAGTGTGGTGAAAAAGGCAACCATGCGCGTGATTGCAATTGGAAGAAAGAGGCTATTGAATGCTAAAATGTTAGAGTAAAGAGGCATTAAGGAAATTAATGTCCTAAGATACAAGGGAACATTACTCATAAAAGGCCATGGGAGAAAGGCCAACTTATATGATCACTATTGCATAGTTTTATACTCTGGAAGACATGGTGGCATGTAATTTAATGGTTTCCTCATATTTAGCTAATGATTTATTTGACTCCTGATCATCAAATTATTTATTATCTTCCCAGTTTTCTAAGAAAATTAGATATTTTCAATTTGAATTAACATGGTTTTTCTCAATCAACAATCCTATGGAATGTATCATCGGAAATTTTTTTTAATCAATTCATATTAGGGAATATAAATATTCTTTATCAGCTAATCTCGTCGTGATAACCATGATTTAATTTGATATAATCCTTGGAATGGAATGGATTTCATACCATAATGAAAAAATTTATTATAAGAAGAAGGAGGTAACGATTTTTTATGATTATTAGGAGTACCTTATCCTTAGAGTAGAAACTTCACCACATGATTTTTTTCTAGATCCTCCCCCATTAGATCAACTAAATTAAATTATTGGTGAAGAATAGAATGAAATAACTATGGGTGATGAAAAAATGTTCAAATAGAGGATGTACCTATTGTTGAAGAAACTTTTTATGTGTTACCAATTGATTTACCTGTATATCCCCCATAACGAGAAATTGAGTTTTCCATTGAATTAATTCCTGGTTTGAGGCACATATTAAATTCCCCTTATAGAATGGCCACTATGGAATTAGTGGAACTAATGAAACAACTATAGGAATTGAGTAATAAGGTATTTATTAACCATAATTTTTCTCCATTGGGAGACCCAGTCCTTTTTGTTTAGAAAAATGACAGATCTATGAGGATATGATTTGACTACAGGGAGATCAATGCTATAACACTGAAGAACAAGTTTCTCCTACCTCGCATTAATGATTTATTTGACCAACTTCATGGAGCTCAATATTTTTCAAAGATTGACCATCGATATAGATTTCATCACTTGTGTGTAATGAATGAAGACATTTTGAAAACTGCATTTTGAACTAGGTATGGGGATTATGAGTCAACATTAATGCCTTCTTGGATAAATAATACATCCTATGGTTTCATGGATCTAATGGACATAGTTTTTGGTGAATGTCTTGATGACATTGTAGAGGAATTTATTGAAGATATATTGGTATAATAAAAAAGCTATGAAGATCACTAAAATCACATGGGCATTATCATAAAGACCCTTAGATGAAATTAATTATATGGGATGTTTATAAGGTGTGAATTATTACTTCAGAAGATTTATTTTCTTGGCCCTATTTTCATTAAGGATGTATTCTCTATTGATCCTTCTATGAACAATGAAAAAAAATAATGGCCAGTACCAACGAGTATAGCTGAGGTACACAGTTTTTTTGGTATAACTGGTCATTATCTGCATTTTTTCTACAATTTTTCCTGAATGGATAACCCATTAACCAAGCACACACATAAAGGGTTTAATTTTTTTTGGACAAAAGAGTATGAATAATGTTTTGATGATATGAATATAATATTATTTAATGCTCATATCTTGACCCTACCATCAGAGAATGACGGGTTTGTTATTTATATTGATGCTTCAATGAAAGGACATGGTTTTTTCCTTATATGGAATGATCGATTTATTTCATATGAATCACAACAGATAAAAATTCATGAGAAGAACTTTCCCACTCTTGATTTTGATTTAGTAGCTGTAACAATTTCTTTGATGATATTGATACACTATCTCTATGGGAAAAAATGGAAGATTTATACAGATCATAAGAGTTTGAAGTATATTTTGTTACAAAAAAACTCAACATGAGGAAATGTATATGTCTTGAACTACTCAAGGATCATGATATCATTATAACCTACCACACGGGGATGGAAAATAAAGTGTTAGATTCATTGAGGAGAATAGATCATGGAATTTTGAAAAATATTAGAGTTGAAAATGATAATATTTTCATTGATATAGTAATGAAGGATATGGGAATAAATAAGGAAATTGAAACATCAATTAATTTTCAAATTGATCCCAAACGATATTTATTAGAAAGGATAAGGTGTTCTCATACTGATGATGAGGAATTTCAAAAGAAAATAAATGTGGTGAGGGCTGGATGATTGATCGACTTCATATATAATGATGTAATTTTGAAATTTGGGAAGAGACATTGTGTTCCGGATATACCTGAACTAAAAAGGTAATTTTTGGATGATTCTCATAGCTCTAATTTAAATATACACCCTAGAAGCACTAAGAAGTATAGATATTTGAAAGAACATTTTTTGTGGGAAAACATGAAGTGAGAGATTGTGAATTTTGTTTCATGATGTGTGGTTTGTCAAAAATTGAATGCTGGAAAGCCACAACCCAGAGGAGTCATGCAACCTCGTTCAATTCCTATGTGGAAATGGGATCATATTATGATGTACATTGTCTTGGGGATCCCAAAGAATCCTATAAGGAGTTACGTAATATGGGTCAATGTTGATCGTATTACCATGTTGGAAAATATTCATACTATATGAGATGATTTAACACTTGAACGTATGGAAAGACTATATATTAATAATGTTTTAATACAGAATGGAGTACCTCTATCATTTTTTTCTGATTCAGATACTCGTTATACATCAAGATTATTGAAATGCCTTCAGAAAGCCATAGATGATGAAATTCGTTTGAGCACTGCCTACCACCCTCAAACTGATGGACAATCAAATTTTGCTATTAAATCCTAAGAAGACATTTTGAGATTGTTCTCAGAAGACATTCATGTTATGTGGGATCAATATTTACCTCTAGTATAATTTTCCGATAATAATATCTTTCATTCAAGTATTTAGATGGAAACATATCAAGCATTATATGGAAAGAGATTTCACACACCAACTTTTTTGTATGATGATGGTGAATGAAAACTCATAGGCCTAAAACTTTTTGTGGAAATCTTGGAAATGTGAAGTTTATCCAAACCAAAATCAAAGTAGCTCAAATTAGTCATAAGATCTATAATGATAAAAGAAGGAATAATTTGGAATTTCATGTAGGAGACCATGTTTTCATGAGGGTATATATATTGAAGAGAGTTATATGATTCAAAAGGACGGGTAAATTATATCCCAGGTACATCAGACCATTCGACATTCTAGAATCAATTAGGGTTGTAGATTACCATTCAAAAATGATGCCAAGTCTCTACAAAGTCCACGATTTGTTCTATGTATCACTATTGAAACAATACATGCTTGACCCAACGCATGTACTCACCTATGAAGAAATATAACTAGAACCTGATCTATCTTATTTTGAAGAGCCTGTCAAGAATCTTGATACAAGAGAACAAGGGCTGAGAATCCGGAATACTGGTCTAGTAATGTTATATGGAGAAACCATAAGATGGATGAGGTGACTTGGGAACCCGAGGAACATATGATCGAGAACGACCCAAACCCTTTTATGTTGTAATTTTATAGAAATTATGAGGACGAAATTATATTAAGGATGGGAGAAAGTAACACCCTAAGCATCCACAATATGTTTCTCCTTGGAATAAAGTAATAACTTAAATTGTACGCATCTTCGAGATTCTAACAGACCACAACTAATTGAACTAGATATTTTAAATAGTATTAAAAACTTTTTAAAATTTTAAAAAGTTTATCTATAAAAATGGACTCCATTTTTGGATTCAGAATATCGAAATTAGCATAGGGTGAATTTTTGGTATTTTTCTGAAAACATTACATTTATTATGAATAGTGAAAGACACAACATTATTTATTAAAAATGACATTTTATGAAAATAATTAGTAATATTATTTTAATTTATTTTTGGTCAAAATTGATACATAATACCAATATATGCTCAATTAAATTCATTGAAGTCATTTTACAATAAGTTGTGATATAGAAATTTTTTTTGGTTTTTTTACCGTTTTTTACCCACCTTCCTATAGCATTTGAAAATTTGTATAAAACATAATTTTACCACTTCTATGAGTTGAATTCCAAAACATTGAGACATGGTTAATTTTAGAATATAAATTTTTTTCAATAAGGTGAAAATAATTTTTGGTGAATATTAACTTTTATCTTTTCTTTACCATAGTTAAAAGTAAATAGTGTAATTAAGGGAAAAATTCTATCATAATTACCCTAACACATGTCCTATTTCTATTTGATAAGTATAACTCAACCACAAACAATCTTATGAAAATTATAGGATCCTATTTGGTCCACTTGGATTAGATTTGATCATTTATTATTATTTTATTTAAAAAATAATTAAAAGAGTTAAATTCAATGTTTAATAAATAATCCATTTTTAACATAGGGCTACAAATAATATAAATTTGACTATAAACATTTATTAGAAAGATAAAAATTTTTCCTAAATAATTATATTATATTTATAATTTTTTTATATTATATAATTTAATTTATTTATGACAATTTTGATGTAGTATTTACCTTTTTAGTGAAATTTTAAAATAATTGATATTATAAAAATCCTAATAAATATAAATTTAGACATATGTTAAATTCAACTAATTTTCAAGGTTAATATGACATGTTTGGGTTGGTTAAATAAATTTTATTCGAAGTGATTACATTTTTATGGTTTTCAAAAAATCAAATACTAAATAGTGTCCAAATTGACATAATTAAGTTTTTCAAACATATATTATATTATTAATTGATATAATATTCTTAAAAAAGGTTCTTCCAATTGAAATTGTTAAGGTTATATATATATATTAATAATGAACCACATAGGGGTTTCATTCCTTGTTATAGTAAGTTTATTTTCCATATAATATAAAAATACAAAGAGGCGTGGTAAATATCAAACTATTTAATTAAGAGTTATATCATAATGATCTAAAATATATGATGACCTAAACCGGTAAAAACATATTGGTTGATAGTTTTTAGACCCATCCACACTTTACCTTTTAAATAATTCATTTTTTATCAATTTGAAATGGAAATTTTTTTTTATAAAATAATATTTCATGCTTTTCCTAATGTGACCCTCACACCTCTTATAAAAGGGTACATCTCATTCTCTTACTTTCAGACATCCAAAGTCTTTTGGCTCCACCAAAACCTGCCCAAATATCCTCCCAACTTTCCTCCCTTCATTCTAGAGGCCATACTTTGGTTATAAATCTAACCTACAGAGCCCTTTTGAACACATAAAAAGGAAGAACCCGAATAAGAGGTAAATATTTCATCACCTCTTTCAAGACCATATCTTCATTCATTTACTATATCTTGGTTGTTTCCATTCAAAAATAATAATTCCAATATATTATATATAATATGACGTTAATATAAAAATGTAACAACAATATTCATTATTCTATCCAACCTTTAAATGAAAATGTCACCATACGTGTGTATGTACGGATTACCGTCTCCACGTCGTGGTGTTGTCTGTTATTCAAACACTTCATTATTTGGATGGGTATAAAAAGGAGTATAACTGATTTAAATAATAAATATAAGATGTTAAATATTCCTTATACATGATATAAAATCCAATTACATACGATTTCGAAATCAATATAATGATATTGTCACTCGTACGTATGTACGGATTACCATGTCGACGAACACGGTGAGATACATTCCCCAAAGTAATAATTCAAGAATAATTTACATTTTATGATTAAGAATAATTATTATGAACTTAATATCATATTTTATATGAATAAAATTCTTCAAATCCAAAAAAAACATGGCTTATGTAACCCTGAATATAAAGGAAAACGAATCAGTTAACACTAGAAACAATGATACTACAAAAATATTATTAACAATGCAATATTTTAAGATCATATATGATATAATATTTACTTATATACTTCTTTTATAATTTATCAACAATGTTATAATTATTATATAGGTTGTTAAGATACCATATAATATTGAAAAGTATAATGAAAGTGTTTATTTCAGAATCTCTTTATTATCTGAGGTTGTTTTTGCATAAGTGTCTACTAGGACCTCATTATCACCCACATCATTGTTTTTTTAAATAATTATTTCAAAACATTTTAACAATTTAGTAGAAAATGGTATAAGGTAATTTATACCAATATTTGACCATATATTTTTTGAAAAGAAGCATTCCAGTGTTTTCCAAACAAGGTATTTTATGACCTTTCCGAAAAAATTAAGTTAAGAAGGTATTTTTTATAACTTATATGGAAGGTGCGGCTACTTTACACCATTATAACATAATCGAAGCTTCCAATACTTGCTTATAATAATTTTTTTAAAATATATTTTTTCTTTTATAAATGTTTTACTTTTAAATGATTTCAAAATATTAAGAGATATTTCCCTAAAAAAGTTTTGATGTCATCTATGTCAACATCCATGGATGGATTTTAAGCTTGCTTGAAGTTTATTTATTATGATAAAAAGCATCCATATTGTATTGAAGGATTTTTGATAAGTTTATATGTGGATGTGTTATTTTTACACCGTTAATTTATTATGGATATAGTATTGAAATTTCATATGATAGTTTTAATATTAATATTTATGTTCTGTTTGAATCTTTTCATATGAAGATGCATTGGACATTGTATGTGATGGGTGGATCCCTCTATTGATCTCTTATGCATTGGTAGGTCTCATGAGACAAACTTGTGTTTTGGTATAAATCCTTGTCACAATATTATTTTTAGATTTGGTACAAGGCCTTTACTATGTGGTTATGATGTCTAGAATTTTGCATTCCATCAATATGAAAGTGGCTGTTTATGTTTTAGGTGATTATTAGTTTAGTAGAATATCTATGTAAATAATGAAATGGAATTATTTGACTTTATCTTTTCCATATTATGCTGAGGATTATGTTTATAATGCTATTATTTTATTCTTATACATTTCCTTAAATACTTATGCTTATTTACTCAAGTTTCCACTATATTGTTATCGTTACTTAGCATCTATGCTCATCCATGTCTATGTTTTAATTTTCCTAGGATGTGAAGAAGTATTTTATGGTTTATCTGTTGAGATAGGCTAAGTATATAAGTATGTTCAAAATTGGACAAAATGTTGTTGATTTTTTTATTTCATGATGTAATGTTAATGTTATGAATGTATCTAGAACATCTACGTATAATACACTAATCATCCATTCAGGACATGATTCCTTGTATCATGCCAATGTTATGTAATAATGCACTGACTCTAGGTAACTTGAGTTGAGACATTACATACAAACAGATGATGAGAGTAGGATAATCAAACTCTATGAAATTTATAGATAGATAAATCTCATGTTCCAATGCATTCATAACCCTCATGCATCTGTTGACTTGCATAAGTGGATGACTAGGGTTTTCCATCTAGTCAGGACACTAGTAGACCATATAGTGATCAAAATATCAAGCATTTAACATTGCTCAGCAGGGATATTGAAGAGTTTTTCTTTCCAAAATCATGATGAGTTGAATCATTCCAAGATCTTGTTTTATAGTCTCTTTAGAGAATATTTTTTGATGGTTACCCTAAGAGATGTGTTTATACCGGAGCTTCATTAGATATGGTAGGGTAGAATGATAGTGGATGATTATACATTAAGGGTCACCAAACATTCAAGGTAATCAATAAATATTATTATAGATATGTACATATGGGATCAATACTTCGAGCAATGTCTTCATAGAGACAATTTTTCATGCATTACCCCTCTATGAATTCTGACATATGATAGGGTTATTGAGTGAGAATTAGTGGTCAAATATTTATTGGCTAATAAGGTACAATCCATACATGTATGTTTTGGATGAGATGGTGCATATACTATAAAAACATGGATTTAAAATTAGTCTCAGGTTTATGAATGTCATATACATATTATGAAGAGATACCCTGATATAGAATATACAGTTCATCAACAGTAGGGTGGGTCTAGTCAGCCTATGGAGAGGTGTTACTATTCATGTAACGATAAGTGACATCTCACATGAGATTGTCTGACCTGTTTGAGTTGGTGGCCCGGATCCAGCTACTTATTACTCTATTCATTAATAAATAGAATATCACATCTTGATTGTTCTTCTGCATGACAATTCAAGTGATAATGTCCTATGGATTGCTATAGCAATAAAGGGTCATAGAATATCCCTACTATGATGAGAACCGAGAAGTTCCATAACACTTTTCATGAATATATGTTCTATGACTAGATGATTGTATATTAGGGACTCAAATAATACTTGCCATTAGGGGTGAGGTCCCATAAAAATTTGAGGCACCTTCTCATGGTGTGATCCCTGGGTAATATCCAAGAGTATATTATGATAACATGACCCACCATTAGGAAATCCATATTTCATTGTATCATTGGATGTTCCTATTTACAGACATTTGTATTGATCATAAGACTTTAACATTATTATTAATGGGTATTACAACATTCATACATAGAATTATTGTTGAAAAATGTGACTACATACTGTTCTTAGTGAGGTTGGATATGTTGGATATTTCATGAGTAATACTACATTAATATATAACCTGATAAAGGAAGTGTCCCTTATGTTTCATAACAGATGTAGATATCTTATGATCTTTTATGGAATTGATATAGCGTAAATATTACCATGTCCATTTTATGTAATGGGCGAGTTCAATTCTAGAAATTGAAAGATGGAATAATAGATCACATGGTTTAATGGCATTAGAATTCTTCCCATTTTATTCGAGATATCGAGACAAAAGGATTACATTACACGGTAAGAATTCGTAGGAGGTGAAAAAACATTGCAGCATTAACTTCACTCTCTATGGGTGCCATTGTGTGTTTTTAGACACTATAATTGGACTTCAGGAAGGATCCTCCTAATGATAATAAAAAATTTGTCTAGAGGGTCACACATTAGGTGTGTCCATGTATCTCAGTTAAATATGAATTTAACAAGTTGAATAAAGATTAATCTTGATTTTGGTTTAATAATTATTTGAGGATGCATGGTCACATTTATTTTGAAAGTAGTTATTCAATAGAATATGTTATGGGTGAAATAATATATTTATTAGCAAGTAATTTATTGATATTTATTTGTAAAATAAATATCCATCATTCAAGGTCTAACAAATATAGTGGAGAAAATAAATAGAATGAAAAAAGTATGTGTCGTGTATATTAATATACATGTTGGGTATTTTAATCTGGGAATATGTGGGAAATAATATTAGTTTTTTAATTAAACAATATTAGGTGTAATCCATTGGGTTTATGTCAATTAATAATAATAGAGAGCATTTATTATTAGACATGGAGTATAACTAAGAATTAAATTAAATGCATAAATTATTTCAGGTAATTAATTCATTTTATTATTCTAAATTCTTTTAATCCATATTATATATAATTCTCATTAGCTTTGCCATTTTGAGGGTTGTGCACAACAGATCTAGAGAAATCTCTCAATCCAAGAGAGAATTATTTTCATCCACGAATGATCTCAAACCACGAGAGAGATATCCTTCTCCACCGGATCAAGGCCATCAAAGGAAGACATCGCAATAGCACCCGACGACCCCTTTAGCAACATCCAGAGATATGTGGAGCATGTGTGGACCACTAATTGTGGAATCTTGCAAAAGGATTCTACGATGCAACGTTGGATCACATCAGATCATGAATTAAAACATCAATAGAGAGATAATTCTATCAAGGAATTACATGTCGTTTAATTAAATTAATTATAACCAGTATATGATGATCCTTTCTATGGTTTTAGGACTCCCTTCTATTCATTCATTCATTGGTCTATTCTGAAGATCATTCTTTTTTATTATCATAAATTATCTCATATTAAAAATTGTTAACGTAAAAAATTAATGTTGGGTACACCCACCAATTCTCTTTCGCTGCACCTGGAACCAAAAAGTGTTATCTGGGAGGACTTATCATTGATTATAATTTTGTAGTTTTTCTTTGGTAATTTATGACTTTAATAATTTATTTTTTTCAAACTCAAGTCATTCGTTCTGCAAATATTAATCTCATGATCTTTTCCACCTCTCTTGTTTCTTTTTCACCTTATAGAAATGAATTTTTCATTTAATTTTGATAAAAATAAATACATAGGATCTCATTCATAGGTTCCCATCATTCCTGGACATACTAAACCAAAATAAAAGGTGTGTATTCAGATGTACATGTCATGTAGTCTGGGATCAATGCATCTGACTGGTCCGCAAAATATGGTCATCTATTTTAGTATTTATAAGACATAAATGACACTTTGAGTTGACCAGGAAATGGTGGCACATGGTTTCCAAATTACATGACATGTGTTCTACTGAACAAGGCGTGTAGTCCCTTAAGGTTAGGGTTGGACCGTGTACCCCATACACAGCTTACCTGGCTGGAAACTGTGTAGCAATGACACTACACAGAATGTGTCCCACTTAACATGCCATGTACACAAAAATATTCCGAAGTACATCTACATGCCATGTCCCCGGGCGTGTATTTCATATGGATGGTGAACAAACGTACAATTTGTATAGTAAGAACTCCATGCTGTGTACTTATCCAAATTATAGAGTTTTATAAAAATTTATAATTATATTATACAAACCCTTGATACGTGTACCATAGTGCTGACAAAAAGCTAAGGCACCACACATGATTGGTGTTTTACATATATGTGTTTAATTTAACATCTATGCAATGTCTGTTTCTACACATTGGGTAGTTAATAATGATAATTAATCAGGTTACCTTCAAGTTAAAAGTTATGTACAAAGATAATTTTAAATGAATTTATTTTTTAAAAATTATGTTCAATAAGAATCTCAGGGAAATTATGAAAATGGTTTAGGATAAAAGGATTGATTAATTAAAGATAATTAATTGATTCGAGCATGATTTGTCCAAAAACATAAGGATTAAATAATTCAATGGTAGTTTTATTTTTTTCATAAATACAGTAGCATGTACGGATGATATTGAGCTAGACTAATATCGATGTATGTGAATAGTTTCTTTTAAATTTTTTTATATAAATTATTTTTTTAGCATGTGAGCGTTCTCTCCAATCTAGGGAGATAGAAATTTGGACTTGTGGAAAGTTGTAAACATGAACTTATAAGAATCAAGGTGTTTCTCCCCTAGGTCATGGGTTAGCTTTTCAACTATTCAATAAACTAACCAATACATCAATTTCATGATCATAAAATCTATTTTATTTCAATCAGTTTCCTGGTTTATTTATTGGGGGCTGTGTTGTCATGATCACACAATTAATGAATGAAACAAGCATGCAATAAGGATCTAAAATAATACCGGATTATGGGTAAATTTATTCTTTGATATGGATAATCACTTAATTATATCACACTTAATACTAACACACATGCAATGAAATATAATAAAACATCAATTTACATATAATGATAAAATCACCCAATGAAATATTAAGTCGGTATAGCCTTCCATAATATAGGTTAGAATTGAACCATAGTTCAAAGTGCTTATCCAAACCTAGTTGGGGAGAATTCTATTATCAAGGAATTATAATTAATGATTTTGGGTTAAATTGACATGGATCACATCAATAGTTGACTATCATAGTAGGAATTAGTGTTACCTAGAGGTAGAGGTTGTCGAAATCCAATATAAAATGATTTCATGATTACGGAGTCCACTCAGCGGATCAAGGAGCTATGAGTTAATGTAGCTGGAATGTTAAATTCCAAGCAAAAAACCGTAAATTTTCTTGACAAACCATATTAGCGATAATGTGAAGGGATATATAGATCATTACAACTATAATATTCAAGAAGCAGAATATTTTGAAGTCAATGGTGAGGGATATTTTATTTTTATAAAATAGTGGGAGACTAATAAGTATTAATTTAATAATTTGTCTTAGTTTTATAATGATAATGTACTAAACCTTTTCTCATCATAATTGTAAGAAATGAAAATAAAAATGACTCCAAATATATCATTTAGAACCATAAATGAGAAGGAAAACCTTCTCACCAAAATAAATTTCAAAGAGTGGTACAGGAATTTACGAAACATCCTTCACCATGAGAGGAAATTGTATGTGCTGGAAGAGCCAATTCCATTTGCGCCAAGAAAGGAGGCCATTGATGAGGAACGATTAATCAATATGAAACTAATGGATGATGCCACAAATGTCAAATGTTATATGCTATTTGCCATGTCTTATGATCTCTTAAAGAAACATTAAAAAATGGACGCGTATAACATGATGCCTCATCATAAGTATCTATACCAAGAGTATGAGATAAATGAGAGATATGAGATCTCCAATGATTGTTTTACAACTATTCTTGGAGATTTTGCATGATATGGGCATATTTTAGTAAATATTATTGGCTACAAGGAATTCCAGGAGATCATAGTGATTAATATCATTGATGATTTTCATATAGATCTCATCATATCATCACTTCCTAATTATAAATCTATCATTATTGTCAACTACAACATGAGAAACAATGAGAAGAGTCTACTAGATATCTGACCTTGATTTTCCAGGTAGATAAGGAGATGGGGTGTGAAAAACCAATTGTACATATTGTGAATAAGAAAAGGAAGGACATGGAAGAAAGGCCAGTGACTCATAAACAATATGAAGTCCCTAATCATCATTCTTCCAAGAGGGTGGAATATCCAAAGGCAGGGAAAATAACAAGAGGTTGAATGTTTTTCATGTTGCAACCAAGGCCACTGGAAGAGGAAATGAACCCAGAAGCATTGGGATGCTAATAGCATGTTTGTTATAGAGTGTAATCTTACCATTTCTACACATTGGGTTTTAGATATAGCTTGTGGGGATAACATCTATATTCAAATGTAAAAACCAAATAGATTTAGTATGATTGCTGATGAGTGGTAGATTTTCAAACTGCCAATGGCGTGAGGCTGGCTACATTGTCCATTGGTGATTACCATCTCTCATTGACAACGAGGATGATTTTGGTTTTACATAAATTTTATTATGTGCCTAGTGTCACCAAAAACATAATTTATATATCATGTGTGTATATGGATGGAAATATTTTCATGCATGGAAATGAGGGTTGATTATTTTAAAGAATAGTGAATGTTATGGTATGCTGCATTTAAATAATGGTTTGTATGTATTAAATTATGAAAACCACTTGTTGGTGATTGATAACAAAACAAACTCACATGACTCATACATCAAGAAGTTGTGGCATCACCATCTCGGTCATGTAAACTATAAGAGCCTGAAAAGTTCCGACAAGATGACTTTTTAGACTCTACTAAGATTAAACCACTTGATAGATGTCATGATTTTTTACTAGGTAAAATGACAAAGACACCATTCAGTGGATAGGGTGAAGGGGATAAGATCATCTAGGAAGGGTGCACACGGATGTGTGTGGAGCATTGCTAGTAGAAGCTAGTGGTGGATATTATTATGTCATTACTGTTACAGATTATTTGAGTAGATATTTCTATGTTTAATTAATGAGGTATAAGTCCGAGTACTTAGATAAATTAATGGAATTCATGAATGATGTATATAATCATCATGGAAAGAAGATAATGAATCTTCCAACGGATTGAGGTGGAGAATATCTTAACCATGAGTACATCGATATTCTACGGGAGTCTAGGATTCTATATTAGCTCAATCCTCCTGGTACACCATAGTGGAATAGTGTTAGTGAAAGGAGGAACTACACCTAGTTGGACATTGTGAGGTCGATGATAAGTCATGCAGATCATCCATTATAATTTTGTAGATATGAATTACAAATTGTAGCATACAAATTAAATTGAGTACCAACTATGGAGGCAAACGGAATTCCCTCCGAGTTATAGAAGGAAAAGAAACCCATTATTTCACAAATGTGCATGGGGATGCAACATGTTTTTAAGGCCTTATAAGGAATAAAATTTTCACCCTAGGCCAAGAGGCATATATTTATAGGATATCCCAAGGAAGATACAAGATGTTACCCATATAACCCATCAGACAAGAAAATGACAATGAACAGACAAGATGTCTTTCATGAGAAGGAGAACATCCTCAAAAAGGATTGTGGGACCGAGATTGAATTTGACAGAAGTTGATACTCATGATACACATATTTTTCTATAAGAAAAAGATCCAAAGGTCCCCATAGAAGAGGTTCCAGAAACAGAAGTACTAGGTAGGAGCTCAAGAGTGATAAGGGAACAAGATAAATTTGGTTTCCTAGTTACCATGGATGGTGAATACGTATTATTGGAAAATGATGAACCTCTATTGTACATAGAAGAAGTATAATGTTTATAATATGCAAGATATCTTGAAGTTATATGTTTTGAGATTGATTCCATGTATCAGAAAGAAGTCTGGGTTCTAGTCGATGAGCAAATTCATGTAAATACTGTTGTATGAAAATGGTTATTCAAAAGAAATATAGAATGGAAGATCATGTTATCACCTATTAAGAAAGGATTGAGGCTATAATATTCATACCATGTCAAAGAATTGACTATGATGAAACTATTTCACCAGTTTCCATGATTAAATCCATATGAATCATACATGTCAATGTATCTTACAATGATTATGAGATTTAAAAAATGGATTTCAATATAGCATTTATTAATATGAACCTTCATGAAGATGTATATATGAATCAACCATAAGGATTTTTGACACCAATTGAAGCCAAATAGGTTTTCAAGTTTCAAAAATCCATTTCTGGATTATAGAAAGAAACTAGGTCATTTAAAATTAGATTTGATGAAGCCGAAAAGGAATTTTGTTTCCTTAAGAAAAAATTAGAACCATGTGTTTACAAGAAGTTTGATGGGAATGAGGTCATTATCTTAGTATTATATGTTGAAGATATATTACTTATTGGAAATGATGTACAAGTCATACAATTAGTTAATGATAGGTTGAACTAGTGATTCTTCATGAAGTACTATAGTGAAGCTACCTGCATAATAGAGATCATGGTCATTCGTGATATATCCAAGAGACTTCCTCAAATAAGTCAGTTTATATACATTGAGTAGATAAAAATTTCATTTCGTATGGAACAATCCATTAGGGGATTTGTTCCAGTGTCAAATGGCCTACATCATTCTAAAAAAATGTGTGCTCAGACACAATATGAGAAAGACAGAATGAGTAAGATCTCATACGCTACAGCTATTTGATCCATCATGTATTCCATATTATGTACCTAGAATGATGTATACTATGGACTAATCATGGTTGGAAGATATCAAGTAGATAGAAGGGAAAATTATTGGGTTAGTGTTAGGTCTATCATTATGTATCTGAGAAGAATGAAGGATATGATCATGGTGTATAGAGGAGATGAGGAGCTTTTCATTTGAGGTTATGCTGATACAGGTTTTCATACAAATCATAATCATCTTAAATCAAAATCTGGATATTTTTTCTGTCTCAATAGAGGATCTGTGAGTTGGAAGAGTTCAAAGCAACCAATTATTTCCGATTATACAATGGAGACTGAATATATTGTGGCTTCTCATACAGGGAAGGAATACGTCTTCATTTGGAGCTTTTTCCATGAGTTTGATGTAGCTCCTAGAAGTAAAGATCCTATCACATTGTATAGTGATAATTCCATAATGGTGGCTCTTTCACAATAAACAAGTTCACATCAATGGAGAGACCACATACTCCAAAAGTATCACCACATGGTGGATTTCTATCAAAGGGGTGATTTTTCAGTGAGTAGACTTTCCACCGAAGAGAACAAGGCAGACCCCATAAATAATGTCTTATCTCAGTTGAAGCATGAATATCATGTGACAGCTAGAAGGTTAAAGGTTGTAAGCAGTTGGATCTAGTATTTGTTGGAGTCTGTTAGAGTTAGTGGCTAAAAACCAACTACAGTGTACATTATTAATTAATAAATTATTTTTCACATCTTGATTGTTCATCTTTGTGAAAATTCATGTAATAATGTCCTGAGGACAGATGTTCCATTAAAGGGTCATTGTTGATCCATAATATGATGAGAACACAAAAATATACATAAAACTATTCTTGAATATATGGTCTATGAATAGACGATGTTATTTGAAGGACACAAATAATAAAGTCCATTAGGGTCGAGGACTCATAAAACATTGAGGAACCTTCTCATGGTTTGCACCCTAGGTATTATCTAGGATGATATTGTGTGAATGAGACCCACAAGTAGTAAATCTTCATTTCATAATGTAATTGGATGTTCTTATCTAAAGACATGTGTATTGGTCATTAGACATTATGATTACTATTAATGGGTATTACAACTCTTTCACTTAAATGTATTGAAGAAAACTGTGATGACACACTATTCGTTCTGAGGTAGGATATTTTGAGTACATCAAGAGTAATAGTACATTAATAGATAAGGAGAGAAAGGATTTTCGCTTATATTCCATAATGGAAGTAGATATCTCATGCCCTTTTATGGAATTTAAATTGCCAAAACAAATCCATTTACATGGTATGGAATAGTAGTTTTCAATTCTGAAAAGTCAAAGAATGAATAATCGACCATATTGGTTGATGGATCTAGCATGTCACCCAATTGTTAAGAGACATTGAGAAAAAGGGATTACATTATAGGGTATCCATTTATAGGAGGTGACACATCATTGTGACGTTAACTTCTTTCTATATAGGTTCCATGGAGTGTTTCTAGATGAAAATCATGGAATTTTGGTAGGCTCTGCCTAATTCCAATGAGAAAGTGTCTTAGAGGGTCACACACATAGTATGTCCAAGTATCTTAGTTTAATATTAATTTATCAAGTAGAAGAATGATTATTCCTGATTATGGTTTAATAATTATTTAATGATGCCTAATTACATTTATTTTGACACTAGTTATTCAAGAGAATATATTTTTGGTCAAATAACATATTTAATAGAAAGTAAAGTAGTGATATTTATTTGAGAAATAAATAGGAATTATTCAAGGCCTAATTAATGAGGTGGAGGAAATATTGATAATGGAAAAACAAAAGTATACACCATATATATTAATATACGTGCCATGTATTTTTTCTGGGAACATGTGAGAAATAATATTATTTATTTAATTAAACAATAGTAGGTGTAATACAATGGATGGATTTCATGTAATAATAATAGTCAACTGTTATTATTAAACATGGTGTCTTAGTAAGAATTAAATGAAATGAATAAATTCTTTCTGGAAATTAATGTATTTTTTATTCTAAGTAATAAAAAATCTCTATTATATATAATTCTCATTAGCCTAGAAATTATGTAGTTGTTTTCGATGGATATAAAGAAATCTCTCATGCCAAAAATTAATTCTATTTTTCCAAAAATGTTCTCAAGCCAAGAGAGAGAGATACATCCCCACTTGTTCAAGGAAATCGATGGTGGACATCGCTAGTGGAGGGTCTTCCATGCTTTCACATGGATATCCCTTCAGAAACATCCATATATTCTAGGAGAACATGTAGGTCACTGATAGATGAATCCAACAATTGGATTCTATGATGAAATGACAAATCACATCAGATCGTGGTCGAAAACATCAATAGAGAGAGGATTCCAGCAAGATAATTCTTGTCATTTAATTAAATTAATTATAACCAACATATGATGATCCTCTATATGATTTCATGAATCATTTATTTTATTTAATTATATGTTCTATTACTATGATCTGGAGTTTTATTATAGTGAATTATCTTGGATTAAACGTTGTTAACAGAAAAAATTAATGTTCGGCACGCCCACCAACACCCTTCCGTTGTTCCCGAAACCTACATGACCCACCGCGCTTCTTATAAGGAGATAGACGATGAACTAAAAAGGTAGAGAAATCGATATGATTAGGTAGAGATGAAGGGTGATGTACATGCAAGTGGTCTGGAAGTGGAGTAATAGGAGGTTAATGTTTCGACTTGTTACCACCACAACCCATAGGAGGTCTACGTCGGGCTGAGGGAGATGGAGGACATGGGCATGTGTAACTACATGCAGATGATGATTATTACTCATGGCCTCCATGAATGATTCATGTTATGATCTTTGTGTTTACAATTTTAGTTTTAGTCGATAAATATATAGGTGTTTGTCATTACATTATAACATCATATCATGTTTGAGACCTGTAGATTTTAGTTGAATTGTGGTCTCGACCATAATGCTTGAATATACCCATTGGAGAAGTATTAGTGATCACAAATTTATGCTGAATGTGTGATGTAACCCTTAGAGGTCGTAGTTTCAATTGTAATCTATTGGTGTTTACATTGAGGCCTTATGATTACATTATTGGTTTGGATTGGTTATCATCAGTCCACACTAATATTGGTTGTATTAGGGGAAGGTTATGTAGTGTCTACATCGATGGAGTGTGTTTTACCTTCATTGGTGAATGGGTAAACCATTTTACATATTATGGATTGATTCATATGAAGGTGATGTCGAATATTCATGAGTTCCCTATCTCAACCCTCAGTGTATCAGATGTGATGAGTTTTGCAGTTCTCAGTACTAGTGGAGGAGTTTGAGGACGATGTTCTGTAAGATGTTATAAGATTACATCCTCTCTCGAAGATAGAAATCTACATCAATATAAAACATGGGACTGATAATATATCAACACCATCATATCATATAGAACTCTTAAGGATTATTGAGCTAAGGGTGATATTGGATGACATGCAGATGAAGGGCTTCATGAGACGTAATGTTTCACACTAGGTGGCACACATTGTTTCCCCAAAAAGGCATACATGAGCTCAAGGTTCGGTGTGGACTACTAGTTCTTGAACCAGGTGATACTGAAGAGGATTTATCCACTTCCAAGGATTGGTGAACTATTCAATTAGTTTATAGGGGCATGATGGTTATTTAATATTGACCATCGATCAAGGTATCAGTAGTTGCAAGTACAGGATGTGGATATACCAAAGAAAACATTCAGATGTCTCTACATTCACTATGAGTACCTTGTGACTCTAATTTTCCAGATTAAATCCCTTATAAATTCAATAAGACTCATGAATTGGATCATATATTATTACATAAATTTATTCATGGAAGTCTTCATTGATTATATAATTATGTTCTCTGCATCTGAGGAGGAACACGTGAGACCCCTATGTATGATTCTAGATGAACACATGGAAGAGTATATTTACGAGAAACCCTCAATATTATAGTTCGGGATTTAGGAAGCCCACATTCAGGGAGATGATATCTTAGTAGATGGAGTGTCAGTGGACCTAACCATGGATGATGTAGATTTATAATGAAAAAACCTTGTTATGTGATGAAGATGTGTAGCTTCCTGGGGATAAAAGGGTATTAATGTATATTTAGATATGATTTCTCCAAGATATCAACCCCAATGACATATTTTTTTCAGATGGAGAATTATTTGGTGTGGATATTGAAGTACTAGTAGGCTTTCCACTAATTTTAGCAGAGTTTGACATGCACTCCAATAATTTGACATTCAGAGGAGATTTTTGAGTACATGGTGTTTTGTGAAACATTAGGGACTGGACGTCATTAATTCCTGATTCATAGGCATGTAGTGATTTCCTATAGTTCATGCTAGTTGATACCACATGATGAAAACTATGTGACCCATGATATTGATATGGAATTGGTAGTTTTGGCATTGTAGATATGGAATCATTATCTAACTAGAGAGCGGTATATCATATACAATGATCCCAATAGACTCATGTATATTTTCACTCAGAAGTATCTAAACAAGATACATTTCATATGTCTAGTGTTATTTAAATATAATTAATTTGGGATTATATGTACTCTAAAGAAAGGTAATTCTATAAAATATATTAATATATTGTAAAATATTGGGATTCATTATCATTGTCGTAGTAAATAAATAACATAAAGAGGTTAGGATCTAATTCATTAGGGACACCAAGATAACCATAACATCTTCGACCTAATCCAAAATAACAAAAAAATGTACTATATAGATATAATTATATTGTAATTTATTTATATATATTGACTAAAAAATTATATAAATATATAGACATATATATAGAATCAAAGACTAGCTATAACCGAAAGCATATCATAAGCATTCATATATAGTGTCAAGGGAATATTAGTGATGAAAGTGTCTACATGGCCAAGTATCACAACTTATAATGCGATTAAATAAAATAGTAATAAATCTATATGGGACTCCCTTCCCATGTATCACATTTATAAGAGTTTCCATGCCCAATAATCACATTAGTAAGGGAGATCGTGCCTCACTGTCATGTTTATAATGGATGTCATGCATAACTCTCACATTTAAAAACAACAACATTCCTTTGAATAAAATGGGACTCCACTTCAATGATTTATATGTAATTCTATTACCATGAATAAAAATAAATTATTTCATTCCCATGAAATAGTTTTGACACCATGACCAAAATTATTAAGTGACTCCATTCCCATGTATCACACCAAGGGATTCCATTGACACAAATAAATTATGATACCATGACCTTGATTAATTAGGTACTCCATTACCATGAATAAATATGATGAAATTAGACATAATAATAAATATATAACCATGTATAATAGTAATGGATTATTTTACCATAAATAAAAATATATATATCGTCATGTGTTTGTAAACATTAAGCACAAGCATTGAGATATATCCATCCAGAAAAAAATTCATGACTCCACTTTTACAGTAAATTCATATTATGAATAATTTAGTGAGAATAATGTGTATAGATATTCCAAATCATAATTTTATCATAGACATAGGTCCATTAAAATTATATTTAATTAATAATTTCATGGTAATTTATATGCATTTTATCATCTCAAAAACAATATTTGAGTTTCCTATTTAAATTAAATAAGAAAACATTCCTCATTAGTGCATTTATTATAATGATGGTGAAGTGAATATAATCCATATCATTATCATATTAATTAAATTTAGACATTTATTAAACAATTTTTAATAAAACATACGTAGTGGGTGATTATAATATATTGAGAACATTAGAAATAATTTATTTTAATGAAACCCATGATGGGGTTATTTTATTTCCAAAATGATGCATGGTCATGTCATATGAATAATTCCTCCAATATGTGGTTTTAATTGAGGTAAAAGGCCAAAGATAATTGAATTATATTCATGTTGATAAAATAATTTATATTATTAATATTGTGACAACTAAATAGATATTTAAGAATAGATTCATAGAAAATCATGAACATATCCAAATAATGTATTTTATAACCCACGACAAGTTGATGGAAGATCCATAGATAAAAAACCATATGAAAAAGAATCATCACTAATAAAAAATAGATACTTATTTTGATTCAATTTTAGAGTTATCAATGAAATTGATAAACACCTTGAAAATAGAGGAAATTATCTTGCATTTAAATTGCATTCAATATAGAAAAAAGAAATAAAAGAATAAGGATGCGTCTTTTACTAACCATTATCCAACCAAAATGATTAATTTAATATAATTTGGACCCTGGATGTGGGATACCACAATCAGAAGAGGGATAAAGGAGATAGAATCTTTGAGGGTTGTTGGGTGAAATGTTGATGGATGTTGAGTAAAGACTCATTTCAGGGAAGATGGGAAAAAATTTATTTTTTCAGTATTAATGATATATTTTGTATGGACACATGGTTTTGAAAAAAATGATTAAAATGGTCAGTTCCACTCACAAAACAAACCAAAACCCCACACATGTTGTGCATGACTGAAAAACCCACGCACAACCCATGTTATACACCTCTGTAATTTTCTAAAAAACCCCTCGCATCATTGTGAAACCTATGGTGAATTGTTAAAAAACATTTTTAACACCATAAATACCCTAGAATGTGGAAGAATAGTTTTTTTAAATATGCCTAAATTTGTGTTTTTCAAAATATTTCACTATTAAAAATAATATTAATAGTTTAGGTTGAATGTTTTATACAAGACATGCACCAGATGTCTGCCTCTATCTATTTCACAGAAAAAGAGATTTTCCAAATGTTTATTCTCTAAAAACATATATAAAACATCATAATCATTGTAGACATTAATACCCATATATAATTGTCTGTTTAAAAAATTGTAACTCTCATAACCACATACACAACCTCAAATTACAATTCATACCATCCACCAAACTTGAAATTTAAAATTTCAATTGTAAATTTCAAAATAGGCCAAAATGTGAAATATTTCAATATTCCCATATTGAGTTTTCAGTTCCTTTTCATGCCATGGGGAAAACTTATACCATGACCAAAAAATATGGTATTATAATTTACTATTTACATGATTTTTTTTTTGTTTTCAAACACCCAATGCACCACCTATAGCCATTCTAAGAAGGTGGTGTATAAATAAAAAAATAGTTCAATGAACATTATAAAACATTAAGACGATTCATACATGATGCCATATAAACTAAGAAATGATCCAAAAAAATTATTTTACCTATAATAATTTGGTGATCACCCCATATGTTTAAAAATTTAATGTAAAATTCAGATCCACAATACTCCCCAATATCATAATTTCTTGTATAAACTATTCCATATATATTTATCCCCACCTACAACACATCAACAAATTTGATAAAACGATAAATTAAAAATTGAATGCATCTACCCATGTATGTTTTTGTTTTTCAATAAATTTCTCATCGAAACATTTTTTCATCATTTTCCACATCAAGATCATGTTCCAAAATATGTTCCATACTAACCATATTTATTGAGTATAAGGGGATGCTATATTAATCCAATCCAGGAAAAATATTTCAAAAAATGGTATAATTAATAGCTAAATAAAAGTAAATATTACCTTAAAAAAACTTATCCAAGGAAACATGTTAATTTTATGTAACACGATATAAATCATATTATTAGACATCTAGTGGAATATATATCCATACTAATAAATTAGGTTGTTGTGACATAACACGATCATGGGTGTACACCAGATAAAAACCCATAAATTGATAAAATTAATCAAAATAAACCTATCCCAAAATAAATTATCATTTAATAATAGAATAAACCTTATATTCCATGGTGATCAGTTTTGGTATTCCATACTCCAATGATTACAAATTAGAAATTTGTACCTAGCTAAAACCTACATGTTTGAAAAAAAAAATCTGTGTCAAAATGTTTTATCTCACATATAGATAAATGGAGAAACTTTCTCCCATCCATGAGTCTATACAAGGTTGCAATACATTGGAATACCACTAATATTTTTTTGACATAAATCTAATCTCTATGATAGATTGTGTGAAACCCAACATTGGGTTTAAATGAAATAAGACACTCTATTTAAATATTATTAAAACCATGAATTTATAACTACACCATTAATTAGAATTAATGAATATGAATAACTAAATTATGAATATTATTTATTTACAAATATATAAAATAAATTCCAAGGTTATCTAATAATTTCAAACAAAATTATTTCATATTTGGAAAAAAAAATTGTTTTATGAAAACCTATGTTTTTCTAAATGTTTGTTTAGTCTTGTCTTACACACATAATTTAAAAATAATTTTTTTAGAATTAGGAGGATATTTATATTTAAAAATTAAAATTATTTTTTGTAAAATCTTATCAATGATATATTTTAGTCAATATTTTTGTATTTTTTGGAAAACATTAATTTTTTATTAAATTGAAAAACATTCTATATTTACAAAAGTGTCATTTATTTTTAAATAATTATGTACCATTACTATTTCAATTTGACATGGAACTAACATAGAGATGTTTAATTTTAATTAAACATAATCATATATATTCAAAAAATCTTTATAAGTTATATTATAAATTCCAATTTCATTATATAATAACGATATTTTTATGAAAACTGTTTTGAAGTATACAATGTTTATAAATTGACGTTATTTAAAAAATATCTAATGTAGAAATATTTTTAAAAATTATATATTTACTATAAATTAATATTCATTTAAATTTATAAAAAAATTATTATTATTCATAAATTTTGTACAAAGTCATTTTCCATAAAAAAAACCTCTTCAAAAAATGTTATTACATCATTTCTGAGGGTATAATTTTAAATTAAATTATAAAAAAACATTTATCTGATTTTTGAAAAATTAATTTCTTTATTTTATGTGTATATCGTTTTTATATACTAAAATGTTAAAATTAAGTTATTCCACTAATGAAAATGGAATGAAATAAAAATTATTTACCATAGTTAATCTAAAATTGAATGAGCTGGGGTTTAAATAAAATATGAGGCTTAATGAATTAAAAATAAATTTATAATTCCAGTTTTATGGTCTTATTTCGACCATATAAATTCAATGATTTTAAAATTGTCATTTCATGAGACTTTTTGGATAATAAAATCTTGATTGGAATTCATTACATTAAAAAATTCAATGGGTGCCCACTGACACACCATTAATATGACACCTCTCTCATCTCAATTAATAAAAATCAAACACAATTTAACTATAAAATAACTAAACAAATAACATATCTACCACACTCTTTTCTTCAAATAATCCATCGTTTAGATAAAACAAAACACAGAAAGGATTTCGGTACAAACCAAAATATGTTTTCCATTAAATAGGTAACATTATTAATTTTATCATTTTAATTTATATATTCTCCCATATTATTCAAATCCTATTAAAATAGGATTGTATAACCACCAAAATATATTAAATATACATAGATATATTTCTACTATTTGAATAACCTAAAACTATTTCCTCCCCCATTTAATGGGACATGAAATGTATGATCATATGTACGATGGATGACCATCTCAAGAATCGATGTAATTCACCTTCCGTGAACACATCTCAAAGATATATATAATAAAGTATAATATATATATATATATATATGAAAATTATGATATCATTACACTTATAAAATTATAATATCACAAATAACAAGCTAAAATTTTTTATTTATAGAAAATGATAATGCATGTCGTGTGTAAGGTGGATTATCACCCCACGATGTATTATGATTTTTTTTCACTTATGTGTCATGTGGAAGATAATAAAGAAAATTATTATCTTTATATATTATAATAATTTAATTTTAACCATTTTTAGATGTATATTTTTTATATACAATATTCCCTTATATTTTATTAAATAAATAATAATGCATATCCGTGGGTATAGTGGACTACCACCTTGTAAAATGATGTTCTTAGTTATTATTACCAGATCCCATGGATTTCATGAGTAAATTTATTAATATTTATAATATTATATATAAATATATATATATATATATTTTAATATGATCATATTATATGTTAAAATTACACATAAATGTTTTCTGTCATGAAGTTTGAATAAAGGAAACGATACTCATGTATTCATACATCCTACCATCTCTATGATTTTAATTATTTAATTTTTAATATAAATATTTAATTTATTTTTTAATGAGTATAATTGAAAAATAAAAATAAAAATTATTTCATTTTTACCATTCTAGGTTTTATGTATTAATAATCTCTTTGACAGTAGTCAACCTACCAATGTGAGTTTTGATGTACTAGTAATTTTTCGTTAAATCATATGAAATGGAGTTAATGGGATATATAATTAAATATGGTATAAAAATAATTATTTTAATATTGAATACTAGACATTAAAAAATGATTAATTAATTAAATAATTTGATAATTTTTATTATTCATGGTGATAATGAAAAGACATGAAAAACTGATCTCTATATAAAGGATCTATATAACCCACCATTTTCATTGTCTTTTTAACATTATCCATGTAACTCACATTATAAGTATTTATGATATAGAATTATAAAATTATATATATATTTATATATTTATATTTATTCAACATTTATTCCAATATTATTCACAATTCATTCGATTGGTTAATATATTCTTTATGATAATTTCTCAAATTCCTTCTATAAGAGATGACTTTGGATTATGTAATGAGATAATATTATTCAAACCATTTCATTACATGGGTATTTTTTATGCCTTATGATTAATATATTTATGGGGAAATAAAATGCATGAAAATGAAATAAATTTTTTTTGGGCTTTAATAATATATCTGTTAAATGTATGAGGTAGTTTCCTACTCTCATGATTTTTCACGTATGAGTTTAGTGTGTAAACTGAATAAATTATTGGACTCTATCCACCATGTGATGTTGTCTTGGTAGTTATCCATGAATTAGTTTTGTTATGTTTTTTTTCATTTCTCTTTTCCCATGATTCCTTGATCTTATGATACCATGTTTATTAAATTTTTAATCCAATTGATTACATATGTACATTATCTTCAATGATATAATATTATACCATTGAATCAAATATTATTCTTCCTAATCATGCTTATTCCCATACATGGAATTTGTTCTCACCATTTTCATCATTAATACCCCATATTAGACCATGTTTTTTAGGTGATCGCTTAGATTTTATAAGCTCACATTAATGAATAACTTCAGTATTCCATGTTTTTGTTTTTTATGTATCATGATCTTAGTCATCCAGAGTCACTAAAAATTTACAATACAAATTATATAATTCATAAATATTTTTAAATAATAATAATGTGAAAATATTATTTCAAATTTGTTTAATGAAAATTTTGTAAGTAGAGGTTTCATTTCAATAAAAAATTGATAATAATATGAGAAAAATTTAGTGAAACCCTTTGGTTATGTTTAAGGATAATATTATGGGTGAACATAAGTACCAGTAAATATAATGAAATTTTGGTGAAGAATATAGAGAGTGTATTAAATGAAATCACATCCCCTATATATATAAAGAATGTTTATTTTATTATAAAACATATATATTTGTGTTATAACTCTTAAAAAGTGACATCGGGTATAACTCGAGCTTTACGTGGATAATAAAATTAGGTATTATTGTGAACCTAAAATTAAAATTCTAGGGGATATATTTTGGAAAATCAAATACTCATTACAAACCATTATTAATGGAAACAACATCCCAATGTATATTATATTAGGAAATATATCATCGATATCTTTGATTGAAATGTTGAAATTTAGAAAATATAAAATGTATTTCATTTTTTATTACATATTTATTGTTCATAGTTTCCCATATTATTATTTAATACATTAAAATTTATTATTAATAATTTCCTTTTTATTTTATCCAACTCTCTAGAAATAAAATAAATTTAGTAATAGCCCACCTCCAGAGGAAATGTTTTGAATTTCCGAATGAGATGTTGTACCCGAAGTTAGTAGGAGTCCAAAACCACATTAAGATACTTTTTTAGATAACATGAGTTTTTAACTAGATCATTCATCTGAATGGATGAGTAAAATTCTCTTAAAATATTATCTTTTAATTTAATCCATTATAAAAATTTCATTTAACAAGATGTGGAGCATATGATTCACTAATTGTGGAATAATGGATAAAATCCATTTGAAGTGTCTTATTTATCTTCTAATTTGTTGAGAAATATATGGTTTCATTGACTATTTATCATATGGAGGGAGATTCTTATCAAATGGTGGTCATTAATAATATCATGAATCCTATGGAATATATCAAATATATGGATTTTAATGATACGGTAAAATGATTTTAAATTATAATTTTCCAAAAATCTCGATTTTAAAATGGGGAGTGAATACATTAACCTAAATGAACAAATGATGGAATGGTTGTTACATACTATTGAATTTTCATTACATGTGCAAGATATTCCTATATATATGTCATCTCCACATAATGTAATGTTGACTAGATATTTAGTGTAATAAATCCAATTGTGTGAAATTATTTGGTAATTCAAGACTTTGGAGTCTATATAAAAAAAATTAATGTTCCCTAAAATTCAAGATGGAGAATAGTGAATCTAAATTCATTCATGTTAATAAGAAGTGGTAAATATAGTTTAACTCTATTTGTATAATCGATAAATAAAATAGTGGAAATAAATTTCAACATCACCCCTATTAAATGTTTGGGAATAATCATCATTAAATTTTCTAACGGGGACCGATAGGCTCTTTAGATGTGGGAATGGAAGGGATACATATTAATGATTATAGATGGGGTAAACCCACCAACAGGTTTTATGAATTGAATTCACCAACAAACCCCATGCCTATTTTAAAATTTTTACAATTAACAGAACATTGAATATATTATAATCAATGCTATATGTTGTGATTTGTTGATGATAATAGTGAAAATATACATTTAAGTCTTACAGAGAAAGAATATAATTCTTCCATCACAACATAACATATCAGTATAAAAATTAATGGGGAGATATTTATTCAAATAATTATTTAATTAATAATATTTATAAAAGAAATTATGGTTCAAATATTTCATTTATATAATGTATTTTTAGTAGAACTATTTTTGAACCACATAAGTAATGGATGTTTAGTTACAATTATTGACAATGAATGTGTCAATTTTTCATTCCCAAGGATATAACTAATCCACTATCAGAATTTGTCGTCTAAAAATCAATAAAAAAACATTTGGTTCTTCATTTATCATCATTTCATGAAATTATGTGATTTTTTTGGGTTTCAAACTATAGACCAAACATAAATTTTTTTGAGAAGGAAATCACCGAGTGATTCAAAAATCACCAATTAATTATATACATTTCCAACGAGGATGATGAATATCATTTTATGTAATTATCTAATGTATAGATATTTGTTCCCTATTATAATCTGTATCTTGTTTAAATGGTTTTGAATAATGAATGTATCTTTCTATAAGGAAATCCCATTCTGAGGGATTATACTGATTTACTTCATTACAGTTATCATATTATTCCTTTCAATTGAGATGTTAAATTTAATGTCATGATTAGACATAGATCCTTCAAAATATCAGAGAATATATTATTAATTTCAATTATTGAACATGAGGAGATGAATAAGAAACTATTATATGATCTATATAATGGATTTATACACCATTGTGCTCCCCCCGGGGGTGAACCTATCTTCTTTATTAAGAATATTTATTGGTAAATTTTATAATGCATTGGTTGTTATTATCTAAAACAATTATGACCAAAAATAAGAATCCCACACCCCACATAGTTGACTTATTCAACCAACAACATGGGGATAATAATTTCTCAATGGTTGACCTTTATTCAATATTTGACCAATTATGGTTGATGATGGAAGATATACCATAAAAAACTTTTATAATATGTTACGAACACAATGAGTTGATAGTCATTCCTTTTAGGCTAAAAATTTATTCACCAACCATTATGGACATAGTATACATTCTCTATAGGAGTTACCTTGACAACATTTTCATAGTTTGTATAGATAATATGTTTATATAATCCATTATTAATGAGGTAAATGAGGTTAATTTGAATAATATACTAAAGCATTGGAGAAATGAGAATATATATGGAAGGTATAGTAAATGTCAGTTATTATTTAGGATGTATCATTTTGAAGAAATATTATCACCAGTAATGGGATATCCATGGATGATTCAATGAAAAATGATATCATGGATTGTTCTATAACAGTATATTTGGAGATACATAGTTTTTTTCAATTAACTCTTTATTATAGATGATTTATGAAAAAACATGATTTTCAAAACAACCTACCAAGATAACAATGATCGGTGTAATTCATTATTGGAATATTTAATTTCCAGAGGGTTTTAATGATTTCCAAATGTGGATTATCATTACACTTGCATATACACTTCCCTCAAGTGGGGGAAATTTTTTTGTATATCATGATGCTTAAGTGAAGTATTTTGGTTCTGTAATAATGAATAATTAAAAATTCATAGCCTATAACTCAATGTAGATGAATTTTCAGGATAATGACTATTGAACTCATGATTTGGATTCAGATTCATTGATATTTTTGTTAGAGATTTTGAAACATAATGTTTATTGTGAAATGTGTGTAATATATATGGATCACAATATCAATAAATAGATATTCAAATAATGGAATTGTAAAATATTCAAAAAAAATATTGTTATATCTAAAAATTTACTATGAATGATCATTCCATTAAAATATTACTCATGAAAACAGTGTCAAAGATCCTCTATATAAATATGATGTAGTTATTTTATCATTGAAGGCAATTGAGAGGAATTACAAATTAGCTAAATTATAAATTATGATAATTGGTATATTAAAAAAATAGTAAACCAACATTTCTATTATAATAAATCAATCATTCATTCATGAAGTGATCAAGGTGGTTGTCAAAGAAGATGATGTTCTAGAAAAAAGTTAAAAAAATATTCTAGAGTTCAATCATGGTAAATATAATATTATAAAATTTTATAACCTGATATTTTTTAAACAAAAAATATATGGAAATATAATTTCAAGATGAATTTTATAGATCATCCATCTCTATTCATATAATATTCCCTATAATATAGTATGATAAAAAAAATCAGGTGGTTAAAAATGAAGAGGGATATTGTGGAATTTTTATCATGATACATTGTATACCTACATGTAAAAGATGATTTATAGATGTATAAGTTTATAGTTGAACTATTTCACATTATTTTTTGGGAAGAGGGAAAATTAACCCTGTATTTCCACATATAACAACACAAATACCAAAAGGAAGTAACACAATTTTGGTGGTCGTTGATCGCCTTACAAAATTGTTATTTATATCGATGAATATTTCACTCTTGGCCAACACTCTAGGTTATATGTAAGGAATGTGGTAAAAAATTTGTTTTTTCACTATCTATAGTGTATGATCAGTATTTATCAATTAACATAATGATTTAGAATTGACATTAATTAGTGTTGGATCTAGAACTCGGTATCAATAATTCCTATAACACTATCAATTTTATTAGAATCATAGATCCATCCAAAAACCAATGGATATGTTGTGGTCTGGTATAATGGATTCACAATGATTTTGGGATGAATGACATCCCCAGATAGATTATCCATATATAAATTTATTCAATTGTGGAAATCAATTAATTCCTTATGAGTCTCGGTATAGAAATTACTGTAACACTCTAACGTTCCATGAAAAATTTAGAGAGTGGAAGATAATGAGGCATAATAATTTCCCTATATTGAGAGAAAAGATCCAAACCATTCAACATTACACTAAATATATTAATATTAGTTAGATATTTTGTGTAGAAAAACATTGATGAGGGTGGATGTTTGGGTATAGATATATGGAATTCCATAGTATTCCACTATTGATGAATGTCATGTGATTTTAGAAAAATAGAATTCATATTCATATATAACAAAAAACCTTTGAGAATAATGATAACATTAGCGCAGTGGATTTCGAACATGAAATCCAACATACCCTACCTCACATACAATATTTTCCCCATGTATCCCTCAAAATAATGTATAAACTATACACCACACATATACTAAATCCAAATGTTTTTCTAATGGATTTATTAAAATTTATAAAAAGGTAATCCATGGAAGTTTACTGATTTTAGAGACAAATTTCTATAAACCAAAATAACTTACATAGAAAAATTATTGTCATGAAACCACATTTTCGAGGAAGACAAAAAGGGAAATAGAATATGAAATGAAGTAAAATTACACAACCGTAGTTTGAAATAAGAAATTTCCAATTTGAAATTTTTTAAATGGGTTGAAGCATCAAACCATGATAATATTTGATAAATTTCATTTAAAATTAATTTTACCCATACAATAAATTATTAGGCATGAAGCAATGAGATTAAAGGAGATAATAGAGTTTATTAAAATATTATAAAAATAAAAACATCATAATTTCACCAATAATTTATCAAATAGGAATTTGAATAACTAAATTATTAAAATTATTATTATTTCATAATTTTAATATATATTCAATTGTTATTCAATAATTATAAATTATAAAATAAAAATTTTAATGAAAAATATTTTTTTAGAAAAACCATTTTTTATATGTGTATCAGTCATGCCATGAGGACATAATTTAAAATTTATTTTTACAAAATATTTAGAATATATTTTTAAATAATTTATTTCTGATATTTTCATTTATTTTTTATATAATGATTTATTTTTTTATTTTTTTTGGAAAATATTAATTTTTCAAAGAATGGTGAAGTTTATATATATTTATAAAATATTTCTTCATTTTTATAATGATAATTAAATTATTTTTTTAATTTAATTTATGATTTTCATAATTATTGTTTAATTATATTATATCCAACTAATTAAATTTAAATAAAAATTATAAAAAAATTTAATCTGAGATTATTTTGGGTTTATAATCATTATTATTTTTAGAAATCATTTAATGCGAAAAATTATTATACTTTAAAAATAATTAAATCAAACAAAAATAAGGAATTATTTGAATAAAATTTATAGATTATGTGTCAATTAATATAAATTAAAATTCAAAATATATGACTAAAAATCCATATTGTTAAAATTCTATCTTCATTTTCATGAAAAGAACAGTTTGAAAACAAGCTTTTTCAAAAAAATTATGTTTTTATGTTTAATAAAATTTATTCCAAAAATATTAGTTTAATTTATAAATATTATTTCTATATATGGAATCATAATAATTTATATTATATAATAATCTCAACTTAATATTTGACCGTAGTGAATTGGGAAAATAGTGAACAATATTCCCCATAATCAAGGTAAAAATGGGTTGACCAGAGGTTTAAACTAAAAATATTAAATATCAATATAATTTAAAAAATTTATTATTACGATTTTATAGTCATATTTATATATTAGACATTATATGGTTTCAAAATTTTCCATTTAGGATAATTTTTTTCATTTAAAAATGTGTGTCAAATTATTTCATTTCAAAAATTCCATGTCTTCCCTCTCTGCCATTTATAAACGGCCGCCCAGTCTCTACTCATTTCCACACATCAAAAACCCAATGGATGTTCCAATAAAAATTAATTCAAAATATATTTTTTATGATCATTTAATTCTTTTCTTCATAAATCATTCCATTGAATGATTTTTGTGAAAAACCAAAAGTTGTTGTCTAGAGAAGAGGAATTGTTCTTAACTAAGAATTTTATTTTACTTATTATTCCACATCTGTAAAATAATATTAAACTTTAAATATATATTATCCTAAGTATAATTAATATAATAAAATGAATTTTTATCATGTTAGTGAAAAAAAATTCATCCTCCCTCAAATGTGAAATGAAACAGGTGATCCTTTGTATGACATACTACCACCATAGTAGGAAACATAATTTAATATGATCAAAAATTATCCCAGATGTATATAATAAAATTTATATTGATTATATAATATATTAATTATGTATTTTAACTTCCTTAATTATAATAATTCATATAACTTCTAAAAATAAATTCTGTAGAGAATTTGATAATGTTGCCAGTGCATACGGTGCACTATCGACTCATAATCTAATGTGATTTTTTTTCACATATTCTTTATTTGGATGTTAATAATGATTAATTTTATTTTAATATATGAAATTATTTAATTTTTAATCTTTTTTAAAATTAAATTTATCTGAAACATTATTACCATATAATTTATTGAATAAATGATAATGTAGTTTGTGTGTACAATAGATAACCGTCTCACGATGCATTGTGGTTATTATTTATTATTTTATAACATAGATTTTCTGAGTATGTTTATTTAATTAAATTTATTTATATTAATTATATAATTATAATAATTAAATTTTAAAATAACACTTAACTTATTTATTTCTTGATTTAAAATTATATAAATTTTCCTCATGTGTAAATTCAACCTACCCTCTCCATGATTGATACATAGTTCATTCTTCATTACCATATTTCATTGTTGTATTCAATATTATACTTTTTCTATTAAATTTATAATTATTTAATGGTTATAAATTTTATGGTTTTTAAATTATTATATCATTGATGTTATTCTTCTTATGAAGGTGAAAATAGACATTTGATTTGTATGTTTTTAAAATATCCAATGTGGAATTTATTTGATTGGAAATAGAATATTACATGGTAAAAATTTAAAAAAATATGTAATCAACATTAAAATTTTCATAATAAAATAAATAAATACAATTATCTATTTTTTATGAATATTATTAATGTTCATGAAAAATCATTTTCAATTTAAGGGATCATTAATTCCCACCTTTTCATTAGGTTATGACCATTATCTCTCCAACAAACATTATATATCTTTATGTTATGAATTAATACTAAATTCTATATATATCACCCTCACATGTGGTATTATACTATTTTACCTTCTTTTATGGGTTTATATATTATTTATGACCATTTTTCATACTCTATCATTAATAAATGAATATTAATTATGTTATGAGTCAAGGGATGGAATCTCATTTCATTCCTTGGGTAATTATTATGTTTATTCCAAATGATTGACATTCATTATGGTATGAATAAGAATATAAATGAAATGGGTGTGACTATTTGTCCAAGATTTATAATTCATCTAATTTAATGCGTAATATTTTATTCTCACGAGACTTCATATATTGGATTTGAGAGGGAACCAAATCCATTATATATCATTTTCTGTAATGTGATGTTCTCCTAAATGATACCCCTCACTTACAATTGTGTCTTTATTTACCCCACATCCACATTATCATGTTTCCATGATAATATCATTCTATGTAAATGTTGTATTCTTACACTTTATTACTCGTATAATTTTTTTATAATTTCTTGATATACCTTGGAATAACAAGTTATATTTTCCTTATCATTATTATTCTGTAATTGGGATCTTCTTATCAACCCATAAATTATATATTCGTATGTTTTTTCAATTAATATTTAATATCTCAATGTGATTTTATTTATTACTATAGATAATAACAAAATTATTTCATTTTTTTGTTTCATTTCATGTATTACGAATCTAGTTATCAAAATAAACAAGGAATTTTATATCCATTGGTAGAAATTATTGGAATTTATATACAAGAGTAATGTGATAATATCGATGAGAAGGATTTATAAAACATAATACCAATATCACATAGAAAAAATTGTACCTCTACAAGAAAATACACTCCCAGATAATAACTACCAAGGAGACCATTTTCCTAGCCAACATGGAATTCTATTCAATATTAAGACTATCATATAATTAATTATTTCTCAATATACATTGTATGATTTCATATTAATGGTAATTATCATCACTGATATAGTATTATTAAATCGAGGTGTCAATTAGTTCATAGAAGTCTTGATACACTCCCATGATACACAAGATAATTCCATAGAAATGGTTTTCATCTATCCATATCTAGACACCATAAATAAGATCAGTCGAACCAATCCTGGTCAAATTATTTAAAAATCAATGGATCTAAATTTTGATGTGAAACATTACTCAACAATGATTATTATTCTAGGAGAGGAATCATGTTTTCATTGAATAATTCTTCTGAATTCCAAGCTTACTAATAGTGTCATAGAAGTTTGAATGTTATGCCATCCATATTATCATTGTATTGTATTATAATCCCAAATATTCCATTATAAGGCAAAAATTAAATGGTTTCTCATGCACCCTACTTATAACTGTTTTTTCCAGAACCATTACAAACAAAATAATGAGTTCAAAAAACAAATTATCACATTTGATAAATGAATTATCAAATCTCCATATCATTGGATTAACGATATATTCATACCATTTCAAAATTTCCATTTATATTTTGGTTACCTATAACCAAAATAAAAACTCCACCTGATTGAAAAAATGATCCCCATATTAGAAATGTTTTTTCTGTCTCCTTACCAAATAAAAAAACATATAATACTTGAAAGGATCCATCGTCACTAAATCTGGATACTTGATGGCTCCAACCTTCTCATAGCATGTGAAAACACAATAAGAGAGGGTAAAAATTATAAGCAAGATAGAACATGATAGGTCATAAACATACATTTGAAACTACTTCAATGACATGTCGTTGTACATCAAAACATCATGGGTAAATATTTAAAACAAAAACGGATAATATCATTTTACAAGATAATTTTTTCAACACCATCTTGATTCACACAGAAATACATCCCCTAATTTCCAGATCAATTACCAAATTCTCAAAATATGATCTAAATGTCCAGGTCTCTCTATCTAGAGAGGACGTATAATCATATCCCATTTATTATACTAAATATTTCAATGAAATAAGGAATCCATATAAAATAATTTACTAAATAACCATTCCTATCAACTATATGTTATTTAACACATCACATATTAACTCTATGGGAAATTCATGTTATAAAAAAAGATATTGCAACCACAAAACAACATAATTTCCCCTATCATCTCCTTCAATTTAAATCCCAATTTTAATAAATATTTAAAATTATTATCATCCCTTCTATAAAAAATATAATTAATACTTTTTTATTCATCTATCCACAAAAGATACTAGATCACACAATCATAAAGTCATGTGACCATACATGAAGAATTTCAAATCCATTGAACTTGAAAATTTTATGATTCCCATGCCCGTAATAAGGATACTGATATTAAATCACCCCTAGTAAATCTAAGGGTTTTGATTCATCACATAGAGTAATAATTTGGAAAAATGGAACCCAAATAGCACCTCACATCTAAAAACATTTGGTATCATTCAACAAGGTGTTAAGCATCTTTGCGGGATATATACCCCAGTCTAATCCTAATATTGAAACTCAAAGCATAAATACAGCTAATAGTTCATGTAAAAAGGTCATCCATATTTCTATCTAACCCTTTAGATCACAATAGATGAGAAAGGTCAATAGAGGCCTATAAAAAATGTACATGTTCCCATTTAAGGAAGAACTTTTGTAATTATTTAAACTATGTTTAGAAGCTATGAACACCACATTAAGGATTGTTTTAATCCCATGAAAATATTAAAATTTTATCATTTACTATCTCAAAGTTCCAATAATATCATTTATATAATATTTATAAATAAAAATTTTCTTGGAAAATTGATTATATGACAGAACTGGGGAACATAATAATGTTATATAAATCATGATTTTATGAATTTATTGTCTACATTACTTCCTATCAAATTTAGAAAATTTATCTTATTATTTTATTTTATCTATTATATTTTTTAATAATGACTCTCATAATATCTCATAGATATATATAATTTCAATTCCAACATATAGAGGAATGAACACTCTTGGTTGAAATTATTATTATAGTTATCAAAATCCTTGAAGTAATAATGATAAAAACTAGATAAAAGGACTCTTAACAACATAAAGGTGTTATCATAGTATTACTCCCCCATATATTTATACGTAAACTACATAAAAAGTTGTGGAAAACATAAACAACCATTTCTATGTAGTTGGAGTATACCCCCATGGAGTATTGAACTAATAAATAACAATTTAAAGTTGACCTATGTGGGGTGGTTCATCCAACGTGGGACTATCTAAATTGCACTTAATTATATTTTATTATTTAAATGCGATCACACACTTAGAGTGTCTATCACAAAATCATTAAACACCACTAAAAACATATACGGATTAAATAATGTCTCTATCATAGTCATTATAGGTCAATATAAAGAAAATTGTGCCATGTTAAGTCTATGAATAATATAGTTATATTTTTCATCATTTTAAGACTGTAGAAATTTATGCCTTAAAATATTGAATGAATCAATATTTAATTTAATTTCATTAAATTTATTATATAGATTTAAATTGCATTTAAATTTAATCAATATTCTAGTTAGATGAATTTCCATTCTAAAGCTATAATGATACTTCACATAATAGTATTAATTTTTTTTGTAACAAAAACGTATTTTCTTTTTATATTATAATATAAAATTTCCATTTATAATAATTTTGATTTCATGGTATTCACTTTCCATTTTATAATTTCCCATACACATTATAAATTATTATTAGAACCCATTTAATCATATCCATGTCTGTTTAAGATAATGGGACAAATGTTCCTTGTATGAAACATGCTGTTATTGGTTAGATATGGTTTAACAATCAAGCTACAAAGGAAAATTAAATTTAGGTTTGTTTGGATTATTTAAAAAGAATTAATTGATGAAAATTTTATTAGTGACTTCTATCAACATACCATTGAAAAATATATAAATTTAATTAGTGAACCAATAGAGCATGGTATATACATTAAAATCATATAAATAATAATCAGATGATGGGTTAATGATAAGAATATTACTAATACACATAAGGCATATCCAATCATCTTATTAGGATGTCAAGGATTTAAATATACATAGAAGGGAATAGGTCAGGAATGTGAATCCCCATGTGTGTATAATGTTTCACATCTCAATATATACATTCCATGCCAATATATGATAACATTAAAAAATTCTAATAAAATAGTGAAAAATATAGCGTACATCAATCATTAAATGTTAAATACTTATAAATTGTAATAATGAACTGTATAACAAAATTTCATCCATAAAATCTTAGTATTTTCCCAATGTGTGGGTTGTTCAATCCCAACGAAGGCAGTTTCCAACGTGTTGAAATCTTTTAGTCTCTAGTCTACTAGCCCAAAAATTTATGAAAATTGAAAAATAAAAATAATAACAAATTTTACAATCCTAATCATGGATCCATAGAATAGGTTCCCAAAGCCGGTCAGTCACTTGAGATATATAGAAATTCTATTTAAAATAGATGTTATTGATTATTCATGAGGGTTCAATGATGGTTTTGTGGAGATAATATACACCAATGATTATAAAAATAATATGATACGTAATAAATAAATCAAAAGTTCATATAGTTAAAAATTAAAGTAGTGTGTGATGTTTAATAACTAATAAATGGACAATAGAAAATATAATAAAAAATTCATGGAATATTTTTTACTACATATACGAAGAGACATAAAATAGGTAACAAATTAAAAATACATATTGAAATTAGAATAACATTATTGATTGTATCTATTAGACGAATATGTTATGTCTCATTATTTTTTAAATAATCTCCCATGTATAAGAGTAACATCACATGAATCATCCATGAAACCAAAAATTTAACCATGATATCTGATTGGGTGCCCATGTGCATTTGTATCCCTAATACGGTGTGAGATATACACACTAGGTGACAAAAAATTATTCATTTTTCGATATAGTCTCCATATATAATTTATAATTGTTTTATTCTTATCAATATTGAAGTAAATAAATATGATAAATACATTTACATCCGGATTCCTAAGGATACCAATCCGACCATGCCTTCTTTGTCCTAAGATAGAACACCCTTTTCCATGTTCTATATATATATATAAATATATATATATTTGAATGAATATTTATACTAAACATGTATTGACATATGCATCCATATATATAAATACTAATAAGAGTAAAGACATGAGGAATAACATAGGAAACCATCCATAGTCTTAATATTATAATGTATTAATAATGGCCATCCTTCCTATGTATCAAAATACATAAAGGGACAACATGTAATATTGTAACATTTATATTGGACACTAATCACAAGTGTTATATTTATATGGGGAACCATTCCAGATTATAAAATTTTTAAGATACTTTTTGCTTTAGTGTTGCATTAATAAGGAATTCCATGGTTGTGTGCACATTTATATGTGATTCCATGCCCAAGAGTGAATTGGGGTTCCCAGACCATGATTAATTTTTTATTCCATTACCATGTACCACAATAAGGTATTCCATTACCTTGAATAAATCAATATTCTATTCCCTTGATTATTATGGGATTTCATTCACCTGTATCACATTAAGGGAGTTTATTCACCTAGATGAATTGGGACACCATTACCATGAAAAATAAAGGATGACATGACCTATAAAAAACTAAGACACAATGAAATTTAATAATAATATATTCAATTCATATTAATAAAAATAAAGGATAGCATTTACATGAATAAACACAATTAATTATTTATGAAAATTTAATTACAAATAATATAACCACTGATATATCTATAATAGAAGGAAAAAAAATCTTTTCTTGGTCAATAAAATCGTTTGATTCATAATTAAAAGAGGCATCCACATGAATTGACATTCCGTAAAAATTCATATAATTAAGAAAATTCATTTATAAAAAATTATGATGAATATGGGAGGGTTCATAGATTTTATAACCCCAAAAGAACATTTAAACTCCCATTTTAAATTAAATAACACATACCTCTAGATATGTTTTTATTATAAAATTAGGGAATGTGATATAATAAATTTTATTTCAATTTTAATAAAATTGAGGAATCCCATATAGTAGAGTTAATAAAACAGACATCAATGGGGATTCAAATTTTTCTAGAACATAATAAATCATGAAATTTAAAAAACAACTCAACAGATTTTTTATTTTCCGAAAGGTGGAAATGGTCACATAAAAATGATAAATGAACCTAAGGGGTTGTTCGAATCATTGTAAAAGGCCACCATTACTTAATATAGATACATTGTGTCATCAAAATTAGAATATTATCATTTTCGTAATTAAATTCACATTTTAGAAGCAGTTTATTGAGAAACAATTATGATACCCAATGGTGTAGTTTATAATCAGTGGTAAATTGTGGGAAGATCTATAAACCACAATAATTATAATATGGATTCTTTACTCATCTATTATGAATCTTTAATTCGATATTTTTTCATAGAAATTGATTGACTGGTCAACCACCATGAAAATTGTGCTATTATAGTAACAACAAAATAAAATTAAAAAACGAAAAAACTAAGAAAAACGGAAGGTTGAGTAATTAACTAACTATTGGATATCAAACATGATGAATGATGTATGATTTAGAATTTTAAATAGGTATATCCACCAAAGGAAGAGAGAGAAAGGATGGACCATGTGGGGGGGATAGGAAAATGGAGGAGGAAATAGTATAGGAACTCATATATGTTGGTTGGGGTTAAATATTCATTTCTCTTATTTTTAATGACCCGCATAATTTTTAAGTATGTGTTCTAGCCATGAACTGCCACTATCCACTAACACCCACAACATGTATATCTAGCGCGTGGTTAGAAAAAACATGTGTAGCCTATGTGATCCTCTTCTAAAATTGCCTATATAATCCATGTAATGTCATTACTACTTGGGTGAATCGATAAAGAAACCATGTGACACCCTCTAGTCCTCATCATTGTGCCTCTTAGTTTCCCCTTGATGTCATAATGGTTTATTTAATCCATGCCCCTATGAAAAATTTGTTTCATGGCTTGGGACACTCGATTAGGACTAACTATGTTCTAACCAAGCACACTATCATTTTCTGCTTAAATATAGTTACTCAATCCCAAGGTACCCAAAACTCAAATTAACACTTGATACATGTCTCTTCATTTACAACCTATAAAAAACCATACATTTATGCATTCCAAATCCCGTATCTCATTTTGATGTTCAATTTTTTATTTGAACCCCCAAAACAATGGGGCAATATAAAATTAATTTAGATATTTTTTTAGAAAATCCTTTTTTTAAATGTGTATCAGTCATGCCATGAGGACATAATTTAAAATTTATTTTTACAAAATATTTAGAATATATTTTTAAATAATTTATTTCTGATATTTTCATTTATTTTTTATATAATGATTTATTTTTTTATTTTTTTTGGAAAATATTAATTTTTCAAAGAATGGTGAAGTTTATATATTTTTATAAAATATTTCTTCATTTTTATAATGATAATTAAATTATTTTTTTAATTTAATTTATGATTTTCATAATTATTGTTTAATTATATTATATCCAACTAATTAAATTTAAATAAAAATTATAAAAAAAATTAATCTGAGATTATTTTGGGTTTATAATCATTATTATTTTTAGAAATCATTTAATGCGAAAAATTATTATACTTTAAAAATAATTAAATCAAACAAAAATAAGGAATTATTTGAATGAAATTTATAGATTATTTGTCAATTAATATAAATTAAAATTCAAAATATATGACTAAAAATCCATATTGATAAAATTCTATCTTCATTTTCATGAAAAGAACAGTTTGAAAACAAGCTTTTTCAAAATCAAATATGTTTTTATGTTTAATAAAATTTATTCCAAAAATATTAGTTTAATTTATAAATATTATTTCTATATATGGAATCATAATAATTTATATTATATAATAATCTCAACTTAATATTTGACCGTAGTGAATTGGGAAAATAGTGAACAATATTCCCCATAATCAAGGTAAAAATGGGTTGACCAGAGGTTTAAACTAAAAATATTAAATATCAATATAATTTAAAAAATTTATTATTACCATTTTATAGTCATATTTATATATTAGACATTATATGGTTTCAAAATTTTCCATTTAGGATAATTCTTTTCATTTAAAAATGTGTGTCAAATTATTTCATTTCAAAAATTCCATGTGTGCCCTCTCTGCCATTTATAAATGGCCGCCCAGTCTCTACTCATTTCCACACATCAAAAACCCAATGGATGTTCCAATAAAAAATAATTCAAAATATATTTTTTATGATCATTTAATTCTTTTCTTCATAAATCAATCCATTGAATGATTTTTGTGAAAAACCAAAAGTTGTTGTCTAGAGAAGAGGAATTGTTCTTAACTAAGAATTTTATTTTATTTATTATTCCACATCTGTAAAATAATATTAAACTATAAATATATATTATCCTAAGTATAATTAATATAATAAAATGAATTTTTATCATGTTAGTGAAAAAAAATTCATCCTCCCTCAAATGTGAAATGAAACAGGTGATCCTTTGTATGACATACTACCACCATAGTAGGAAACATAATTTAATATGATCAAAAATTATCCCAGATGTATATAATAAAATTTATATTGATTATATAATATATTAATTATGTATTTTAACTTCTTTAATTATAATATTTCATATAACTTCTAAAAATAAATTCTGTAGAGAATTTGATAATGTTGCCAGTGCATACGGTGCACTATCGACTCATAATCTACTGTGATTTTTTTTCACATATTCTTTATTTGGATGTTAATAATGATTAATTTTATTTTAATATATGAAATTATTTTATTTTTAATCTTTTTTAAAATTAAATTTATCTGAAACATTATTACCATATAATTTATTGAATAAATGATAATGTAGTTTATGTGTACAATAGATAACCGTCTCATGATGCATTGTGGTTATTATTTATTATTATATGACATGGATTTTCTGAGTATGTTTATTTAATTAAATTTATTTATATTAATTATATAATTATAATAATTAAATTTTAAAATAACACTTAACTTATTTATTTCTTAATTTAAAATTATATAAATGTTCCTCATGTGTAAATTCAACCTACCCTCTCCATGATTGATACATAGTTCATTCTTCATTACCATATTTCATTGTTGTATTCAATATTATACTTTTTCTATTAAATTTATAATTATTTAAGGGTTATAAATTTTATGGGTTTTAAATTATTATATCATTGATGTTATTCTTCTTAAGAAGGTGAAAATAGACATTTGATTTGTATGTTTTTAAAATATCCAATGTGGAATTTATTTGATTAGAAATAGAATATTACATGGTAAAAATTTAAAAAAAATATGTAATCAACATTAAAATTTTCATAATAAAATAAATAAATACAATTATCTATTTTTTATGAATATTATTAATGTGCATGAAAAATCATTTTCAATTTAAGGGATCATTAATTCCCACCTTTTCATTAGGTTATGACCATTATCTCTCCAACAAACATTATATATCTTTAGGTTATGAATTAATACTAAATTCTATATATATCACCCTCACATGTGGTATTATACTATTTTACCTTCTTTTATGGGTTTATATATTATTTATGACCATTTTTTATACTCTATCATTAATAAATGACTATTAATTATGTTATGAGTCAAGGGATGGAATCTCATTTCATTCCTTGGGTAATTATTATGTTTATTACAAATGATTGATATTCATTATGGAATGAATAAGAATATAAATGAAATGAGTGTGACTATTTGTCCAAGATTTATAATTCATCTAATTTAATGCGTAATATTTTATTCTCACGAGACTTCATATATTGGATTTGAGAGGGAACCAAATCCATTATATATCATTTTCTGTAATGTGATGTTCTCCTAAATGATACCCATCACTTACAATTGTGTCTTTATTTACCCCACATCCACATTATCATGTTTCCATGATAATATCATTCTATGTAAATGTTGTATTCTTACAATTTATTACTCGTATAATTTTTTTATAATTTCATGATATACCTTGGAATAACAAGTTATATTTTCCTTATCATTATTATTCTGTAATTGGGATCTTCTTATCAACCCATAAATTATATATTCGTATGTTTTTTCAATTAATATTTAATATCTCAATGTGATTTTATTTATTACTATAGATAATAACAAAATTATTTCATTTTTTTGTTTCATTTCATGTATTACGAATCTAGTTATCAAAATAAACAAGGAATTTTATATCCATTGGTAGAAATTATTGGAATTTATATACAAGAGTAATGTGATAATATCGATAAGAAGGATTTATAAAACATAATACCAATATCACATAGAAAAAATTGTACCTCTACAAGAAAATACACTCCCAGATAATAACTACCAAGGAGACCATTTTCCTAGCCAACATGGAATTATATTCAATATTAAGACTATCATATAATTAATTATTTCTCAATATACATTTTATGATTTCATATTAATGGTAATTATCATCCCTGATCTAGTATTATTAAATCTAGGTGTCAATTAGTTCATAGAATTCATGATACACTCCCATGATACACAAGATAATTCCATAGAAATGGTTTTCATCTATCCATATCTAGACACCAGAAATAAGATCAGTCGAACCAATCCTGGTCAAATTATTTAAAAATCAATGGATCTAAATTTTGAGGTGAAACATTACTCAACAATGATTATTATTCTAGGAGAGGAATCATGTTTTCATTGAATAATTCTTCTGAATTCCAAGCTTACTAATAATGTCATAGAAGTTTGAATGTTATTCCATCCATATTATCATTGTGTTGTATTATAATCCCAAATATTCCATTATAAGGCAACAATTAAATGGTTTCTCATGCACCCCACTTATAACTGTTTTTTCCAGAACCATTACAAACAAAATAATGAGTTCAAAAAACAAATTATCACATTTGATAAATGAATTATCAAATCTCCATATCATTGGATTAACGATTTATTCATACCATTTCAAAATTTCCATTTATATTTTGGTTACCTATAACCAAAATGAAAACTCCACCTGATTGAAAAAATGATCCCCATATTAGAAATGTATTTTCTATCTCCTTACCAAATAAAAAAACATATAATACTTGAAAGGATCCATCGTCACTAAATCTGGATACTTGATGGCTCCAACCTGCTCATAGCATGTGAAAACACAAAAAGAGAGGGTAAAAATTATAAGCAAGATAGAACATGATAGGTCATAAACATACATTTGAAACTACTTCAATGACATGTCGTTGTACATCAAAACATCATGGGTAAATATTTAAAACAAAAACGGATAATATCATTTTACATGATAATTTTTTCAACACCATCTTGATTCACACAGAAATACATCCCCTAATTTCCAGATCAATTACCAAATTCTCAAAATATGATCTAAATATCCAGGTCTCTCTATCTAGAGACGACGTATAATCATATCCCATTTATTATCCTAAATATTTCAATGAAATAAGGAATACATATAAGATAATTTACTAAATAACCATTCCTATCAACTATATGTTATTTAACACATCACATATTAACTCTATGGGAAATTCATGTTATAAAAAAAGATATTGCAACCACAAAACAACATAATTTCCCCTATCATCTCCTTCAATTTAAATACCAATTTTAATAAATATTTAAAATTATTATCATCCCTTCTTTGAAAAATATAATTAATACTTTTTTATTCATCTATCCACAAAGGATACTAGATCACACAATCATAAAGTCATGTGACCATACATGAAGAATTTCAAATCCATTGAACTTGAAAATTTTATGATTCCCATGCCCGTAATAAGGATACTGATATTAAATGACCCCTAGTAAATCTAAGGGTTTTGATTCATCACATAGAGTAATAATTTGGAAAAATGGAATCCAAATAGCACCTCACATCTAAAAACATATGGTATCATTCAACAAGGTGTTAAGCATCTTTGCGGGATATATACCCCAGTCTAATCCTAATATTGAAACTCAAAGCATAAATACAGCTAATAGTTCATGTAAAAAGGTCATCCATATTTCTATCTAACCCTTTAGATCACAATAGATGAGAAAGGTCAATAGAGGCCTATAAAAAATGTACATGTTCCCATTTAAGGAAGAACTTTTGTAATTATTTAAACTATGTTTAGAAGCTATGAACACCACATTAAGTATTGTTTTAATCCCATTAAAATATTCAAATTTTATCATTTACTATCTCAAAGTTCCAATAATATCATTTATATAATATTTATAAATAAAAAATTTCTTGGAAAATTGATTATATGACAGAACTAGGGAACATAATAATGTTATATAAATCATGATTTTATGAATTTATTGTCTACATTACTTCGTATCAAATTTAGAAAATTTATATTATTATTTTATTTTATCTATTATATTTTTTAATAATGATTCTCATAATATCTCATAGATATATATAATTTCAATTCCAACATATAGAGGAATGAACACTCTTGGTTGAAATTATTATTATTGTTATCAAAATCCTTGAAGTAATAATGATAAAAACTAGATAAAATGACTCTTAACAACATAAAGGTGTTATCATAGTATTACTCCCCCATATATTTATACGTAAACTACATAAAAAGTTTTGGAAAACATAAACAACCATTTCTATGTAGTTGGAGTATACCCCCATGGAGTATTGAACTAATAAATAACAATTTAAAGTTGACCTATGTGGGGTGGTTCATCCAATGTGGGACTATCTAAATTGCACTTAATTATATTTTATTATTTAAATGTGATCACAAACTTAGAGTGTCTATCACAATATCATTAAACACCACTAAAAACATATACGGATTAATTAATGTCTCTATAATAGTCATTATAGGTCAATATAATGAAAATTGTGCCATGTTAAGAATATGAATAATATAGTTATATTTTTCATCATTTTAAGACTGTAGAAATTTATGCCTTAAAATATTGAATGAATCAATATTTAATTTAATTTCATTAAATTTATTATATAGATTTAAAGTGCATTTAAATTTAATCAATATTCTAGTTAGATGAATTTCCATTCTAAAGCTATAATGATACTTCACATAATAGTATTAATTTTTTTTGTAACAAAAACTTATTTTCTTTTTATATTATAATATAAAATTTCCATTTATAATAATTGTGATTTCATGGTATTCACTTTCCATTTTATAATTTCCCATACACATTATAAATTATTATTAGAACCCATTTAATCATATCCATGTCTGTTTAAGATAATGGGACTAATGTTCCTTGTATGAAACATGCTGTTATTGGTTAGATATGGTTTAACAATCAAGCTACAAAGGAAAATTAAATTTAGGTTTATTTGGATTATTTAAAAAGAATTAATTGATGAAAATTTTATTAGTGACTTCTATCAACAAACCATTGAAAAATATATAAATTTAATTAGTGAACCAATAGAGCATGGTATATACATTAAAATCATATAAATAATAATCAGATGATGGGTTAATGATAAGAATATTACTAATACACATAAGGCATATCCAATCATCTTATTAGGATGTTACGGATATAAATATACATAGAAGGGAATAGGTCAGGAATTTGAATCCCCATGTGTGTATAATGTTTCACATCTCAATATATACTTTCCATGCCAATATATGATAACATTACAAAATTCTAATAAAATAGTGAAAAATATTGTGTACATCAATCATTAAATGTTAAATACTTATAAATTGTAATAATGAACTGTATAACAAAATTCCATCCATAAAATCTTAGTATTTTCCCAATGTGTGGGTTGTTCAATCCCAACGAAGGCAGTTTCCAACGTGTTGAAATATTTTAGTCTCTAGTCTACTAGCCCAAAAATTTATGTAAATTGAAAAATAAAAATAATACCAAATTTTACAATCCTAAACATGGATCCATAGAATAGGTTCCCAAAGCCGGTCAGTCACTTGAGATATATAGAAATTATATTTAAAATAGATGTTATTGATTATTCATGAGGGTTCAATGATGGTTTTGTGGAGATAATATACACCAATGATTATAAAAATAATATGATACGTAATAAATAAATCAAAAGTTCATATAGTTAAAAATTAATGTAGTGTGTGATGTTTAATAACTAATAAATGGACAATAGAAAATATAATAAAAAATTCATGGAATATTTTTTACTACATATACGAAGAGACATAAAATAGGTAACAAATTAAAAATACATATGGAAATTAGAATAACATTATTGATTGTATCTATTAGACGAATATGTTATGTCTCATTATTTTTTAAATAATCTCCCATGTATAAGAGTAACATCACATGAATCATCCATGAAACCAAAAATTTAACCATGATATCTGATTGGGTGCCCATGTGTATTTGTATCCCTAATACGGTGTGAGATATACACACTAGGTGACAAAAAATTGTTCATTTTTCGATATAGTCTCCATATATAATTTATAATTATTTTATTCTTATCAATATTGAAGTAAATAAATATGATAAATACATTTACATCCGGATCCCTAAGGATACCAATCCGACCATGCCTTCTTTGTCCTAAGATAGAACACCCTTTTCCATGTTCTATATATATATATAAATATATATATATTTGAATGAATATTTATACTAAACATGTATTGACATATGAATCCATATATATAAATACTAATAAGAGTAAAGACATGAGGAATAACATAGGAAACCATCCATAGTCTTAATATTATAATCTATTAATAATTGGCATCCTTCCTATGTATCAAAATACATAAAGGGACAACATGTAATATTGTAACATTTATATTGGACACTAATCACAAGTGTTATATTTATATGGGGAACCATTCCAGATTATAACATTTTTAAGATACTTCATGCTTTAGTGTTGCATTAATAAGGAATTTCATGGTTGTGTGCACATTTATATGTGATTCCATGCCCAAGAGTGAATTGGGGTTCCCAGACCATGATTAATTTTTTATTCCATTACCATGTACCGCAATAAGGTATTCCATTACCTTGAATAAATCAATATTCTATTCCCTTGATTATTATGGGATTTCATTCACCTGTATCACATTAAGGGAGTTTATTCACCTAGATGAATTGGGACACCATTACCATGAAAATTAAGGGATGACATGACCTATAAAAAACTAAGACTCAATGAAATTTAATAATAATATATTCAATTCATATTAATAAAAACAAAAGATAGCATTTACATGAATAAAAACAATTAATTATTTATGAAAATTTATTTACAAATAATATAACCACTGATATATCTATAATAAAAGGAAAAAAATCTTTTCTTGGTCAATAAAATCGTTTGATTCATAATTAAAAGAGGCATCCACATGAATTGACATTCCGTAATAAATCATATAATTAAGAAAATTCATTTATAAAAAATTATGATGAATATGGGAGGGTTCATAGATTTTATAACCCCAAAAGAACATTTAAACTCCCATTTTAAATTAAATAACACATACCTCTAGATATGTTTTTATTATATAATTAGGGAATGTGATATAATAAATTTTATTTCAATTTTAATAAAATTGAGGAATCCCATATAGTAGAGTTAATAAAACAGACATCAATGGGGATTCAAATTTATCTAGAACATAATAAATCATGAAATTTAAAAAACAACTCAACAGATTTTTTATTTTCCGAAAGGTGGAAATGGTCACATAAAAATGATAAATGAACCTAAGGGGTTGTTCGAATCATTGTAAAAGGCCACCATTACTTAATATAGATACATTGTGTCATCACAATTAGAATATTATCATTTTCGTAATTAAATTCACATTTTAGAAGCAGTTTATTGAGAAACAATTATGATACCCAATGGTGTAGTTTATAATCAGTGGTAAATTGTGGGAAGACCTATAAACCACAAAAATTATAATATGGATTCTTTACTCATCTATTATGAATCTTTAATTCGATATTTTTTCATAGAAATTGATTGACTGGTCAACCACCATGAAAATTGTGGTATTATAGTAACAACAAAATAAAATTAAAAAACGAAAAAACTAAGAAAAACGGAAGGTTGAGTAATTAACTAACTATTGGATATCAAACATGATGAATGATGTATGATTTATAATTTTAAATAGGTATATCCACCAAAGGAAGAGAGAGGAAGGATGGACCATGTGGGGGGGATAGGAAAATGGAGGAGGAAATAGTATAGGAACTCATATATGTTGGTTGGGGTTAAATATTCATTTCTCTTATTTTTAATGACCCGCATAATTTTTAAGTATGTGTTCTAGCCATGAAATGCCACTATCCACTAACACCCACAACATGTATATCTAGCGCGTGGTTAGAAAAAACATGTGTAGCCTATGTGATCCTCTTCTAAAATTGCCTATATAATCCATGTAATGTCATTACTACTTGGGTGAATCGATAAAGAAACCATGTGACACCCTCTAGTCCTCATCATTGTGCCTCTTAGTTTCCCCTTGATGTCATAATGGTTTATTTAATCAATGCCCCTATGAAAAATTTGTTTCATGGCTTGGGACACTCGATTAGGACTAACTATGTTCTAACTAAGCACACTATCATTTTCTACTTAAATATAGTTACTCAATCCCGAGGTACCCAAAACTCTAATTAACACTTGATACATGTCTCTTCATTTACAACCTATCAAAAACCATACATTTATGCATTCCAAATCTCGTATCAAATTTTGATGTTCAATTTTTTATTTGAACCCCCAAAACAATGGTGCAATATAAAATTAATTTAGATAATTTTTTAGAAAATCCTTTTTTTAAATGTGTATCATTCATGCCATGAGGACATAATTTAAAATTTATTTTTACAAAATATTTAGAATATATTTTTAAATAATTTATTTCTGATATTTTCATTTATTTTTTATATAATGATTTATTTTTTTATTTTTTTGGAAAATATTAATTTTTCAAAGAATGGTGAAGTTTATATATTTTTATAAAATATTTCTTCATTTTTATAATGATAATTAAATTATTTTTTTAATTTAATTTATGATTTTCATAATTATTGTTTAATTATATTATATCCAACTAATTAAATTTAAATAAAAATTATAAAAAAATTTAATCTGAGATTATTTTGGGTTTATAATCATTATTATTTTTAGAAATCATTTAATGCGAAAAATTATTATACTTTAAAAATAAATAAATCAAACAAAAATAAGGAATTATTTGAATAAAATTTATAGATTATTTGTCAATTAATATAAATTAAAATTCAAAATATATGACTAAAAATCCATATTGTTAAAATTCTATCTTCATTTTCATGAAAAGAACAGTTTGAAAACAAGCTTTTTCAAAAAAAATTATGTTTTTATGTTTAATAAAATTTATTCCAAAAATATTAGTTTAATTTATAATTATTATTTCTATATATGGAATCATAATAATTTATATTATATAATAATCTCAACTTAATATTTGACCGTAGTGAATTGGGAAAATAGTGAACAATATTCCCCATAATTACGGTAAAAATGGGTTGACCAGAGGTTTAAACTAAAAATATTAAATATCAATATAATTTAAAAAATTTATTATTACTATTTTATAGTCATATTTATATATTAGACATTATATGGTTTCAAAATTTTCCATTTCGGATAATTGTTTTCATTTAAAAATGTGTGTCAAATTATTTCATTTCAAAAATTCCAAGTGTGCCCTCTCTGCAATTTATAAATGGCCGCCCAGTCACTACTCATTTCCACACATCAAAAACCCAATGGATGTTCCAATAAAAAATAATTCAAAATATATTTTTTATAATCATTTAATTCTTTTCTTCATAAATCAATCCATTGAATGATTTTTGTGAAAAACCAAAAGTTGTTGTCTAGAGAAGAAGAATTGTTCTTAACTAAGAATTTTATTTTACTTATTATTCCACATCTGTAAAATAATATTAAACTATAAATATATATTATCCTAAGTTTAATTAATATAATAAAATGAATTTTTATCATGTTAGTGAAAAAAAATTCATCCTCCCTCAAATGTGAAATGAAACAGGTGATCCTTTGTATGACATACTACCACCATAGTAGGAAACATAATTTAATATGATCAAAAATTATCCCAGATGTATATAATAAAATTTATATTGATTATATAATTTATTATTTATGTATTTTAACTTCTTTAATTATAATATTTCATATAACTTCTAAAAATAAATTCTGTAGAGAATTTGATAATGTTGCCAGTGCATACGGTGCACTATCGACTCATAATCTAATGTGATTTTTTTCACATATTCTTTATTTGGATGTTAATAATGATTAATTTTATTTTAATATATGAAATTATTTAATCTTTAATCTTTTTTAAAATTAAATTTATCTGAAACATTATTACAATATAATTTATTGAATAAATGATAATGTAGTTTGTGTGTACAATAGATAACCGTCTCACGATGCATTGTGGTTATTATTTATTATTATATGACATGGATTTTCTGAGTATGTTTATTTAATTAAATTTATTTATATTAATTATATAATTATAATAATTAAATTTTAAAATAACTCTTAACTTATTTATTTCTTGATTTAAAATTATATAAATGTTCCTCATGTGTAAATTCAACCTACCCTCTCCATGATTGATACATAGTTCATTCTTCATTACCATATTTCATTGTTTTATTCAATATTATACTTTTTCTATTAAATTTATAATTATTTAAGGGTTATAAATTTTATGGTTTTTAAATTATTATATCATTGATGTTATTCTTCTTATGAAGGTGAAAATATACATTTGATTTGTATGTTTTTAAAATATCCAATGTGGAATTTATTTTATTGGAAATAGAATATTACATGGTAAAAATTTAAAAAAAATATGTAATCAACATTAAAATTTTCATAATAAAATAAATAAATACAATTATCTATTTTTTATGAATATTATTAATGTGCATGAAAAATCATTTTCAATTTAAGGGATCATTAATTCCCACCTTTTCATTAGGTTATGACCATTATCTCTCCAACAAACATTATATATCTTTATGTTATGAATTAATACTAAATTCTATATATATCACCCTCACATGTGGTATTATACTATTTTACCTTCTTTTATGGGTTTATATATTATTTATGACCATTTTTCATACTCTATCATTAATAAATGACTATTAATTATGTTATGAGTCAAGGGATGGAATCTCATTTCATTCCTAGGGTAATTATTATGTTTATTCCAAATGATTGATATTCATTATGGAATGAATAAGAATATAAATGAAATGGGTGTGACTATTTTTCCAAGATTTATAATTCATCTAATTTAATGCGTAATATTTTATTCTCACGAGACTTCATATATTGGATTTGAGAGGGAACCAAATCCATTATATATCTTTTTCTGTAATGTGATGTTCTCCTAAATGATACCCCTCACATACAATTGTGTCTTTATATACCTCACATCCACATTATCATGCTTCCATGATAATATCATTCTATGTAAATGTTGTATTCTTACACTTTATTGCTCATATAATTTTTTTATAATTTCATGATATACCTTGGAATAACAAGTTATATTTTCCTTATCATTAATATTCTGTAATTGGGATCTTCTTATCAACCCATAAATTATATATTCGTATGTTTTTTCAATTAATATTTAATATCTCAATGTGATTTTATTTATTACTCTAGATAATAACAAAATTATTTCATTTTTTTGTTTCATTTCATGTATTACGAATCTAGTTATCAAAATAAACAAGGAATTTTATATCCATTGGTAGAAATTATTGGAATTTATATACAAGAGTAATGTGATAATATCAATAAGAAGGATTTATAAAACATAATACCAATATCACATAGAAAAAATTGTACCTCTACAAGAAAATACACTCCCAGATAATAACTACCAAGGAGACCATTTTCCTAGCCAACATGGAATTCTATTCAATATTAAGACTATCATATAATTAATTATTTCTCAATATACATTGTATGATTTCATGTTAATGGTAATTATCTTCACTGATCTAGTATTATTAAATCGAGGAGTCAATTAGTTCATATAAGTCTTGATACACTCCCATGATACACAAGATAATTCCATAGAAATGCTTTTCATCTATCCATATCTAGACACCAGAAATAAGATCAGTCGAACCAATCCTGGTCAAATTATTTAAAAATCAATGGATCTAAATTTTGAAGTGAAACATTACTCAACAATGATTATTATTCTAGGAGAGGAATCATGTTTTAATTGAATAATTCTTCTGAATTCCAAGCTTACTAATAGTGTCTTAGAAGTTTGAATGTTATGCCATCCATATTATCATTATGTTGTATTATAATCCCAAATATTCCATTATAAGGCAACAATTAAATTGTTTCTCATGCACCCTACTTATAACTGTTTTTTCTAGAACCATTACAAACAAAATAAAGAGTTCAAAAAACAAATTATCACATTTGATAAATGAATTATCAACTCTCCATATCATTGGATTCACGATTTATTCATACCATTTCAAAATTTCCATTTATATTTTGGTTACCTATAACCAAAATGAAAACTCCACCTGATTGAAAAAATGATCCCCATATTAGAAATGTTTTTTCTATCTCCTTACCAAATAAAAAAACATATAATACTTGAAAGGATCCATCGTCACTAAATCTGGATACTTGATGGCTCCAACCTGCTCATAGCATGTGAAAACACAAAAAGAGAGGGTAAAAATTATAAGCAAGATAGAACATGATAGGTCATAAACATACATTTGAAACTACTTCAATGACATGTCGTTGTACATCAAAACATCATGGGTAAATATTTAAAACAAAAACGGATAATATCATTTTACATGATAATTTTTTCAACACCATCTTGATTCACACAGAAATACATCCCCTAATTTCCAGATCAATTACCAAATTCTCAAAATATGATCTAAATGTCCAGGTCTCTCTATCAAGAGACGACGTATAATCATATCCCATTTATTATCCTAAACATTTCAATGAAATAAGGAATCCATATAAAATAATTTACTAAATAACCATTCCTATCAACTATATGTTATTTAACACATCACATATTATCTCTATGGGAAATTCATGTTATAAAAAAAGATATTGCAACCACAAAACAACATTATTTCCCCTATCATCTCCTACAATTTAAATCCCAATTTTAATAAATATTTAAAATTATTATCATCCCTTCTATGAATAATATAATTAATACTTTTTTATTCATCTATCCACAAAGGATACTAGATCACACAATCATAAAGTCATGTGACCATACATGAAGAATTTCAAATCCATTGAACTTGAAAATTTTATGATTCCCATGCCCGTAATAAGGATACTGATTTTAAATGACCCCTAGTAAATCTATGGGTTTTGATTCATCACATAGAGTAATAATTTGGAAAAATGGAACCCAAATAGCACCTCACATCTAAAAACATATGGTATCATTCAACAAGGTGTTAAGCATCTTTGGGGGATATATACCCCAGTCTAATCCTAATATTGAAACTCAAAGCATAAATACAGCTAATAGTTCATGTAAAAAGGTCATCCATATTTCTATCTAACCCTTTAGATCACAATAGATGAGAAAGGTCAATAGAGGACTATAAAAAATGTACATGTTCCCATTTAAGGAAGAAATTTTGTAATTATTTAAACTATGTTTAGAAGCTATGACCACCACATTAAGGATTGTTTTAATCCCATGAAAATATTCAAATTTTATCATTTACTATCTCAAAGTTCCAATAATATCATTTATATAATATTTATAAATAAAAATTTTCTTGGAAAATTGATTATATGACAGAACTAGGGAACATAATAATGTTATATAAATCATGATTTTATGAATTTATTGTCTACATTACTTCCTATCAAATTTAGAAAATTTATCTTATTATTTTATTTTATCTATTTTATTTTTTAATAATGATTCTCATAATATCTCATAGATATATATAATTTCAATTCCATCATATAGAGGAATGAACACTCTTGGTTGAAATTATTATTATAGTTATCAAAATCCTTGAAGTAATAATGATAAAAACTAGATAAAGGACTCTTAACAACATAAAGGTGTTATCATAGTATTACTCCCCCATATATTTATACGTAAACTACATAAAAAGTGGTGGAAAACATAAACAACCATTTCTATGTAGCTGGAGTATACCCCCATGGAGTATTGAACTAATAAATAACAATTAAAAGTTTACCTATGTGGGGTGGTTCATCCAACGTGGGACTATCTAAATTGCACTTAATTATATTTTATTATTTAAATGCGATCACACACTTAGAATGTCTATCACAAAATCATTAAACACCACTAAAAACATATACGGATTAATTAATGTCTCTATCATAGTCATTATAGGTCAATATAAAGAAAATTGTGCCATGTTAAGACAATGAATAATCTAGTTATATTTTTCATCATTTCATGACTGTAGAAATTTATGCCTTAAAATATTGAATGAATCAATATTAAATTTAATTTCATTAAATTTATTATATAGATTTAAATTGAATTTAAATTTAATAAATATTCTAGTTAGATGAATTTCCATTCTAATGCTATAATGATACTTCACATAATTGTATTAATTTTTTTTGTAACAAAAACTTATTTTCTTTTTATATTATAATATAAAATTTCCATTTATAATAATTGTGATTTCATGGTATTCACTTTCCATTTTATAATTTCCCATACACATTATAAATTATTATTAGAACCCATTTAATCATATCCATGTCTGTTTAAGATAATGGGACCAATGTTCCTTGTATGAAACATGCTGTTATTGGTTAGATATGGTTTAACAATCAAGCTACAAAGGAAAATTAAATTTAGGTTTATTTGGATTATTTTAAAAGAATTAATTGATGAAAATTTTATTAGTGACTTCTATCAACATACCATTGAAAAATATATAAATTTAATTAGTGAACCAATAGAGCATGGTATATACATTAAAATCATATAAATAATAATTAGATGATGGGTTAATGATAAGAATATTACTAATACACATAAGGCATATCCAATCATCTTATTAGAATGTCAAGGATTTAAATATACATAGAAGGGAATATGTCAGGAATGTGAATCCCCATGTGTGTATAATGTTTCACATCTTAATATATACTTTCCATGCCAATATATGATAACATTAAAAAATTCTAATACAATAGTGAAAAATGTAGCATACATCAATCATTAAATGTTAAATACTTATAAATTGTAATAATGAACTGTATAACAAAATTTCATCCATAAAATCTTAGTATTTTCCCAATGTGTGGGTTGTTCAATCCCAACGAAGGCAGTTTCCAACTTGTTGAAATCTTTTAGTCTCTAGTATACTAGCCCAAAAATTTATGTAAATTGAAAAATAAAATTAATACCAAATTTTACAATCCCAAACATGGATCCATAGAATACGTTCCCAAAGCCGGTCAGTCACTTGAGATATATAGAAATTATATTTAAAATAGATGTTATTGATTATTCATGAGGGTTCAATGATGGTTTTGTGGAGAGAATATACACCAATGATTATAAAAATAATATGATACGTAATAAATAAATCAAAAGTTCATATAGTTAAAAATTAAAGTAGTGTGTGATGTTTAATAACTAATAAATAGACAATAGAAAATATAATAAAAAATTCATGGAATATTTTTTACTATATATACGAAGAGACATAAAATAGGTAACAAATTAAAAATACATATGGAAATTAGAATAACATTCTGGATTGTATCTATTAGACGAATATGTTATGTCTCATTATTTTTTTAATAATCTCCCATGTATAATAGTAACATCACATGAATCATCCATGAAACCAAAAATTTAACAATGATATCTGATTGGGTGCCCATGTGCATTTGTATCCCAAATACGGTGTGAGATATACACACTAGGTGACAAAAAATTGTTTATTTTTCGATATAGTCTCCATATATAATTTATAATTGTTTTATTCTTATCAATATTGAAGTAAATAAATAAGATAAATACATTTATATCCGGATCCCTAAGGATACCAATCTGACCATGCCTTCTTTGGCCTAAGATAGAATACCCTTTTCCATGTTCTATATATATATATAAATATATATATATTTAATGAATATTTATACTAAACATGTATTGACATATGCATACATATATATAAATACTAATAAGAGTAAAGACATGAGGAATAACATCGGAAACCATCCATAGTCTTAATATTATAATGTATTAATAATGGGAATCCTTCCTATGTATCAAAATACATAAAGGGCCAACATGTAATATTGTAACATTTATATTGGACACTAATCACAAGTGTTATATTTTTATGGGGAACCATTCTAGATTATAACATTTTTAAGATACTTCATGCTTTAGTGTTGCATTAACAAGGAATTTCATGGTTGTGTGCACATTTATATGTGATTCCATGCCCAAGAGTGAATTGGGGTTCCCATACCATGATTAATTTTTTATTCCATTACCATGTACCACAATAAGGTATTCCATTACCTTGAATAAATCAATATTCTATTCCCTTGATTATTATGGGATTTCATTCACCTGTATCACATTAAGGGAGTTTATTCACCTAGATGAATTGGGACACCATTCCCATGTAAAATAAGGGATGACATGACCTATAAAAAACTAAGACACAATGAAATTTAATAATAATATATTCTATTCATATTAATAAAAATAAAGGATAGCATTTACATGAATAAAAAAATTAATTATTTATGAAAATTTATTTACAAATAATATAACCACTGATATATCTATAATAAAAGGAAAAAAATCTTTTCTTGGTCAATAAAATCGTTTGATTCCTAATTAAAAGAGGCATCCACATGAATTGACATTCCATAAAAAATAATATAATTAAGAAAATTCATTTATAAAAAATTATGATGAATATGGGAGGGTTCATCGATTTTATAACCCCAAAAGAACATTTAAACTCCCATTTTAAATTAAATAACACATAACTCTAGATATGTTTTTATTATAAAATTAGGGAATTTGATATAATAAATTTTATTTCAATTTTAATAAAATTGAGGAATCCCATATAGTAGAGTTAATAAAACAGACATCAATGGGGATTCAAATTTATCTAGAACATAATAAATCCTGAAATTTAAAAAACAACTCAACAGATTTTTTATTTTCCGAAAGGTGGAAATGGTCACATAAAAATGATAAATGAACCTAAGGGGTTGTTCGAATCATTGTAAAAGGCCACCATTACTTAATATAGATACATTGTGTCATCACAATTAGAATATTATCATTTTCGTAATTAAATTCACATTTTAGAAGCAGTTTATTGAGAAACAATTATGATACCCAATGGTGTAGTTTATAATCAGTGGTAAATTGTGGGAAGATCTATAAACCACAAAAATTATAATATGGATTCTTTACTCATCTATTATGAATCTTTAAATCGATATTTTTTCATAGAAATTGATTGACTAGTCAACCACTATGAAAATTGTGGGATTATAGTAACAACAAAATAAATTTAAAAAACGAAAAAACTAAGAAAAATGGAAGGTTGAGTAATTAACTAACTATTGGATATAAAACATGATGAATTATGTGTGATTTAGAATTTTAAATAGGTATATCCACTAAAGGAAGAGAGAGGAAGGATGGACCATGTGGAGGGGATAGGAAAATAGAGGAGGAAATAGTATAGGAACTCATATATGTTGGTTGGGTTTAAATATTCATTTCTCTTATTTTTAATGACCCGCATAATTTTTAAGTATGTGTTCTAGCCATGAACTGCCACTATCCACTAACACCCACAACATGTATATCTAGCGCGTGGTTAGAAAAAACATGTGTAGCCTATGTGATCCTCTTCTAAAATTGCCTATATAATCCATGTAATGTCATTACTACTTGGGTGAATCGATAAAGAAACCATGTGACACCCTCTAGTCCTCATCATTGTGCCTCTTAGTTTCCCCTTGATGGCATAATGGTTTATTTAATCCATGCCCCTATGAAAAATTTGTTTCATGGCTTGGGACACTCGATTAGGACTAACTATGTTCTAACCAAGCACACTATCATTTTCTACTTAAATATAGTTACTCAATCCCGAGGTACCCAAAACTCTAATGAACACCTGATACATGTCTCTTCATTTATAACCTATCAAAAACCACACATTTATGCATTCCAAATCCCGTATCTCATTTTGATTTTCAATTTTTTATTTGAACCCCCCAAACAATGGGGCAATATAAAATTAATTTAGATATTAAAATTTGTAATAAAATAATACTTCTTATATATATATATCTATGTGATGGGATGGGATTATTTTCTGATCACCACCTCACATAAATATGTCATGAATATCATATTTATTTCACATATTTTCTTTATTATTATACTTATTATTGTCCATGAAAATACATACTGAATATTAACTTATATCTCTTTATGAGGCAACAGTCCACTGTAAGACGTAGAGGAATTACTGTATACTACAATAAATTATAATTAATATTTTATATGTAATATAATAATTACATATATATCTTATGTATAATATGAAGTCATCGTTATTTTAATCCATAAAGGTGATGAAAAAAATTGTGTTGCATCAATTCATGCGGTGTTAGTCTACGTTATACATGAATAATGGTGTTGTTTTCAATTTGATTCAATATTATTATGATTTACATTATAAAATTAACATATTAAAATGTAATTATATTGGAGATATATTTAATATTGAATATAATTATTTTTTGAATATTTGAATGTCATAGAAAATGATTTAATATAAAAAACACCTTTAATCATGATACCTCTTCATCCAACAAACCCTCTAGGTTAGAACCAAATGTTGTTATAGGGTGGATTTATAATAAAATGAAGAATCATAGGATGTAATGTGGTTTGTATGCAAATTATTATGTTATGTCTTGTATAAAAATCATTTTTTTTCTAAATGTGTTTATGAAAGGACAACAGGTGGCCTTTTATAAGTGATGTGAGGGGCATATTTGGAATATCCAAAAAGAACAAGTGATACCCACATTTAACATGGAAAACACTACTAAATTTTAAATATATATATTCTTATAGAGTATAATATCTATATATGTTAAAATATCATATTTTTTAACACAATTTAGGTCATTTAAACACTATTCTTTTTAATTTAACCACACAATACATATAATTTTCCATTTATCATAGTAATGATATTTTTCTATAATCAAAATTCATTATGACAAAAAATAAAGTTAAATTTACGATATAATATACATTATGATTATTCCAAATATGGAATCAACATTACCCAATAAAACCAAAATATTTCACATAAATTAATTTACATTGAAACGCACCAATACTGTGAATGTGCATGTTATTAATTAGTGGATTTTCTAGAAAAAAATGATAGTATATTAATTGTATGACCAATGATAATAATTATAAAAATTCTCATTATTATATCTATATATATTATAATTATAATATAAATAATTACTATTTTTTTGAATATTAGATAATTAAATTATAGAGATATTATGAACATTAAACGGATTTTAGAAAAATTATATTTTCAGAAAAAAAACATAAAATTTTAGGATAAATAATATTAAAATTTAATGAAAATTATTAAATATTTATAATTAAAACTTATGTTTCATTACTTAAATGATACTTCATATTTTTTCTTTTATATTTATTATTTTAATGAATCGATATGTCAATTATTTTAAAAATTAATCATTTGTCCACTGAAAAAAAAATATTTTATGAAAACCCCCAAAATTTAACCCCAAATTAACATTGATATAAATAATTGAAAAATATTGTTATTTATAACATATAAATTTTCAAAAATATTTATAAATTAAATATATTATATTATTATAAAAAAAATGAAAAATATTTTTGGAATGAGAATATTTTTTAAGAATAAAATTACTTCAATAAAAGTTTTATGATTATTTAAAAATAATTAATCAATAAATAATTTAGGAGAAAGAAATGTATATATATGTTTCATTTTTTATTTAATATTATTCAAACCCGTAAAGTTAAATTCTAAATCATCACAATTTTATTTGAAATATTATTGGTTTATTGTTTGTTTATGCTCGGTGTTTTGTGTTGTTATATTATCGAATATTGATTCCATTTTTTAAATCTTGGTGTGTTACACCATAATGATAATTCATTGGTTGGTGATTTAATATATTGTATCACATTGATAACCCATGAATTTTTTATATGTTTGGGACTTATGATTATATTTATTTCATCATTTTATATATAACATTATTCATTTCTCTTATTTTTTTTAATATTTTATTAATTTATTCTAGGTTGGTTTTAAAAAAGGATTATTATGTCATATTTATGAATGTATTTTAAACTGAAAAATCTGTCACTTATCAAGGCATGCTCAGTATTTATTTAAAATCACTGAATATGGTTTTCATTATTTAATAACATCATGATGATTTTTTATAAAACTAGCTTAGTGAGTTATAGGTTTTAAATATAATTAAGAATCAAAAACCAATATTTTATATTGTATTTAAAATTGTCTTTAAAAAGGTTCAATAATTTAATTTTTTCATGTGTAAATGAATGTGGTGGAATATAGATTATTTATATACTAATGCATATATTATAACATTCCAATTTGATGTGATTCATTTAAATATAATTCTATCTTAAGGGAATGACTTTTTTGAAGGGTAGTTAGTGACCGATGTATATTTGATAATAGTTTTAATTTTATTTATCACAATTTCCCACTAGTTTTTATTAAATAATTTTGGAAGAATAATTTTTTTCAAGGAATATCATAATAATTGTTCATTTTAAATGATTTATTTTGTAATTTTAGTTTTAGTTGTTGGTCTAGTCTATTATTTATGTTTAGACTAGAGAATTAGGATATATATCATGTTGAATGAATTTGGAGCTTAGTAGAGGGTACATTCTAGTAAATGGAATTTGGTGGGATAGTTGAGGGATTATGTTATATCTATTTTTATCTATAATTTATTTATTTCTTTTTCAATTATATCAAATTTTTGTGATGATTTTTTCTTTATGTAATAGTTTATTTTCGTTGAAATATGGCTTAAGGATTGGATATTTGGAAAAATATTTATAAAACTATTTCATCATGAACTCCAATTTTGGGGAGAAGTCAACCCAGGTGATTATATTTTACCCATGAGAAACTTTCCATCTACAGTATGGAATCAATGATTCCCCTCATATATGAAATTTATCATCTATGGAATCCATTAGATAGAAGAATTTGGTATTTTCATGATATAAATGGCTTAGAAAATATCTATAAAAGGAAATTTTCGTACTAACAAAGAAAATTGAAATGAAAAATGGAAGGGATATGGGCAGAAGTATATCATTTTAAATGTTGTTGAGACTATTAAATTAAAACATGATACCTAAAATAGATGACATAATGATTTATGTTTTATAAAATTTAATATATGAAGATCAAGGGACATAATTCCACAGTTATGATAGATTATTATCATGGTTAGAGTGGAAATATTTTAAAAAATATGGGAATTTCAATTTTTAAAAATCCATGGTGCCCTAATAAAATGAAAATAAAAATATATATCTTTTTATATATTTGTAGTGGACATATCGATATAAAGACTATATTTCTAATAGAAAATAAATATTCATTGTATATGTTATAGTGATTATAAAACATTAATTTAATATGGGAAAATTGATCTAGAATGTCATGGATTACTCCATGGTGGATATCCAAAACCCATTTTTATGAGATAATATAAATATTTATGGGTTTCCAAACCAGTATATTTTAAGTGGAACAAATATATCATTTGGGGTACATATTAGTAGAACCCATTTTGTTTTTATTGGATATATATAAGTATATTGAGTTATATAAAATTTTTATGATATATATATATAGAGAAAATGTGATATTACATGTGGAAATTCATCTCTAAAAATAATTCATTGATTTACTATTATGAAAAAACATCAACAATATGTTCGGGAAATCCATCTATAAGTTTTAATGCATTAAATTATTTCATTGGAAAATATAATATTGTATTTTTGTTCAAATATTTTAATTTATAAAATGAATCAAACACATGATTCATGTGAATGTTAGAGTAGGTAATTATTCTATAGTGAGTTTTATAATAAGTGTTGATAACGTGATTGATTTATTTTATATTTAAAATTAATTATTCATTGGTACATATATTCATAACTTATCTATATAAATTATGATATCCCTTTATACATTACATAGGTTTATTGATTGATGATTTTCCCTTTAAATGTTTTAACTGGTTCATAGATTTCCGTTTTATCATAGATTGATTTTATCAGTTATATCTAAATACAGATTTGGATCACACTATCAAAAAAATCATTAATGTAAATGAAAAAATTATAGTTTATTTTATTGATTATATTGTGAATTAAATGATTATATGTTTTTTACATTTAATTCATATAATAATTATCTTCATTTAGAATAATTGGAGACTCCATTATTATTTTATAATTGATTTTTAAAAAATAATCGGTGCACTCTCATTATTTATTTATATTCATATAAATTATAGACATACTGTAAATAATTTAAATCATGTATCCTATCATTTTCATTGAATGAATCAGTTATTGGGATTTCATGATTCTATATGTTTGACTACAAACTTATAAATTACAATGTATTTATATTTATATATATGTGTGTGTGTGTGAATAACAATACATAATCTCTAAAATTTATTCATTCATAGAAATAATGGTTCCCTATGGATAGTAAATGCTTTTTAAAGTTTTTTATGGGATATATAACTTAGTATAATCCCTGTATTGATTGATAAATAAAATACATTGATTTCCCCATGATATTTTCCCTTCTTTTTTCTACATTACAGTAGATGTGTTTGTGTTTATATTTTAATAATAACCAATCTAGATGCATGAGTTCAAAAATCCCGAATTTTGAAATATACTATTGAATTGTGATTTTATTATAGGGAAAATATTAATAAAGATCAAAATGTAATGGAAAATTGTTTTCATATATCATGTATGAATGATGGATCAATTTGTGTTAAAATAATAGTCGAGGAAAAATAATATATTATTTTACGACAAATATTCATATGTGGGGATAAAACAAATAATTATAGTTATTTTGATTGTTGAAAAATACTAAAAGGATTTATTTATTATGTATGATGGTGGTGGGGATTGGAGTTTGATGTAGTAGACTATGTTTTCCTAAAGCTATCCACATGTTGTTAGTTGTGGAGATTGGGTTTGTGGTATGCTTTCCTAGATATTATCTATTTTTTCCTAACCATAAAATGAAATTCACCAAGGGTTATAAGGGTTATTATATCATCCAAATATAACAAATGAATAGGTACTGATATTATTTTCACACATTATTTATTTGGGAGAACTATTCATAGAGGATATATAGAATTTTTTAGAGTATGTGATGGTGATTAAGGATCATATATATTAGACTCCACATGGATGAGTTATTCCACTAGAGTAAGACATATATAAGATTATATAGTATTCATAGTGCTCATGGAGGCATGATACCCAGATGCATGATTGGTACCCTCTTATGTTTCACTATATAGATGTTTCCAGGAGAAAACCCTTAATGGTGGGGGAATGTAGTTACATTAGTTTTCCTAATTATTTCCCTATGAGGTTTTTGTTGGTATTTTTTGAATTTATTTAAATATTTTGTGATACTTTTGGGTTTTTGGGTCCCAAATATTGATAAAATAATAAAAGATATTATTAATAACAACCCTGTGGGGGTTGGCCAGGATGCCACTTTATGTAGAGTACAAAAACGGTATGTACACGTCGTGTACATTTAGCGTACATGTCGTGTAATTTAATTTTTCATTAAATGTATTGGGGTCATGTCTAATCACTAGAAACCCCTTAATCTAGGATTGGTTCATCCAAGAGCTCTTATACGGCCTCGATCTTCCTCTTAACCCCTAACTGAGCATCTGAACTCTGATTCGGCCATCTTCTATTGCATTGGGATCGCCTCAGTAATCTCTCTCTTCTAATTTAGCCTTGTTTCATGATTCATGATTCATTATCAATTTATACTTTATTGAATGTTTTATAATTTTTTGTAGATCTTATGTATTCTAATGTTATTCAAGCCTAGAGACTCGCCTATAGTGATCTTCCAATGGTGAGGTAGGTGGTATGTGCCTTTCTGTAGAAGGTCGTTCAGTTATATGTGAAAAATCACTAATACCCCTGAAAAGGGTATTGCACAATTACTATTTCTACACTATTGTTTTCCTTATATGCTTTTATACTTGATTAGAGTGTAATTGAATGGTAATAGGGGTAATTTCAATGCTTTAGAGTTTTCTCCCATGCATGATTTCATGTTTTGAACGTTGGGTCTAGTTTTCCTATTTGGATACTGTTTAGATTCCCATGCCTTGTTGTAGGATGGTGTGTTTGTTCTGATATGAAGATATGAAATATATTTCTATTCCTGTATTAATTGATGTTTTTTTTGGCTGATATTCATTTCTATAGCTACTTGACATACAATGGGCCATGAGAAACTGGTGTTGTAGACCATAGGGTGAATGGATGTGTGGGCATCTCTAGAGTGTCTGTTTTAATATTATGATGAGAGACCATAAGAGGAATTGACATAAGTTCTTCCTCAATGTGTCTCTATTTCCTCGACGTGAGCCACTTAGGTAATGAGACATAATTTCTTCCCTATAGAACCTTTAGTTATAATATGAGACTATTGGAATAATTGACGACGAGTGCTTCCTCTGAGATTCTTTGCTTCAACTTCAACAGAGGTGTTAGACTGAGTGTACTACCGAGAGTGTTGCTTCTAATTATTATGTTGGACAACAGGGGATAGCTTGTGGGTATTTACCAGAGGGTTAACTTTTGTGGTTATCAGCTTTGATTAGTTGATGCATGATAATTGAAACTGTGGATTGTTACTGCTGAGTACTTCCTTGTTTACTGTTTTCTTTACATTACCTGACATATACTCAATGAATATTAGGAACAGATATTGTGGTGGTTTCCTACTGGTATTTATACTCAAACCATGTTTGGGCCATGTTTTTGGTCCCAAAAATTTTATATTGTATTAGGGATAAATCAGGGAAATCCCCCCGTCTACTTCAGGTACTTGATTTGATGTGTATATGGAGAGCATGGGACTATGTTATGGCAAGCGATGCTTGAGATTTATTCACTTGATTTCTTTTGTAAATTGGATTAGAAATTTTTTTATTACAGTGTTGTGATTTCTTGGGCTGCATTCCAAGACATATGTGCCATGCATCATCCATATATATATATATGTGTGTCTCTTCTCTAGATTATTATTTCCAGTATTCCACGGTTTTCTCTTGTATGGATTATTCCTGCTCCCGCTACTGCTATTTGTTTTACTTCCACTATGTTACTATACCAATGAGGGAATAGATCCCCCCACTATCACTCCCAATGCTCTAACTACTAGTTGGCAGCCTCTGTAATTAGGGGAAATGCACTTGAGGCCATGTGAACAAACAGGTATTGGGCGCCTGTTGGTGGCTTCCATAACTAGTACGTTAAAAAGTGGAATCAGAGGAATTAATTTCCCTTGACTTACTATTTGGTGCCTTTACCCAGTGGTATGAATGAATATGTACTTGTTAATAAGTTTTTACCGGGAGTAGCTAACCCATTTATAGGGAAAAGGAAACCATTATCATTTGTTACAATTTTTCTGGATTTTCATGTTTAGGGTTGCTTTGATTTCCACCATTCGGTGACTCACATGTTTTGTGATTTTACTATTGATGTTATTGAGGTTTGGTTTCAATTACAACCTGATGATATGTGGTTATGGAGTCTCATGCATCATATAGAAACTTACAAGGATTCACATGGCATACATTCTTGCAATGCCATTTAGGGTGAATTAGTAATTGCATGTTGTTGTCATATATGTAGATTATAGTATGCATGTTGTTTTGATAGTTACCTTGATATAATAAAAGATTTTGAGAGGTTATTTTTTGTGTTAGGTATTATTTAAATGAGTGAAATATTTTTGTTCTTGAGGTGTTATGGGCCCTCATGGACCGAAACCTGGCGGATAATTGCCTGGTTTTTTCATGTTTATAACATGTGTAAGATTCCATGCTTTGATTAGAGTTGATTATGGGCCCCCAAAGAATGAAAATTTTCACTTTAATGTTCATTTCAAGGTTTTTATAGGCTCCAGAGTTGTTTTGATAGCTTATAGTGTGGAAAAACCCAGAATACACACCATGCAGTTTTGACTACATTCCATGTGTTTTTCAATTTAGGACAAGACTATTTTTCTTAAGTAAATGCCATGTACCATATGTACGTGCCAGGTAGTCTCTAACTGTGTCTCAAACTATGTGGTTTGGGACACGGGGTGTGGAATATTAAGTGGGACATGTCGTATACCAAATGTACATGTTGTGTTGTAGATCAATGTATCCAACTATGTCACTAACAACACGAGTCAGTGAAGATCGTCTGGTACACATCATGTCTATCACAAACACGATGTGTAGACTTCTTCAAGGAGAACTATTTTTCCTAACCATTAAATGGGAACCAGGTAGGGGATGTGGATTCCAGTACACACTGAGTGTTAGGACAACACGTTGTGTGTTTGGGGAGTCTAACGGCCAGATTTGGTAGGATTACACATCCATGTGTTTGGTTTATTGAAACACGCCGTGTAGGGTATATAAACTCCATGTAGTCATGTTCATCAAAAATTGAATGTTTTCTTTCTCCTATTCCCAAAATATAATTTCAGTTCTCTTTCCTTGATAATCATGATTTATGTTTTCTGTTTGACCATAAAGATGTATGCCACCAACACACCCTTTATTTTTTTCGCTAGTTATAAGGTTGTGATCAGAAGCGAGATATGGATGTTTAGGGAATTCTTGCAGATCAACCCATTGTTCCAGTCTTGGAACTGGTAGTTATACTAGATACAGTTGCTGATGGACAGTTTGGGGAGGGCTTTCTGAAGATGATGTAGACCATCCTATGAGTGCAGCCACCTATCCCGTCGATGGAATATTTGATGCGGGACTTTCAGCAGCAGCATCCTCCCACTTTTTCAAGTGATAGAGGACTCCAAGCTACAGTGTCGTGGCTAGAAGCCGTGTTGACAATCATTGAGAATCTGGAGACGCATCCATAGAGGCGTTTCATTCTCCCAACATATATGCTTTGGAACTCCACCAAGAGGTGGTTGGATGTGATAACATAGGTGGGACGCTAACAGGTTATGACTTGGAAGTTGTTCCAACAAATCTTCTATGGCTACTTCTATCTAGAGACAATGAGGGCCGATCGAGCTCTATTATTTGTGAGTCTGCAGAATGATACACTTTTGGTTATGGAGTATTCCTCTCACATTAACGAGCCACAACGTTTCAAGCCTATTCTAAGAGGTAATTAGTAATTCTATGAAATGATGTTTGAGGATGGTCTGAGGCATGACATTTGATTGTAGTTGAACATCTTACGGTTGACTTCTATCACTTCAATCGTCCACCAAAATCTGATCACTGAGCGCAATCTGAGGGATTCTGGTGTTTTGGGATAGGACTGCCCAACATCTGGAGTTAGTAATCCTCTTTTTGACAGCAATAAGCTTTGTAGGGAGTCTACTCACAGAGATCCAAGGAGGCGAGATACTTCTTCGGGTAGTAAGGTGGTGTGCTACTTGTGTGGGAAGATTGGGCATATGAGGCCACACTGCTTGAGAGACCCAGTGGAGTGCAGATCCAGTGCCTAGATGGGTCATCTCCAATGCTTATGTCTGATCTTATCACCAGCATCTAGTTACATGGGTTCTTCTATGACTCCTTGTTCAGGAGTAGCACCACCGGTTTCTTACCAATTTGGGAATTGGAGTTCTTCCATCCATTTAGGCCGAGGTGGGGGTCATGGTCGTGGTAGACAGTCGCCCAGTGTTCAGCGACAACAGTGTGGATCAACTGAAGGTGGCCAAATAGGGTCAAAGGGCTATGGTGCAGGTCAAACATTTGCAGTGGAGTAGACCCAAGAAGAGAAGTATCTCGACCCCTCTACAGTTTGAGGTATGTTCTTAGTTTCCTCAGTTTTTGCTTCTTCTCTTTTCAATATAGGAGCATCCCATATTGCTATATCTTTTGTTTTTGTGGAGATACTTCAGCTTTGCATCATTTCATCTACTGATATGTTGACGACTGACACTCCTTTGGGGACTAGAATGGCAAGAGTAAGTCAGTGCAATAAGTAACCTCTATAGGTTGGTGGGTGTCACTTTTAATGGGACATCTATGTCCTAGAGATGACAGGCGATGATTTAATTCCCATTATGGACTGGTTAGTTAACTTCCATGTCATTGTCGAATGTTATCGTTGTAGGGTAAGGTTCACATCACCAAATGGATGATCATTTCATAGTAATGGAGAATGGAGTGTCTAGGCGAGCAGAGCGAGACCCATGCATCATGGGTTAGGAGGAGATACAATCTATATTTCTAGTGTATATCTGGATGACTAGGGGATTTCACATATGGACTTTCCTGTAGTGGTAGATCGTTTTAAGGATGTATTTACAGAAGAATTTTTAGGTTTTCCTCCGGAGATAGAGGTGTAATTTTCTATTCAACATGTGATAGGAGAGGAACTGGTGTCCATTCCTCCTTGTAGGTTGGATACACCAGTGTTACAGGAGATCATGACACATTTGGAAGAGTTGCATGCAAAGGGTTTTGTCTTACCCAGTACTTCTCTTTGGGGTTCTCCTGTATAGTTTGAAAAGATGGCAGATAGTACCTATACACTTTGTGTGGACTATTGGAAGTTGATCCAATTGATGGTTAAGAACCGATATACATTAAAGAGGATTGATGATCTCTTTGATCAGCTTCAAGGAGCGCAGGTGTTCTCAAAGATTGACTTGTGGTCCTGTTACCATTAGATTCACATTAGACCATCAGTTATAAATTTTACAGCCTTTTGGAGCTAGTATGGTCTATACAAGTATATGGTTATGACATTCGGTCTCACGAACACACCTACAATATTCATGGCACTGATGTACCTAGTGTTCCATCCATACATGGATTCCATTGAGGTGGTTTTCATGTTTGATATCCTATTGTACTCTCTCACTTGACATGACCATTCCATACATCTTGAGACCATTTTGAGTACACTGAGTGAACATCAGTTTTATGCTAAGCTCATAGAATGCCACTTTTGGATGGACCAGATTAACATCTTGGGTCATGTTATATCTGAGACAAGAGTGTCATTAGACCCAAAGAAAGTGAGAGCAGTAGTTTCCTAAGAGCATCCAAAAAATATCATTGTGGTATGGAGTCTTGAAGGGTAGTATGGACACTAAATATGCTTCCTTTATGACTTTTCATGCTTAGCAGCCCCACTGAAAGTTATGACTAAGAAGGGTACAATGTTCTTGTGGTCAGATTCATGTGAGTCATCCTTTTAGGAGCTGATGGGGAGGTTAACATCAGCACTAATACTAGTCCTTCTAGAGCCATGCAAGATCTATACTATGTACTATGATGCTTTAAGTATCGGTATGGGACGAGTGCTTATGCAGGTATAAGGAGTCGTTGTGTATGGGTCTCGACAGTTGAAACCACATGAGAGGAATTACCCAACGCACGATATTGAGTTGACTATAGTTTTTCCTACCTTATGTTGTTGGAGACATTATCTTTTGGGAGAAAATTTTGTGGTTTTCACTAACCACAACATACTGAAGTACATCTTCATATAGAAAGATCAAAATTTGACATAAAGATGTTGTGTTTTGTACCTTTAGTCTATTGACATTGAGCTTTCCTATACACCTGGGAAAGGCAACCAATGAGAGAATGCATTGAGCAGGAGGACTCAGATACATGCACTCCATGGTGCCAACATTGAGTGGAAACTTCTGTCTCTGTTATATGAGATGAATTTGGAGTTTCACAATAGATAGGGGCAGAGGTTTCTTTCTTTTGTTGTTGTTACCTCTAATATTCTTGATCGAGTGAGAATGATTAAGATATCAGATTCAGATGGCCTGGTCCTATCGGAGAGCATGTCAGGTGAGGACCATATTCTAGGACAGACCATATGCAACGATGATATCTTGCATTTCCTAGGGAGCGTATGGGTCATAGTAGATATACATGAGGAGATGACGTGGGAAATTCATTACTCGGTTTGGGAAATTCATCCTAGTGTCAGCAAGATGTATCGTGATATACATTGTTAGTATTGGTGGCCGGGTATGAAGAGATATGTTGCTAGTTTCATCATGAGGTTTTCATCCTGTTAGTAGTTGAAGGTAGATCATTAGCAACTAGTATGGCTTTTACAACAATTACCCATTCCCATGTGGAAGTGGAATTTAGTCGTTATGGATTTCGTGACAGGTTTACCATGTTCGCCTTGAGGGAATGATGCATTTTGTGTTTCCATTGACAAACTCATGAAGGTTTGTCACTTCATGCTAATCAATGGGAACATCAGTGTTGATGAGTTAGACAACTATATATCCTTGATATTGTGGTCTTACATGGAGTTCCACAATCTATTTTTTCAGAAAGATATGTATGTTTTACTTCTAGGGTATGGCATGGGCTATAGAATGATTTGCGTACAAATGTACTTTTGAGTACTACTTACCAACCAAGACATTTGGCCAGTCGGAGCATATGATTCTGGTTCATGAGGACATGCTCTGAGCATGCAACCTGGATTTTTGAGGTTCTTGGGAGAAACGCATACCTCTTGTGGACTTTTCCTACAGAATTAGATTTCAAGAAAATATTCAGATGGCACCTTATGAGGCTTTGTACGGTAGGCCATGATGATCACTATTATGTTGGATAGAGGCAAGAGAGGCAGGTTTGTTGGAACCTCTTCTAATAGAGTATACCACATAGTAGATTGTGTTGATTCAAAAGGGGATGGAAACTGCACAGTCTCGACAGATGTCTTATGCTGTTCAGCAGAGACAACCTCTTGAGTTTGAGTTCAAGGATCGGGTTTTTCTGTGTGTCACACTGAGGTTAATAAATAAGAGGATCGTGATATAGGGTATGCATTCTCCAAGGTATGTCAGTTCGTTTGAGGTGTTGGATATAGTTGGGATGGTTTCCTATCAGTTTCAGTTACCTCAGAGGTACCAGATTATACATGTCATTTTCCACATTTCTCAGCATCGATGTTACTTCTCATATTCCTCTCATTTTTCCAACTCGAGAAGGTTGAGTTATAAGTGGAATCATCATTCAAGGAGAATCCTATGAAGATTGTTGATCGTAGAACAAATGTACTTTATAGCTAGTCGGTTCCTCTGGTATGGGTGATTTGGCTACATGGGCGAGTACAAGATGAGACTAGGGAGAGGGAGGCCGTTGTTTGATTACAATGGCTGGAGCTGTTAGAGGTTTCATCTTCTACACCTCCTTTCTAGAAAAATTCATTTGAAATTTTCTTTATGGGGGGAAGATTATAAGATCTAGGATCTTCTTCTTCAGCTATGTTTTCCATTTCTAGACATTTTTCTGGAAAAAAGAAATTCCTAGATATTTTCGAAGTACACTCCTTGTACTCGATTACTGTAGGTAGACGTGTGTTGGCCGTGTATTGTTCACACACAATTCCATGTGATGGTGATCTGTAGGCCCCCAAATGTGAGGTATTGAAATGTGAATTACACACTGTGTACTTCCAAAGTATATGCCGTGTATTTTCTTTTTTTTAATTAAATGTACTGGGGTCACATCTAATCAGTAGAAACACCTTCATCTTGGTTTGGTTCATCTGAGTGCTCCTATATGGCTGTAATATTCCTCTGAGCCCTCTACAGAGCATCTGATCATCGATTGGACCACTGAAAATTGTGTTGAGATCACCTTAGTATGCTCTTTCTTCTTCTTGAGTTTCATTTCATGAATCCTCTTAATTCTCATGTTATCCTCTTTTGAACGTTTTAAATGTTTTTGTATATATTCAGTGTTCTAAGGTGATTCAAGACCTGATACACAATAATATTAATCTTATATTGCTGAGGTATGTGGTATGTTCTTTTTTGTTGAATGTGTCTGAGTTATATGTGAAAAATCACCAACACCCATGGTTGGGGTATTGCGTGTTTACTGTTTCAACCCTATTGTTTTCATAAAATGCATGTATGATTCTGTAGAGGTTATTTGAATGTGAATAGTGATAATTTCTATACATTGTATTTTTTCCCATGCATGATAGCAGGTTCTGACCATTGGGTCTAGTTTTTCTATTAGGCTAATTTTTACATTATCATGCCTAGTTGTATAATGGTTTGTTTTTTCAGATTTGAAGATATGTTGTAGACTACAACCCAAGTCATAATTGAGGTTAAATTTGGAAGATACATGTTTCTATACCTACTTGGCTTACACAGGGCTGTGAGAACTTGTTGTAGTAGACCATAGGGAGAATGGAAATAAGGGATTCTTCAGAGTTTCTGTTTTAATATAACTATGCAAGACCATATGTTTATTTGAAATAAGTGCATCCTTAGAGTGTCTGTAGTTCATCGACACAGGCCACATGGGGAATGTGATGTAAGTTCTTCCCCGAAGTGCCTTTAGTTATGATGCGATACTATAGGAGGAATTGACGTTGAGTTCTTACTCAAAGATTTTATCCTTCTATTTCACCAGTGGGGTTAGACTGAGTGTACTTCCTAGACATTTGCTTGTAATTTTTAGGTACGACCGGAGGTGGTAGGATGTGGTTACTTTCTAGATGGTTTAATTTTGTGATTATCTTCTTTATTTAGTTATTTCTTGATATTTGAAGATGAGGATCGTTACTACTGAGTACTTCATTATTTAGAGCGTTCTGTACATTACCAACCATATACTCACCGACTGTTAGTCCCAGATCCTGTGGTGGTTTCCTACTGAGATTTAGTCTCACCCTCTACTTGGGCCATACATTCATGCCGAAATAGATTATATTGATGCTTGTATAGATAATGAAAACCACCCTTCTACTTCAGGTACTTGATTTGTTGTGGAGCAGGAGAGAATGGGAGCAAGCTATGTCTTGCGATGCTGAGGAGTTGTTCACTAGCTTTATTTTGTACATTTGTTTAGTATTCTTTTATTCCAGTATTGTAAATTATTTGGTTGCTTCCCTAGGAATATGTGTTAGGCATCATTCATATATATATATATATGTGTGTGTGTGTGTGTGCACCCGTTTATAATTTCATGTATTCCATTACTTACTTTTGTATAGATTATTCCTCCTTCCGCTACTGTTATTTGTTTTACATCCATTGTGTTACTCTGCCAATGAGGGCATAGTTTCCACCACTATCACCACAAAGGCCATCGCTAATAGTCAGCAGCCACAAGTGTTTGGGAAAATGTGCTTGAGGCCATGTGACCAACCAGGTACGGGGCTCCTCTGTGTTGATTCCAGAACCGAGTTGTCACGCCATATAATGATCATACCATTGAAGTAAGATTTAATCAATAAAGTAATTTTTTGTGATACTAGAAAACAAATATCAAAATTTTAAATACATCATAATATATTTACATGTAATTTGACATATAATCATCTCATAACATATTCAATGAAGTTGAAGAATAACCAAATGACTGGAAATTGAGATATGAAACCCTTTACCACAACTGTCCCTTTAGTTGAATGTGATTTGAAATCAGTCGTAATGGTTTTAAAAAATGTATTATTTTATACCATAACCTTATTATTATTTATAATATCATATATGATCCTTTCGTGACATATTATAAGTGATTCATTAACAATATTTAATTATTATCATTGTTTCATGTGTAAATATTGTTTTCTCTAATGCATGTTTTGTTATAGAAGATCTTGTATTTCAACTATGATTATGGTTACATAGTCTATATAATTTTAAATATGATATAATCAAAATATATAATCATTAATTTTATCCTCATTATCAAACATGTAAACATTAAATACGAAAATATTGCATAGCTTATTGGAGGTTGTAATCCACACGTACGAATGAGTGACACAATATTTTTATAATGGATTACAAGGTAAGATATTATATAAAATATTATATTCCCATAATCATTGTTATTTGATTAATAATATATATAATCATTAGTTATCTATTTTTAACCATCAATGTAAAATATTATAGAAAATCAATTATACTGTTACATGGATATGGTAATTCATACATACAACTGAGATATGTATTCACTATTGATAGGATTTAAAAGGGACGTGAAATGGGTTTAAAATAATAATAGTAACATATTATTATATTGATGATTCTAGATTAGTTATTTCATAATAAATAATGTATATTTATATGATACTGAAGAAGAATGAAATTTAAAATTTCCTGTAAAGATGATTAAACCATCATCCAAATAGATCCTACAGATATTATTGAATGGGGCCCTGAGATTAGATTTTGGAATGTAAAAAAACTATATAAAATTTTTCAAAATCTTATCTATATATTCATATAATTTTTGTAAAATATAAGAGGAATAAGATGTTTTATATTAGAGAAAATATGTGGTATCTTTTTATAGTGGAAAGAAAATTATTCACATGGAATTTCATAAAATATTATATAATATATTGAAATATCTTAATCATGTCATGTGGAACAAAGGCTTCCCATTTTAAACTATATTATAATATGGGGTTTAAATTATCTCATCCAATTATATTTAAATATGTTATGGACACATTTTATGCCACAACTAATAGTTAGTCATTTTTTAAATCATTTTAACAACAATCATGACAATTTAACTCCATAGAATGATAACATAATTCAAGGACCATGAATTAAAGGGGGCATATAAATTTTTGGGAATTTTTTTTTTCCAAATATGAAATCAATTTTTTATATATTTAATTTAAATGGTGATAAGAAATAAATTTTACATTTAGAAGGATAGATGTATAATTTTTTTTTTGTTAAATATCCTATATAATAGTAAAAACCATTTTACCTTAAAATAAGAAAATCAATTGGTTTAATTTTTTTTTGTTAAATTATAATCATATAATGATTTATATATTTTTGTATCAGGAAAAAAATAATTTATTATTTAATCTAAAGCACTAAATTCCAAGATTAAAAGTTATTTTTTTAGTATAATAAAAGATGAATTACGTCCCAATATTCATTGACGGGTTCTAAAATTCAATTTAATGGTTTAAAATATAGTATTTAACTCATTAAATTAAAATTTTGTCCAAAACTACTCATACAATAGGACAAGGTAATGTTTTTACGTAATTTTAATAACTATATTATTAGTTTAAACACACAGTAAACATGTTTTCACTTTAGCTTCAGTGATATTTTTTCATTTTTAATGTTATTTAAGAATGAAAAAAATTATGGAATCATTATGAAAAATTTAAATTATTATTAAAAATATGAAATCTATTTTATAAAATTCAATTTTTATAAATGTAATCATATAAATTAAAACTTAACTAGAAAAAGATGATGAAAAAATGGTTTTTAATAAATGAATTTTTTATGAATAATATAATAATATAATAAATTTATATGTGCTTAAAAACATTATAAAGGTTTATTTTCAAATATTTAGATATATAATCTATAAATTTTATTCAAGTTATTAATTATTAAATATTATTTAATTATTTAAATTTAAATTCCATTATGCATTTTAAAATATTATTCAATAAAATTCCATCAAATCATTAAATATATTTTGATTAATTATAGCATAAAACTGATAAAGTTAAATATAAATGGATTATATAACATTTAATAGAGATAATGTTATTTTGAAACAATTTTAAAATAAAATTTTCAAACAAAATTCCTAAAATAAAAATCGGGATTTCTATAAAAATCGTTTTTTTTTTCAAAAATCACTAGAAAATCAATAATTTCTGAGAAAAAAAATCAAAACATCCATCTTAAATAATTTATTATATTGTGATATAAATAAAATTATAATTTTATTCATTAAATTAAATAATATAAGAAAAGTTTATTTCAATTTTCCAAAAAAAAATGATAAATAATATAATTTTTGCAGAAAATTTATTTCTAATGTATAAAATGTCTTGCTAAAAAAGGAATTCTTGATTCTTATTATTAAATAAATAAATTTTTATTTGGTTTGTTATTTATATTAATATGTGTATATATATTTCATAATTCATTTAATAATATTCATAAAAATTAATTTATGGGATTGGCTATGATAATAATATTTAAATAAAAATATTTAAATAAAAATATTTAATTCTTCATTTAAACTAGTTCTTCCTTGTATTATATGTTATTAGAAAAGGTTTTTTAAAATTTATTATCGATGAATCCCATTCTCCATACTAAATACCATTCTTCAAGTCAATTTTTAATTTTAATTAATAATCATTAGTTCAAAATTGGAATGTTTTTTATTGGTAAACACACTTTTATAAAATATTTCATAGAAAATACTCCAGGTAATTTGGAAAGGTAAATATGATGGTAATTAATAATAATATAGAAGTAATTTTCTAGATTGAATAAAATTATTTGGTGTTAACATATTTCAAAGGAGAAGATAAAAATAACCTATATACTAACAAATACTGATAGATAATATGGTATATAGATACTTAATGTACCAAAAAACATAAATCTATGATGTGTGAAAAGACAACCAATTCATCAGAAATGAACATAATGGGGTAATATTTAGATTTTATGTTAATTTTTCTAGTATTTGAGGATTTACATTAACATATATACTGAGAACACATGTAATTATACAATATTTACAAACAAAATATTATCCTGTAATAAATTACCACCCAAAATACTTCCATTCTCAAAATAATGATTTTTCAGGATGAATTTTTTATACTAGATGAAGTGAGATCAAATTATAACAACAAATTATAATCCTCAAAAGGATATGTTGATATTATTTCGCACTTAAATATTAAAATAAACAAAAATAGTTTCCAAATATTTATATAATATCCCGAATATATAATTAATTATATGAGGAAATGATATATTAATCTCCAAAATCAAAAATATTACAAATTTTTAATCATAGGTCATTCTATAAATAAATAACAATATATCATTAATAAGGTCAATTTTAAGTATTTATAACCATAATTATTATATCATAATCATCATGAGACATCATGTCACAGGATTTTAGGTGGTTTGATGTGGATGGTATCTACAACACAGTAGAGATTGTAGATGTGAAATAGATGATACTAATATATGTTGTAGAGTCCTAATTGTGATATATTGTTGGAAATACCTTCTTGGGGGAATATTCACCTTGGATCACTGGATGCGGAATATCCCCACTATTATATTGATCATCCCAATGTGGTCTGGAGTGGTAGTGGCGTAGAGTCTGGTGGGGAATTTTCATCTTTTTTTACAAAATTGGAACCCCTATGGAACTATGTATTTACGTATTCTATGGTCAATCCAATTAGAAATAGGATATATAATCGTTTTACATGGTATGTTTTTGGAACATAAGGCTATTTCATAACCTTTCATCTTTGACAATGATGTTATATTTTAAAGTATGTGTATAAATACAATGACACACCATATAACTATATCTTCCTTAATTCTCATCAGCAAAAATTAATTAACTATGGGAGATCATTAATGGCATTATATGACCTTATTTATGGGATTCAACATCAAAATATTGATTATTGGTTCTTGGTGATTCATCCATGATCTTGAGGATTGATTCTACATACAAAGACACCAATTCTGGGAATTTTTATGTTCATTAATAAATTAATTTTTGTTATCAAATAATATAGATGTATTTGATATTAATGTTTTTTAAATTTTTGATATTCATTTTTATGGGATATTATTATAATCAATTTTTATATGTGATGTTTTATTGAAATTCCTTAAACAAAATTTCATATTTAAATTATTATTCGAATCAGGGAACGAGAAAGGTATTTATATTAAATTATATAATTTATCATGAAAAAAATTTAAAATTATTTTATAAAATCATGGAACAGAGGGAACCTGGTGTGAAACATGAAATTGAAATGAATATTTAGTGTTTTTAACACCATTATAGGTTCTGATATCTACATACTATGGAATAAATAAATTCTGGTTGAATTCATGTTATGTATACCATAGTACATTATTTCTATATTAGCAACGTATTCCCATAGTTTGGATCCCAAATATTGTGTTTTTTCATTAATTCTTGGTTTGTAACATGTTGTTATATTTTAATTTAAGGTTTCTCAAAATTTTATCTTATAGGGAAACAATAGAATCTTTAGATAATGTTAATTTATTTAATTCATGTATATGGAATATTACATATGGAGATAATATGAAATAAATTTATCAAATACCAAATTGTATATATTTTTATAAAAAAAATTATATTATAGAAATGATTTAATATCTAGTTTGGTTTTAATGTTGGAAGAAACACTTTTCCTCATACTAGTCATGAAATATATCATTTGGTGAAATCCAGCAGGGGATTTTTCACATAGCCACACATTTTCATTGGTTATTTTTATATCTTCTTATGTATGTAACAAGTAATGTGAAAGGAATATTATGGTCCAGCGGCATCACATTGTTGTCAATGCTTTCATCCTGTAGATAGTTTGTTATTGATAGACCATCATATAGTGTTTTTATATTTTTTACATTCGTATTTTCTCTCATTGTTTTTTACATTTGGGATTATTAAATTATGTATCATGGATATAGAATCATTCCTCCACTATTTCCTCTTTTGGTTTTCCTTCTTCTTATTCTACATGAAACATGTGTGATTTTTTTTATGATTCTCCTCTTTTGTATGACATTATTGGGTTCCATACCATGATATTCTAGCATTGAACATTATAAAATGGTGTCTTAGGGAATACCATACCTAATGATTTTTTACTCCTATTGGGTTAGGTTATTTTTTTTATATACATATTTTACAACAATCAAAATTCAGTTAGTATGTTCAGAATAGGGCAAGGCTCACATAAATCTTTTTCTAAACTCTAGTTTCCATGGCTATTTGGAATTTTTTTCAATCATGATCCATTGTTAATCAGGTTCTTTGAGTGATCTATATATGGAGTTTATTTGAATGGATTTTTTTTGAACATTAAAAGAATAAATTTTTTATATTGAATATATATAAAAGAATTGATATTGATTCAAGATGTTTTACTTCTAAATTAAAAATTTTATATCATACACTCTTTTTTTATAATCATAATATTACAAATAGAATAGCTCTTCCAAATTTGAGTATGGAATAGGTAAGACATGTATAACAGGATAATCTTATACTAAACCCCTCTATGGTAGAATTTTTAATATTTACTACATGAACTATTTTTGAGTATGGTATTTGACATATGGGATGAGTCATGGTTCAATGATAAAAATTTACTACGTATAATCCACCCATCTCCAATGGTGATAATGTACCCTAGGGATCTGAAGAGTGGCTTAAAAGGATTGATATGACCATAATATTATTGAAAACACTGGATAACTATATGGTGAGTTTTACCCATATTTTATTAGATGGACTAGGAATGATATTGAGAGACTCTCTCTTGAATGATATATATAATGAGGATATCCTTTATACATCATAACTAAAATCAATCAATCAATATTTTTATCCTCAATTGTTGCGAGTTGTGAACACCTATGAATTTTGTACCATAGAATTGTGGAAGAGTATGGTTATATAATATTCCACTCATTTCACATGGTTACTAATCCTAGAACCTAATTTTGTTAAAAATTATTACCTTATGTCATATATTTTCAATAGGGTTCTTAGGGATGATATTTGGTTGATTCTAAATATTTTATTCATTCTATACATTATGGAGGTGGGTAAAAATGTGGATAATGATGAGGAAAAAATAGCATGATGAATGAATTTATTTGTATCTTTGATTGGTCTAGTTATTATCGTGAACGTTTCTTCTGGATAGAAAATGAGATATAAGGGTAATAAATTTTCTTTGGGACTAGTTTCAAGTACATCTTCAGTTTAGTAGAACGTCTTATTTTATCATTGTTTAAGTCTTGTTAATACCATTAAAAATATATATAATCACACAAAACATGTCATTTTCATAGATAATATAATCAAATCATATGTCTTCTTATTATAATATCCCAAAAATTAAAGTAAATATCAGCTATCATAAAAAACAATTCATTTTATATGGAAAACTATATTGGTGGTGGACATATCCATAGGACAAGGTGGTTATAATGTTGATAATGGGGATCATGGATGATCTGAGACTGAATATATATATTACATGGAGTGCATCACCGATGAATTTCAGATAGGCCAAACTACTCTTAGATGTAAAATTTTTATTTCTTCCAGTATGGTATTATTATTTTTTACACATGTGATAAATATTCTTTTATGGAATTTCGTATTTTTTATATGTTGTGAATTGATTCCAATATTAAATTATTCTAGTTGGGTCATTCCACAGAATTTGTAAGATTCTACAATAATGGTTTTAAACATCCAACATATTTGGGGATTTTAAATTTCTATGAAGTGGTTTGAGAATTCATCATTCTTAATCATGAAATCATCGAAAAAATCATTAGAATGTATAGGATGATCAAATTTAAGTCCTAGGTCAAATTTTATCACTATATTGTTTAGTTTATTTATGCTTTTTGGGCACCCATTTTCCGTCAAGGTGTACTGGATTCATGATATTGGAGATAAAGACTTATTATTCTTTATGTAGGGTGATCTAATTCTATTTATCAAAGAAAATCCTTTATGACATTGACTCTCTCTTTTGATGTCCACCTACTTCTATTGTGATTATTTTCGCTATCATCATTCCCAATTAATATACTATATTACCACTATAGAGAGACATCGAGTTCATGATTCAACTTGTCCCATATATGATTCCCATTTCTATGCCATCATATCACATGGAAGAAACTGAATTAATGGAACATAAATTTATCTTTCATAACTAGAGGAAATGTGATGCATTTTTCTTATTATGTCTTTTGGGGATTCAACTATTATATTTTCCGAAGAAATCATAGAAAAACCATAAACTTTTAGTTGATTTTTTAATTATAATTTGGTTACCATTAAGAAAAAATATTTCTTTCGTAGATATGATGATATATTTTATCATCTCAGAGGGAATCGTTTCCTTTCATATAATGACTATGTGTCGGGATACCAACAGTTGAGTTTCACTTAACTGGTTTTACCTAATATGGAATTTAGGATCATTTATGATCATTTTATGTTATTGGTAATTTCGTTAAGTCTTATTAACTCAAAAGGGAATAATTTTATCTGATTGATAAACCTTATCATTCATTGGTTCGTTGAATATATTATACTCATGTTTCTAGAATATAGTTTGTTCTACAATGGGATAGATGGGGATCATCATGATGATTTAGATAGAATACTCATAACCATAATCGAATATCATCATTATAGTTATATTTTAATGTGTTGTTTTTGTATCCATGAAGGGATAATTATGAAGCATGTTATATCACAATGTTCCACTATACTGGATCTTAAAACACTTCTTGAAGAAATGTATGTAGATTATCATAAAAATGTTTATTAGAATTGAAACCTATTGGTATTGGCCTATTATTTGGGGATTTCTTTTCATGATTTTTAAAATCATCTTTCTTCTTTCTAACCTTTAACCCATAAGGCCTTAATAATTGAGAGGTCTGAAAAATAATAGTGATCTTTAGAGTTACTAGTGATTTGATTTAACTTATCTCTAGTATTGATTAATTCAGAACCACATTTATGTTACGATGCCTTATACAATGATTTCAGTATGATTTTGGGCTGTGTATTAATGTAGGGAAATCATGTGGTGTCCTATTGATCTCAATAATTTCACCCTCATAAGAATAACTACCTTAAAAATATTCTTGAGATAGAAGAATATATGCATGAACTCAAAAAATTGCCTAACTATCTTTTGATGTTGGGGATTTTTTTATATTCTAATTATAAAATCTTGATGTATATTTTTATATAGAGGAATAAAAACATTGTACCATTGAACTGGATAGAGTTTTTATTGACAAATGATTTAGATGTTACACCCATTCTAGTAAAAGGGAATGTTATTGTTGATGCATTATGAAGAAAATTACCAGTTAAATTGAAAATGATATAATTAGAATTGTGGCATCAGATGATTTTGATCATTGATGTCATCGTGGGACTGTAAGAGGCATCTGGGTATGTGTTTTTCAATTTGGTTGATGTTGAATAATTATCTGATGATTGAGTTGATCTATAAAGACCAAAAGTTATATCAATGAAATTTCCTTCTTATAATTATGCCTTAATATATAATCGGAATAGAATGAACAATGACTTATTATGATACTAAAAACTATGATATCATTAAACATAATTGTGTCACTTATATGGGTTGAATTCCACAAATCTGACAAATTAAGTAGTAATCAGTAAGACGTTAGGAGTCCGATAGGAAAGACATAATTTTTTGATCAATAATAACCAACCTTTATAAATAGTAATATGACCCGTATGAACAGTAAATAATCTAATGTAAGAGTAACATTACCCATGAATAATTAAATAAAATTTAGGTATCTTAGAAAGTGATAATTTGACAATTGTAAAAGTATTTTTTTTGTAAGTCATAAATATTTATTTATGAAAATTAAATAATTTAATGAAAATTTCTATTACTGAAATGTTTTCATAAATTTAAAAAATTATTTTTTATTGTTTAAAGGAAATTTTATAATACATTATGAAATTTTAGATGACATTATATAATCAGTTGTAATATTAAAAAATATATTTTTCAAGTAAAGTATGATTTTATTTAAAAAATAAATTAATCATATTTAGAAAATTATTTTTGAAAAATGGAATTATATTTTTATTCTACACATTGAAAAATTATTGGGTTAAATTTTTGAAACTTTTCATAAATACTTGAATTTCTTATGAATAGTGAAATACAATAATTTACAAAATAAACTAAATAAGCTAATTTTAGAGCCATGCATGATATTATACTGATTTAAGTTGAATATTTTCAGGTTCACATGGTAGAATTTCAATTCATGGTCATGTATGACTCAAAATTCATTATCTTGTGGGAAAAATAATAAACTTATTGATTTTATATTGAGAAAACACCCCTCCCATCCACTATAAATATCACCCTTCACACCCTCATTTCCTCACACCCCTCAAACATTAAGGCATGTCTAAAATATTCCCAATCATCTACCCTAGCCCCACCATCACGTACAATAGGTTATGGTCTCATCAAAAGACCATGCCGATGTCCCTTAAGGAGGATCTCAAGTGGGGGATTCAAGAGGTAATTGCTTCCCTCTTTTCCATTAATTTCCTTTCAATTTCAAGTTCTTTTCTTATTCTCTCCCCAACTATACTTTGAAAAATTGTATTCTAACACTAGTATAATAAATTTAATGGTATGTTATGATAAAAATGAGATATTATATCATCCTCCCCCTTCTCCCATCCTGTTATTTTGTAAAATAAAACGTCGTTCATGAGGGGATAATTTTTGAGCTTCCAGAACGGTGTGTTTTATATTTTCCTTCTATATCTTTTGATCAGGTAATTAAACCATTTTTCTGGTTGAACTAGAATATTTCATATGTATTATATCCTATTTCATGTTCTAGAACATCATAGTTGCATAATACTAAATGGATATATAAAACAAGTTTGTTGTCGTCAAAAAACCACACAAATAAACTAGAATAATAATAATTTAATTCTTGTCTAATGATTCATCTACATGGTATATAATATAATTCATTATAAGATCATTTAAAATTGGGTAATTTCATTAATAACATGAAATATCAGTTCTGAATTTTTTTTCACATTGTCTACATGAACAACCATTTATGAATATATGTGAACCTCTAAATTAAACCATAAAAACAAACATTCATTAACAATGTATTTAATCATTATAACTCACCCAAAGGAACATAAAATAACATAATAAAACAATAATTGACCATATTCTTGTACACAAGGTTATGGTATTTTTCATTATTCAATCAGATGTGCTCATATAAGACATTAAAGTGAATAATGTTTTCGGATACAAGGTATGGGGTAATTATCGAACACAAAATTTTTTTCTTCAGGTTCTCTGTCTTTCACTCCATTTTTGGCATGTTCACTCCATCAAAATAATTTTTTCATCATTATCTTACATTTTCTGGGATATACATGTTTTCTATAGAAAATTATCTCAAATAAATGTTAACCAAAGGAACACTCCTTTCAAAAACACACATTTTACTTCTCACTCAAGGTTGGTTGTTATCATATCATGTATGTTATTACCACATAATTTTGAGAACCCAATGATTATGAAGGTGTTCATATGAGATGAACTCACTACATTACTTTTTTCTGTTATGTTCATTTTAAACATATGTTAATTGTGGCATGCATGATAAATTATATTTTTATGAAGTGATGGGTGCACCAAGAATTATATACAGGAATATGAATGTTTCAATGTGACAGGCGATCCCCGAATTATAATGTGCTCTATTTCTTTAGGTAAAGTGATTAATTTAATGAGAAAATGAGAAATGTTGTGTGAAAAAGATTCTTTATTGTTTCACATGTATGTGTGGTAGGTAACAACAATGACATGATGTTTAATTTTTATGCATTGGAACATTTCAATTCTCTTTTTAATGCTTCCTCTCATATTCATGTTCCTTTTTATATGTTATGGTTACTGTCATCCATTTTTATATATTTATTATCTATAATATTAATGGTCTTTTATCTCACCCCATTTTTTGTATATCCTCTGGTGACTACTTGTAATAAGGAGAGGTCAAGTGTTAATATGATGCAAGAGAAGAATGATTCAAATAAATGTATATTATTGATATTGTAATTATTATGTATGGTCCTTGTTTTCCCAGGACTCTAAACCATTTGATATTCTATGTGTAATAATATTATGTTGTTTAACATTAAAATGATGTAGTAGTTATGTAAGAAAATGGTAGATCTATATAGTTGGTATCAGAGGAAAGGTTTGGTTAATTTGGTAATTACGACTAGTTAACCCTAGAGAAAACTTCTAGCATGAGACTAAGTAAAAATATTCACACAAGAATCTATACATAGGGATCCCATATGATATGATTATAGAATAATGTTTACAAATGAATATGTTATTCATGACATGACGTATTATGTTTTGTTTTAAACATTTTTCATTTAGAAAATGGTGGGATCCTAGAGAAACCAGGCCAATAACTTTTGAGAGAGCTAATTCAATGTCTGCTTAAACGACATCCCCAATGATTTCAGAGGTGGAATTCGAAAAATCATGGTGATTCTTATCAAAGAATATCAGGTTATGAAAAATAAATATAATAATAGGGAATGTTCTCATTCACCAATGTGGGAGAAACTGACTATTGAATGTTTTATAAGGATATGATGGACGACATTTAGTTGATCTTCTGATCAATTCGTTGCGGGACAGTGGGTCAACTCCATGGAGAAGATATTTTCTGTGAATTAATATTATGAGATAGAGAAGGAGACACTATTCATTTATCCTATAGACTAGGAGTCCGATCAGGGGTGGAGATTGATTAAGAACACCAATACAAGGGTATAAATTGAATATATCCAATGGTAAGACATTCAAAAAATATTTATTATCTAGTATTTCCATTGAACTCATTGAATGAAGATGGATAAACAATTCATAGAACTCATGAGAAAAGTAGTCGAATCTGTCACAACCCATGAATTGAATTAAAAATGTATTGCAAGGTACCCTTCAGTTTTTGTTGTCATCAATGATAGAAAAATTGCCAAATTATTTTTTGGATTAAAACCACACCTTCAAAAGGATCTTGTCATTCGAGACATTGTGGGTAAAGAAGTTTTTTTTCAATGCAATCACAAATTGTAGAAGTTGTTTGGTTAATAGCCCCTTGTATATAGTGACATGAAATGAAATATGGAGTTTCAAGATAGTGGATCTAATGAAAAAGTTGTAAAGAAATATCAAAATCCCACATGACATACATATTGGAAGTTGCACCATGGTAAACCCCTCAAATGGATTGGGAAGTGAATCAAGTGTGAGATAGAAAGACACCATGATCTAGAGTGTCTAAAAGACATGAAAAAAGGATAATGTAGTTGATGAATGGATAGAACCACCCATGGTTCAATGCTGCAATTATAGGGAGCTAGGGAACTATGCAAGCCAGTGGACTGAACCTCATGTTCTCAAGGGTAATCATCGTCAGTAGTCACCAAAGACAAATAAACAAGGGAAGGCTGATGATATTACTAATATGAATGTGGAAAAAGATAATTATGTCATACAAGGTACACTTATTAATCACTCAATAATGGAAGATGTCTTATTTGATTCTGGTTCTATGCATTCCATTGTATCTTGCATGTTTGTTTGAATAGAAGGATCAAATCCTTGAATCCTTGATGTAGTGATATCTATAAAAACACCAACCGGTTCTATCTTTTAAACCCAAGTGTTTAACTGTTATCCTGTTGGTGTATGCGTGATGATTATTCTAGTGAATCGAGTAATACTACCCTTGGTGGAATTTTATGCTATAATGGGATTGGATTGGTTATCATTATATTGATCTCGTATCAAGTATCGGGAAAAAGAAATATCTTTTCATATTATTAACCATCCCATGAGACTCTAAAAATGAAAGGAAGCTCATGAACATCCCTTTAAAATATTTCAATGGTGTGGGTGTTGATTCCATATGAAGACGCATACCTCACCCAAATGGTTGAGTCAAAGATAGTACCAACCTTGTAGAAATTGCCATCGTGAGTGAATACAGTTATGTATTTCCTGATGAGATACACAGAATTCCCCCAGATCATGAGGTAGATTTCTCAACAAAACTTATTCACAGAGATACTCCTTTCTAAAAATGTCTCTATAGCATGGATCCAATCGAACTGAAGGTGTTAAAGAAGGAGATGCATGAGAAACTAGACAAAGGTTCCATACACCCAAGTGAATCTCTTTGGTGTGGGCCAGTAATCGTTTTGAAGAAGAAGGATGAAACAATGTGGTTGTGTATTGATTATCAAGAGCTCAAAAAGATCACCCTAATGAACAGGTACACTCTTCCGAGGATTGAAAACATGTTCGATCTATTATGGGTAGCTCAATACATCTCAATGGTGGATGTTCATTCTGGATGTCATTAACTATTAGAGAAGAATGATGATATTCAAAAGACTGCCTTCCATAAAAGTCACGGGCACTATGGGTTTCTAGTGATGCCATTTGGACTAAAAAATGCTCCAGAAATCATCATGGACTTGATTAATACTGTATTTATACATTACCACGACATTTTTTTGGTAGTTTTTTCTGATGATATCCCAATCTAATCCAAGAGAAAGGTGGCACATGAAGAACATCATAGACTTGGGTTAGAGACATTGAGAAAGGAGAATTTTTATTCCATGTTAATAAAGTGTGAGTTTGGTATAATGATAGTCACATTCTTGGGACTTGTGATCATAAGTGAGTGAAAATACAGGGAACATTAAAAAACAATGGGGATTGCGGAATAGCCCAGAACCACTGGTGTAATATAAATCCATAGTTTACATGGATTAGTTTGGAACTACTGACATTTTGTGGGAAATTTCTCATGATTTTCAAGCCTGCTGAATAAGTTAATAAAGGAATGGGTAATGTATTTCGGGATTGAAGAATGTGAGGGAAGCTTTAAGGAGCTAAAGAGAAGGCTGATCACTACACCCGGACTCTCACTATCGAAAAGTGGAGAAAGTTTTGTGAAATATAGTGATGCATAAAATAATGAATTGGGTTGTGTACTAAATAAAAAAGACAATGTGATGTCCTATGCCTCACGACAGTTGATGATCCATGAGCAGAACTACTCAACACTTGATTTGGAGGAGGAAATGTTTTTTTCTTGAAATTCTTGAGGCACAACCTTTATGGAGATAAGATTAACATATACACTGACTATAATATCCTAAAGTATATATTCACACAAAATAATATCATAATCTATTAAAGGGGGTGGTTAGAGATAATCATGGATTACGATTGTTCTATTCACATTCATCTTGGAAATGTGAATATGGTAGCTGGTGCTCTAAGGAGAAAAGAACCTACTGCACTATCCATGTTAAGGATTTTGAATGACCCTATATTCATGGATATGAAAAGGATGGATTTTGAAATCATAATGTCATGGGATAAATCCTACGTTTTCCATATTAATCTGAAAAAATCATTTCAAAGAATATTAAGGAATTTCAAAGGGATGGTGTAGAGATACAAAAGAGGTTGAATGCAGTAAATTGAGGGAATCTGGGAGAGTCCCATATCGATTATGATGGATAGATTTTGTTTGGAACACATCTTTGTGTGCCTTTATTAACCTGAATAAAGAAAAATATATTGGGTAATGCGCATATCTCAACATAAACTATCCATACAGGTTGTATGAAGATATATTGTGATCTCTAAGAACACTATTGCTGGGATAACATATAGAAGGATATTTCAGAACATATATCAAGATGCATGGTATATTAGGAAGTAAAACAATAGTGAAAAAAGACCAATGGGAATTTAAAACCATTTCCTATACCCATGTGGAAATTATAGAATATCACTATGTACTTTGTCAAGGGTATCCCGATGAGGTGGATGTGAAATAACAGAATAATGGTTTTGGATGAGCAACTCAATAAGACATCCCATTTTTTTTCTATTCAGAGAAGCCATCTGTCTTAATCAACTTGTAGAGATATATTTTTTGGAATTTTTGATACTTCATGGAGTTCCACTGTCGATTGTCTCTGATCATGATCCAAGGATAAAATCTAAATTTTGGAGGATTCGTCAACATGATTTGATCACTGAATTAAATTTCATCACGGCCTATCACCCCTAAACGGATGGCCAATCTGGAATGACTATTCATAATCTTGAAGATATGCTATGATCCTAATCCAAATAATTCAAATGTGTATGGTATCATCATCACCCATTAGTTTTTTTCTCATACATTAATAGCTTCCACTCGATTATTCGGATGGATCTGTATGATGCTCGATATAGAAAGAGATGTATAACTCCAACTTGTTGGGATGATTTTTGAGAATGATAGAAACCTGGACCAGATCTTGTGCAAGAGATTACAAAGAATGTTCATGTCATTCAGGTACACATCAAAACATCTAAATGTTGACAATTGTGCTATGCTGACTACCATCGAAGTGACTTGGAGTTCGAAATTGTAGAAAAAGTGTTCCATCAAATATCATCAGGGAAAAGAGTCATGCAGGTTAAAAAGAAATGGAAGTAAAGCCCATGGAACATTAGTCCCATTGAGATCCTTGAGAAAATAAGTGATGTGGCCTATCAGCTTGAACTTCCACTGAATAGTGATTAAGATCATGATTTGTTTCATGTATCACTCATGAGGAATTACATACATGATCCCTCACATGTACTAAACCTAGATGTGGTGTAGTTGGAAGATGATCTCTATTATGAGAGGAAACTAGTAACGATTATGGACTGAAGAGATAAGGTTCTAAGAAACATGAAAAACCACCTTGTAAATTTGTTGTGATGGAACCATATGTTTGAAAAATCTAGTTGTAAAATAGAGGAGGTGACGAAGTAGAAGTACCCTCACCTTTTTGTGTAATGTGAAATTTTGAGGGTGAAATTTAATATGGGGGGATGAAGTTAACGACCCAATGTTTTATCAATGGAATTACCATCTTATAATTATTCCTTATATAATAATTCCACTAGGAAGCAAAATGGCATATTATGATAATAAATTCTATGTGACCATTAAACATAATTTTTCCACTTCTATGGTCTGAATTACGAAAATCTGACATATAGAGTTGTGATCAGTAAGATTTTTGGAGTCCGATAGGGGAAAATGAATTTTTTTTGTGAATAGTAACCAGCACTTAGAAATATTAACCTACAATTAGAAATAGTAATATCAGCCATATGAATATTAAATCCTCAAATATAAGTGTATCCATACCCATGAATAATTAAATAAATTTTTGGAAACTACGAAAGTAACAATTTGACCATAGTAAAAGTTTATGTATTTTTGTTAGTCATAAATAATTAATTGTAGAAATTAATTATTTAAAAAGAAAATTTATTTTATTAAAAGTTGTTCATAAATTAATATATATTTTTAATATAGTTTTATGATAAATATATAAGACCTTACATAATTTAGGTAAGCATTAAAAATCATTTTTATGTTTAAAAACTGTAATTTTCAAGTAAATATCTATTATAATAAAAAATTTAATTAATAATAATTATAAATTTTTTTTTTGAAAAAACGGATTTCATTTTTGGATTCTACACATCAAATAATTTGTTGTGTGAATTTTTGGGATTTTTAGAAAATATATGAATTTTTTATAAATAGTGAAATAAAATAATTTACCAAATTAAATAAATAAGTTATTTATAGTGTCATGCATGATGTTCTACTGATTTAAGACCAAATGGTTCAATTTAAAAAGATAAAATAACTAGTCATGGTCATATAAGACCCTCTATTCTATTTCTTGTGGGGAAATATTATACTAATGAAATTTATATTTAGAAATCCACTCTCCCCTCCACTAAAAATAGCACCCTTCACACCATCATTTCATCACACCTCCCTAGCTTCAAGCCCAATGTAATCACTGCCAAAAAAATTTCCCTATGCCCTCCCCTACAAGCAAGATTTCCATATCCCATTAAATATACCAATCCAAGGTTCTTTATGGAGGATATAAAGAGGAGGATTCATGAGGTAATTTTTCTCAATCTTTTCTTTTTATTTCCTTTGATTTATATGTACATTTCTTATTCTGTAACCAAATATCTTTTTCCACATGTTATGGTATCTCTAGTATCTAAAAATACTATAATTTTATTATAATAATGGTATATTGTAACATCCTACCCCATTATCCTCTTCCTTTTATTTTATAATAGAAAACCTTGTTTGTGGGGTTTTAATCTATCACCTTCAAGAACAGCATGTGTTATTTTTTCATTTCTACCTAATGATATGGTTGTGAATACATTTTTAATATAGACACATAATATCATATATATATATATATATCATATTAATTTTTTTGTCATGTAACTAACATAGGATCATATTAAAAAATTAATAAACAAAACATGTTCGTTCTGGATAAAAATCCTCCCAAATTAACCCAAACAATCATCATTTAATTCGTGTTTAATGATTCATAGTCATGGTATACAATATGATTCATTATAATATCATTTAATATTTTTTATATCATAAATTATATGAAATATATGTTCTTTATTTTCACCCATTCTCTACAAGAACATCCATTTATGAATACATGGAAATCTCTTAATAAATCCATAAAAACGAACATTCCCATACAATGTTTTTAATCTAAATTACTCATCCAATGACCCAAAAAATAACATAAAGAAGCCATAATAAACCATATTCATGTACACAAGGTTATTTAATTTTCAATTAATGAATATAATCCTGTTATACATGATATTAAAGTGAATAAACTGTTCAGATATAAGGTAAGGGGAAAATCTCAAACCAATCATTCTTTCTTTGGGTTCTCCATCTTTCACTCCTTTTATGGTATAGTCACTCCGTAAAAAACATTTTTCAACCATTATATTAAATTTTATGGGATATAATTGTTTTCATTTAATTATTATATCATCAAATTGTATCCAAAATAACTCTTCTTTCAAAAACACACATTTTACTTGTCACTCTGTGTTGATGGGTATCGTATAAAGTATATTATTAACACATAATTTTGGGAACCCAATGTTTATTAATGTGTTCATATGATATGAGAAAAATTTAGTTACATGGTTTAGTTATGTTCATTTTTTATATATTTTCATTGTGGAATGCATGATAAATGATTATGTTATGACGTGACGGGTGTACCCAAAATTATATAGTTCAATATGAATGTTTCAATGTGATGAGTGCGACTAGAATTATACAGCACACAAATGCATTGGGTAATGTTATGATTCTCACAAGATAATGTGAAATGATTTATGAAAAATATTCATTCATTGTTCACATGTATGTTTGGTAGTTAACAACTATTACATGATGATTCATTTTAATGAATTTCCACATTTCAAGTCTCCAATTAATGATTCATATCATGATTATGATATTTTTTCCATGTTATGTTTATGTTAACCCTTTGTTATATTGTTCTTATCTATACTCTTACTGGGATTTTTTCTCACCCATTTTTATGTATATCATTAGGTGAATATATATACTAGGGAGGGATAATGATCCAATAAGAAGCTAGAGTTTAATGAATTAAATAAATATTTATGTTTGATTTTTTAATGGTTATTTATGGTCCCAGTATTCCAAAGTCACTAAACCTTTTGATATTCTATGTGTAATAATATTATTTTGAATAACATTAAAATTATTTTATAGTATTTTACGAAAATTCTGGGTCACTATACCATATCGATCAATTATCAATCACTCATTAGATTTTAATTAGTGAAATATTAAATCATGGGAAGATAATGGATGAGTAGTCTTGTTCTGTAATTGGTAAATTGTGTTTATATAGATGTATGGTGATTTTTGTATATCTAATCAAGTATTTTATGGATATTTAAAACCAGTACTATGGTTCCATACACCATGGGACTACAATTATGTATTATTAATTGAGACAATGATATTTTTTAGGGTTGAGGAAAACAATTCATGATTTCCTATCATAGTTCCTTTAATTTCATTTAATTATAGTGGAACACCAAAGATATGATATTTTGATGAAACCATTACCCATACAAATACAGATATGGGATAAAATATTGATGAAATTAAATATAGTTTTTCTATATATTCCTTTTTGGAGGGATTCAATTTGCGATACCATTGATAAACTTTTAAAATATGAACATTTTAGACATATCAAGGAGATAAATAAATATTAAAAACAAGAAAATATATTTACAATATATTTTAATAATTTATTGTGTTTCCAAAATGATTATTCTTTATAGGGACATGTCGTTTACATTCTTGTTCTATAGAGTATTTCAAGACATTACTGATTCCCAATTGGAGTTGAGCATGGAAAATCATTAAATTATGGATTTGTGGACATTGGAAAATATCAAGGGTCTTAAATATTTGTTTTGTGAATTATTTTTTAATTTTTTACGTTTAAATAAAAAAAATTAGTCTCGATCAATTTTCATATTAAAATAGTCAAGAGGAATTGATTAAGATGGCCCCCATGGATTCATTATATGGGTGTCCTTTTATATTTTCCTGATTTTGTAATAGTTGGAAGTGAGGTGAATGGTTTGAAAAAATAATCTTATGAAGCTTATAGGAAGGGGTTAATTTGATTTGTAAAATATTTTTCATGTTATATATTATTCATAAATTATATGATGACTATTATCATTAGCCACAAGTGTTTGAGGTTACTGATCAGGTCATTCTTTGAGTTCACCTATATATAGAAAAGTATTTCCTAGGTAATTATATTATGATAGAAAAAAGTTTCAATGATAAATTTTTCATCATATAGAGACCTATAATGGTGTAAAATGAGATAAAATTCACATATCACAAGTCATTAATACATGTCGTATTTCATGCTTCACAACTAAGGTGGTATCAACCAAACCCTTTATAAATGATTTAATAGGAGGAATTTGATCAAGATACTAGAAAAACTATTCTTGAAAAACTATTTTATATTATGGATCTCTAGGATATGGTAATGTGTGTAATAATAATTTCATTCACCCATGAACTGTAATCCTGTAGACAGGATACCCATGAGACTGGGTATTATGTATAATTTATGTTTTAGGAGGGTAATTCTAATTTTTTATCCAATTTACAGTACCACGACCTAGGGATAGAAATATTTTACTCTGCATATATCGTTGCATTTAATCAATATATTTATGGTTTTATTATAAATGTGGAAGATACTATGTAGTAGAGATCTTTTTGAAGACAGTTACAATGTAGCACTATGTTGTGGATTCCAATAGGTTTTATAATGATTCCACGACATTTTTGGGAGAAGATATGATATAGATTTGGTGTTTTATTATGACCCCTATATTTGGGTAATCCATGTTTATAGGTCATATGACACAATGACATAGAGTCCTAATGGGTGTTTTTGTCTGTTCTATAAAAATTGACACCCTTTTGCATGGTTTATCTAGATACACCATTATGACAACCCATGAAAACAGGATCTACATCTGTGGGACTTTGTTATTGTCTTGACTAAAAGGTTTTGAAAAATACTATCACATTACATAAATTTTTTATATTTCTTAGTTTGGTTATAAATAATCTTACACACCAACAAACCAAATAACCCCCAATATTCTTCTCCAAATATTAATAATCTACAACTAGTATATGAGGTATGTTAAATACCTTACTAATTGTATTAAAATATTGCCATTACGATAGTAGTTCTTGGATATACATCTCTGAACATTAGTTTATTTCACTATAAAATTCACTTTTATTACATATTTTTGTTTTTCATGTATAATTAAAATTCACTTTTCATCTAAAAATGATTAATAAGATATTATTGTGGATATAAATTGTGAAGAAAATTTGCTCAGTTTGATATTATTGGTAAATGGTTTTTTTGTGATGTGTCATTGATATTAATTAAAGTTTGTTTTGGTTGTTTGAAAATTAATTTTTTGAATTGGAAAAATTATGTATTCAATGTGAAAATGTTCCATAAAATGGGATCATGCTTCTTAAATAGATTTTAATAGAATATAATGTTTGAAGTCGTGGGTGCTGTAAGAAATTTAAAAGTAAATTTATTGTCTATAACACCACTGGAGGTGATTATATATAATTATTATAGTAGGAATTGATATATTTTGGATTCAATTTATGCCTACAATAGTTAATTATTATTATGTATACATTGAATTCCAATAGGATGGCCCTCAAATTGTTGATTATTTTTATGATTATTTTGAAAATTTATGGTATATTGCATGGATTATTTCTTAAATGTTAATAAAATGATGTATCTATTGATATTTTTTCTTATTAACACATACAATCCTTCATCCATATGAAATATTTGTCATAATATTATATAGATGTTAATTTAGAAAAACTAATTGTCCTTCTTTTTAATAAAATGAATTATCTCCTAGAAATTATTTATAAATTTGTTTCATTAAAACTCTATAACTAATAATACTATTAACAATAGAATTTGAAAATATTAATTAGTGAAATACTTGTATTCTTTTTCACAAACATTACCGTTTCATTTGGGTTTTTGAAGAAGTTTTTCATTTAGGATGAAAATAAAGGGAACGATGTCATAAAGTTTTTTGACTTCACTTGGTTTTTGATTCATTCACGTTGGGATAGTATACTGGTTATGGATAGTCACATGGTGTTTTAAACTTTTGGATTGTCATACTTTCGATTATGGTTTTGGCCATTTCGGCATGACATTCTCTGTCTCATTGATATGAACTAATTCATAAACTATTTCCTTTAAGGGGTTTCCTTGTTGGGATTATACATTAGATGTGTTTTATTATTATAATGATGACCACCTTATGGTAGACCATATTTGGTAACCTGAATAGTTATTTATTGTTATTTTTATACACCTTATAATATATCTCAAAAAACATAATATAATTATTCCCAAATAGTATTTTATGTCAAACCAAAAGGATATATACCTAAAATGATAATGTGTCTTATAAAATACCATTAATCACCTATGAATCCCTAAAATTCAATGAAATATTATTATACTATTATATTCTTCTAGAATTAAATTTAATATTTATGAATACACTCATTATAGATAATAAATCATACTTAATAGGACAATAAATAGGCTAGTGTTATGCACTGTACATTTGCATCACATTCAGTTCTGGGGTCAATCCTCTGGGTCATTCTAGATTAGATGGGCTGTCACCTGACATATAATTTTTCATTTTTAATAAAAAAATTATCAGTATATTTCCTATAATGATAGTAAAAATATTATGAACATCAATTGAATTAACTTACAAATTATTTAATATTTTATCACAAAATAATATAATCTTAATGCATTATAATTAACGGACATTAATTATTTAATTGACCTATTTTATTGATTAATAAAGGGGATCATATGTCCATGAACCATAAATGATTTATTCCTCAAATAATTATCTCAATAATACATTTACTAAACCAAATTTTTTTATTTCTATAAATATATCCCAATATATCGTTAGTCATGTTAATGTATCATCACAGAAGATGATGAAATAGACGTTTAATAATTTTAACTTATATCACGTTTCAAATATAAACCCATTATGGTATTCATAACACTTAATATAGAATCATTTGAAAACATATATTCTTACAAAATATAAGATAATCCATATTACACATATAAATCACCATCAATGTTAAAAAATTTGAATGATATAATATACTTCCTCAATAATGACATATGCCAAGACTAGAACTGAAGAGTCCTGAGTCACAACTCCCCTTGACCTCATCCAATAGGTCAGGGAATGGTGACTAGCACCATAAAGTAATTTCACTAACATGAAAGGTATTGACTATGTACCATTATTCATGCACACATCTCCATGCTCAGTAATTTTGTAAATGTAATAACTAAATGTATCAAAAGCATGAATAAAACTATTTACCATAATAAAAGTACAACAGAAGTATTAAAAGTGTAAATGTATAAAAAAATACCAACCAAATAAAACATTAAAAGTGTCAAAAGTACTCAATAGGATGGGATAAAAATCAACTACAACTTCATGAAATCTCATTTTCCAAGAACTACTAAATGCCTTGGTATCTCAATATCACAAATCTCTACAAACCCTGTGTCCTCCATAGTCACCATCTAACAGCTTGTTTTCTACAATATATGAATTACATGTTCATGGAAATACCATGAAATTGTGAGTGTAGAATTACTCAATTGGGTTCCCCAAACATCAAAAAGGAAAATATATCCACTGAATGGAATTTTTTCTCTTGAACTACCTTGTGGAAAAATAAATTGAGAGATAAAATTCCTCTCAAATGATTATCAGTTTACATGAAATGTTAGTTTTTCCTAACCAGGGTGCCAAAATTGACATATAAAAACTCCAGATGGAATCTTGTAAATCACCTTGATATACTCGTCTTAGAAAATATTTCTCATGAGGATCCATCCTCATAGCCAGTAACTGGATTATCTTCATAGGATCTAACCATAACATGAAACCAAGATAACATCCTCTACAAGCTCAACTATCTGAAATGGAATGAATCTATGAGATAAACTCCATCATGAACCAATCCACCATTCTTAATGGTACATCCGAGAGAATGTGATTCATCAGGTACAGTTTACTTGGTCCGAATCTAGTGACAAATACAAGAGGACTTTTCATCATTACACATGACCTGGTGAATGCAAATGAATCCAAAGTGAATATTCCCACCCATCAACAATACACACAATGGAAGTATAATTTCTATGGAAAATGAATCAGGTGCATCCTCTATAATAAAGGAGAATTGAGGGACTCAGTTATATCCCCTTCCCCACAATCGAGGGATTAATCATCCTAAATATTCCTCTAAACCTCTATCACTCATATAAGGAGTGGACCGCACATCAATTTATTGTGGATTAACTAACCCTATATAGGTATCATTCACTTATAGTTCTTGAGGATGATCCTCAAAAATATATCGCACATCTAAGGGATATCCAATCCTAATGGAGGACCCCTCCCCACTCTAACATGGAGATTTTTTAGTACTACTCTAAAGGTGAGAACCCACACCCTAATAAAATATCTGATTACTACTCATGATGAACCAACACACTAACTTGGTATGGGAGTACCAAAAAATATCTAGTGGACCTTCACCTTATTAGCATTGGGGAGTACCAACTCTTCCAACTCATTAACTCTAAGGGTCCCACATCCTGACATGGTAGGGAAGTACAATGTCTACGTTTGAGGACCCTCTCATTGAAATTGAATGGGAGTGCCGACTCTTCCAGCTCAACACATATAAGGGACCCACACCCTGGAATGACATGGGAGTACTGACTCCTAAAAATAAGTACCCACATGCTGGTGTTATAGAAGAATACCCACTACCTATATGTGTCATATATATAGAGGACATACCCTGTGGTCCAACAAGGGAGTATGGACTCCGAGGATAGTGGACCCACTCCCTGGTGTAACAGAGGAGTACCCATTTTACCTTCATGAACATGGTGAGGAATCCATCAATCTAGACCATCATTGGAGTAACACATCTGAGGAAACTAACCAAAGGTAATTATCCCACACTAATAATAGGGGGAGTCCCATCCCATCCTATACAGATTGGTAAGGAAAAACTATTACCTAGTCCCACATTAGACTACCAGCTCTAACATAGCTCTATAAAAACAACACAGTTCTCCAATATCGGTGTAGTACTGATCCATCTGCTTCATTTGTGATTTCCATCACTCTATATCTCATAATCCATAATGGAGGCCCCCATAGTGTCTTACGTGGAAATCCACACGGGATAAACTACTCAAAAGCATGAAACTGACTCCTCGAAAAGGATATCTGGAAGGTAGATGATCCTTATAGGATCTCCTAATACTATACAGTCTGCACCGGGGAACACATGGATTGTTATCCCACCCATGGACCTTCTCATCTCTCATTATCACTTGGTTTGAAACCCATGTTGTGGTACACAATGTGTAGAGGTGGTAAAAACCTTTTCTCTTGTCTCTCAGCCCCTGGCCATGTTCCTCTTTGTCACGGACCAACCGAATAGGTCCCTTATTTTTGTGTATCCCATAATACACAGTGTGTTCAAATAAAAACCCTCCTACATGTTTATTTTCCCCATTTTCAAATAATAAACGTCATTATCCATTATCATGGTCTTGTGTTGGTACACAACCATGTGTTTTTATAGGTCTATCCAAAGCTATGTCCCATGGTCACCCGATATATGGAACTACACTGCGTGTAACCCCTATACAAGACATGTAGTTCCAAAAGATCATCATCCATCAATATGAGGAGCTACATGACAAGTTTCACTAAACTAAACTACATTTTTATGGTTATTATGTTCTATATTCACCAAAAAATTAACATGATTTTCCCTTATTCAATCCATAACTAATATATCTTCCTAGAAAGGATACAATACAATTGTAATGGGGATCTAAAATCGTAGAACAATTAAAAAATAAAAGGAATCGATATGAAAACTCCAAACCTCCTACCATGTCGGTGAAACACTGAAGCATTGGATCAAGAATGAAATCCAAATCATTATAGTTCCAAGTCTAATGATAATGTTCTTCAGAAATGAAGATCAATGAAACATTGTTGCATAGATTAGGTGTAGGATTCATCATATCCAAAGGGGTAGTGGTGTATATTCTTGAATGGGGATGAATTGGTTTTGTTAATTTAAATTAAATTAATATCTCTCAAAATGTCACCTCAACAAAATGGCCCCCATACAATACACCTGGCCCTAACGACCATTGGACACACATATGGTACACACGACGTTCCAGACTCAACTATACTCTTAGAAATCCAATAAAAGTGTACTAATATGATTTGTTTATGTCTAATGTGAATCTATAAAGACATTATAATATATATTTAGTGTTTTTAATATTTTTTTCACCGATGTTCCCCTGGACCCAATTACTTTCGTAGAAAAATATCCATGATTAGTAAATAATTTCTAAAATATTTATAAATAATTATGGCCAATAATAAATTCATTATATTCTCATCAACATATGGCTCTACATCCCCAATAGTGAAATCCCATGTAAAAGGATATAAATATGGGCCCCTATTGGGAAACCACACCAGTGAACTCACCAAGATATATGGTGCTTCTTAGAAGCACAATCATATTGTAACCACCAAGATAAAACCACTATTATGTCTATATTCTACTAGTAAATCATTGTGAAACAAAAAGGAACATGTCGTCATGGTTTTCATAGATGGGAAAACACCATACACCATATTCCATCAGTAGTCATGGGTTCATGTTTTACAACACCTTTCTAGCCTCACACTAACATAGACAGAACCTCACATTTCTCATCCATCCATAGATGGAATGTACAACAAATATCTCAGTATTTTTTTATTAATTTTTGTAGCTATTCATACTAGATTATTAAAAAATTATAGTGATTCCCAAGAATAATAATTTGTTATTACTAGGCCCTTCATCAACAAAACCCTAGATGTAAATGAAATACCCATAACTAAAACACTACAACAACAACTTGTGGCATCACAGCTGAGTATGGGCGGTATGTAACCTTGCCCTTACTATTAAAAAAATGTTGTCTATATCTCTACCAATATGGAATGATTCAATGGAAGGCCCTACCTATTACATTGATTCAAAGATAATTTGGCTCAAGTATGAAAAACACATCTAGAAGGGAAAGGATATGCTTTAACAGCTCATCACATAACATCAACCTTAACACACATGTCTAAATAACTCGCCCAACGTTCCTCAAAACTACCTACAATGGGTTTCACAAACTCTGGAAATTGGTTCTAATTGCATCATAAAAGTGTGTCTCAGTGGGGACATAGTCCCCCATCCCTTTGGAGTTCAATGCTACATCAAACTCCAATACCACCTCATCAAGCATGTCACGTAAAAATATTATCCCAAACACATGAGGGTGATCATAAAAAATAATGGGTTTCCCAATCATGCATAGGGTATTACCAGGCCCGTTGTCTCAACTAAAACCATGGTGTTCTACCAATGCACTATGTCACCGTAGTTAATCATCAGCCTATTAATAGCAACAGCTGGTCATGTCCACCAATTCCTCTACCAGTAATCATTCCCAAACCATTGATAACTCTTGTACTCTAGCATAAATGGGAATGCATAGTGGAACCAAATACAGCATGATCTAATTACTGAAGCCCTAATCTCTGGTATGTTCTATAAATTAAGATTCATGAAGTATATAAAAGTACAATCATAACATGTCTATGAACCTCGAAAAATCTATTGACACTATTATGCTACCCTACCAAGGCTGTTGAAGCTACTGAATACACACTAATCTCAATGTGTCTTCTTAAAAATAATCCACGAAGAGTCACTCTAACTCATCCCATGTTTGTGTCACTTATTAATTATAATATTTCTCAAAACTCAATCATCACTTGAATGATCCATTTAGAAGGCTCTCTGTTAGGACCACCATCTGATAAGAATTTTTACTCACTAAGAGGAAAAATAATGTGACTGCCTCAGTCCAATAACATATTTCCTAGAAGTATAGAACACCATGAAACCACATAATCCATTATCTCTAGTACTATTATATCAGAGATATCATGGGTGTATCCTCTACTTGAAATACATGTAATACCTAGTGCTCTAAAGGTGGTGGAACCACCAGCAGACCACCAAGAGCTAACAACTAAAAATTAGTCCCTGACACTGAAGCCTTATCTTCTGGAAAATCATTATCCAGATAACACTATATAATAATTTATGTATTTCTTCACTAATTCATGCTACAATATAATCAGTACATTCCATGATCAAAGATGATATATATGGATAAGACTCATGAATGGTATGAAAAACAAAATCCCAATACAATATGATTATGGTACCATTTATTTCAGAGCGACCAGTATCCTAAAATACAGAGTCGAATGGTAGGTTTTCAGATTCTAAGTGAATGGATAAGTGGGTCACCATATAAATAGTAAAACCCCTGGCCTGAGATTCAAACAAGAATCATCGTAACATAGTCATTATAATAGCCTATCTTATATCATGATAGTATGGTCCGAATATGAAATCTATCATCTCAGATACCACTCTGTCATGACTCGGCCAAAGAGGGCCAAGGCTAAAAACACGTCAATACTTCCTCCCATATGTGATGGGGTGAATACTATCATCGATAAGGAATAAATATTACATGTGATGAATTACCTTAGTACATGTATTCACACACACATCTCCAAGATCCCAAAATGATGAAATTTAAAAACCCAAAGAATACTAATGTAGGCATACACCTATTTCCCACTACCAGTGTACAACAGATGAAGTGAATGAGTAATAGGGAAACAAAATCCTAAAAAATAAAAATATAAAAGTGTCAAACCTACTCCGAAGTAGGGGATCACATTCAATTTCAAATTCCATAGTTCTCATTGGCCTTGCTCTGGGAAACCCATCTTTCTGTCAAGCTCACTATTCTCCCCCAACCTTAGGTCTTCCATGGACTCTGTCAAAATGAATGTTGTCTTCACAATTAAGAAAACATGTGTTCCAAACTCTAGTGATAGGGGGAGTATAAATATATTTTCTTGGTTTCCCCAGACCCCCAAAAGAAAAAGGGCACAACGGAAAGGAAACATTCTTCCAAAAATGCCCTAAGGGAACCCCAATCAAGAGAGATACTCCATCTCAAACTACATTCATATATACATGACAGGTCAACATAGACAATCTGATGATTCAACCCCAACATGTGGCAAAACCACATGGACTCCCTGAAATCCCCCAAAATATACTCGTCTCAAATACTATATCTCATGATATAAATCCTCATATCTAACAATATTATTTTATTCCTAGGCTTTAACCATAAAATTAAACCAGTACAACACACTCCACCGGCTCACCCATACATGATGTGACCCATCAGTGAGATAAAATCCATCAGGAACAACTATATCCTCCATAATGGTAGACCCGAGAGAAAATTCTCCATTGATAACATCTTACTAGGTTAAAATCTAGTCCCTAGAACTATGTGGCATGTCGTTGTTACCTCATACCCAGTGCATGATAAGGAATCCCAAGTGAAGAGTCTCTCCTCAGAACACTTCACATAGTTGATGGATGACAACACAATACTGAAAACCACATGCATTCTATCTAATAAAATATAATAAAGGGATTAACACCAAGCCACTGCCCCACAGTCAAGGTAGTACTAGTCCTATACAAGAAACAAAACCTTTTTTTTTTCCTATATGGTGTCACCCTCACCAAATAACATATAAGGTGCACTAAACCCTTTCATGGTATCATTCAAATCTAGTGGACAGTCTTCGACCTCTTAATAGTATCCCATAGCCGAGGGATCACTAATATTAATGGTGGACTATTCTCGATTGCTACTCAAATATGGGGGTGTAATACTCTATATGTGATGAATCGTGCCCTAATTCAATAGGGGTGTAACACTCATAATATACCATCACCCAAACATGATAGTAGAGTTCCACTCATTGACAATAGTACATGCACCCTAGTATGAATAGGGATTACCAACTCTTCTATATTATTTACTATGGGGGTCCCACACTCGTACATGGAAGGGGAGTGTCAACCCAGGTAAAGGAACCGATCACTAACATAGAAGGGGAGTGCTAACTCTTCCAGATCAATCCATATATAGGACCATCAACCTGGAACAACAGGGGAGTATCGTCTCCTAGAATAATGAAACTGATTTCAGGCATGCTAGGGGATTATCAACAATATATATACATCTTACAAGGAGGACTCGGCCCCTAGTATAGTAGGGGAGTACGTTCCCCACATATTGAGGAATCAATATATAGTCCAATATGGTAATACATACTCTACCATCATGAAAATCATGGGTAAACCCACACCCTATATTATTAGGGGAGTAACAACAGTAGAGGATACTACCGAAAGGTAACAAACTTATTCCAATGAATTGTGGAGTCTCATCCCAACCTAAGATGTGGGGTGAGGATAACATGTACCCTAGTCTAATATGAGAGTACAGTCACAATGCCTCTCTATAAAAACCTTGCCGGTCTCCAAAATTTAATAAATGCCTATCCACCCGATTCCTTGATCTATTTATTACACCTATGTTATAGCCCTAACGGAGGACAACATAACATCTTATGTGGAAAACCACTTAGGATAGACTACTCACAAGCCAGAATCCAATTCCTACAGAAGGAGGTATAGAATCTAGAATATCCCTGCAAGATCTCCTAGTTGTAAGGGTCATTCACCAGGGGACACATGAAATGTGATCCCACATGATCTTCTTCCCATGTATCATTTCCACATGGGTTCTGACCCATGTACTTGTAAATACAATATAGTTGAGCTATATTCTATATCCCTCCTCACTTATCCCCTAGCCATGTTCCTCTTCTACATAGACATTCCAAACATGTCCCTCACATACTATTTATCCCATAATATAGAGCGTGTTCAGATAAACGACCAACATAACATGTAGTTTTCATGTTTCTATGTACTGGACCACATGTCTATGTATCTTGGTCATGTTTTAGTACACGACCAAGTGTTATCAAATATATTCTAATGCCATGTCCCATGGTAACACGGTTTAGGTCACTAAACAACATATAACCCCTATACACAACTTGTAGTCCAAAAATCACATCTCAACCAATTAATTAGAGATACATGACATGTTTCATTAAATTACACACCATTTAGTCAATGATCCAAATTGGGAATCACCTGAAAAATAACAAGATTCTATTCGATTGATCCTAAAGCTCATATTTATACATATTAGGGATAAAAAAAATTGAAATATCTCTGTAGATCCATAGAAAAGAAAAAATTAAAGTTATCGCGTGCAAAACTCAAATATTCCAAACTAGATGGTGAAATTAAGAATTATTGGATCAACAACGATGCATCAATCATTATAGTTATTAAACCACTGATGATACTAATCATAAATGGAGGAAAATAACACCTCATTGTATGGTTTCAACATTATTTTATTCATCTAAAAATTGATGATAGGCGATGTTCTCTTATGTGGGGTGGTGTATGTATGAGGGTAGGGTATGGTAAAGAATTGGTTTTATTAAATTAATTTCACATTCAATACCATGTCACCAAATGATCCCCCAAACAATATCTAGTTTCATAAGACCTTATGTTGTTACTAGAGTAAACATTACATTCCAAACACAAAAAATGTATATGAAATATGATCTGATAATCCAAATAGGATTCCTATTTATTTAAAAAGATAATGTGAATGCATGAAAAAAATATATTTAATATTTTCAATATCACTGCACTGAGGCTTCTAGGGCAATGACGTCCATCACTGAATCAGTGCTAGGGTCTGGAAATATTTTTTGAAATATTCTAATGTCCATCATGTGAAAAACAAACTAATTTGTACCTTGATCACATTTTTATCACTACATTAAAAAATATCAATGTCAGCAAAACGTTCTAAGATAATTTTTCAATGAAAATAATAACATTAACACTAAATCCATTATATTGTTTATAAATACCATTCATCATATATTAGTATTTCCATAGTGGAAATATGTTATGGAATAATTAATATATATATCATGATTCTTATATCCTGAATAATTTATAATTATCATTTCCCCATACATAAACACGTCAATCCATAAACCTTAATTATTATATTATAATTATTTCATACTAATTCTGGCAGTAAACCTTTGGATTAAAAAATTGGATTATATAAATACCATGTTCCCACAAAAATTTCGTTGATCTATAAATGATATAGTTGGATGAAATAAAAATCACTCTATAGATTTATTATTATCATTGACCATTCCTTAATATATTCGGATATTTTACACATATATAAGATTTCCATTCCATTGAGAAAATTTATTGGTTTCCGTTTTCACATTTATATCATGAAATAAATAGATCATGCTTTTTTCTGTGGTAACCACGACCTAATCTCTCATGAAAATATTATTCTTTACTTATATGATTATTTGATTTAGTTTAGGTGTTGATTAATAATTAAATATCATTATAATTTATTAATAATAATTAGAATATTATTCACTCCCGTCATCAAAAAATTTGTTTTCTAATAATCTCCACATTTTTCATCACATTCAATTACAACATAGTTAATTCTTGTCTGATTCCTTGAATGAGACCAAAATGAATAGTACGAACAACAATTATAATTGTAAAAAACCATACAATCATGAATATCATTTTTAGGATATCTAAATAATTATTCCTTATTATCTATCTTTGAAACATTATGTTTATCCTCTATTATTAAATATCATTATTTATTTCAATATTTTTTATGGTTAATATATAAAATTTTATTTAACCCATGAATATCCCCCTATATTCTTAAAACATGTGTTCTATAATGGAACACTCACCGTGAACCTGAATTATGGCTATGAAAAACTCGATCAAATCTTTTTAGAGTTATTATCCCAAGATAAAATTAAGATTCAAATACATTTTCATGTGGTTTCCAATTATTGATCTATTTTTTGGAAAACCACATAATTTTTACATTACAAATAATTTAATTATATATATAAAAAATTACAAAAATCATCAATAACTTTCAATGTGTTATGTTCCGTATCTATATTTTCCTAAATAATATTCATGAGGATTATACAAAAATTATACTGAAATAAATTATAGTAACTCCAACTATAGTAACCCAGAGTTGATGTCCACAATAATAAAATATCATAATACACAAGTGATAAAATATTAACGGAATAAACATGCATTCAGTCATAAAGAACTAGATGCAAACATGATTCCCACTTTTTACATCGAGAACAAAATATAAATTTTTTACTGGAAAACATTCGATATTATTAAACTCATTCAATGAATAGTGAATCATATCCTTTGGCAAGAGGAAAATAATTTTATGACCAAATTCATTGTAAGGGAGGTATATAGTTGACATCATCATTTTTAAATTAGGTTTAAATAATAATGAAAGGAATATATTTGAAAATTCATTACATTTAATCATCAAATTAAGAAAAATATACGTCAACAGATATTACCAATGTACTAATCTCAGAGAAACAATTAATTAATTCACAAGGAAGTAAATTTAGATCATTGGACATCTTGATTTAGAGCATCATGATATATAAACCATCAAAATATTATGAAAATAATGTTTAGTTAATTATAGATTATGCACTATAGATCTATTTAATTTTTCCATCTGATTTGACTCATTACACCTACCAATTAATCAAGGGGGTATATAATACCAATCAACACTTTTCACTGCATGTACAATTCATTCCTCATGTACTAAATGTAATTTATAAATATAATCATTGTTTTTAAAAAAATATATTCATTAATAAATATTAAATATAAATATATCACAATTTAATAAATTAAATTTCAATGTAAATCACTATATATTGAAATGGAATAAGTTATACAAAATAATATTGTAAGAAATTAAAAGATTATGTTTATTTAAGAAAAACATATTCTTCAATGATCAAATGAATTTTAATGTTTCAAGATAATTTTCGAAGAGAAAAAATTTATAATAGATAAGAGGTTACCATCGATTCACTTAACATAATTTTTTTTTGGTAAATTCATATCCATTAGTGAAATAAATATAATGGATGGAAAATATTAAAAAATGAATTAATTATAGTGTTTCCATTGTAAATACATTAAAATAATGTCTATGAATCGAATAACATAAAAAATTTATGGAAATTGAAATATTATTTTAACACTGTATATATTACAAGAAAACATTCATATATACTTTTAGGAATAATTTTTAAAATTATTGTTTAAGAAAATATTTGCATGCTTCAATGACATCATGTTCCAAAAATTATACGACATCTTTTAATATCATTAATAAAAAGTTTATTAAATAAATGGAATTTTTTATTACTTTATTTAAAAATATAGTAATGCAAACAAAATAATTGAAGATGAAAAATAGAAATATGATCGACTATTATTTTATTCCTTCATCTGAAAGGAAAAAAATAAATTTAATAATAAATCATAAATAATAAATACATATTAATGTTCAATACATAAAATTGATTCTATATATATCAAAAAAAGTTAATACATGAATAATACCACATATTTATACATACTAGGTAAATTTATATGAAAATTAAAATAAATAAAATACCATTAAAGTGAAAATAATTCCATGAGGTAATTGTGCTTGATAAATGCAAAATCACTCAGTAAAGGTAAAAATAAAACATGATACAATAATAGGTAACTTAGCACATAATCATGGAATAACATTATCCATTAATTATATATTTATCCCAATGAGTTGAGATTGAGTGATGAAACTCCATACCCTATATTTCCCTTTTATTTATTATGCCTTACAATATTTTATAATTTTCATTTAAAATATTTATAAAATAAATAAATTGTACACTATTAATGTTTATAATTTCGTATATTATCTCTTTAGAACATCCTTCCATCAATTTATAAATAATATGTTGTTATTATTAATGGTTTGTATGTTGCCTCTTTATTTTCACAAGTATGTTTTATTGCAAAAGTAATATTGCATATATTTTGATTGTGGATCCATAATCATCGAAATGAGAGAAATGATATAAAATATTTATATTATTTAAATATATAATAATTAACATCTATCTAATGAGTAAATAAAAATCAGATCATATCACTTCATGGATATGGAATTCAACACGTATGGATGGGCGACATTATTATTTTCCAATGTATTTAATGGTTAGAAGGTGTATAAGATAATATAATTAAAAAAATATTTCTTTCAGAAATATCAAATGTATTTTTTATTTTCATCATTATAAACATTCATGTAAATTATACATGAATAATGAATTAAAAAATTATGTTTATATGGTATGATATAATTAAAAATAACCATTGTTTTGGCTTTTCTTCTATTGGAAAATATTGGTAAATTGGTTGTATCTGTAAATAACATTACACTAATAACCCATTGTCAAAGGGTAATTTTTGACACTACGATAATATACAAGGAATCCTATCTCAAAATACCAAACAGTTTAGTATTTTTAAAAAATATATATATATATACAAATCATACATTACATTTTAAAATATAAAATACAATATTTATAATCCTTTTAGAACACCAATATTCTTAAATATTAACACTTAATATCTGTGATAAGATACTTCTCTACATCCTAGGAATTATGTAACATAATAATGGGTCTATCATCGATGATTATTGAGGTTTTACATATAGCAGAAGCAATCATTAATGAAGAATGAGTAAATATCATCGCAATAAGTATAAATAAAACACAATCCATCTAAACTTATAATTTTTTTTGAAATGAAATGAATAAATAAAAAACTAATTCCATATAAATAATAATTTTATATTATATTCATTAAATAATAACATGTAATATCAATAGCTAACATCTAAATGTGGGAATTATTAATATGGGATTCCATAAAAAATGATCATGTCACAAAGAAAATCACCATTCATAAATTGGTAATGCCTCAGCCATTACCCAAACTTGTTTGTTCACGTGCCCTACCAATGCATCAAGATTCTATAGTGGAACATACCCATAACTTACTAATTAAAATGCATTACTAATATGAATATATTGATGGATAATCAATATTAACATTATTATTGGAATATTATATTATTAAATTTGAAAACATAAACAATAAACCATGAATGTTATCAAAATATCACATGCACTCTAAAAACATATCATATTTCCTTCATTAAAAAAGAAAAATAATTATAAAAGAAAAATGTTTCATTGAAAATACTCTTGTAAAATTTTAACAGAATAAAAAAAATTATAATGTGATTACTATGGAAGAATCATCACTTTCCTTAATAGTTTAAAAAAAATTTCTTTCATATGTGTTTTAAAAAGGACATAAATTACCTCATTTGGACACTACAAAACGATAACATTAAAATAATATTATAAAATTAAAATGTGTGTGAAAAAAATTTAAAAATTCATAGGATAATAATAAAAATATTTTAGAAAAGAATTTTTTAAAATATAGACATGGAAGAACAATTCTCCATAGGGAAGACATAAACATAATCAAACCTAAATAATAATGAGACCATGAAATAATTCATAAATTGTTTTTTCCTATATTTAAATGTTCATTAACATCCAATTTAATTCTTATGTCATGTTATTATTTTATACTAAAAACATATCAATATTTATGATATCATATATTATCCACATATAATATCATATCCTTTTTTTTAATAATATTTCATTATTATCCTTATTTTGGGTGTTAACTAATTCATTTTCTTATCATGTTCTGTTATTTAAGACATGTTTCTTATATATTGGATAGATTACATTCAAAACAGGAATTATGTTATGATAAAATATTTTATATTTACTCATTATATAATTTTTTGTAATAATTCATGTACAATTATAATTTATAAAGAATCACGTAATGACATGATAGTGGTAGGCCATCTGTATGCATGAGCGACGGTAACATTCTCTTAATGATTAAATGGTAAGGAATTTTATTGTATATGAATTTTTATACTGTAAAAATAAAGTAATTTTTTATTTATATCCACTATATCCATCATTATACCTATAAATAATGTGGTAAGGAAATACAATAAACTTCATGGTATGTAGATAGCTTTTAATACTTATGCATGTATGGGGATTTCATTTTTTATAGAATTGATAAAAGGTCGAATATGGTTTTACTATAATAATAATAACATATCAATATATATATGATAGTATATTTTTTACATTATTGAAAAAACACATGATGATGTTATAGAATATGAAATTTACATGAATAAATTTGTAAAACAATTACCTTTTCTTCAGTGGGAATAATTTTGATATATTATTAAGTGATTTATTGTTATTATTTTTTATGAAATGTTTCATAAAGTTTCCCAATACGTCCCACTACATGACTACCAAAACACGACTATAATAGGAAAGAGGATGGACACTACATCCATGAAACTATATCATTAGAATGGGTGGCCTTATGATACTTAATTGATCACAAACACACATTTCCAAGACATTATAATATGAAAATGTAAAAAAAATGAACAATGATGCATTCTTACACATATATAACACAACTAGAGTACAATTTTAAGTAGAGTAAATTAATCAACAGAAAAATAGACCCACTACAAAGAGCCTGAAAATAATTACAACATGTAAATATTGATAGAGACCCATTTCATGATGTTGTAGGATGAAACCCATGTATCTCTAGTCTCTCTAAGAAACAACATGTCTGGGTCTATCTAGTACTCTATAAAAAGGTCTCTTATCTACAAAATAATTGAAAAGTACCACCAGATCCCATGCAAGAATTTGTATGAAATTACCCAGAAGACTCACTAAACCCTAAAAGCATGTACAAAAGAAAATAAAGTCTTATCTATATAGGTATATTTCAATAACACATATAACAAATGTATCTAGATATACTCAACATGGATACCCAATATAGAGGTAATACATAACCATAATAACTATCCTATTATTATAAATCAAAGATTCTATGTATCACTCACCTATGTGAACACACTACTGAGTTTGATAGTACTTATGATGTATGTCTGTGATATATTGTTCAACAAGTCTCATCATAGGAAGTTTACACTAAAGTACTTATGAGAGAAAATACACAGATGATGATCACATCCAATGCCATGGGGTCATACTAAAAATCATTCTTGATTAACCTCCTAATTAGATGCTCAATTCCCATGTAATGTTGGACCTAATGATAGCATGAGCACCACAATAGGCTCAAATATTAATTGGGGATTCCAATCTGGGTCTCATGAAAGCATTATTAAATCTCCATCCAATAAACTCTATTGAAGGTATCCTTTTCAAATGAGTTAGAGGTTATTCCATAATAACCCTCATGTAATGGATATGGGGAGAACACCCTTATGAAGACTACACAATATATTAAGGACATGGTATCCAAGAAATTTATAAATGATTATATGGAATATATAAGAGGTTAAACATGTTGAACCTTGACCTTGGGTCCTACTCATGTAAAGGGGTGGTGTATGAAGTTAGATATGTATGGGGGAATACACAATTTGTTACAAAAAGCCAATTTCAAATTGTGTCCATGTACACTTTGATTTACATTCCAAATCACCATGGGGATACCACATTCCATGAGATAGTGTCACATTATCTATGATTTATAATTCTAATATGAAATATTTTCTCTTTCAAGGGGAACCCCACATTGTGTGTATAACTGGATTACATGCTATGTGTCATGGGATTTTCCAAAAATATACATTCATATATGCATGTTAGGGTTTTTATATAGCCTTAAATTTGACAATTGATTTTTGGAAAAAACATAGATTGAGCCTTGTCAAGTAATTTCACTAATGAATCAACAATATCTAGGCCATTGATCCACCCAACAAATGATGTGGTTCATCATTTCTCATTGTACACTAAAGAATACAAAAATCAGAAATATACATCATACAGTCTTTAATTGTCTCCATCATCGCACCAATTTCACGTCATACCGTTCTCAGATATATATTATCAAATATTTTGTGCATGAAGTAGTTTCATAATGATTTTTTGTTAAAGATGTGCTAATCCTCGAGCGAAGAGAATAAAACATATAGTGAAAGAATAATCAAGGAAAAAATAATAGGAATAAATGAGTTGAATATACCTTTATTGTTTTTTGTGATTATCATGATTAGTTTCCATGGGAATAACAATTAATAAATAAATAATTCATTTTAATTATCCAAAAAATCTACCCACAATAAACCGACCCCAAAAAAACGCCTAATACATAGATCAATATATATGTAAATGGATCTGTGTTCATCAAAGGAATAAAGAATAGGGAAGAAGTATATAAGAAATTTTTTTCAAAACTCAATTTGATTCATTCTGTGACTAATACTGATGTCGTATCGAAGTCCTTGGAACGGTCCGTTGATTTTATCCTATTATCATTCTCAATCCTCGATCCAGCCATTGTCTCCAACAGAATCTTATCCACTCTCTACAATGTCTCTATAATGATTTGTAGGGTTATGTAGATATCCAAAAAAGTAAACATAAGAATTCATTTAAAGAGGGATAATAGTTTGATTTTTCATCAACAAATTAAATAATTTATTTATATAATTTTATTCATGTTACTCATTCTACGCATATAATTCATTTTTACAAAATTATCCCACAACGACTATGGTTAAATCACACATAGAGTAAGATACACATTCTAAATTAAACGATTCCCAATGAATTATTATATAGACACATGTTTATAATTAAATCCACTATTCCATGAAAACATCATTTGATAGCTATTTAATATATTTCAAAAACTTATTCTGCAGACACCATGCCTTGGAATCATTAGGTTTTTTTGTTCATGGTATCCAAAATAATCTATTTAATATCCAAAAACAATACATGGAAAATAATAATCATTTAATTCTATATATCTTGGTTCTATACATCGATGAAAATAAAAAATAACAGTTATACAATGGGATGTGGGTACACAACTTGAATATGAGACTCATGATCCCATTATCTCTTTTGTAAATTGTTATGTTATCTCATGACACTCAATAAAAGTGTTAGATTTGTTGTCCTGAGAACCAAAAGATTATACTTCTCTTACATGAATGTACACTTATTATATATTTTTCATTGTTCTGTATGACTATAATATAATAATGTCCTTGAATATTCGTTGCATTAATAAGGTCCTAGCAGAACCCCGCTCTGATGATAACCTTGAAATGTTATAACAATATTCTCAAATAATGTGTTATAGTTTGCTGACATACTATGATAGGACACATGGTATATAAATTTACATGTGAGAGTACTCTTAAGAAGATGAGACTCTCTCTCATGGAATTCTCACATGGTAATCTACATGATGAGAGATTATGAGAATAGTCTCACTGGTAGAAATTCTGCAAGTCTTGGTGTCATCAGACATTTCTATCTACGACCGTGTGTAATGGTCCATAGTCTGTAAGATTATCATTATCTCATTTCATGACTCACGAACATATATTTTCTAATGAAAACAGTTACGAAGATAGTTGGTGGGAAGTACGGTATGTTGGGTGCATCACGACTGACATGTTATTAACGTATAAGTCAAGGAAGGATTTTTATGTACCATATTTATGGAAGTATATATCTCGATCCCTTTGATTGAACTAGAAATGTTTCCCAAATTCCATGGCCATGGTGTCACGATGAGTTTATTTTTGGAACTCAAAGAACGACAGATCAATCATATAGGTTTATGACACTGCCATGAAACTTGTTTGGTGAGATATTGAGACAAGGGGACTAAATTACATGGTAATCATTCATATGAGGTGACACATCATTGTGGCATCAACATATATCTCTTGGTTTCCTTGACCACTTGCTAGATAGTAATCTTGAACATTAGGAAAGCCCACCCAATGCCAACGAGAAAGAGGCCTAGAGGTTCACACACTATGTGTATCCAAGTATCTCATGTAGAATAAATATTATTCCCGTTTGGGGTTTAATAATTATTCCAGGAAGCCTAAATTATGTTAATGTTGGAGGTAGAATAAAATGAAAACCAGTACACACCGTGTATTAATGATTACATGATGTGTAGTTTTCATTTGAGGATGGAAATGGAAAAAAAATACACACAGTGTATTAATGATTACACGCCATATAGTTTTATAAAAAACAAGTACACACCCTGCATTAATGATGACACACAATTTAGTTTTTCGAGTCAGGATTTTGAGGAAATAATATTGTTTTATAAAATGATATATATTATAATCAGAATTAGTGAATGTCAAGTAATAAATAATTCGACATTGGGGTTTTCAATAGGAGTTTATGAAATAAATAAAATTCCTATCGAATTTATTTACTGTCAAAACTCTATAACATCAAAGACGATTTGAAATATCTTCACAACCCCAACACATTTTAATGGTAATAGTTGTGCACAACAATTCTAGAGATTTATTTAAATGTATAAAGAACTCCTTCCTCCAAGAACACTATCAATACCGAGGGAGATCATCCTCCATCATATTAAGATTATCTATGGCAGACAACACAAGAAGAGGATTCATTACACTAACACCCATTGATTACTTTGGCGACGTTTAGAGATACACGGTGCATGTGTGGATCACCGCTGGAGTAAGCCTACACTTGGCTTCTATGACGCAACAACGAATCACATCGGAACGTGATCAGAAATATCAACAAAGAAAAAACCCCATAAATGTTACTTTTTTTAAATTTATATAATTAATTATAATCAACCTATGATGGTCCTCATTTGTTGAACTGAGACTATTCTTCTTCTTTTTCAATATCTGTAATTCGATCCGTGAAGCCTGGAATTTATCATTGTATTCGTCCCGGATTGATCATTTTTTATAACAAAAATCCAGGTGGGAAAATCCATCCCCGAGATTCCGCTGTGCTCGAGACCTTCAATTGGAATCTGAGGGAGTTCACAACGTTGATTATATTTATTTAATTTTCATTGACAATTTATTATTTTATATTTGATTCAATTCAATATAAATTGATCAAAAACTGAATGAATGATATATGTTCATACTCCTTCATTTTTCAATTCACATCAAAAAAATGTTCTTTTAATTTTATTTTTGATTAAAATAAAAACAAGTAACTCATCTGGAGGATCCACTAATTCTATATGTACAAAATAAGAATACAGGTAATGTATTAAAAACTACACACCGTGTACTTAGGTTCAATGAATCAGTACTTTTCCACCAAACCACACTGTGTGAATTGAGTATACCTAGGTTTTTATTAAATCATGTGGACCAGAACTGAACGGTGTGTGGAAACCGGAATACATAGAGTGTATGTTGAATCAACACGTCATGTAGTCTGATCCAGCCTAGGTGAAACCATGCAAAAGGAGATGTTGGGAACTGCATACATGGGATTTCCAGGCTGGTATCCGCATATCATGGAAGTTCACGCCATGTTAGATTAATCTAAATGTTGCGTACGCCAAAATTTAAAAAGTACAAAGAAGACGCCAAATCCCCCTAAGTGTACATTGTATAAAGGGTTAAAATAAATACATGCCATGTAATATTATAAGGCCCCAGCCTTAAACCTTACTTAATCTTCAGTTATTACAAGATTACACATTGAGGATCTTTTCGGGTTTAGAGTTTTAGAGAATTAGATCATAAAACTTGCATTACATTCCACATATAAAAAAAGTGGTTACATAAAGATAGTATTCTTCATTCCCATCAATGGAAACATATTTAAAATAAAACATGGATTATTTCTTGACACTTCCTTGACACTATCATCATATCATGTACCTTTCCCTTGACCTGTGAAAAACATTTCAAAAAAAACATGGGATGAGCATAAAAAGCTCAGTAAGGGATATAAAAATATGGAAAGGAAACATGGGTACATATATACATAACAATGAGATCATACTTTACCCATTAAACATAAGCATTTTAACATACCTCATCAAATCATGAATAAATCATAGAAATCATAAGACATAAAGGTAACCTGAGGCATTCATAACATCCTTACGTAGGGAGTAACCCTCTTGGTTACGTTTGGAATACCCATCACAGTATATTCCCTAAATCTCTTCGGAGAAACCTTAACGTTTCACTCATTCTCGTTACCCAATGCATTGGAGAGCTATATCGGGCTCACCCGCCCTTAGTTTATCACGGAACCACCCGTCTTCATAATAATGCCCAAGAACCTCAACATAATCGTATCACATAAAACATGCATAAAGGAAACATAACATTTCCTCCTTTCAATCACAAGATATCAATACAAAATATTGATATAAAAACATTATGAAAACCATTTTCAATACCAAAATAAAAGAAAATTAAAACATGGTATTTATTTTTCTTTTAAAAAGAAGGTATGGCTTGTAGAGGAAGTCGTAACTCAAATAACGGTCACAGCGGTGGAGAAGTCATTGTTGCCGCATACATACGACAAAAACATTCCCTTTTTTCGTTTAGTAAAACGCTTCATATAAAAAAGAATTCTTTTGGATAAATGTAAAATTCAAAGGGGTTTATACACTGTATAAAAGAAGGTTCTGTATAAAACAAAATATGCCTCAATGAAAGGAGATTGAGACGAAGTCCCATACCTCGGGTCCGACTTGACTTGATCGTTCATTAATGTCCTGAATAATAAACTTGAGTTAATTTCTACATTATTATGAACATTTTTCAAGTTCATTATTCCTTTTATATCACTTATTAACATGTCATGAACACTATGTAATTATTTAAGTTAATAACGGTCATTTTAACGATCATTGGTATTTGAGTCAAAAATAAACCCTTTATAATTACAAGTTGTTCATGTATCCATTATATCCAGAATTGTATTCATGATGTAGATATCATATATGTCATATATATCCAGTACATGCCTGAATTTATAATATTACATAATCATTTAGAGGTAGGAAATGAAATGCACCATTCATGGAGACAGTAAGCCGTACGTACGCATGAATGCTACTTACATTTCTATTTCGTATTTTATAGAATGGAATCATAATAATATAAAGGTATCTTATAATTCTATTATGATATCATATATAATATCATAGTTACATCCTTTATATGTCCCACATATGGTATTTAACGAGTCAAATCACTTTGAGGGGGCGGTAGTCCGCACTTCCTTAAATGATGATATCGCGTTTACCAATAATGGAAACCGTAAAGGTATGACCAAAAAAAAAAATACAGAAGCTTAAGGAAAACATAAACATATTATATATGATAAATAAATATAGTGACATCTTAATGGCCACCTTTGAAGGTGTTAAAAGAATGTTGAACAATCATCGTTTCGGGAGGCATAAATTCACCATCCACGGAAACAGTATGTTCGTTAACCATTAGATGTAGGTGTGTGTAAGTGTAGCTAGAATCCTTATTATAACAACATCCTAGTATATTTATGATACTGGAGTTGTTACAAAAGAAATGAATAAAAAGATTTTAGGGGGTTGGAGAAGAAAAATAAAACAAAAGGACTCAAAAAAAGACATTACCATAAAATCGGCTAACTCCCTTTGGTTTGAGCTCAAAGGCTTCCTTGGGAAGACTTCTGCCCAAATTGAGGCTTAAAGGAGTAATATAGGGAAGTTGAGAGACAAAATGGGTAGGGTTTGGCCGAGCCAAAGGCTTTGGAAGTGTGTGTAAGGAGGTAGAGGTGGGTGCCTTTTATAAGAGGAGAGGAGGGGCACTCTTGGAAAGTAAAGATAAGTTACTTTATTTTAAAATGAGTTTCGGATTAAAAAGGTCCCACATTGATATAATTCGATGATAAGGTGATAAGGGTTTTAAACCCACTCATCCAATTGGTTTTGTCCATGTCTAGGTTTTAGATTTTACATTAACTTTACATTTTATTTAAATCGTTAAATAATGTGGTCATCGCTGCATCATCATGATGTCATAAATAATTTAATTTATTTAATGTCTAAAAATTATAAAAAAATACTATGATGTAGTAAATCTTTATATCTTTCTAATTAATATTTATAGTAAAAAATCGGACTTTTATAACCCCATGTAAAAATTGTTTTAGTAAAACATCTCATGTGTGTATCATTTTTACTTTAACATTTAATAAAAAGTTATTTATGTCATTTCCCAACCAATGTGGCTCTATGGGGTCCCCAAGTTGACCCATGGCTTGTCCTGGTCGGACATGACACATCCAATAAGGGAAGTAAAAGTTTCTAGGACATTTCATTTTATTAAAACATTATTCTTATCTTAAACTATACTAATTACCTCTAATAGCGATTAAAAACATAATCCGTTACTATTCACCAAAAAATTATTATAATCTCATTGAACCACATTTTACTTCTTAATGGCAACCATTTATGTCGGTATTTGAAATTCAAAACCCAAAGATGGAAAAATTTCATTTAAACAAAAAAATCAGTTTTTATAAGTACCACATAGTGGTTTCACTATTCATCAAAAATTGATGTTTCTCAGAAAATTACAAAAAATTCACCCTAAGATATATTTGATACTCCGAATTAAAAAATGAAGTGTATTTTACAAAATTCAAAACATATAAGTCACATTAATTAATTTAATAATTAATTCCCGCTGTCATGACAAATAGCGTGTTTTTATGAAACAATAAGTATCAAATGATTGACACCAGTTTAAGTCCAATTTCAAAGTGAAATTGTTTCCAATGACCACAATTGGATTAAATGGAAAAAATATATTCTAATTTCACTTCAAAACGAATTCAAAAGATAATCTAATCATATAAATAAATTAGATTAAAAAGCAGTTTTGATGTAAAATGCAGTATTTTTCACTATTCATTAAAAAAATGAACATTGTCAGAAAAATACCAAAAATTTATCCAATGTAAAATTAAATGTCCCAATAATAATGAATATGTTTATTTTGACAAATATAGATTATAAAATTGTCAAAATATTGATTTAAAAAGGGTTTTCCATCAAAAGGCAGTAAAACAATCTTTTAAGAATATTAGTGTATTCCATGCTTAAGATTGGATTTATTTTCATTTTAAGCCTCTAAAACACTATCTAATTCATTAATATAAATAGATTAAATTATCTATTATTCATTACTTACTTGGGATGTTACATCCTTCCCCCCTTTAGAAAATTTCATCTCCGCAATTTATATACTTATCAAATAAATGGGGGTACTTATACCTCATTGAATTTTTAGATTCCCATTTGCCTCTTCCATATTGTGGTTTTCCACAAAACCTTTACCTGCTTAATCACCTTATTTCGTAACACTTTCTCCATGTGGTCAAGAATCTGGACCGGTCGTTCCTCATAAGATAGGTTCTCTTCCAGCTGAACTACCTCTGGACTCAAAACATGAGATAGATTTGGCATATACTTTCTCGACATCGAAACATGAAAAACATTGTGTACCTGAGATAAACTATGAGGTAAAGCCACTCGGTATGAAAATGATTCAACTCTCTCCTGAATTTCATATGGTCCAATGAACCTTGGACTCAACTTTCCTTTCTTACCAAATCGCATCACACTTTTCCAAGGTGATACTTTGAGAAAAACATGATCACCTACCTCAAAAGTTAGATCCTTCCTCCTGTTGTCTGCATAACTCTTCTGCCTAATCTGAGCTCTTCTCATGTGCTTTTGAATCAACTGAACTTCTTTTTCCATCTATTCTACCAATTCTGGTCCCATCAACTTCCTTTCACCCACTTCATCCCAGAAAGATGGAGTTCGACACTGCTTCCCATATAATGCCTGAAATGGTGCCATCTGTATACTGGAATGAAAACTGTTATTATATGAAAATTCAACCAAAGAAATGTGTTGGTCCCAACATCCCTGATAATCCCTCGAACAAGCTCGTAACATATCCTCCAAGGACTGAATTTTTCGTTCTGACTGCCCATCTGATTGAGGATGAAATGTTGTACTAAAATTTAATTCAGTACCCAACGACTTCTGAAGGCCTTTCCAAATGTTAGAAGTGAACCTGGGATCACGATCAGATACAATGGAGATAGGAATTCCATGTAACCTGACTATCTCTTTAAGATACAAACAGGAAAGTTGATATAGGGAAAAAGTATTTCGTATAGCAAGGAAATGAGCAGATTTGGTCAAGCGATCAACAATAATCCAGATTTCATTATTACCTTGAGATGTCTTCGGTAATCCCACAACAAAGTCCATGGATATATTCTCCCATTTCCACTCTGGAACTAGTAAAGGTTGAAGCATCCCTTTCGGTAACTGCCGCTCTGCTTTAACCTATTTGACATGTCAAACACTTCACAGTAAAATCAGCAATATCTATTTTCATTTCATCCCACCAGTAATACTCCCGCAGATCTCTATACATCTTAGTACTTCCAGGATTAACTGAAAATGGAGAACTATGAGATTCACATAACAACTCTCTATTCAACTGTGAATCACAAGGAACACACAATCTCTTCCCAAATCTCAAAACGCAATCATTGTCAATGTTGAATTCATGCAACTTACCTTTCTGAACCAGCTCTACCTTTTTCTGCAACTCACTGTCTTGCTTCTATGCTTGCTTGATTCTATCTGATAGAGATGATCTCACTGATACCTGAAACAAAACAGAAGAACTTCCTACACCAACAACTTCTATGCCAAAGTTCATCAAATCCTTAACCAAAGGATCACGTTCAAAACGCAATATTACCAATAAAGCATTACTTTTTTGACTCAAAGCATCAGCCACTTTATTTTCTTTTCCCGGATGGTAATGAATTGTACAATCATAATCCTTGATTAATTCTAGCCATATCCTTTGTCTCATGTTAAATTCTTTCTGAGTGAATATATACTTTAAACTTTTGTAATCGTTATATATATCACACTTTACTCCATACAAATGATGCCTCCAAATTTTTAAAGCAAAAACAACAACAGCTAATTCCAAATCATGTGTAGGGTAATTTACCTCATGAGTTTTCAACTGTCTTGAAGCATAAGCAATTACCTGACCATTCTGTATTAGGACGCAACCGAGTCCTTTCAATGAAGCATTACTGTATATAACAAACTCACCATTCCTGGAAGGTAATGCCAAAACTGGAGCATTCACAAATCTTCTTTTCAATTCCTGAAAACAATCATCACATTCTTTTGTCCAGATTAACTTAACACCCTTCCGAGTTAGCTTGGTGATTGGACTAGATAACCGTGAAAAATTGCTAACAAACCTTTGGTAATAGCCTGCCAAACCAAGGAAGCTACAAATCTCAGTTACATTTGTGGGTCTTGGACAGTCTTCCACAACTTTTGTTTTTGCAGGATCAATAGTTATCCCATATTTAGAAACAATGTGACCAATGAAAGAAATTTGTTGCAACCAAAACTCACACTTGCTAAATTTCCCATACAATTTCTTTTCTTTTAAGGTTTGCAAAATAACCCTTAAATGTATTTAATGCTCTTATTTACTTTTAGAAAACACCAAAATATCATCAATAAAAACCAGCACAAACTTATCCAAGAACTCATGGAAAATTCTACACATTATGTCCATGAATATAGCAGGTGAATTTGTTAGCCCAAAAGGCATTACTACAAATTCATAATGGCCATATCTTGTATGGAACGCGGTATTCAGAACATCTTCTTCCTTTACCTTCATCTGATGGTACCCCGATCTCAAGTCAATCTTTGAAAAATACTGAGCTCCCTAGAGATGATCAAAAAAATCATAGATATGAGGAAAAGGATATTTTTTCTTAACAGTGATGTTATTCAAAGCTCTATAATCAATGAAAAGTCTCATTGAACCATCTTTCGTTTTAACAAATAAAACAGGAGCACCCCACGGTGATGTGCTAGGTCGAATGAGGCCTTTCTCTAATAAATCTTGCAATTGCTCCTTCAACTCTAAAAGTTTAATTTGAGACATTCGATAAGGGGTTTTTGAAATTGGCTTAGCATCAGGAACTAAGTCAATAGTATACTCAACTTCCCGATCTGGTTTTATTCTAGGAAACTCATCAGGAAAAACATCAGGATACTCATTTACTACTAGCGCATCATTAATCTGAACAGTTCCATTATTTTCAACGATGTGTTGAAGGTAACAATCATTTCCATATTTTACATGTTTCTCGGCCTCTTGATAAGTTATCAACAGCAAGGGTTCATTCTTGTACACAAACTGAAAGTCTTTCTGAAAAGAAACTTCTTTAGCTCTACAGTCAATCTTAGCATGGTAAATAGAGAGCCAATCCATACCCAGGATAACATCAAACTCTACGATAGGTAGAACAATAAAGTTTGCAACTAGGTTCTTTCCACAGATAAGGATATGAAGATTCTTATAAATTCTTTTTTCTTCAACATTCCCCCCAGTGTTTTTACCAAATGTTCAGGAGTCATTTCTTGATATGGTATTCCCATTTTACTAGAAAGGGTTTCAGAGATGAAAGAATGTGTAGACCCCGAATCAAACAACACACTGGCATAATCTGAAAAAACAAAAAAAGTACCTGATACAACTTCATTTGATGGCCCGACATCAACTGAAGTAGTTGCAAAGGATTTCACCACCCCTTTCTGCTTGTAGTCTAACTGCTTCCCATCACTCAAGCTCTTTGTCGGACACTCATTTTCATAGTGACCCATCTCATTGCACTTATAACATTTCACTAACTTTAAATAAAATTTGGTCCTACCTTCACCTTGATCTTGTTCAGTGAAATCACGAGCCTTATGTCCAATCTTACCACATCGGTAGCACTTTCCAGAATTCAGAAGACATTCCCCAGCAAGCCTTTTTCCACATTTATCACAAACTGGAAACTTATTTTTCTTACCATCGGACTTTTTTGAAGAATTCTTACCTTTCTTCTACCACCTTAGTCTCTTCTTCTGTTGGTTGTTATAGAACACATGATCATCGAAAAACTCCATTTCCACCTTCTCAGCACATCGAACTAGCTTTTCATAACTTTTAAAATCACAAGAAGCTAATGCCCTTCGATATTTTGGCTTTAATCCTGAGTAAAAATGATTGATTTTACTATCAAGTTCTCGGATAAAATTTAGAGCATAACTTGCCAATCAAGTGAACCTTTCTTCAAAGATAGCCATTGAGTCTTCCTCTTGCCTCAATTCCAAGAATTGTTTTTCCATCCTAAGTCGAACAGCCTTAGGAAAATACTTCTCAAAAAACATACCTTTGAATTCATCCCAGTCAAGAGCATCAATCTCATCGGCATCCCTGATATTTTTAACCATAGACCACCATTGATCTGCCTCACCCTCTAAACAGTAAATAGCAAGACTAACATTTTGATTGTCTGAACACCCCATGACATCAAAAATATTCTACAGTTCTTTAATCCACCCTTCAGCTAGCACAGGGTCAGATGATCCTCTGAATGGTGGGGGATGTTGCCTCATGAAATGTTCCACCACTGACATGTTCCTCTGCGGTTGATCTGGCTGATCTCGTGTATGGATACCACCGCCATTTATCGTTTGAGTCAATTGCGCCATTACTGTAACAAATTGTTCAGTTCCAATTCGGACCATCTCAGGATGCTGATTCAGAAGGTTATTTCCTTCTGTATGCCTTCCTAGCACTGCTTCCCTGTTTCCTCTGCGGAAAACCATTCGGAACAAACATGTCTTAGATGAAGCAACATGGTAATCTTCAAATGCTATATCATTTCAAAAAAAATATTTTTGGATAATCATTTAATAGAATTCTAACTCCTAAAGTTATCTAAACCGACCTTTGATACCAACTATAAGGCCCCAGCATTAAACCTTACTTAATCATGAGTTATTACAAGATTACACATTGAGGATCTTTTCAGGTTTAGAGTTTTAGAGAATTAGATCATAAAACTTGCATTACATTTCACATATAAACAAAGTGGTTACATAAAGATAGTATTCTTCATTACCATCAATGGAAACATATTTAAAATAAAACATGGATTATTTCTTGACACTTCCTTGACACTATCATCATATCATGTACCTTTCCCTTGACCTGTGAAAAACATTTCAAAAAAAACTTGGGATGAGCATAAAAAGAATAGTAATGGATATAAAAATATGGAAAGGAAACATGGGTACATATATACATAAGAATGTGATCATCCATTACCCATAAAACATAAGAATTTTAACATACCTCATCAAATCATGAATAAATCATAGAAATCATAAGACATAAAGGTAACTTGAGGCATTCATAACATCCTTACAAAGGGAGTAATCCTCTTGGTTACGTTTGGAATACCCATCACAGTATATTCCCTATATCTCTTCGGAGAAACCTTAACGTTTCACTCCTTCATGTTACCCAATGCATTGGAGAGCTATATCGGGCTCACCTGCCCTTAGTTTATCACGGAACCTCCCGTCTTCATAATAATTCCCAAGAACCTCAACATAATCGTATCACATAAAACATGCATAAAGGAAACATAACATTTCCACCTTTCAATCACAAGATATCAATACAACACATTGATATAAAAACATTATGAAAACCATTTTCAATACCAAAATAAAAGAAAATTAAAACATGGTATTTATTTTTCTTTTAAAAAGAAGGTATGGATTGTAGAGGAATCCGAAACTCAAATAACGGTCACGGTTGTGGAGAAGTCGTTGTCGCCGCATACGTACGACAAAAACATTCCCTTTTTTCGTTTAGTAAAACTCTTCGTATAAAAAATATTCCTTTTGGATAAACATCAAATTCAAATGGGTTTATACACCGTATAAAAGATGGTTGTGTATAAAACAAAATATGCCTCAATGAAAGGAGATTGAGACGAAGTCCCATACCTCGGGTCCGACTTGACTCGATCGTTCTTTAATGTCCTGAATAACAAACTTGAGTGAATTTCTACCTGCATAAGAACCTTTTTCAAGTTCATTATTCCTTTTATATCACTTATTACCATGTCATGAACACTATGTAATTATTTAAGTTAATAACGGTCATTTTAACGATCATTGGTACATGAGTAAAAAATAAACCCTTTATAATTACAAGTTGTTCATGTATCCATTATATCCAGAACAGTATTCATGATGTAGATATCATATATGTCATATATATCCAGTACATGCATGCATTTATAATATTACATAATCATTTAGAGGTAAGAAATGAAATGTACCGTTCATGGAGACGGTAAGTCGTACGTACGCATGAACGCTACTTTCATTTCTATTTCATATTTTATAGAATGGAATCAAAATGATATAAAGGTATATTATAATTCCAGTATAATATCATATATAATATCATAGTTCCATCCTTTATATGTCCCACATATGGTATTTAACCAATCAAATCACTTTGAGGGGGCGGTAGTCCGCACTTCCTTAAATGAAGATATTGTGTTTACCCATAATGGAAACCATAAAGGTATGACCAAAAAGAAAAATACAGAAGCTTAAGGAAAACATAAACATATTATATATCATATATAAATATAGTTAAATCTTAAGGGCCACCTTTGAAGGTGTTAAAAGAATGTTGAACAATCATCGTTTCGGGAGGCATAAATTCACCATCCACGGAAACAGTATGTTCATTAACCATTAGATGTAGGTGTGTGTAAGTGTATCTCGATTCCTTTTTATAAAAACATCCTATTATATTGAGGATACTGTATTTGTTACAAAAGAAAAGAATAAAAAGAGTTTAGGGGGTTGGAGAAGCAAAATAATACAAAAGTAATCAAAAGAAGACATTACCTTAAAATCGGGTAACTCCCTTTGGTTTGAGCTCAAAGGCTTCCTTGGGAAGACTTATGCCCAATGTGAGGCTTCAAGGAGTAAGATATGGAAGTGGAGAGACAAAATGGGCAGGGTTTGGCCGAGCCAAAGGCTTTGGATGTGTTGGTAAAGAGGTAGAGGTGGGGACCTTTTATAAGAGGAGAGGAGGGGCACTCTTGGAAAGTAAAGATAAGTTACTTTATGTTAAAATGAGTTTGGGATTCAAAAGGTCCCAAATTGATATAATTCGATTATAAGGTGATATGGGTTCTAAATCCACTCTTTCAATTGGTTTTTTCCATGTGTATGTTTTAGATTTTACATTAACTTTCCATTTTATTTAAATCGTTAAATAATGAGGTCATCGCTGCATCATCATGATGTCATACATAATTTAATTTATTTAATGTCTAAAAATTATAAAAAAATACTATTATGTAGGAAATCTTTTTATCTTTATATTGAATATTTATAGTCAGAAATCTGACTTGTATAACCCCATGTAAAAATTGTTTTAGTAAAACACCTCATGTGTGTGTCATTTTTACTTTAACATATAATAAAAAGTTATTTATGTCATTTCCCAACAAAAGTGGCTCCATGGGGTCCCCAAGTTGACCAATGGATTTTCTTGGTCGACCATGACACATAAAATAAGGGTAGGACATGTGTCTAGGTCATTTTATTTTATTAAAACATTATTCTTACCTTAAACTACACTAATTACCTCTAATCGCGATTAAAAACGTAATAAGTTACTATTCATAAAAAAATTATTATAATCTCATTGAACCACATTTTACTTCTTAATTACAACCATGTATGTCGGATTTTTTAAATTCAAAACAAAATGATGGAAAAATTTCATTTAAATGAAAAATCAGTTTTTATAAGTACCACTTAGTGGTTTCACTATTCATCAAAAATTGAAGTTTTTCTGAAAATTACCAAAAATTCACCCTAAGCTATATTTGATACTCCGAATTCAAAAATGAAGTTTATTTTAAAAAATTCAAAACATATAAGTCACATTAATTAATTTAATAATTAATTCCCGCTGTCATGACAAATAGCATTTTTTATGAAACAATAAGTATCAAAAGATTGACACCAGTTTAAGTCCATTTTCAAAGTGAAATTGATTCCAATGACCACCATTAGATTAAATGGTAAAAATTTATTCTAATTTCACTTAAAAACCAATTCAAAAGATAATCTAATCATATAAATAAATTATATTAAAAAGCAGTTTTGATGTAAAATGCAGTATTTTTCAATATTCATTAAAAATTGAACATTGTCAGAAAAATACCAAAAATTTATGCAATGTAAAATTAAATGTCCCAATAATAATGAATATGTTTATTTTGACAAATATAGATTATATAATTTTCAAAATATTTATTTAAAAAGGGTTTTCCATCAAAAGGCAGTAAAACAATCTTTTAAGAATATTAGTGTATTCCATGCTTATGATTGGATTTATTTTCATTTTAAGCCACTAAAACACTATCTAATTCATTAATAGACATAGATAAAAATATCTTTTATTCATTACTTACTTTGGAAGTTACAAATATAACCTAAAAAACATGTACATTCCTGAAATGGAATTTCACCGGGTTTCCTCCAATGTACAATGACCCGTATAGGGAATTTGGATGAGAATAATCTCAAGGAAATTAATAAAGAAATTTAATATAAATAATTGATTAGTTATAAGATCATAATTAATTTAATTAATGCACGAATTATCTTAAATACAAGACTAATTAAATTATTGAATACAAAATATGCATAAATTTCATTTCATGCTATGGATGATCATGAGATTGACCAAAGACCCTTTTTATGTGTATGGTTTCATTTAAATTTAAAAATTAAAATTCTTTGTCCTGTGATCCTTATTTCAATAAAATGTAGGGTATACATGCCCATGGTTTCTTTAATGTAAATCCCATGTAATGGAGGATATCCCAAGCTAGAGAAGATGGATCAAATTCTGAATCTGAGACAAAACCAACCCAAGAAGATAATAAAGAGGACAGGTGGGAGCTACAGAAAACTAACAATCAGGTTCAATGTGTTTTTATCTATGCCAGGGTCAGCTTATAAAGACCTCTAGATAATTTTACCACAAAAAAACTCATGATCATTCCATCATGTTTTATTTTTTTCTAATTTCATGGTTTATTTATTATGTATCTGTTGTCGTGATCACATAATTAATGAAATATAAAAGCATGCAATGAGGGAATAAAATAAAAACCAGACTCTGCATAAACATTATAAGAACATGGTTAATCACTTATGAAAGCATCAATTAATATTAACATGCATGTGATAATGAGAAAAAAGTCATAATGGATTAAAATCCCTCAAATAACATATTATGTTAGACCAAGCCTTTCATTACCTTATTAAGGGAAAGACTCAATAAAACAATGTGTTTGACCAACTCTTGTTGGGACACATAATTTTATAAAGTTAGATCTTAAGAATGGTTCAGGATGACTTAAACATTTTATATCAAGAGGAGTATCCCTTGCTAGACGTGTTGTACAATGGAGGAAAGTGTTGTGGAAATCAAAGTTAGGATTTTAGGATTGCAGAATCCACTCAGCAGATTAAGGAACTGTTATCTCACAGTTTGAAAAGACCTTCCTACCTAAATACCTTCTAACAGCTTGACCACTCCTTGTTGGGGTTATGCGAATGGGAATATAGATCCTTTCCACTAGAATGTCCAAGAAACTGGACATTAATAAATCAACGATGAGGGCCTTTGGGACATGATAAAATAGCCGGAGACATAATAAAAATTTATTATTTCTCATAAAATGTAATAAAAAATGTAATAATAAATTTGATCTTTTTCATTTGTATATTCAATATGAAAATCTCGTCAACCACATTTTCACTACGATCAATTCGGGATAAAGACAATATCCTCACTTGCAGTTACTTTCTGGAATGGTTTAGGTTCCTTCGAGTTATCCTACACCATGAATGAATGTTTTACATGCTCGAGTCCTCACTTACTAATTCTCCTGTCCAAGGGGTGAGTGATGAAGACTTCCTGGTCTATGGTTAACATTTGAGCGATGCACTCGACGTTCAATGTTTGATGTTATCATCGATGTCAAATGAGCTCATTAAGTCTCACGAAGGATTGGTTTCCTATAGAATTCTTGAGCACCTCTGTGGTCTATACATGGAGAGAACATGATAGGAAGGTTTTGAGGTCTCCAACGCTCTACTTTGGAGCAAGCATGGAGAAGGTTCCCTACATGGGATTCATGTAGTAAAGCTCATTGGCTACATTGAGCGCATGAAGGTTCTAGGGTTTAATCTCCCCGAATAATTGGGTACCAATATTATTTTTACATCACTCCCCCTATGCCTCTTTATCTTTGTGGTAAATTTCAACATGAACAACATTTAGAAGTATCAATCTGATCTTCATATCCTCATTCGTCAAAGGGGCAATGATATGAAGCATGAAAAGCCTTATGTATATTTGGTGAATAAAAGGAAAGGGAAGGTGAATAAATTTAAGCCCAATTTCTTCAAGGCATTCAATGATAATGAAGATCTGTCGGGATGAAAGAGAACAGAAGGCTATTTTTTTGCATGTGGAAAGAATGGCCACTGAAAAAAAAACTACACGCAGCCATGGAAGCATGGGGATGCTTCATTTGGGTTTGTTATAGAATTCAATCTATATGTTTCAACCAATTGGGTATTAGATAATTCTTGTGGTGCTCACATATGTATCCAGATACAAGAACCAAGTATATTCAAGAATATTAATTGAGGGGAGGTAGATCTAAAAGCATCCAACGGAGCCAGAATTTCTGTTGTAGCTATCAAGGACTACCACATCACATTGCCAACTGGAATGATCTTGGTGTTAAAGGGTTGTTATTAAATGACATCAATTACTAAAAACATTACATTATTATCCATATTAGATACTTATGGATTCATATTCATGTTTGGAAATGAATTTTTCTATAGTTATAAAGATAACATTTGTTTTGGTAGGGTGCATTTATATAATGGCCTTTATGTGTCAAACTACACTAACCATGTAATGGAAATAGATGTAATTTTTAATTCACATGACTCATACCACACCCAAATATGGAATCACCTTCTAGGTCATGTAAATGAGAAACATTTGAAAAATTTACATTAAGATGGGTATTTAGATTCATTGAAACTAAAACAACTTGGTGTATGTCATGCCTGTCTACAAGGAAAAATGACCAATTCCCCATTTAGTGGGGAAGGTGAAAGGGATAAATAGCTTCTAGAAATAGTTTACACAGTTGTGTGTGGACTATTTCTAGTTGAATCAAGGGGTTTATTATTATACTTCATAAATTTTATTTATGATTTTAGTAGATTTGGAAATATTTACATATTGTGTTATAAGTAAAATTATTTTAATCAGTTCAAAGAATACAAGAATGAAGTTAAAAATTATCTTTGTAATAAGATTAAGAAACTCCACTCAGGCCGAGGAGGAGAATATCTCAACCAGGAGTTCATTGATTTCTTACGGGAGTTTGGGATTCTATCTCAACTCACTCCTCCTTACACACCTAAGTGGAATGGTGTATATAAAATGAAGAACCACGTCGTATTGTACATGTTTAGATCAATGATGAGTCGTGCGAGTCTTCCATTATCTATTTCGGGATATGGATTACAAAAAACAACACACATCCTAAACCAAGTACCATAAAAATTTATAAATGGTATTCCATATGAATTTTGTAGTGGATGCAAAGCCATATTATCAAATTTACTTGTGTGGGGGTAGCGAAGCATTTGTTAAGGCATCTTCAAATTACAAACATGAAACATGAGGCCAAAAAAGTGTATCTTTATAGGATATCCCATGAAAAAAAGGGAATGCTACATATACAACCCCTTAGATAAAAATTTTACAGTGGAAATACACGCCATATTCCAAAAGAGGGAGAGAATCTCCAAAGAGATAGTGGGATTGAGAAAGACTTCGATGAATTCAACACTCAAGATACACAAGAGTTGGTACAAGAACAGATTCCACAAATCCTCGTGGAAGATCAATTTGTTCTAGAGAGAGAAGATCTGTGTAGGAGCACAAGAGTGGTGAGAGAACTAGAATGATGTGGTTTTTCTATCACTGTGTTTGGAGAATCATTATTGGTTGACAATGATAGTTCTTCTAGTTATAAGAAGCAGTTGAAGGCACAAATATTTCCAAGTGGCATGAAGCCATGAATTCTGAAATGGATTCCATGTTCCAAAAACAATTCTGGATTTTGGTAGATCCTCCAATTGATGTAAAGACTATTGGTAATAAATTTCTATTCAAGATTAAATTGGACATGGAGGAACAAGTCAACACCTATAAGGAACAACTATTTGAAAAATGGTTTAGACTGCATCAAGGAATTGACTATGATGAAACCTTTTCTCCAATTGCGATGTTTAATTAAATCAGAATCATATTGGCCATTTACACCTACCATTACTATGAGATTTGGAAAATTTATGTCAAAAACTCATTCCTTAACAGGAACCTCTAGGATGATTTCTATATGACACATCCTGAAGGGTTTGTGACTCCAATGGATGCCAACAAGGTATGAAAATTGTAGAAATCCATTTATGGATTAAAGAAAGCATCATGGTCATGGAGAACTCATTTTGATGAAATTGTAATGGGATTTGGATTTATTAAGAAGTAATGTGAGAATTGAGTCTACAAAAAGTTAGGTGTAAGTGAATTCATTTTTTTAATAGTGTATGTTGATGACATATTACTAATAGGAAACGAAGTATCTATCTTACAGCCAGTTAAGGGATGGTTGGATAAACTCTTTACTATGAAAGACTTGGGGGAAGCAACATATATTCTTGGGATCAAGATCCATTGTGATTGATCCATGAGAATTCTAGGCCTATGTCAAAGTGCATACATTGACAAGATACTGAAGAGATTCAGTATGGAATAGTCTAATAGGGGATTGTTGCTAGTGTCACATGGCATTCATCATTCCATGAAAATGTGTCCTCAGACACATGAGGAAAGAATAAAAATGGAAAGGATCTATTACACATCAAAGATTGGGTTAGTCATGTATGTTATGCTATGTACAAGGCCAGATGTTGCTTATTCCTTAAGTGTGGTTGGCAGATATCATGCTGATCTAGGTGACCACCATTGGATGGAAGTCAAGACTATCCTAAAGTTTCTGAAGCGTAATAAGGATATATTCCTCGTTTATGGATGAGATGAAGAACTAGTCATTAGAGGAAATGTGGATTCTGGTTTCTAGATTGATCGAGATTAAATTAAGTTGAAGATTGGATACATCTTAAGTTTTATTGGATGTGCAGTGAGGTCGAAGAGGTCAAATCAAGGTGCTATCATAGATTCTATAGCATAGTCCAAGTATATCACAACTTCTACAGTAAGTAAATAAGTAGTATGGATTCGAATATTCGTCCAATAGATAGATGTAGTACCGAGATGTAATGATCCCATCACACTCTATTGTGATAATACTGCAGCGATGGTACTTGTAAAAGATCCAAGGTCACATCAGATGACAAAGCACATACTTCGGAAGTATCATCTCTTGATGGATTTTTCTCAGAGAGGTGATGTTGTAGTGATCAGTATTTCAACGGAAGACAACATGGAGAATCCCTTGACTAATTACTTGACTCAGTAGAAACATGATCATCATGTGATGTCTAGCGGACTAAAATTCATTGGATGTTGGCTCTAGTCGAAGTGGGAGTTTGTTATAGTTGTTGTCCCGAGAACCAACTTTTTATTCTTTGATTACATGAATGTACACTTATTATATTTTGATCATTGTTATGCATGACTACAATATAATATTGTCCTTGAATATTTGTTGCATTAATAAGGTCATGGAATATCCCCAGTATGATAGGAACCTTGAAATGATATAATAATATTATTAAATAATGTTCTACAGATGGATGACATACTATGATTGGACACATGGTATACAGACTGTCATGAGCGAGTAATAATAAGAAGATGAGACTCTATTTCATGGTGTTCCACTTGGTAATCTCCAGGATGGGAGATTATGAGAACAGACCCACTAGTATAAATTCCACATGTCTTGGTGTCATCGGACAATAATATCTATGAGCGTGTGTAATATTTCATAGACATGAAGATTATCATTAACTCATGTCATGACTCGCACACATATATTTGCTGACGAAAACCATCATGAAGACAGTTGGCGAGATGTAAGGTATGTTTGGTGCATCACAAATGACATGTTATTAATTGATAAGTGGAAGAAGGATTTTTCACTTCCATATTTATGGAATAAGATATCTCAGTCCATTTTATTGAAATAGAACTGTCACCCAAATTCCATGGACATGGTGTCATGAAGAGTTTATTTTTGGAAGTCAAAGAATGATATATCAATCATATAGGTTTATGACACAAACATAAATCCTTCATTATTAGATATTTAGAGAAAGGGATTAAATTACACGGTAAAATTTTCTATGAGGTGACATGTCAATGTGGAGTCAACTTCTTTCTCTTAGGTGCCTCGACCCATTGCTAGATAGTAATCTTGATCTTTAGGCAAGCCCACCTAATCCGAATGAGAAAGAGTCCTAGAGGGTCACACAATAAGCGTATCCAAGTATCCCAAGTAGAATAAATATTATTCATGTATTTGGTTTAATAATTATTCAAGGAAGCCTAAATATATTTAATGTTGGAGGAAGAATAAAACGAAAAAAATTACACGCTGTGTATTAATGATTACACGCAGTGTAGTTTTCATTTAGTAAAGTAAATGAAAAAATTTACATTTCATGTATTAATGATAACACACCATGTAGTTTTATGAAAAACTATATAGAACCGTGTGTTAATGATTACACACATTTTAGTTTTTCCAGTCGAGATTTTGATGAAATAATATTGTTTTATTAAATGATATTTATTTCAATCAGTGTGGGTGCATGTCAAGGAATTAATGATTCGACATGGGGGTTTCAATAAGAGTTAAAAAAATAAATAAAATGCGTAATGAATTTTTTTTTCATAACTATATAACCTAAAACTTGATTATTAATGTCCTCACAACCACAACACATTTGAATGAGAATGGTTGTGGAGAATAATTCTGGAGAATTATTTCAAGTCCAAAAGAAATCCTTCCTCCAAGAACTCTCTCAAGACCAGGAGAGATCCTCCTCCATGGGATCAAGACGATCATAGGAGGAAAATTCTTGCAGAGTATTATCCTTGCTAGCACCCGAAGATTCATTTGGCGATGTCCAGAGATACATGGTGCATGTGGGGATCACAACAAGAGGAAGTCTACACATGGGTTCTAGGACGCAATGATGAATCACATAAGAACATAATCAGAAATATCAATGAATAAACAATGCCATAAAAGGTACATTATTTCAATTACTTAATTTAATTTTAATCAACATGTGATGATCCTCCTTTGTGGTTTCGAGACTATTCTTCTTCTTTGTCTATTTCTATGATTCGATTTGTGGAGTCTAGCATTTATCGTCTTATTGATCCCAGATGGATTGTTGTTAATGACAAAAAATTCAAGTGGGCACATCCACCCACGAGCTTCCACTATGCCCCAAACCTTCAAAAAGAATATATTTCAACTGATAGATACATTCATATATGTCCTCGATATCAACTAAATACTCCAAAAATGTTTCTCCATCCTCGATGTATAGCTCTCCCCGGTTGAAAAATCATGATGGGTCATGAATGTACCTCCTCAGGTATGACACTTGAAAAAATCATTCACCTGATATGAAAATATATGTAGATCTATCTGTTATACCACATAATCAACTCTATAATTTATTGTGGAATAGCCAATGAATATTATAGATGGATTGTTACCCTGACGAAATCTCAATAATCTACAATGAGGTGATCCTCATAAGAAGATATGGCCTCCTTCATCATACTCCAATGCATCAATCATATTACCACAAAAATAATTATGAAATATCTATGTAGTTTTCATCATCTCATATATGATATGATCCATCATGGTTGTGGCATGCACTAACTCTTGTCCCATTAGTGCAAACTCTCCTAGGCCAGTCCAGTAATATGTTGACATATAGGATCAAAAGAAAAATGCCTCGAATTTTTCCATTCCAATGGTGTAATTGATCGTATTTCCATATATAAACTCGATGAATGTAAGGTGATCCTAAAAACTTCAACAAATTTCCTAAATTGATGTATAAAGAATGTCCCTTAGAACATGAATTGTATGCTTAGTTTAGCCATAATTTTTTAGTTTGTAATTTTGTGATCACGTATCATTGAGTCCCCGAAACCTCCTACAATATCATCAAAAAAGGTTATGTAATACAATATTCCCAATTAGAAATTATCAACAATGGAAATACCTATAGTCACACTATCAAATGTACATAGAGGAAACCCATGCCCTTTGTGGAACACGTCTCTTGAATAGCAAAGATGTGGGATGACATGGTGAGTAATTATATATCCACCCAGATGGAATCGTTTACCCTATATGTATGTGGTAGGCACATCACAATGTCCTTGAATATATCATATCACATCCAATTTGTTTCCTGAAGGGGTTGATCTATACCTACAAGAACTCACTACTCATCTTTCACATACTAACATGTAAGGCATCAAAAACGAGAAATTTGAACTCCTTCCTCAAATACCTGACCAACAATACTAATTTCAAAGGTTTTGATACATCCTTTCCTAAAAAGGATGCACTGAAAAATTATATTTATGATACACTCTCAGAACATCTTCCCAAAACATAAATGGTTCTATGTTGTGTCGTCTAAAAATAACAATCTGCACCCCACTATTATAAAATCTATCTAGAGCATGTTCAGGGGGTACCAATGTACAAAGCCTCTCATAGTCGATGTCCCCAAGTGGTGCTTCTCTGACTCACTGAAAAATAAGAGGACTGACAACCATAGTCTATATGTAATCTACTCTATCTATACCTCTAAATGATAACTAAAATGAGGCCAACTGATTCCATGACTAGTTTAATAACTACAGTCTATGTGTCGATCTATGAGAATCTATTACCATGTTCTCCATTACTGGAGTACAGATAATTGTTAAATAATTGTATTATAGGACTTTATCCATTACATCTATCTTGAGTTTTGATCCTTCTATGAGACGATATACTTGATACATTTCTGATCACAATTGAGGATAAGATGCTCTCCCATTAGGTAGTGTGTCCACATATATAATGAAAATACATATACTTTTAACTCAAGGTAATGGGTCATTTATTTTTTCTCATGTGCTCTAAAAAAATATGAACTATGGTTAAAATGAACATTCCTCCACATCAGAACACAACCAATACTGGTTCCAGATGCATCAATAAACACTATGAAATAAAAACACTCATCTAGAGATATCATAATAGGAGCTCTCGTTAAAATGGGATTCAACTGCTGAAAATCTTACCAGAACTTCTCAATCCAAAAAAATGATTCCCCTTTTGAGTAAAATATATCATGGGTATTGATATCATTGAGAAATCAAATATGAATGTTGAGAAGTATCCTACCATCCCATAGAGGCATCACACCTCTATCACTCTTTTAGGTGGATCCCAATCCAATACTTCCTTAACATTGGTACGGTCCACTAGCACGCCATATGTCTAGATAAAATTCCCAATAATTTGGACCTCCTGAATACAAAACAACTACATTGAGATCTTAGTTTAATGTGTTTTGTCTTTATGAATGTCTAAAACCATCCTCATGTTCATTTCTTTATCCTCCTTGGATGATGATTACATAAGTATATCATCAACAATGTCTACCAAAAAACAATTTAATAATGGTGGAAATAACTGAATCATGTTTCCAGTGAAAATATTTTGGGCATTCATCATGCTAAAGGGCATCACCATGTATGAATTGTTACCCCAAAATAATCTGAATGTTGTTTTCAGTGTATTTTAATCTTATTTTCACAACGATAATATCATGTCCCGATTCCATTCATCTATAACCATTGTTTCCCTCTAAACTAATCCAATTGTTCATTGGTCCACGTTGGTGGATAATTGTTCTTCACAGTCGACTATTTCATGAACTGGTAGTCTACACACTACATCAGTCCCCCATTTTCCTTTTTCGAAGAAATCTGGGGATTCCCAAGGTAAATCAGTTATTCTAAAATATTTCATTCTCTATAAGTCCTCTAATTACACCCTCATCTCATGATGAACTTTGATAGAAATATGATACACTATAATGAAATCGATGTTGTCCCAAGGAGTAGATCAATGTAGACGTCAATCTCGTAGTGCATTATTAAACCTAGAACATTATCATTGAAAAAATCATCATCTTATGACATGCCTACATGATATTTGGAACCCATATCATACACATTGACATGGATCATGCTATCCAATTGATGAGTAATTGTAGGCACCGCCCCTGAATGTGTGTTTACTCCACAACCATGGTTTATTTTTCATCAATAAATGAAACCTAGTTTATCACTATTGACACACTGCATTATTTTCATAAAATACTTACTATGGTAATGAACCATAGATAAGATGTACATACAATGAATAACATTGTTAGGGCCCAACACGGATACCAAGATATTACAACATTAACTTTCACCACCTAGACTGAGGTCAAACTATTTTAACAAGATCATGATTATTGAGTCTTCTCTAGTAGGGGTCTTTGAGAGATATGGTTGAGTTAGGGTCAAAATAGGAATATCTGTGTCTCGTACAAGATATGTGGAATGAATAGAAAGACTAGAAAATGTGTCTATCTATACTACATCTTAGTTAAAAAATACATAGGTCATACCTCAAATCATTCTAGTATCCTTTTGGTCATACAAATTTATGACCTCTAGTATTCTCAACCCCTTTCCTCATACTCTCTATATTTGGTGTGGACCACCTATTGGTGGTTATGTAAGAAGTGAAATAATATTCCAGATTTGGATTTCCTACCATCTTCTTTACCATATACTCCACCTTACAGACCTGTCTGCTCCTGCCACTCTCTCTACATTGATTTCCGTTTTAAAATCTATATTTCTTCTATAAATCAGGTTTGATAATCTCAAGAATGTTTTCCCCTACCATTAGATGAGTTTCACCACCTCCCTATACACTTACTAGAGCCATCTTGAGATCCCAGAACTATAGATCCTTTTTTCAATTACATTCTCATATTACCACTCACACATCTAGATCCATGAGACTATTGTATGATACCCACTACATAGGTGTCTAATTTTTCATGTCCATTTCTACCACACTATAGCTATACTAATCTTTAATAATCACTCGACCACCAAATCTCCCTATAGAACCTCATTATAAGTAGGATTTTTTGAGAAATAGAAGTTTCTCAGATGTCTACAGGCTTTTTTAGAACATTCATGCCCTAAAAAACTACTAGCTAACCAAATCCAATGTGTACCATTAGTGGTTTGAAAATATCGATAATACTCTGCTATTGCTACATTTTACTACTAGAAATGAAGAATCCCCTTGATATGTACATCCCCCAGCATGGCTAGAGGGAACAACTCTATACAAATGAACTCAAATAGAAACCATGGTAGAGTAACCTCCTAAAATGCATAGTTAACTAAACCACACTATCTCTCTAATATTCCATGGATAAGTCTCACTGTCGATAACACCTTCTGATCTGATGGTGTCCAAACTAAACCAAAATCATTTTCCATTAACCAAATCTTTTCGGCATCCACCTAGGGTCGGTCTTCATTCAAAAAATGAGGGATCTCTCATTTTGAATCTAAATAATTACACTTAACATGCATAAATCATATAGTAGTACAATTTGTACCATGTTCTTCTCCATAGTTGGTGATATAGTTAGTTCACCACAAAGAGGAATAACCTCAGGAGAAAGACCATATATTGACACAACATTACAGAGTGGATCCTATTGGTGAGCATAATGGTCCATCATGTTGTTGTAAATTATTATATCATGGTACCTGAATAAATAAGGATTGTTAAATCACAACCCATTACAATATGATGAATTAAATTTTTTACCTTTAAATAGTGTTCTGATGTATCAATCCCAAAATTAGGTAATCAGATTCATGGTCTATGGATATGTCTGCTACCACACAAACAGTGGAGTCTATGGCCATAAATATGATCTTGAAACACTTAAATCTATTTCCCCAAACCAATATCAATGAATATCATCCCTAACGTAGAACATAATCGTCTAATACCACAATTTCATGACCCATCTGAATGGTGATACATTGTGACTCCTAAATCCTAAATCCAATTGTCTAGGTGCTAGAAACTATTTATGAGAACAAATATCACTATCATGGTAGGAATTTGTAAAATTTGTTGTACAAAAATACAAATCTATTATCCTATAAAATTATAAAATGTGAAAAAATTGATCAAACATAAATACATTATCTAAATCCCACAACTAGAGTACGACATGATGTTAATGAATGTAATGAGGTAAAAATGAAATAAAAAACTCTCTCAAAACAAGTACATCATTCAAATGAAGTTATAGAGTGATGTGAATATTCGACAAGAACACACCCCTATTTGTAATATATCACTAGGAATTTTTCGGTTGTGGTCTCTCTAGGACACTTTCAAAAGTTTAGCTACATGAACACGACATGACTTGTGTAGGTAGAGACAACTCATGAGTGAGTATAACAATACATAGTAGCAAACCCCGAAACCAAAAGGCACAAAAACTATGAAATATATTTATCTCTAAAAATGTATATTTTAATAAAATACATAACAAGAATATCTAGATATTCACCGAAAAGGCACATAGTCTAGGGGCAATTCACCACTATAATAATGATCATATCATTCTTGATCAATGATTCCACATAGCTCTCATCCCGGAGAAAAAAATCATGAGCATGATATCACTAATAATTTATATTTGATTGTAAGTTCTCATTGAGTCTCATTAAATTAATTACAAACAGATGGACTTATGAAATATGACAAACAGATGAGGATCACATCCATGTCCATAGGGAGATACCAATAAATTAATTTGGATTTACCCATCTAGTAATGGTTCGGAGTCCACGTAGTTTTGGTCCTGATGAAACCAACAACTCCAACAAAGGAATTAAGATTAATAGATTATCGTAATCCTAGACGCATGGAAGTATTTTAACAACTCTATATTAGAATTTATTATAAATATAATACTATCTAAGGAGTAGAACGTGATTCTATATGAACCCTCATGGAAAGGATATGGGGAGAAGACCCTAACAAAAAAGACCCTGATATTGAGGGTAAGGGATCCAATACAAGTATAAATATTACATAGCACAAAAAAGGGGATACACACAATATCCCTTGACCTTGGTTCCAACCCATGTAAATGACCCATTTCTCAAACTGTGTCCATGTGTGGGAGTATACAAAATGTTTGGACCAGTGTACTCCAACCCATTTTTGTGTACCCAAAGTGTTACATTCCATGTCACCAGGTAGAGAAAAAACCCATGTGAAATTGTTACATAACATGTCATTCATAACACCGACATAAAACCCCATCCACTGTAATGGGGCCCCAAAATTATGTGTATATCCGAATTATACAACGTGTATCATCGAATATTCCAGAAATCCATATCTAGCTCTGCACATCTCGTTGATTTCTCTGGCCCTCGATATTGGGAACTCCTCACCATAAAAATGTATATTTAGCCAAATTCATTCTTGTCATAACTGAAGCATGTTGATATGTTCCTTTAATTTACTCAGAAAATTTGATTTTTCATTATTCTTTGTTTCGCACCGAAGAACATGAAAATCAATTATCAGCATCATCAGATCAAATTCCATCTCCATCATTAAACCTCCATATAATGATGACCCCATTTATACAATGTTGCAATATTTATCTATGAAATAGGTTCACAATGTCCGATTGATCCGGATATGTTGAAGCCCGGTCCAAATGAAGAATGCCCACAGTGACGGAAGAACCAAGTGAAAAAATCAGAAGAACAAATGAAACAAATAACCTAAACCAATGTTCACATCGATCTCAATTAATTTTCTTGAGATAAAACATTATTAAATAATTAATTCAATGTAATTATATTGAAATCATGCTACAAGATTCCCATCATACAAATAAGCATGATCTAATAATCAATCCATATTCCTATTGATCTGTATTAATCATTGGAATAATGAATAGGGATAAAATGAAATTGAAAAAACATACAAAATTATTTGGATCAATAGATGATAATTAAATATGTAATGTCACAATAGTTAGTGAAATCTACCGATTTAATCCTTTTCTGACCCTCAATCCTCGATTTGACTATCAAAAATTATCAAAATAATTTATAATACTCTCCAAAGGATCTCCAACAATTTTTTAAGTTTTATGCCTAACCTGATAAAATCTATAAAATCATGAATATAAAGACGTAAATTTGTTGATAAGTTTTTTTAAAAAATTAATTAATTTAAATTATTTTATCCATTTTATTCATTCTATGCCAATGATAGATTTTTCTAAAAACATCCCACACTCACTATGATTAAGTCTCACATAGTGTAAAACCACTTTATAAACTCAATAGTTCCTTTGTATTTATGATTGAATAACCCATTAAGAATTTATTAAACTATTTTAGAAAAAATAAATAAATAATAAATTTATATTATTTAATATACTTTATTAATTTATTCTGAGTACACTATGATTCACAATCGCCCACTGTCATAAGTACTGGTCACAAAAATAATCCACATAGTATCCAAATATAATACATGGGAAATATGATTCGTTATTTATATAAACTCAAGAACATGGATATGCTTGTTGATATGATAAAAGGTCTGGTTTTGGTCATTCTATAATCACACTGTTGTGTAGGAATGTGAGGTAGGGGGTTCCCATTTATAATTGAGGTTAGGGTAAATTTTGGAATCTGTCGAAATATTAAATAAATAGAAAGTAATTATCAACTAAAATATATCCATAGTGAGTTATTTGGATGATATGTTTTTAACGGTTCGAAATAATCTCATCGACTAATTTATAGACATGTTTAGGTCACAAAATTAAATGTATTCTTTTATTTTATGACTTATTTAAATACTTTAACTTCTACAATGAGAACATGTGTTTTTACACATTGATTATTAATATAGATATTATAAAATAGAAAAAAAATAAGTCAATTGTGTATGTTATTTTAAACCTTATAAAAATTAGATGGAATGTGTATGTATTTTTATGAATTTTATATCATTTAATAAAATATAATTTAGTTTGTGGTATCAATAATGAAAATTTTGAAACTATCCATTTCAAGAGTTTTATAAATATAAAAATACAAAAAATAACATTGAAAAAAATATATATTACAACCCTAATATGTATATATAGTCTAAAAAATTATTCTAAAAAATTTTTAATCTCAATTTATGTTTAGTTTTATATTTTTATTATCATTTATTAGATATTTCAATTAATTTAATAATTACTACTTCATCAATGTGTATCCATTTGAGGTAATTTTTTATTAATATAAATTAAAAATTATTTTCCATGATGAAGATATAAAATTTATCATTCAAATTAATATCTATAGTGGAAGATATCTTTTAAATGACCACATATAAAAAAAATTAATACTTATTAAATGTCTGAGAATGACATATTTGATATACCAGAGAACAAAATATTATAAAATTGATAAAGTCTTTCATGTTGCTCCAAGTGAACATAAAATCGTCCAAAGGATTATTTTGGTTGAGAATTAAACATAAAATAATATTATAACAGTAGTTGGAAAATTTTATAATATTTATTATTTTATTTTTACCATTAAGTACCACATTTACCATTAACTGTGTTAATAATAAACGTTTGTAATATTACTATTCATTACATCCAAAATTAAAAGTGATCTATTAATTTAATATGTACCCACTAATTCCAAATATGGAATCAAATTTTGATAATTTAAAACAAAAAAGTTGATATAATGAATTTAAAACTAATTGAATTGACAGAACATGAAACCATGTTACAATTAGAACACATTCATATAATATTATGTTCATATATCCAAAATCAATGTGAAGTTGATTACAATTAACTAAATTAAATTATATAATAATAAAATATCTAATCATAATTTAATACAAAATAATAATATAATTTATAACTATAAATTATTTATATTAAATATTTATTTTGAATTAAAATGCAGTGATCATTGTTTATTCATCAAAACATGAAACATATTAGAACAATACAAATAAATCATCCATTGTTAAATTTTTTATTATTTTTAAAAATATTAAATTTATTTTTGTCACATAAAATATAAAAACATTTCAAAACTATATTTAAAAAAACTACACCATCAAGAGGTAGTAAAAATATCATCTAATGAAAAACATGTTTTATGTGTAAAATTAGATTTGTTCTTAGATCATATATAGAAAAGTGATTGATTGAATGTTAAATATACTATAGAATATATTATGTATAGTTTATTATAATATTTTAATCGTCCGATACTTAAAAAAATTGCACGTGTATGCACTAAAACTGTTTTTTATAAAAAAATATATATTTCATTTTAAAAAAATTTATCTTCAATTTTAAATAATTTTTTCACAAAATAATTTGTTAAATTTAAATTAAAACCCATATTTTCATAATTAAATTTATAATATTCATTCCCTCCCTTCTAATGACTATGTTATAATATTAATAATCAAGACATTAAATTTAGTTGTTCTTTAAATCTCAATGTGTCGTATCTTATACTCTATCAAAAATTGTGTTCCCTTTTGAAAATAATTGATGTAACATTATCCAATCTATAAATATATTTTAAACATGTAGTTTTAAATATGGATCATAAACTATGGGTTTTAATTTTCATAATGACTTCTGGGAAATCCAGTTTCATAAAAATATTATTCAAACGTCAACACTAATGTTATAAAAGGTAAGTATGAAGGTCACCTAAGATAAAACATACTAGGGTTTCGAATAATAAAACATAGACATATAAAAGAAAAATTAAAATTATTTTTCGATGGAGTACGATGGAAAACATGGTCATGATAATGGTAAAAATCACAAAACCATAAATTTATTATTGGTTAAATGTCCACTGATTTCCATGGATGAATATTAAACTTATAATGTTTTTGTTTTGAAATACCTAACTTAGTTTTTGGGGGAACTGTTTAAAATATAAATAAAAAAATAAATGATTTCATTCCATGTCATAATCATTACATTATCCTTTGGTTGATCTTCAATCTATTTTCCCCTAACCCCATATACCTATAAATTAATGTTCAAGTTCATTTTTTCATGCCCAAATCACATTTATGAATCCAAATATTCACAAGTAATTCCATAAAATTTAAAATCTTTACTGAATCCAAAATCGATTGCACGTGTCACCCAATATGATAAATAATATTTTATCCTTAAAAAACAATATCAAATTTTCATCTTCATCTAGTCTATAAGTATTTATATTAAGAATAACCAACAATAAATATTCCCTAATAAAAATGAAAAAAAAATTTATAAAGAAGGTCACTGAACATCCAAAATCAACTTAACAACATATTTCCCTATCTACATAGCATTGATCTTTTGGTTACATAAAAAAATATTAATACCTTTATCACTATTAAATATTTATGATAAATTCCATGATTTTTATTATACAATTGTAGTCATATTTTATAAATCAAAATATTTAATAACCCCAACCATGAAAACAAAAAGCATCAAATCACTAACTACTATCATTGTCAAGAATAATATTCCATTAAAATAATTTTCATTTTTTCTCATCATCAAGAATATATTAAGCGTTATTATAACTCGATAATTTTATATTTAAAAGATCAACATGTCACTAAATAACATTTCCTAATAATAAATAAAATTCAATATATATATTTTTTTCTTGAGGAATAAGTAATATAATATAATTCTTATATGATTTATTATTCCTTCAATGATAATTCCATAAAATATATTTATTTATATATAAACTCCATCATAATCTTCATCCCATTTTATCTATATCAATATCATATTATTTACATTAATCCCAATGATTACTCTTAGGTATATTCCCATTATGCATTATGAATTCATTTTTATAGTTGATAGTCTCTTTAAAATTGAAACATTGAACATTTAAATCTTCTTTACTACCCATATAATTTTGTTCGTGGTGAAAATTATCACTAAACATATTATAAAATCCCATTACAATGAATCATATACTGGGGTGTTTCATTCAACAATTATCACATCTGGGAAAATCCTTATATCCCTTTTGCCTTTTATCTATTTCTTTCACCACCATCTTATTGTTATATTTTATTCCATTTAATTCATAAGGAATTGATAATTTATTCATTTTATTAAATTAAATGAGACAACATGATTGTATGATGAGAAATATTGGTGGACTATTACCATTTAGAGGAATGTGTAGAACACATTAATGAAACGATCAATCATTATATTTGGATTGTGTATATAATCCACCTAATGCCCTGATAATCATGTGAATATAGATTCATAATTGGAAAAATTTTGACCCTCATTTTTACATCGAATCAAGAACACTATCTACATATGCACAATTTATTCACTGTAGAAAATATTTTCCATATAAAATATCAATAAAATCCATACATTTCATGTTTTCTATTTATTCCTCGTCTTTCATGATTGGAATCAATTACCACCACTGATTCAAATATCATGATATATGATAAACACTAAAGAAAACTTTCTCTATTTACTTACATTCATACATCGTAAATATATTTTCTATGAAAAAAATCCATTTCTTAGATAGAAAAAGATTTATTGTCTAGTTGAATGACAGAAGTTATTGTCTCATGAAGTAGTATAACATTTTTCTTTTTCATTGTGGATCAGGATTATCCATTTATTTATGGTTATAGTACCTAATCTGAGTCTGTTTTCCCAGTTGTGAGATATGTTTTCTATCAGTAGTTGCTTCTCTAGATCAAACATAATGATCTTGTATGTGAGGAAAATCCATACATGGGTTACATTCATTGATGGGGTTTCTATTCCATTAAATGAGATCCAATTATAAATAATTGAATACAATATATTTGTTCGTAAGATTATGTATCCTAAAATATAATCTCATAACTACTTAATCACATAATTTAAATTGAAAATTTTGGTATAACTAATACCACATTCATAATCATAGATTATTTCGATAAACATAAAAACATGATCATTGGGTATCATTACAAAATATATATTTTTCCTAAATCACGATCCCATGGATTCAACTAAACTACCTATAATACCATCCATAATAACCATAATACTTGAAGCATAGAGTCAATGGATACGTATTTACATCAAAAACATATACATGGAATCACATCATAAATGAGCAAAAGGTTTATTATTTTTTGGAATAAAAGATACATACTTTAAACATACATTGCAACATTAAATTTTAAATACAACATAGACAATCATGTGAGAACACCATAATTTTCATAGCTTAATCATGCATATGTTTAACAATATACATCTAGGAATGCATGGAAAAGTAAACAAAATGAAATGGGTGAGCAAAACTCCCCAATAATAGTATAAATACTGCTTAGTAAATCATAAATTTATATATGAATAAAAATTTAGGTTACATGTATAATTGATGTGCATGAAATTTAAACAAAATAATTAACACAAAATGGAAGGAATAAATGAAAAATAAAATATTTACCTTTAAATAATCACATGTATATTATAATAATCAAATTATCCCATGGAATATCTCTAACAAATATTTTAATAAGGGAATGAATTATGTGGGCATTGTAATCACACTGTCATGGTTTTGACCTAGAGATCATGCAAAAATGTGTACAACGTGGGAAAAAATAGAAATAGTTTGTCACATAATTCATACTAATGCATCTAGGGGATATATATGGAACCAACCATCACATAATAAGTCCAATTAATTTATCATATGAAAATGGGGAATAATAAACAACATAATCAATCTTAATAAAGAAACTATAGGAAATGTGAATACAATAACTAACAATAATTAATAATATCAAAAGAGCACATCCATAGTCAAAATTGTTTAAAAAACAATCAATAAAATTTATTATATGGTATCACATGATATAATACTTAATTAAACCTAAAATATATCAATTTATGATTACATAGATGAAAATAGACCAAAAAATTCATTATATTTATATTTGGAGAAATACATATTTTTAATTTGAAATTATTTATTTGAAATGTAATACAGTAATAAAAAACATCATTGAAAATAAGCATTTAAACTTGTAAATAATGCTTCAATACATTATGGTTTCCTTACCATAGAAAATTATTTACATGATTATTATGATAAAAAAATTATTTTTTGTTCTTTTTTTAAAAATAGTTATAAGTTATGTCATTTGAAAAAGATATAATTATTACATTAAAACCATTTTATAATAGTTTATCATGGGTAAAAATACATATTGAAATCATATAATAACAGTTAATATATATATTTTTTAGAAACACATCTAAATGGAAGAAAATCATTCCATGTGGATACATAAACCTAAACAAGTCCAAATAATAATGAGATTGTGAAATGGCCATTACATTATACTTTCATTTAGTTTAATGTTATTCAAACTATTGTATACTGATAATGTAATTTTATCAATTCATTACAGATCCATATCCATATATATAATATCATAAATTATCCTCTATTACAATCTAATCAAACATTGGTTAATAATATTTTGTTATTACCCTTCATTAATGTGTTAAAATCATCATTTTCATATGCATTCTTTATCATGTAAGTTATTTTTATTATACATATAAAACATTCAATTCATTTCTAGGATGATATCATGATCTTAGATATTAAATTTACTAATTTTATATATTTTTATAATCATTTTTAAATTGTTATCTTGGAATAAGAATCACATCTTGTCTTGGTGAAGGTCAGATATACGTATGCAATAGCGAAAATATCATTCCCTTAATAGAGAAATGGTAAAGAAGTGTATATATGTAATATTTTTAAAAATCAATATCATGTAATATATTTTATTTATATACATTATATATATCATTATACTAGTATAGATAATGTGGTGATAAAAATCAAATTCCACAATAATTTGGAGATGGTAAGCATTACCTACGCATGTGAAGTTCTTTTGATTATCATAAAATGGATAAAAGATGGAGAATTATTTTCCCATAATCATTATAAAATAAAAAAATATAGATGATACTAGATTTATTACTTTATAATGAAAAAATACATGATTACGAACTAGATGAAGAAATAAATGTGAATGAGTTGGGTAAACAATTACATCTTCTTCAGAGGACCTCATTTACAAATCTTCATAAAAAATATATTGATGAGATTTCGGGAAGAAAAATACCCCATAAAAATTTATATGGATGTTTGGAGGTGATATTTGAAGTTTTTTGTGTGTAAAATGGATCAATCTAGTGAGATTAAGTGAAGTAAGAGGTTCCTTTTTATAATTTAGATGAGGGGAGCTTTTGGAAACTCTCAAAAATTTAATTAATATAATGTTTCATTCAAATAAAAATTTTACTAATGGGATTTTATATAATAGAATATGATTATTTGTTTAAATTCCCTAAATAAATTATTTTTAGGTAGGTTTAGTTAACAATTCCCCTTTTCCTTTAGTTTTGACCACTATTTAAACCGTTTAACATTTTACCATGAAAAAATGGGTTTTTACTCCTTGATGGTTAATATGGGACTAATAAAATGAACAAAAATAAATTTAAATGAGTTAGTTATGATATTTTAAACCATATACTAATCCACTGAGTAAATTTTATATTTTTAGGAAGTTTATTTATTTTAACAAATTATTATTTATTTTAATCTATCATTTATATCAATTTTGACACTATTGATTTCAGGGAATTTTTAAAGAGAATTATAAACAAGATAACATGTAAAAATATCTTTAAAACATTCTGAATATGTCTATACCATCAGAAAATTCTTGTAAGACATTAGTTTTCTCATATAATTAATATTTTAATATTTTCAATATAGTTTTTTGATATTTCAATTAGTATAACAGTTAAAAAATCATCATTGAGTAATCCATTTATGTAATTATTTATTTCCTAAAAATTTAAAATAAATTATAATGATAAATATAAAAAGTTTATATTTAAAATTAATATTCATATACGATCATATATTCTAAATTATGATAATTAAAAAATTTAATTCTTATTAAAAACATGAGGATGACAAATTTTTACTTCCAAAAAAAAAATTTATAAAAGGATTAAAGTAAATCATGTTTCTTCAAGAAGAAATAAAATTGTCCCTTATAATATTATGGTCTAAAATAACACATAAAACAAAATTATAACAAGTTTCTGGATAACTATATTATATTTATAAAATAATTTTTACACTAAATTAGACAATATTCTATAATTGTGTCAAGAAATTTGTTGAATAACTATTCATAATGTAAAAAATTAAAAAAAAATTAAATAATTTAGAACTACTACTTCCGCATTTTTTTCTTCTATTTTAAAATTTTCAAAAAAAATAAGTTTCAGTAATTAATATAAAATTTATCTTAATTATGGATCGATAAATGAACTTTTTAAGGTGAAAATTTTCAAAAAATTGAACTATTTTTTAACAAAATTAATTGATATATTTTTTATAGTTACATAAATTATATTCAATGGTAAAATACTGATATAATTATACATTAAAACAAATTAAAAATATAATTTAACATTATATATTATTTATATTAAAAATCTATTTTCAATTAAAATCTAGTATTTCGTTCACTATTCATCCTAACATTAAACTTATTATAAAATTACCAAAATATTAAACAAAATTAAAATATTTAATTAATATTTCAATGAATATTATTAATTTTTATAACAAAATATTTTATTTTTGTACAAAAAATATTTAAAAAGTGCTTTATTAAAAGGCTGTAAAACAATATTTTTATAAAAATACTTCTTTTATGAATAAAATTTTATTAGATGTTATATAATTTATAGAAAAATATATGATGAATTTTAAATATTATATTGAATAAATTTTATAATTATATATCAATAATATAATCTTACAGTGTAATTTTCATTAGAAAATACATTTTTTCATTTAAATATGATTTTTTAAAAATAAATATAGTAATTTTAAAAAGGTCTTAATCATCATTTTAAAATAAAATTTTTCCAAATAATTAATTATATTTTTTTATGTTAACTATATGTTCATAATGCAATTATTTCTATTCATTCCTCACATTCTATGTGTTATCTTATAATTGATAAATTAAAATAATAATATTTTCTTTTTTTCTTGATGTGGTGTACCATATATGATATAAAACATAATGTTTCCTTTTATAATTGTTTGGTTTAACTGTAATATAATAAAAATAAGATATCAGTATATTTATGTTAATTTAATTATTATTTTACAATGGTTATAGTAGATTTATAAGAATAATAAGTATAAATATTTTATAAAAACTATTTTAATTTTGATACCACTTCTTTGAATGGGTTTTATTATATATTTTTTAAGATATCATAGGATCTTCGTTAGGAAATCCCATAACCTCTATATGTAGTATGATTATGTTTAGAGGATATTATGAATGTTTTTTATTGATCAATTATTCCCTTGGTGGTGTATTTAATATTATGAAGGTGGATACTTTTTATAGTGGAGGGAAATGAAAAAAAAGCAATTATATAAATGATTAATATTTATATATATATGATAATAATTATCATATGGAATCATGGATCCAAAAAATATAATTTATTTACTGATACAGTTGAAATAAATTCATCCATTAATATTTATAAATGATTTTCATACCAGAAAATCTCTCCTAGAGGAAAACCTATAAATATTTATTAAAGTAATTGAAAATTTTAGAAAACAAGTACCAATATCAAGAAATAAAAATTACTTATCATCAAAACCAAAATCGTCACCACATCCATTGTAAAATGCATACTCGATAATAGACGATTCATAGTCCTAGCATTCATAATTATTCCGTTAATTGTCAAACAAACTTATGATATTAAACCCCTCCAAAGATAGAAACTTATTAGAAAATTTCATACCCTTATTGAATCCAGAGTCTTCCCTACCTTCACTTCTGATAGATGAATTAGTGGAAACCGGCTATGGTATATAGGAGAAATCATTTCTCAGCCTTCTTCAGGGTAAATAATTCCTAACCTCCTGGTTCCTAGTCATCTTATTATTTCCACCCAGAAAAATGCCACTCTTGGAGGGAATTACTAAGTCATTATCATTTTCTTTGTCACTATCAGAGATATCACCCCATTTTACAGGGATATGAACGATTTGATAATTCCTATTCTAGTTCTGCTGAATCTGAATGTTAGGGTGAATCATTTCTAAACAGTGTGGATGTTCCATCAATTATTGACCTTTATTTATCCCCTTCTTTATTACTCCATTTCTAGTATAATCCCTCGGAGAAGGAAGCTCAATTTACATATGGACACCATCATTTATTGGAGTAACCTCTTCCACATCCCCATGCTCCAAACCTTGGAAGTACATAATGGTAGAAATTGGGATCATCAAAACTCCATCATCATAATCCCAACCATTTAACCAATCAACTCAGAATTATAATGTCCCCATGATTAAACCATCATCACACAATGCAGAATCCCTATTCTCCATTGCCACAATATATGTCCTATCGACCCAAAAAAATCATACTTCCTTCTTTTGACGGTACAAGATACACACATAGCAGTAACATACATAACACCATCCCCCAACATTAGATCATTTTAGTGATGATAAAATACTGCAGAATACATTACATTTACTGAGGATTTTGCATTATTACCCACTGTTGATGCATTCTGATTCACCAGAACAGAAGCCATGCCAGGATAATAAACCACAACATGCATCTTACAGTATCCCTCACCTGGACACTCCTTCAAAACTAAGGTCCTCATGTTGATACCTACAATATGATAATTAGATGCCAAATTCCCTGGTTGATACCATGTAGAACTAGTTTTATCTCATGATTCAAAAATGACGGCTTATTTCTATCTAAACTCTACACTGATTATAATATAAATCTGATCTTTCAGAGGATTAGACGCATCCACCTAAACACAAAGGCATGGGTTGATCATATGACTTGCAATAGATGGGTGAATATCAGAATAGAGAAAAAGATCCACCATGTTTCAAATCATACAAATAATTTCTTTACTTTGAAAATGTATTGGGAGTTGATAAAGACATACCCATGTCACGATGGAGGACATATCGTGTTTCATACATAAATAAAAAGACCATCAGAGAATGAAGAACTCACACTCCTTTCATTGATGGGGTGAAACTGACTAAGCCTAGACAAGATGATCTTTTGTAGAAAATTGGATCATGAAGAGGCACTCATCTCGAAGACCAGCAACTGCACAATATTTCCTGTACCATTTTCTAAAAAAATCCAATCAAAATCATCAACCCAGGGTCTTCAATGGTTGAAAAATTCTACTAGTGTCTGATTCAGATAACTCGATGATTTATAGAACTCTGTTAGCAAAAACAGTACCAGAGGAACACCGAGATGGAGATCAGGATCCTTCTAGACTGACTAAATTACTGAACAATCCTGGAGGAATCTAGGGTTAGAGAAGGAGATAAATGGTTTTTAATAGTTTGGAGGTGGTCTGACTAGTTCCCCAGCCTCCAGAATGGTGTAATCATCCTCAATCATCCTGGTGTTCTATTGATGAAATCGCTAGCTTAGGGTTTCCCAAAATATAGAAATGTTGTTCATTCATTTTAAGAATAATCTCACAGTTAGTCATCAATAATCCCATTTTGACCTTAATCGTGAAATTTATAATTTTTACATCGATATGATAATTATATGTCAAAAAGTATTGTGGTATTATAACTAAATATGAAAATGTAGATTCAAAATTTAGAATCTGTTTTTTAATATTTAATTACCATAGGGGTATATGTTAAATTAAAAAATGGTTGAAAAATGAATAAATATTTATTCATAATGATACTCAATATTTGTGAAAAAATTATTTTACATTATAATTAGTTAATAAATCGATATACAATAATTTTTTTTATATAATTAAAAATATAGGATTTATATAATTTTGGAGAAATAAAATTTAAAATGGAATCTTCTAAAAATTCAATTAAAATTGTTTACTGAATTATTTTTTTTTCATTTGGATAAAAAATAACTTATATTATAAAATGACAATCTATGGCTCTCAAATTCAAATTAATGCTATAAAATACATTATATTACACCCTATATAGATAATAGGTCAAAACCCAATCAACAAATAGGATAATGGAATGTATTTATGTAATTTTAACAATTATATCTGCATTACAACCCTCGATAAACCTATTTTTACCATATTTTTTGTGTTTTTATAATATTTTTATTAGTCATTATGACAAAAAATTTAACATGGCCTCAATCAAAGTAGTTGATATTTTTATTAATAACAGTACCAAGTGAAGCATGAGAGGGAAAAAATATATAATGAATATGGGGGTTTGAAATAATTCAAACTGAGAGAGTCACAAATAAAAATTCTCCCACCCTCATATCGAGTGCATAAAATTAAATTTGAATGATTTGGGTAAAACGTAATGAAATTGTTTTACCTGTATTTCATTTCTCAAGAAAAAAAATCAACATACATTATCTTTGGTATTAGTAATCAACATTATATGGAATTAAATTTATATAGTTAGATATATACTAATTAAATTTTAATTAAAATATTAAATGTTATTTATTATATTCAATATGTTAAAACACAATAACAATTTATTTAAAATATTTTTTTTAGAAAACCTTTTTAATTATAAAAAATTAATTTTGAAAAATTAATAAATAAATTTATTCAAATGAAAATAATTGAATTATTAATTTTTTTTTGAGAAATAATATCATTTTTTAAAAATTTAAATCAATATTGATCAGTTTAAATTGTTGAATCATATACATATATGTATAGCTTTCAACAAATATGTATTTTTACTTTTCACTGGAAAATTAATATTTTATGAAAAATACAAAAATATAACCATATATAAATTTTGATATTATATTTTTAAAAATTATGTTCTTATTGTAAATTATAATTTCTAAAAGTTAAATAAATTAATTAATTTTCCATATAAAATATAAAATAAAACAGATTTCTATGAAAATTTATTTCTGAAGTATAAAATGACTAGTAAAAATTTATTCATAATTAATAAGGATTAATATATAAATTAGAATTATGTATTTCATTTATTATAATATTTTATTATAGTTAACCATATTTATACCCACATACTGATTTCCATTGTAATAACTATCTTATTTAAATATTAATATTTCATGAATTTTTTAAACTCAGTGTTACGTGTTGTATGTGCAATTAAATATAAGGTTATTTGAAAATCGTAGGGGGTTAACCATTGAACAATGAAGAAATATATATGTTCCCTATTCACTAGTATGTTTACACAATCCCACCCCATCAATATCAAAATTCACATAAATGAATCAAGTATATGGTAAAATATAAAACTCTTCAACATTAACACAATTTTACAAAATATCCTCGATACATTGCATGGTAAAAGATCTCATACATCATCAAATTAAATCACTATTAATTATCCCCATGAATCACAACCCACTCTTATCAAACCATCAGCTCATCCCTTGAATACCAATTATTTATCCCTGAAATGATAAAAAATTATATCACTGTTATAGATAGATAAAAAACTAAAAAGAATGACTAAACATTTTAAACAAAATTTACATACTGTTATAATAGATTTTTAACTCAAAATATAATTTAATGAAACTATAATCCTGATATTTCTTTTTCAATACACTCAAGTTTCACCTTTATTCATTTTAGTCAACAAAAACCTTAATTAATTAACCCAAGTCATCATCTAATTCCAATAAAAATATACGCAAAAAACCAGATAAATCAAATCTAAAACATACTGAATTTCAAATTATGAAGGAAAACCTGATTATAAAATATTTATATAACATCTATGACCCATACATGATGTCACTATCATGACTGTGGATTTATCCATTATCTGGTGAAATTTATCAATCAAAAACATATCCAATCGAATATTAAACTGTTCAGGAGTTATGATGAATAAGGGAAATATAATATATTTTATAAACATAAATGCATGTTGAAAACCACTTTATAATCACCTAAATGACATTGATGAAATAGGGGATGAGAGGGGGATATATATACTAAAATATCCCTCCCTATTATAAACCCACCAAAAACAAAACAATAATATTGGAAAAACAAATTTGACAGAGATTTGAAAATTTCGCACAGATTTGATTGCATTGATAATGGGCCTCACTAGTATTTTGATGAACTGAATGCTATGGTGTGTGACTTTAATGGGAACTCGGATAAGGGATATCTAATTAGTGAGCCAATAAATAATAAAAAATTTAACCATCTGATGGCCTCCCTTGCATCTGTTTATTCTTTCGAAAACACCGTAACACCCACAGAGTTCCAAACCATGTATAAAATAACCTCTTGTGGATTTTCAGACTTTTGAATCATATTCAATATATGGGTTCAAAAAATGAGTCATCCCACTAATGGAAAATTTCAAATTTACTTAATGAATTTGAAACCCTTAATGATTCGGTTTTTTGAAAACTCCTCAAAATAAAGACACACCTATTCCATATGATTTTTTAGTCTAATTACTATGAATCTGAAACTACATCGGTCACCAATTCACCACTAAATGTTTTGAATCCATCGCTAAAAACCAAAAAAATTTATGATGTCCCATTCTACCACTAATCGTAAACATTATAACCACTCAAAAATGTTTTTTGTCACTGAATCCACTTCAACCATGTATTGAATTACAACCCTACTATATTTTCTATATCAACTTATTTTTTTTAATATAACCACATAATTTGTCCTATCCCTGACCACATTTCCTGAAAAAACATTAGTCTCAATCATTTCCACACATCCAAATCCACCCAAAAATGTCTAAACACCAATGGAATAACCACATCAAAGGTAAAGGTTTTCAAAATACGATGGAATCATCACATTATCAAAATTCAAGAGTAGTCGACATAAAGCCTCAAGCTTCAATCGGCATTCTTGGCAAACATAATCTGGGCAGCCCCGGGCGAAACACTAGGCTGGATGAATCTCTTCCCTTGAATGTCCTATAGCTATAGCCATAGCACGTGAAGCTTCGCAGGAGCTAACCGATACACTGGTGTAGATATCGGTGTCGTACCATGGTATAGATAATTGTTTAATTCCACCTCACTATGAGGAGGTTGACCTGTGATATCATCAGGGAAAAAATTTGCATACTGATCCTCCACTACAGGATATGTCAGACATTCCACATCAACTATTTCAAGGGTAAGTAAAGCCCACTGATGAGTGATTGGCTGCACCCACCTCCAAGTAAGTTCGTCCTATGCTGCAAAGGCTCCCTTATCACTGGAGAAGGTAAACCTGGTCCCATCAGTGTGGACACATAGCACTTTGTGCCAAATATTGTCTATCGGAGAATGGAATGAATATAGCATGTCCATACTCAAGATGACGTCGTAAGGCATCGACGCTGCTACGAGGAGATCTTAGCCAATGATCATACCTCCTAGTGTAAGCTCACACTGTCAAAACCAGTACGTGATCATTTAGTCTGCTCCTGTAGGAATATCTAGACCTAAGGATTGAGCTAACAACTCTGTCTGAATCTCCTAGCTCCGAATGAGGGAAGTGGCAACGAAAGATTGACTAGATCCTATTCCTATAAGAAATACAACTATGGTAGAGTTAACACAGATCGTACCTCAAATCAGCTTCAGAGTGCCGTGATTGTTAGCCTCAGCTACCAGGAGCTGAGCACTCGCCTGGCCACCTGCTCCTTGTGGTCGGCGTGGACCTCCTGGTGGTGGTGGTGGTAACACCTTGTAATGTCGTCCACTACCAGCTGCACGACCAGCTCCACTGCCACATCCACCTGCTCCCTGTGTAATACCTCGATCAAATCTTTGATTCTACCTGGGAGGTTGCTCAACTGTTTGGTGATCATCTGAATAGTGGGTGAGACAGTCACAAGCCGTGTAACCATGCATGATGCATGAGTAATACTACCACACCTGGGAAGTCTGTCTCCACTTAGGGTTCCCCACACAACCGATATTGAGTCATCCATTCAACCACATATAGATCTGGTCCTCTTGAACCTCTATGTAATCTATTTACTATCAGCTGTAGAAGAGTCTGCTTCATGTCAATTAGTGGTGGCCTCACTTCTAGAGACAACTCAGCAATGAATCTCTCTACTAAGAGGGCTTGTTCTACCCCCCCCCCCACACCTACGTCGGGATGCTGAGTGAGATCACTGAAGCTCTGATCTCTTGCTAGAGCCCCTGCTCGAAGGTTCAGGTCCTGATTAATGGATTTGTACCATATTTTTGGAATAACGTGAGAGGTCGGTGAAATTCGCTGAGTACTTTTCCACCGTCATGCTACCCTACTGTAGATATAGTATCTCTTATATCTGCACTGCACGTAGGGTGGATGGGACAAACTCTGCCTGAAATAGGCTCTCGATGATTGCCTAGAGTAGCGTCATCTCATCGTGCACCTGCAGAATCAGGCTCCAACATCTACCCGTTGTTGCCTGTAGAAGGCTGGCAGCAAGAATTAACATGAATGTGGCAGGAGTCCCTACTAGAATAAAGACTCTCACCACAGCCTACAGCCAATCCTCAAATGCCTGCAGTTCTATCTCTCCCCTGAACCTGGGTGGCCTCTGGCATTTGAACTCATGCAATTCTCTCAAGTGGTGTGCATCATCTGTTGCTGGGGTTGGTTGCATCAGTGGCCAAATGGGTAGTGGTACCACTAGTACCCCCACTGGTAAAAGGTCCTGCACCGAGGCCTCATCGATCAGTGGGATATCTCTGCATTCTACTCCCAGGACTCTCGCTGGTTGTCCACGGGGAGGCATCCTGAATGAAACAACTGTGATACGGTCAATGATTAATACCTTGTGAGCTGACCTAGTTGATTTAACATAATGAAAAACTTTTGAAAACACACATTCAATCAGTGTTTTTGTGCACTGAGTCGGACGTCAGTAGTTAGGGTATTAATGTATGGAAACGTCAGCTGCCACACCAACATTGGACTCCCTAAACTAAAAACCACACTCAGTACCCTTAGCACTATTTCATTGAAAAAATGAATGATCAGAGTCCTATGTTATTCAGTTGAACTGAATCCTCTATTACCAATTTTTCATGAACGGTCCTTCGGTTCTCATTCCATTACTACCCCTAGCATGCCTTCCCATGTATAGGGGATGGCCACTTTCAGCAAAGGCGTAAATCTCTAAAACTGAGACGGAGTTGCCTTTATAACGTGTAAAAACACACAATAGAGTACAAACTGAAAGAAAACACTATGTAAAAACTGTACACACAATGTGATGACAAGTAATGGGTGCTAGAAGAACAAGCCCAACAGTAAAGTACATGTACAACTGAAAAGGGAAAAAATAATCTGAAAGGTGAAGAGCAGCTCCTGGATCGTCCACCCTAAATCCTACCTGAAGGGAATGTACATAAAACCTCCATAGCACTCCATGACTATTCATCTCCTCCATGTACCGAATGGTCATAAGGTCCACCTCCGAGTACCATCCAGTCCTGCAACTTTGATACTTAGTCCACGTTGTCCATCGTCTGCGAACAACACCATGAGTTGTGGGCATATCCTGTGTAGGGGAGAGTATAATGATACTTAGTAGGGTACCTAAGACCACCAAGGTCCCTCAAAATTCACCAAGGATAAACTGTAGAGTATGAAATCAACATATAGCCATTACCTAGGTATATTCCCATACATATACCTATGTTATCAAGTAACATGTCTCAATCATGTGGAAAACACAGAAGTCACTGACTCGGCTCAACCATGACTTTTAATATAGGGGTAGTAACATTTTGAATCCACGACATTCGGAGAACTCCTTCTCTATCAAGTACGGTGGGCATGCCGCCACAACCAGGATCTTCCCACTAAACTTGGACTGTTGAGGTACTCCTCCAGTCGAGTACTGTGGGTCTTCTATGTCACAAAGAAGCGCTCCCAACCATAGGTCTGCCACCACAACCAGGCACTCCCCCTCATAGCTTGCAGAGGTACTCCTCCTCTCGAGTACTACGGTTCTTCCACCACAACCATGCACTCCTCTAACATGGGTCTTCCACCACAACCATGCACTCCCCATTGGTCCATATGAGTCACACCTTGTCAATCGATCAGTAGTCGTCAAGTCTCAGCCAGCTACTAGGTTCCCTCAATAATTACTGCTGGTTTCTAAAAGATCCTCTCTACAAGCTATTTGTCTATACTCCAACTGTCACAAAGTACCATGTAAATGTATCTCAAAGTTCCACCTTGTTATAGAGGTCTCAACGCAATAGACGGTGCGTGAATAGAATTCTCGAAGTGTGAGTTATTATCTTTTCTGTTCCTGGGGCCCGTTTGGATTCATGTACGATCCAACCTGACCGTAACACAACTAAACCCCAAAATTCTGTGGGCTATACTCCAAGGGTTTGTCGCACACCAAGAAAGTCAGCATCGCTAACAGTTTATCAAATAGTCATTCGGTGCCAAAGATATGGCCCAAGAATGTAATGGTTCAGTAATAGGCCCGGGTCTGGTCTGACCCGGCCAGACCGACTCGGCCAAAATGGTTTGGTCTGGTCCGGCCCACTGGACCCCGCCTAATAGGCTGTGTGGGTATTTCGGCTAGGAGGTCACAGTGAGGGGCGCGACTTGACCCAAATGGTGCAATTCGGGCGGCCCGTCCTAGTAGGCTGGAACGTCTCAGATGGGTACTGAGGTGCGGCTTTGGTATACCGGTGGGTCATCCGAGTAGGCCGGGGGCGGCCTGTCCAGGCCCGCTGGACGGTCGATTAGTCCTGGTGGCAGTCTGGGTAGGCTGGCATGGCGTCGTGCAGGATGTGGTCTGGGCGCGTAGGTTGTAGGAAAGCCAACAAGGCACCGGGCATGCATCGGGTAGGGCGCGTGAGGCACAGGGATGCAATCGGTAGGGCGCACAAGGTGTAGGCTGGCTGGTACGGCGCCGGACAACCTACGGGTAGGGCGTGTGGGGCACGGGTAGGCCATGGGAAGGCAGCACGGGGCGCCTATAGGGAAAGCCGGTTCGGTGCGGCTCAGGTCGGTGTGGGGCTTTGGTGTTCAGCCGAGAGCACCGGAGCACTACGGGGGCAGCGCGATTTGTGGAAGCCAGGGGTAACATGACATTTGTCATTTCCGCCTTCGTCACCTCGTTGCCGCTTTGTCACTGAAATTTCAACATAAAAAAGATTGGCATAGGCATCGGGACATGTTGTTTGGCTCGCACCCTCAGTGTTTATGTCGGTATCAATTGGTTCATCAAGTTGTACGATGAACAACAAACCTTTTTAAAAACTCCCAAAGGAATTATTTCTATATGTAGAAGAGAAAGAGAAAAGGGATAAAACACAAAAGTAAATCCCCTACCTTTGACTATCAGGCGTTTTTCATTGACGGAGTGGCTAAATGTAAATGAAGAGAATCATCGTTCATCGCATTCACCATACTCTTCCAAATCTGATCTGTGTCAGCTTGTGGAAGATTCCCCAAATTGGTTGGCCTCCGGGAATGAAGTTAAAGAAGGATCGTCACTGACACTCTTCATTCGTGAGAGTTTTTCGTTGGGGCCTTTTCCCAATAATCCTCTCCTCAAGGCACCATAAGTTTCCACCGTAATCAACAATGCCTACCCAAAAATAATAATAGTTCTATTATTTTCAGGGTTGGAACAAAATTCAATAATAGAGAATTAATTGCATGGCTCCCCTTAATTAATTAAAATGCATCAGAACGAATTAATAAAAATGGATTTGGCTCCATTTAATTAATGGAAAGGTGGAAAGGATCTCCCTCATTAATGAGGGAGAGTTTAGAGGTTTTACTCTCCTCCATCAATAGGGGGTTTCGCCCCGTGTTGTCCCCATGATGTAACTTCATGCAAAAGGTTATGCTCAAGTGGGCCCCACCACCATAAACTCTCATGGATGGTTATGGTGTAGTTGTTCCTACTACAACTCCAATGAGGAGGTTTTACCCACCCACACTCACTCGGTGGCTCAAAATAAATCAAATTTTTTATCACATTATTTTATTATTATTCATTAAAAACCAAATAGTATATTTTAATCATGACCAACTATTGTCGAGTTGATTGTCTCCGAAAGCGAAAAATGGTGTTGTAGGATCAATGGTTCCCTCATATATCAGTTCTGAATACCAGTTCAAATGTTATAAAAATCCCACTCGTACGTTTATTGAACGTACCCAAAAAAGATCATAAATTTATTCTAGGCACACCAGGCCTCGGAATAACTCGCCGTCAGATTTCACGGACTCATCAAATTCTCATATATTTAAGAAATAAATTTACACATGAATTCTGGGACTTTACATTCTCCAAAACTCTAGGATTTATGTCACCATAAGCTACAACTCGAACTATGGGAACAAATGGGGGTAACAAGAACGAATCTGAGCCTCCCGCCCCCATGTGCTCTCATGGAGGTTCCAATTATACCAGGAAACACACACCAGAGGTATAGGGCATCCATGTAGGACTCAATCTAATAGATCCACAATCTCCAATAGATCCTCTATAAAAGTCACCCCATCGTCGACATCCAGCTCCACATGGTTGATGATTTGAGAAGGGTCATGCACATATCTCCTCAGTTTGGATACGTGGAAGAACTCATGCATCCAGTGAAACTGAGGTGGAAGATCCAGGTTTTAAGCCACATTTCTTACTCTGATAAGGACCTGGAATTCTCTGATAAATCTCATAGAATACTTGCCGCTCGGCCAAATCTCTACAAACCTCGTCAGTGTGAGACCCGTAGAAAGACATGGTGGCCATCATCGATATCCAAAGGTCTCCGTATCCTTTCAGCATATGAATTCTGCCTGCTCTGTGAAGTCTTAATCCCCTCCTGGATGATCTACTCCATCTCCATGGTAGCTCGTACCATCTCTGGTCCCACTAGTGCTGACTCCCCAAGGTCTGTCCATCACAAGGTTTATTTTCAAGGTCACTCATATAACTACCCAAAAGGATTTATCCCTATGTTGGAGTGATAGCTATTATTGTACGTAAACTCTACCAAAGTTAATTCATCCTCCCACCTATGACTGAAGTTGAGGAAACATGCACAGATCATGTCCTCGAGAGTCTAAATAGTCTGCTCTGTCTGACAATCTGTCTGAGGATGGAAGGAGGTGCTCAGATGAAGCTGCATCCCAAAAGCCACCTACAACCCCTTCTGTTGCCGGGAAGTAAACCATTTGTCACATTCAGAGACAATATTTGATGTTATAACATGTAGATTCACAATCTCCTGCACATAGAGGCGTCCCAAGATCTCTACTAAGACCTGCTCTATGATCGGGTGGAAGGGGGTCGACCTGGTGAGTTGGTCAACGATCACCAAAATCGAGTCATGTCCCTTGGATGTATGTGGAAGATCCATCACGATGTCCATGGATATCCCATACCACTTCCACTCTGGGACCTCTAAATGCAATACCAATCTTGCTCGTACCTGGTGCTCCACCTTCACTTGCTGACAAGTGAGGCACCGAGAGACAAACTTAGATACCACCTTCTTCATACCCAACTACCAGGGCTATCGCCTGAGGTCCTTATACATATTATCCACTCCTGGATGTAAAACTAAAATGGATGTTTGTAACTCCCTCAGAACTTTCTCCCAAAGTGACACTGGTACCATATTACGTCTTCTAAAAATGATTATGTGCTCCCCACCTTCAAAAAATGAATCAGGATCCTGCCTTGTGTATATCATATTAGGTCTTGTCTCGTAGTCAATATCTCAATTTTGTGACTCCTAGACTCTCTGAATAAGTGGGGGGAGGTACTGTAAGAGATTTTGGAAAGGATTATCCATATCTATCCACAAAGGATATCTGTAAGGCTTCAAGCTACTTTGTTCTCTCGCCTAGCAGCTGTATACAAGATCTATTGCTGGGTGCATCAACTACAATGTTCCCCTTTCCAAGAGTACATACTATCTCGAAGACATTGTCCTAGGGAAACTCAACCCATTACCGGTGTCTTAGGTTCATGTCCTTCTGAGAAAAGATATACCTGGGACTCTTGTGTTCAGAGTACATGGTAAAATATTCACCCATCAAATAGTGTCACCACATGATCATGGTGAAGACCACTACTACTAACTCCAGTTCATTGGTGGCGTAGTTCTTCTCATGTTGTCTCAGTTGACAAGAAACAAAAGTGATCACTGCTCACTCCTACATCAGGACACACTCGAGTCTGGTCTCTGATGCCTTACATTAGACAACATACCATATGCCCTCCTTTGGAAGCCTCAAGATGGGGGCACTAGTCATCCTCGACCTCATCTCATGAAATAACTTATGGCATCTCTCTGACCAGATGAGGGGTTTCTCATTATTCTTCATTGATGATAGTAGTTATAAAACTCTAGATAAGTCTATAATGACCCTTCTGTAGTAACCAGCCAAACCCATGAATCATTGTACTTCTGTTACACTCTGGGGTGGTTCCCAAGAAAGTACTGCCTTTATCATCACTGGATCCACTGTAACTCCAACATCTGAGATAACGTGTAATAAAAAGGGAACCTCTCAGATCCAGAATTGACACATCAAGAGCTTACCATAATGTTGGTTCTCTCGGACTGTGTCTAGTATAACCTACAAATAGAAGGAAAGATCCTCCTCAGTAGTTGAGTAGATTAGAATGTCATCGTTGAAGGCTACGACAAAGCGATCAAGGTATGGCTCGAAGATCCTATTCAAGAGTTTGATGAACACTTCTAGATCATTGGTAACACCAAAATTCATAACCAAGAACTCGTAGTGGTTGTACCGACAACTGAAGGTCACCCTCTTCACATCCTCGTCTCGAACTCTGAGTTGGAGATAGCCAGATCTGATGTCTATCTTCGAGAACCAACGTGCTCCCTTTAACTGATCAAAGATGTAATCAATCCTCAAAAGTGGGAACATGTTATTCACTGTCACATGGTTTAGGTGATGGTAGTCGACGCAAAACCTCAAGCTCCTATCCACCTTCTTGGTGAATAGAATCGGGGCTACCCAGGGAGAAACACTAGTCCGGATGAATCCTTCCCCTGAAAGTCCTCTAGTTGTACCTGAAGCTTGCGATGCTCTATGGGACCCATTCGATACGTTGGTGTATATATCAGTGTTGTCCCATGGTACATATCAATGTAGATATCCACCTCTCTATGAGGAGGTATACCTGGGACATCATCCGGGAAAACATCCGCTTACAGATCCACCACAACAGGATAAGTCGGAAATTCCACATCAACTACTATGAGGGTAATGTAAGCTAACGAATGACTTATCAGTTGAACCATCCTCCTAGTAAGTCCATCATGTGATTCAAAGGCTCCCTTCTCTCCAGTGAAGATGAACCTTGTCCCATCCTTGCAGACACACCGCACATGGTGTCTAATACAGTCGATCTGAGCATGGAATGTAGAAAACCATTCCATACCTAAGATGACTTCGTAAGGCCTTGACACCGATACGAGGAGATCTCAACTGAATATCTTACTTCCTAGTGTATTATCACATGGCTGGCACCAATGCGTGAACGTCATGTCTACTACCATATGAGTCTATAGCCATAAGGATCGAGAAAAAAACTTAGTCAGAATCTCTGAGCTCTGAACATGTGAAGTGGAAATGAATGAGTGACTGGAACCTGTGTCTATAAAAAATGCATCTCTGGTGGAGTAGACACAAATTATACCTCAAATCATCTCCGGAGCACCGCGATCCTAAGCCTTAGCTTCCAGGAGCTATGCTCTATCATGTCCACCTGATCCCTGTGGTTGGGGTGGACCTCCCAATGGGTGTGGTTTTAACACCTTGTAACGTCATCCATTTCCATATACATGACCATATCTTCAGCCACATCAGTCATCTCCCTGTGGAACACCATGATCAAATATCTTCCTCTGCTTGGGAGGTCCCTCAACTATTCGGGGATCATTTGAATAGTGGTTCGGATAGTCACGAGCCATGTGACCATGCCTGCCGAATGAGTAACGCTGCCTTTCCTCGAAAGTCTTTCTTCAATTTGGGTGCCCCACACAACCGATCCTGAGTACTATGACCATCCTATTGTAGGTCTGGTCCTCTTGGACCTCTATGTAATCTTTCTACAATTAGCTGTAGAAGACTCCACGATGTGTTGACTAGTGGTGGGCCTCGCTGCTAGATAAAACTCAGTAAAGAAACTCTCCACTAAGAGCGCTCACTCCAACACCCCCGCCTGCGTCGAGATGCTGAGAGAGATCACTGATGCTTTCATATCTCACCTGAGCCCTTGATCGAAGGTCAGAGACATAAAGAATGGGTCTCATACCATATCTATGGAGTAGAGAGATAGGTCGGTGAACCTCAATTAGTACGGTGCCCCCGTCTTGCTACCCTATTGTAGATGTAGTTGCTCTAGAATCCGCACTGCATGTAGGGTTGTTGGGACAAACTCTACTCAAAACCGGCTCTCGATGTCATCCCAGAGTAGAATCATTTTGACATGAACTTAGTGAATAAAGCTCCACTATCTACCCACTGCTTCCTGTAGATGGATGGAAACAAGAATCACCGTGAATTTGGCAGGTTTGTCACCAGTCAGAAGATTCTCACAACACCTTATAGCCAATCCTCAACTGCCTGCAGGTCTGTATCTACCCTAAACGTGTGTGGTCTCTAGCGCTGGAACTCATGCAACGTGATAAAGCGTCGCGCATCATATTCTACTGGGGCTGGTGGCATCAATGTCCCAATAGGGAGTGGTACTATTGGTGCCTCTACTGGTAAAGGGCCCTACACTGAGGCCCCGTTGCTCGGTGGGCTATTTGCACATACTACTCTCGGGACTCTCGCTGGTCATCTACAGGGAAGTAACCTGAATGAAAAATATGTGATATAGTCAATGATTTAAACCTGGTGTGCTAACGTGGTTGAGCTAACTAAATGAAAAACTTTTGAATACACACATGCAGTTATAGTGTTCGTGCACTGAGTCGGAAGTCAGTAGTCATGGTCCTAGTGTATGGATATGTTGGCCACCACACCAACACTAGAATCCATGAACTGAAAACCACACTTGGTACCCATAAAACTATTGCTTCACAAAAAAGAAATATCAGAGTCCTAAGTTCTGTGGTAGAACCGACTTCTCTAATAACTATTTATCACGACCTGTCCCCCGGGGCCTGTGCCGTGACTACCCCAAGCCCGCCTTCTACAATCCAGGTGCTGGAGACTAGCACCAAAGCTGCAAATCCCAAAAACTGGGAAGGCATTGCCTTTATAAAGCATAAACACACAAAACATAGTACAATATAGATGAAAAAACTATGTAAAAATTGTTTACAAAATGTTCTTAAATGTAAAGGGGGTAGAAATACCATCCCAACTATAAAGTACAAGTACAACTGAAAAGGGAAAAAATAGATGAAAGGTGGAGAGTAGCTCATATATTTTCCACCACAGATCCTACCAGAAGGGTAGGTACAAATAACCTCCACAACACTCAACATATTTCTTTCTCCTTTGGGTACCGACTCATCATAAGGTCCACCTCCGGGTACCGTCCAGTCCTGCAACTCTGATCCTCAGTCAACGATGTCTGTCTACTACAACCAACACAACGAGGTGCGGGGCATAACCCGTGTAGGGGTGAGTATAACGATTCTTAGTAGGGACCCTGAGACCACCAAGGTCTCTCAAAGTCTAGAAAGGATAAACCACAGAGTATGAAATCAACATATATCCAATACATAGGTATATGTCTAATCATATACCTTACTTATCAAGTAACCCATATCAATCATGAGGAAAACACAGAAGCCACTGACTCAGCTCAAACAAGATTTTTATTATAGGGCTAGATTCATTTCTAACCCTCAGATGCTGGAGAAATCCTTCTCTATAAATTACAATTGTCCTTCCGACATTACCTGGCACTACCCACTAACCTTGGACTACTAAGGTACACCTCAAGTGGAGTATTGTGGGTATGCTGTGTCACACAGAGGCGCTCCCCACCATAGGTCTTATGCCACAACTGGGTGCTCCCCCTCATAGTTAGTAGAGGTACTACTCCTATCGTGTACCATAGGACAACCACCACAACCAGGAGTTCCTCCGTCGTGGGCTTGCCTCCATAACCAGGCGTACCCCACTGGGCCATACGAGTCACTCCATGTGGCTAATGAAGTAGTGGTCAAGTCTCAGCCAGCTACTAGGATCCATCACAAATTCCAGGTCATTTATGGAATATCTACTCCACATGATACTGGTCGATAATCCAATTGTCATGAATTCCCACATAGAAGTATCTCAAAGATACTCCTTGTTATTTGGGTCTCAATGCAACAGACGATATATTAATCAGAAACTCGGCCTGTGAGTTATTAGATTTTTAATTCTGAGGGCCCTATTGGATTCGTGTACAATCCAACATGAACATAACTCAAATAAACCCCAAACCCCAGTGGGGTATACTCAAGGGGTCTGTCGCACTCCATGAATTCCATCTCCACTGATGGTTCATCAAATGGTCATCTGGTGACAAAGATATGTCAAGTGAGAATAATGGGTCAGTAGTGGGCCTGGGTCCAGTACAACTAGTTTGGACCGACCCGGTCAGGGTCGACCCGGTCAGACCAGTTGGGTCTATCCCGACCCATTGGGTGTGCCATACATTTTTGTTCTTCCAGGCCCACATAGTCCAGCCTAGCAGGCCATGTTGGTAGTTTAGCCCGGAGGTCACCTGGAGGGACAACCTGGGTAGGCTAGCGGGGCGGCCGGGTGTGCCGTGTGGCGGCCCGGGAAGGCCAGTCGGGTGACCAGACATGCCCTGAGGGAGTCGGGGAAGGCTGACGTGGTGTAGAGTAGGGCGCTCGTGGCGTGCACAGGCCAAATGGGCGCTGAGTACACTACGGGCAGGTCACACATGGCGTGGGGAGGACATCGTAATTGCTTGCGGCGCACATGCAGGCTATCAGGGTGCTGAGCAGGCCACATGTAGGGATAACGGGGCATGGGATGGCTGTGGGTAGGCCGCGCGGGGAACAGGAAGGCCGATTTGGCGCGGATCGGGCCGACTGTGTTCAACCGAAAGCACTGGAGCACCGCTGGAGCTATATGATTTGTGGAGGCCGCGGGTAACACAACATTGACATTTCTGCCTTCGTCGCCTCATTACCGCTTCATCGCCAAATGTTAAAGATAAACAAGATCGACGGAGTGGTCGGGCTATGTTGGTTTATCCCACACACTCCATGTTTAACGTTGTATCAATTGGATCATCAAAGAGTACATCGAACAACAAACCTTTTTTCAAAATCTGGAAGGATTTCTTCCTATCTGATGAAGGGAATGTGAAAAGGGAGAAAACACAAAAGTAAATCCCCTAGCATTGGTTTTTGGGCATTGTTCGTTGATGGAGTTGTGGAAAGTAGATGAAGAGAATCGTTGTTCGTTGTTTCTACAACATGATTTCAAATCCGAGCTGCATCATCTCGTGGAAGATGCTCCATGTTGGTAGGAGTCTGGGAAAGAAGTTGAAGAAGGAATGCCATCGGCAATCTTCATTGGTTGGAGTTATTAGTTTGGGCCTTCTCCCAATAATTCTCTCCTCAAAGAACCCAAGGTTTCCACTGTAATGAATAATTCCAACCTAGAAATAATAATAGTTCTATTATTTTAGGAGTTGGAACAAAATTAAAAAATGGAGAATTAATTACATCGATCTCCTTAATTAATTCCCTTGGGTTGGCACAAATTAATAAAAAGGTAGTTAGCTCCATTTAATTAAAGGAATGGCGGAGAGGCACCCCCTCATTAATGAGGGAGAGTTGAGAGGTTTTACTATCCTCCATCAAAAGGGAGGTTTATCCCTGTGTAGTCCCCACAATGTAACCTCTTGTGGGTGGTTTGGTTTGTGAGGTTCCCTCCACCAAAACCACTCATGGGAGGATATGGTGTGGTTTTCCAACCTCCAACTTCCTTGTGAAGGTTTTAACCACCAACAATCACATGGAGGCTAAAAATAAAATAATGTGAGGATCACATTATTGTATTATTTGTTTTATGAAAAACCAATAACTAAATTTTAATCTCGACCAACATTCGTCGAGTTGAAAGTCTCCTAAAGAGAAAACTTGTACTGCGAGTTCAACGGTGCCCCCCAGATTTTAGTTCTGATCATAGATTCAAAAGTTATAAAAATCCTTCATGTACGCTTACTGAACTTACCCAAAAAAAATTCAGAAATTGATTTCGGGCACACCGGGCCTCGGCATCACGCACCGTTAAATTTCACAGACTTGTAAAATTTCCATGTATTTAAGAAACAAAATTCCACAGGAATTATGAGTATTTACAAAATGTGCCCCTTACTTAAATAATAAAATAATACCTCAGGCCACATTTATTCACAAACCAATAAGCCATCATGATCATCCATAACCTGCCCATTTTCAATATGATCATATTTCGTAACATTATTGTGATTTCGGTCTTCTTAAAAGAACAACTATACTAGATTTAAGAGGAGATAAATATTGAGATTGTTGAAGAATAGGTAATCTTCTATATCAATTATTTCAAATTTTTTATTCTTCTACTATATATTCATGATTTAAAAATTATTAATACTAGTAACAATTTTATATTGATGTGTTATTAATATAATTAAACAACCAAATTCCATCTTCTATCAATTTATGAAAATCGAAATCACCATGCATGTATACATACGACTTACCGTCTCTAAACCATGTACTAATATATTTTTCAACACTATATTACATTGATGAAAATAATATAGGAAATAGTATATATAAGTTATTATTATAACTTGATATGTATTCTAAAATAAAATATATAGCTTCCTACCCCACACCATTTCCTAAGTAGATTAATGATATAATAGCTCTTGCGTATTTACGACAACCATCTCCACGATGCGATTTGATTAATTCAAAATGATATTAAATAAAGAGTGATTATATAAATTAATTTAATGAATTAATATGATATATATTATTCTAAAAAAATTATATAAAAAATAAAAATATAAATAATGAAAAGTATATTATATGAAAAAACATTCATAAGATAATTAAGAAGGTAATACCTGATGGATTTGTAATAATGTTCCAAAAAAAGGATGACAATATGATAATATATGATAATAATAATTATATAATAAATAAATGAAATCATTTAAATAATCATTTTAGATTATTGGAGAAAGAAACATTGTTTTTGAGCTATTCTAATTGGTAATTATTCAATATCATTATTATCTGATATTATTTATTCATTTGTATTTAGTGTGGTATATTTATCATCCACATCCATGTTTCCTAAATAAGTGTTCCAAGATATTAATTCAATCATTATAAAATTTTTTAATAAAAATTCTCCCCATTAGGGAACAATTATTAACTATTATGAAAATAATATTCTCTCATATTCAGTATGATTCCCTTTTTTATTTTTTTTAAAAACATAATGAGAAGATTGTTTTTAAACTTATACATAATGAATGAATTTTTATGATTTCACAATGCCTTATTTCAATGATGGTTACTTTACATGATTTCAAGTTCATTTCAATTAAAATATTTTATTTTCAAAATCTGTTTAATTTTTATAAAAGAAATTTTTTTATGAATAAGAAAGTATATTTTCCCCATAAATTAATTTGAAGTGTTCGTTCAAAACAAATTTTCAATTAGTTGGAATTATTTAACAGCTTTATGTTTCAAGTGTACTATCACTATTAATCTAATAGTTTTATAATTTTATTGGTGGAATTTAATTTTTTAAATCATTTTCATTGATAGAATATGTTATGATTGAATGATGCTTAAGAAACCCTGTTTATTCCTTGGGATATGCTAGGATGAATTCATTACATTTTTACACACATATATGTATGGTTTTAATTATGTGATTGGTGAGACCTATATCTATGTCCAATACATTGGGTAAATATTTAAATCTCAGGATATATACATAAATTTAATAGAAAGTTAACATGGTTTAGAAATACAAACATTGGGTGAGGAGTGAACTTGATTCAGTAGTGGTCATTTTCTACTATGATGGTCTGGGAAATGAGCCTTTCTTAATATACAAATGATGTTCTATGTTTATGTGATATCAACAATTCCATTATTTATACCAGTTCTATATTATCATGGTTTTTGTTACATTAGGAAAAATTCTTTATGTACTAACAATGTTAATTTTATGACCTAAAATTTTTATATTCAAAAGTTATGTTCATGATTTTATATTCTTATGTTTATGTTTTGCATTACTTTTTCTATGCTTACCCAAACCAATCATTTGACGTCACCCTTTTCATATATTTTATTTTCCCCAAAATATAATTATATTTATTATGTAGGAAGAGTAAATGAAAATTTATTTATGGGAGAAGTAGAAGATCTTTGAATATAATAGTAGAATGTGTTCACATATTCCCAATACATTAAACTAATACAGTCTTTGGGAATATTTTGGTGTAATTTATTATGTATTATACAGTAATAATGTGACATCCATGTATGACAAGATAGGTTCTCTGTATTTGGTATATGAGTTAAGGTTTAGCAATCATATGGAGAGCATGATGTGCAAAATTTAGTGAGATACCTTGGGATATTTATGATGTATGTATAGAATTGTCCTGAACAAAAATCTAATTATAGGTTATAATCCTATAACTATTGCAGCGGTCATGGATAACAAAAAATATAGACAATGAAAATAGATATTTAATGTAAATTCCCTTTATTATGTTGTTTTTATTGTATGATTAATTTTTCTAAAATATTTTTTTTTAGTTTCAGAAAATGGATTGAAATTAGAGGATTTAGGTTAATCGAGAAAATTATGTAATGTCGAATGATATTGAAAATGAGAAATATAATAAAATATTAATTGGAAGGAGAAACATCTTTATTATTAGTAGTCATAAGTATGATAATATGATCAACAATATAATGTATGGTGAGATTTTTGACCCCCAAAATAATAGAATGTTAGAGTTTAATGGTGACTAAAGGGGAAATAATGTTCAATTTTCTTCATGTAATACACGTGGGAAGAGGCATGAAGGAGAATTATCAAATGGTAATAGAATATTTTTTAGGTTTGTAAATGAAGGACATAAATCCAATAGTTAAAATTGAAAATGTTGCATTAATTTAATGGATACGGTTAATGGTTTTTTATGGCAAAAATGGTGGTTTAATGTTTTAAATGAGGAATGTATGAGCATTAGGAAAATCCTTTCCCTAGGGGAGAATCTCATGAATAGAATAAGCATGGTCTTTTGAGTTATATTTATAATTTTGGATATAAAGAAACTATGAATGGAATATGAGATGAAAAATGTAGTAAGGAATAAAATAAGTAATCATGGTCAATGGTTTAATAAGATAGTGGAATGACTTCATGATTATCAAGAAAAAATATGTATATGTAATTTTATAGAATTTTAATACAATGAAGTCTCTCGGAATTGTATCACTCTTGTTTTCCATTTGTTATCTCAATGTATATTAACAATGGTACTAGTAAACATGAAATGTAATTGGGGTAATAAGTTGAGAAAGTCAAAATTAACGAAATGATAACCAATACTATGACCACGATAACCAGATAATAATATGATGGTCATGATTATGTAAATTAGATTTTAATGATTTCACTATAACTGATTAAGGATTTTTTGAAATGACGTTAAAGATATCATGATGGAAGATTACATATTCTTGGAATTAAAAATGGAAAAATATGCATGTATGCAATATGATTATATGCTGATTCGGTTGATTACGAACATGATACATGATGAATGTCTTTATATGTTTGTAATGTGACAAATAAGAGATATATTATTATATATGTGACAAAATTGATAACATAATTTAGTTTACCTCTTTATAATCATTTTAATCTTCAGCTTCTAGAAGGATGGTAAGGTTATGAATTTATTGCAAGTATATATTAAACAAAAGATAATGTTTTTTAGTTTAATGTATTACATCTCTATAGGTGTACATAAGAATATTTACTATATTTTTCTATCCTTTTAGTTTTTATAGTGAATCCTGTAATGAACTATAATTATATTTATGGATATCCTGATCTACTAATTCTTTAGGAATGAAAATATCATCATCATTTCTTGGAATAAGATATGTAGTAGAAATTGATCAGGGAACTAGGAAACAATGAAATTATAATTAATAAAGTAAGTATTTCATATCATTATTCAAATCTATGGAAGGGATCTTAAAACTGAAAATGTTACCATACTACATAAATTTCAAATGAATCAGATTCCTCCTTAAATAATCACAAATTTAAGGATTTATAAATATAAATGTTATCTTAACCTTATTCTCTATCACTCCCCATAAGAAATTGATGGTTGGATTTTTATGCCATGTTCCTATATTCTCTTCGTTCTAATGTTTGTATTTTCGAAATCCCTTGAAAGAGTTACTTTGGGTAACTATAATGTTAATAACATTCCTGTTTTAAAATGATGTTTTAGTATCCCTTTTTACAATGCATGTTTTTAAGCATGAATCATTATAGTAGTAAGACTTTTATGAATCCTAATATATTTGAGGGGATAACTCATATTAAGAGGGAAAATAATGTAAAATCATAATATTTTTATGAGATATTGTTTTTTAATTTCCATTATGTCTTGAGTTATATGCTACACAAATATAATTTTGTGCAATAAGTAATACCCACTTAGCATATGGTATACGCAACACTATTTATGTATTGTGTTACAAACAATTTCATGTTCATTTTGTATATTTCATTTCACACATACTTTGTATTAAGGTGAAACTAAATATTATTATGTTACAGTATATCATAGTCATTATAACAGCAGTTATGAACAGTGTTATCTTTCATCTAAAGAAACTATTTAAAATCAAATTAGATAGTTTATTAAAAAATAAAATCATTATTATTGGATTTAATTAATTAAATATATTTTTAATCAATTTAATATAATTTTCAAAAATTCCACATATATTTATTTAGGTTATTATATTAAAAAATCAATTTTTGCAGAAAACAATATTTAAAAAAAAAATTAATTTTGAGGCCTTTGATGGCACAGCCATTCTAAATCTGATTTTTACAATTTTTTTATTGTATTTCACAAAATAATATTCTTATATTAATAATGAATATAAATATTTACTTTGGATGAATGTTTGTAATTTTCCTGATAAGTTTTTTCCATTGATAAATAGTAAAATGTAGATTTTTATTAAAAGCAACATTTTATATTACGTTATTGACAAGAACATATTATGTTATATATTTTATTAAATTTTAATTAGTTTATTTTTTCCCCAATTATGGTTTTTAATGGTATTTTATACATTAAATTATAAATAAATTTGTTTTCAATGAGAAATTTTTGGAGAAAATAATTTCAATGTAATTTTACGAGTTTTATTTTAAATTTAATTCTATTACTTCTACATAAGGTATTTTGAAAACAGGATGTCAAATTTTGATTGGCGAGGTCTAAATTTCCTAGTTTTTACTGATATATATATTTTTTCTAATATTAATAGTAGCCATGTTAAATATTGTTACCACTGTAATGGGTAAATTATGTAATTTAGGATAAAAATAAAATTATTATGGCTATAAAATGACCTTAACAGTTGGTAAAATATTATTTAATGAATGAAATAAGACCCTTAAAATCAATATTCGAAATTATTTTATTTATTGGAAACTTTTACATGAAAATTAATTAAATAATATGTATAACAAAGGATGACAAAAATTGTCATTTTCATTATCTTTAATATAGATTATGTTCCCACAAGGGGAAACAATTTCTTAATAAAAAATATAAATAAATATTCTAAACATTATAAAAATATCATCATGTTAATTGAAGTTTACTTTTACGGCCACATGGTAGTTTTTATTATATTTTTATTATTTTATTTTTTAGAATATTAATGATTTCACATTAATGTTATAATAATAATTTAAATTTAAATATTTCGTTTTATATAAGGTAATTTAGACTATTAAGACTCACTAAAATGATATATTCTTTTCCCATATCATGGGGATTTAATTTTAATTTTTAAAATATAAAAAATTTCTGTAATGGATTATAAATTGAAGATATTGAAATTATTTAATTGATGAAAAGTCAACAAAAATAATTATTATTAAAATGATATTAATTTTTAAAGACCAAAACACATGAACCAATAACAATTTTTGATTATATATCATCCATTATCATCCAAGGATATATTTATTGACCATTTGGATCCACATAGAATAGATTATGACATTCAAAATACTTTATCTAATGTAATGTTAAAATTCTGATATTCATGTTTTAATAAATATAACATTTTTAATGTTGGATTTCCAAGAATATAAATTTTAATATTACTATTTTTTTATATTAGAGTATATTTATATTTTTCATATTATTTTATTTACAATTTTTACTGAACAAATATGTATTTTAAATAATTATGCAAAATAGATGTAGTAATTATTTTATTAACTGAACTGCCAAATAAGTGTTAAGGAAAATAATAAAATTAAATAATATTTTGGAAAATAAACATATAAAATGAATTTATTTTGAATCATATGACCCTTTATATGTATAATAAAATATTTTTTATGGATAAAATCTTGTCTTGATATTTTTTAAAAAACCGTGAAATTAATAGTGTCAAAATTGACACTATAGATTGTTTATCAAATTAATTTTGTTTAAAATAAATTCAAAATCAAAAAAAAATTATAAATATATATATTTGTTATTATATGATTTATAATTTTAGTTGGTATTAATTTATGTTCCAATTTAAATCAAATATGTATGAATTAAATATTATTATATTAAACAATGTATAAAATTAGATAAAAATAAAATAGAATAATTAGGAGATAACTATATTGATAATGTTTAAATTGGACAAAAACATAACAAAAAATCATTATTATATTATATATCAACATTATTACATATTATATAAGAGAGTATGACATTTCGGTGATTTTTATGTGTTTTTTTTTATAAATTAATATTTATGAATATTCCAGATGTCCCCATATGCTAAATTATAAAATGGAACACCCTCCATAATTTATTCACAATCAAATAAGACTTAAATATCTTAAATAATCTACCCATTTCACTTTTAAACATCTTTATTCACATTATAGGGTTTTTATCTTAAAAATTAAATATCAAGTTCCTTGAATTGGAGATATACAGGGAGCTCTTCAAAGAAGAGGGGATATCCTCTATCGATTATTTCAAATTGATTCTTATTATACAATCTCATCATGGGTTGTTTAAATTATAAATTAATAACTCTATTATCACTTTTATACTGGTTTTTTATTAATATTATTGTACACCAATATTTCACCTTCTATCCACCCTATGAAAAACGAAGTCACCATGCGTACGTACGTACTACATACCATCTTTACGTTATGGTGTAATAAGATTGTCAAAACCATCATACCTGAATGAAAATAAATCTTTTAATAATATATAAATATATATTTATAAAATTATATGTAATCTAAAAAAAATTATACATCATCCGGTTCAATACTATTTCCTAATTATGGGATTCAAATCATCACAAATGCGTACATATGGCCTAGTTTCTCCGTAATGTGATGTTATTATTTCTATATAATCATTATTAAAGCATTATTATATAAATTACTTGAATAAATACATATTAAATATATTATATTAATTTAATTTTTAAAATAATATAACTAAAACATAAGAAAAGGAACTTATCCAACCTAACATGCGTAAAAAATAATGAAGTTAATACCTGATGGATGAGTAATAATGTTACTAAATAAATAGATGATAATAAGATCATATATGATTATTATGATTCATAAATAAGACAATTACAATATTTGAATCATTATACTTGAGTTTCATATACATACAAATTATAGAAGACCTAAAGAAAATGATAGTTTTTAAATCAAATTATAATGAGGGATTTTTAATTAATATATATTTATTAGGCTATATTTATCATCCACATCCATGTTTTATAAATAAAAATTACCAAACATTATCTCTATTCGTAGAAAATTTTCTTGAAGTAGATTTTATCTATTGGTGAATTTTAATTAAGTGGTATGAAATGAATCTTTTAGCATTTTTTGTATTATGTAGTTTTTGACTTTTCTGAAAAATGCATAGGATAATTATTTTTTAGCTAATATGGAGTGAAATGATTTTTAAATTTCATTACATCATATTTAAAAGAATATTAAATACATGATTTAGTGTTTTTTTAAAATTAAAATCTTTTCTAATAAAATTGTGGAGAATTTTTTAAAAATCATTCATTTTTCGAAGAAGAAAATATATTTTTCTCAAGATTTAATTTCATGTGTTCAATGTATACTAGTTTCCATATAATAATTAATTATTTAAATGTTTTATGTTTCATTTGTACTATACCTATCATTCATATAGTGTTATTATATTTTTATGAAATAATATTTATGAAATCCATTTTTTAAAAGGATTATGTTATGATGAAATGATTTTTTTGAAACCCATTTTATTTCTTCAGTTATGTTGTGAAAAATGATTTCTATTTTTGTGGATAAAATATATATATTTATATTTCATTATCTGAGGGGTGGTACATACATATCCCTAAAATTCATTGGGAAAGGGTTTTTATCTGTTGAGGTAGACATGGGTGAAATGGAGGTTAAATCTTTTTCAACAATATAGGGCATGAATGAGGAGTGAACTCAGTTCAGTAATGGACTGTGTGCACTTTTATGGTATTGGTAATGATCTATAAAAAATATGTTAATGATTTTATATTATTATGTGTTTTATAAAATAAGATTTTTTATTCCAAATATATTTAATCATTTTTCATTTTACTTTATTATTTATTCTTTAAGTACTACCATGATTTATTATAGTAATCAATATTTTGGTATTCAAAATTTATTTCAGTTGTTTTACATTCATATGTTTATGTTTTGAATGTTAATTTAAATGATAACCCATACCTAGAATTATATACCACCATTTTCATTGGTTTTAATTTCCCTATGATATAAAGAAATTTTCTATTTTGGAGAACTAAAGGAGAAGAAATTTATATATGATGTGGAAGATCTTTCACCATGTTATAAGAACGTTTTCCAAGATTCCGAAGATAGTAAACAAATACATAATTTTGGAATATTTTTGTGTAATGTTTTAATTAATAAACAGAATTAATTAAATATGTGTACATCAAGAATGGGTCTCTATTGTGGATATCTATTTATTATAAATAAATTAAGAATTATTTTAATGTAGAAGAAATGTATTTTTAAAACTTGTTTTTTTATTAGTTGGTGTAGTTTTCTTTTTCAAAATAATTTGAATTTAATTTGTAAAAAAATTATTAAATTCAATAGACTGAATAAATTTATTTTTTATTCTACATTTGAACTTAATCTAGAGGGTGTTGTTTTCTAATTTTTTGGAAATTAGTTTTTTTGATGAATTGGGAAAAATAATGAGATTTATTTCATGCTGCCATTTCATTTTATTTTATTATGAAGAAAAATTATATTTTTAGTTATTTAAATGTAAAATTAGTTATATTATTCTAAATATAATGAAGTTTAGGTAAAAAAATCAATCTTACATTAAATTATAAAATTAAAACATTTTAATCTTTTTGGAAATTTTCATTATGAAAATCAATCTCTCTATGTGTTTATGGGTATAATTTTATAACTAATTATAACACTTCATTAAATTTTATTTGAAAAAATGGATTCCATATTTAGAATTAGAAAATTTATTTTATATAATATGTTAAAATTAATTTTTCTTCATATAGAATTTTCAATTTAGAAAAAAAAAATTAAATCTATTCAGGTTAAAATGGGTTTACGAGGGGTTTTACTAAAATGATTTGAGTAAAAATTATGAAAAAATGTATACATCCAATATTATGGAAATATTAAATCATTTTTTCTTCCATTATTTTTTAATTATGAATTTATTTGACTTTTGTAATGTCAAAATATTAGATATCACATTATTATATTCAGAAATTGCTTCTTTGTCCCCTCCCCCACTTATAAAGTGAAACCACTCTCCTCTCAAATTCCCACATCCAAAAATGAATAAATTTGTCAAAATCCTAAAAACAATCTCCAATAATCCCATATAAATATTCTAGTTTCAATTTTTCATTAAGGATACATAGGAAGGATTTTTATACCAACCTAATTTTGTCATCCAAAGAAGAATTTACATTCATAAATGAGAATTTTTATATCATTTCATTTCCCACATATAAGTTATATTATTAAAAGAACTAATTTATAAAAATAGTTCTATATAATATATTTTTATTTCATTACTTTAATTTAATAACCTATAAAAATCTCAATTTCACAAGAATGAAAAACAACTACATTGATCATGTGTACTAAAGAAAACCTTCTTATGAACTAATGCAATTTTTTCAATAACCTCCTTTGAAGGATACATATAATGATGGATTTAACATGTTTATATGATATTTTTTACATTATTATTATTATATAATTATTATATAAAAAATTACTTCATGCATTCTATTCTTTAAGGGGACCAAATAACATCACTCTTTTTAAAATAAGACTACACCCTCATGAAGGAAAGTGATTAAATTTTTAAATACACTTAACATATTATGTATTATAGTTAATGTTAATTAATAAATGTGATATTTATACACTAAAAATTAAACATTAATTATTAAATTACATATATCTTCAGATATTCTATTCCATTTTAAAATAATAACAATTCTTGTGTATTTCTGTGGGCTACCAACCCTACAGATCTATGATAAATATCATTCAATTTATTTTTACAAGGATGTTAATTATGATTGATTTTATTTATATTAATGTTTCATATAACTAAATAAATATTCATTTACGGTGAATAAATTTTTCTATTCCTTTAATTATATTCTTCGAGAAATTTTAAACGTCAATCTTGTGTACAAATGAACAACCATCTAGATTAATGGTGTAATGGATTTTTTTAATTAAATTTTTTATATTTATAAAAATACTTTTATAAAAATTATATATATTATTTTTACCGAATTTACATTTGAAATAAATTTTAAAAATGATAAATGTACAAATATTAAGAATAAAAAATAAAAACATTATAAAAAAAAATGGTTTCATTACCTAAAAGATTGTTTTAACAAGGAATTGATAATAAACTGGTCATAAAAGGAGATATATAAATAATATATCTGATTTTAAATATAATTATGGTTATATTAAAAATTTATAATAAAATATTATTTATTATATAGGGGGATTGATTTTTTATAATGAATCTCAATCCTGGAGTAATGGGTTGTAACATATTTTTTAATTCTATGAAATCTGTTCCTTGTTAGACCCATTGTTCTTAATTCTGTTGTATAAACCACAAAATTTGATATTTTATGTCACATATATATATATGATAATTAATTATTCATTAGATGATAATTAGTTATTATTATTTTGATTCAAATGTCACTCATGTTTTTAGAGTATTTTACAATTTCATAATTATTGGGTATTCTTTAAGTTCAATACACCCTTTGGAGAAATATTTTTTACATCAACCTTAAATACTTATATATCCTTATATAATGGTAATTGATGATTTTTTCATGTTATTTTTGTGGTTCTCATACCCTAGATACCTATATATGGTTCAAAATACCATTAAATTAGCGTTATTACAGGGAGTCCAATATCAATGTACTGAATAGTTTAGTAGTATTGGTTTACCAGATATATACATGAGTCTTGTATTACTAATAAATACACAAATTAAAAAATAATGATTTTCATTAAAGGATACCATTATTCCTTCTAAAATATCCATTCATAACGTTATTTATACACTTATGGGATTTTTAGGGAAAGGGAATCAAAATAAGGGTGATCCCAGATGATTAATATGATTCATGTATAACAGAGAAAATAAAGAATCATTGAGAATAGTAAAAATTCAATGTTAATAACTGAAGAAGAATTCAATGTAATAAATAAAAAATGAAATAAGTATGTAAAAATTATTGTAATAAAAATTACTTAGATCACATGGAATTTTAATAATTTTGTAATGAATAATCAATATTTAAGGATAGGAAACTATAATCAAATGAAATTTAACATATAAACTAATAATGAAATTAATTATTAGAATCAATAATATTTTAAATATCATTGAAAATAAAAACTGAATCAAAATGGAGAAACTGAATAAATATTTGACATTATGTTTATGGCACATTAAAACAACTAAATTCATGATATATTTTCAAGAATGATTAAAACTACATGTAGAAAAATGTTTAATTAAAATAAATAATTTTCTTCGTGATATCAAGATTATACATTGGGGAGATATATAAATTTCTTCCCCCAACCATCATTACATGTCCAATTTATTCCTTATATAATTTAAGATATTTAAACAATTATCAATATGGAATATAAAATATTTGTATTGAATAAAATATACTCATTTATTAATAATTATCATGAAAATAAAATATCATTAATCATATATATGCATTAAAGGAATATATCCATGATAAATGATATGTATAATTAGAGAAATTTAATGTTCAATGATAAAGTGAATTTCATATTTAAAGTGGACTAAATGGAATCATGGAGAAAAATGTCAATACTATGATTTTTAAAATCAATAAAAATTCATTCAGATGATGAATAATAATGGATTTAGTAGAAAAATATCCCATGTGGAGTATATATAATAGGTTTTGTCCGTGATGAATTGAAATATTATAAAATTTTATTTTAATGAAATATTGATGAAATATCACTTTTAAATCAATTTGAATTTTATTCCCGAAAATCACATTTGAAAAAAAATCATTAAAAGGTGAAATTTTAAGCATTAAAATGCTTTATTGATGAAATAATGATTTATAAATCCCTAAATATATTATTTTGTAAAAAACATTCCTTTTAAATCAAAATAATATTAAAAAAATCCTTATTGGAAATGACATAAAAATATTACATTAAAAACATTTCTAAAAGGAAAAAAGGGGAAAAGGTCTTCAATAAATCTGTTTTAATTTTAATTACTATTTAAATATTAATGTTAGAAAATATTGTTTTATATGGAAACATGTCAACCGACATAAGGGATTTATGATGTCATTTTTTATTAAAAATAATTTCTAAAAACTTTTGAGTACTAATTAGTGGAAATATATTACAATTATATGAAAAATTCCATGAATATACATAAGGGAATAAAATTACATGATTTATTAAAAAATGTTCAAATAATGTCTTCTAATCTAAATTCCAGTGTAAACAATCCTGAATAAATTGATATTGTGAAGTTAACCCTATAAAAGATCTTAATGTTGATGTGATAATCAATAAATGAATTTATTATTTGGGAATAATGAAAGTCCACCTGAAAATATTATATATTAAAATACATTGTATAAACTAATTATATACATATTTTTATAATATTAATGACAACAAGGAAGTAATATATCCCATTAAAATGGAATGGGGTAATGAAATTCTTTACACTTGGTATCTTTTAATTCAAATCAAAATATAATAAATAATTCATATTAAAACATAAAATACCATGAGGAAAAAATAATCCATGTTATATTATACCAAAATGGCATGTGGATGGACTAAAATAATAATTAATTGGTTAATATGACATTTATCTCATAGTTGTTATGAGTGAGATTAAAATCCCATTCATTATGATTCATTTTAAGTGAAAATTGATTATCCTCAAATATAATGGATTAAAACTTATCACAATCCTATATGAGAGACATAATAATATAAATAATTCATATATTTTCTTATTATAATATCTTATTAAAAATTTGTTAATAATATTTCATTATTTTAACTATCTTCTGGTGTTAAATTCATAGTTTTTCTTGTATGTTTTAACTTGTTATTTCAGTTATTCTTATATAAAGAATTATTTTATAATATATAAATCATAATAAATTATTTAATTATCACATATATCGAGTATATATGTATTTATAATAATCCATAACATTTTGAGAAAAAAATGAAATTCGCCATTCATGGGGGATGATAGACCGTTCATACACATGAATGATACTTCCATTTGTTTTCCATATTTAAAATAATTAAATATAAATGATATATATGTATATGTATATTATAATTCATATATCGTATTGTGTCATATATTTCACAATTATTTATTAAACCCATCCATTATATATTCAATTTATAGCATGAACAGATCACATTAGTTTGAGAAGGTGGTAGTCAACCAATCATGAAACATTTTTATTTTATTTACAAAAAATGGAAACATAAATTTTTTTTGTTAATATTAGTGAATAATAAATACATTATAAATAAAAAATATATTATACATAAAAATCATGTAAATCATAATTAACAAATTTGAGAAGATGTAGAAAATGTACAATATCGTTTCATGAGGCGATAGTTCGCAGTACATGAATGGTAGGTTCATTACAAATTTTATGGAATTGTGTGTAGGGGTAGGTATAAAATGTAATTTAAAAAAATTTATGTATATTGAAGAAAAGAATGTTTTTATATAAAAATTTTATTATAATAAATGAATCAGTGTACAAATAAATATCACTAATGTGATCATTAAAAAACAGTACCTCTTATTTCGGTTACACCATTTGGTTTATACAAATTCATTTCCCTGGTTGGATTTCTATACCAATGAAAACATCATTAATAATGATAATAATTTTGGGAGATTTTTTTATCTATGTTTTGGTGATCTACAATGATTTAGATGTGTCTATAAGTGGAAGGGGATATTTCCTCTTAATGTGAAGGAGGAGTTGCATTCTTGTAATGTTTTGAAACTGGAATTCCAACATCATTTTCCCAATGTTATGTTGATACAATAATGTACATAATTGAATTATTTTTTTATAGGATCAAAATATATTCATATATTGGATTTTTTTTATATTATCCAGTTTATGATGTCCGTATAGATTATGTTTTAGTCTATTGTTAACTTAATTTTTCACATATACATTATAATAAAATTCAATTACATTCAAAAAAATATTTTGTAATAACATCTGTTTACCATGTTATAAATTATAAAATATAATGATTAAAAATATAGATTCAATTTTTCCAAATATTATTAATAAAAGTGGATTCAATTTATTTAAATATTATCATATAGAAGGGACTGCAAAGGGATGTTTTTGTTTAAAAATTTCCCAATATTGAAATGTTTTTAGATATAATTTCATTGTGAAATTAATTTAATTTCCTAATTTAGGTTAATTGATTTGTATATCATCTAATTTAACATTGAAACAAATAAAAAAATATTTTTACCATAATAATTAAATTAAATAATAAAAAAATTAATTAAAATTCATTATTTTTTATTATTCACGAAAAACTGAAATATTTAAGAAAAAAAACATTTCTAATACCAAATTTATAGAATTAACATTGAAAATTTTTGTTAATTTTTATACATAAAATATATTAATCTCCAAAAATTTTAATTTAAAATCTATTCCTTATAAAAATGGATGAAAAATTTTCCTTTTTAGAATAAATAAACTATTAAGTGTAAAACTAGATTAATTATTATTTTATGATTAAAAAATCTATTGTATAAATAAAAAAATTGGATTTATCATGTAATATATACATACAATACTATCATTCACTAATAGTAATTAATAAAATTTATTATAATAAAACAACTTTTTGAGAATATTAAAATTATCTTTTATTATATTTTTTAAATAATATCTATTTAATTGGTAAACAATTAATTAATTTTATATTTTATTACAAAAAATATTTTAATAATATAGAATATTATATTTATTGATGGTTATTAAATGGATATTTTTAATCAAATTATTTTATGTATTAAATTTTTAATTAAAAAATTGTGTTCTGTAAAACCCAGTCTTCTATGTAATGTTAGTTATCGAAGAAAGTCATTGTTTCATGCGATGAATGATGAATTAGTAATTTGTGAAATAAAATAAATATGATATATTGAATTTATTGAAAATAGTAATTATATTTTAATGTGTAATGATATTATATTTCCCCACACACATGGTGTTTCATTTCTTACTAGGTGTCTAACATGATGTTGTTAATTTAGAATTTTAGGGAATTATATTATCCCCACATTAACTAAATTTCGTCATCATAATTTACCTTCGATCATGGTAATAAAATTTTTTACATTCATTCAATTGAAATTCTACACTGTGAGATCAGTTTGTAAAGCATTTCCTATAAAAGAGAAAATACCAGGAATGTTCAGTCATAGGAATAACCTCTGACCATTTATTAAAAGAAATAAAAGTGCAGTAAATAAGGAGATGGATGAGGGCGAACATCTTGCCCAAACCCAATCAAAATTCCCACCAAACATAGTCAATTACAAACCAAACCATTACACCAAAAACCGAAATTTTCAAAAATAAAGAAACCCAAAATTCACCCGCTTTCCACTTTCCAATCAGCGCATCAAACGCCATCATTTCGGATTGATCCACGAGCCTCCTCGAACCGCGTAGCGTGGAAAACGCTCACCCACCGCAAATCCGGCCGACGTCGAAAAAATCCACCAGTCACCATCATCATCAAGCTTCTCGGAACTACCACAGACATCAACGCTTCTCACCGTCGTCGCCGGAGCACCAACACCGGCATTATCTCCGACCTCACCGCCATAGAAGAAACGCATCACCATCGACGTCGTCCAGACCGCCGTCGCCGTCACCTGCCCAGTATCCCACCGGTCGCCGGAAAAGACCAATATGACACCGTCGTCGTCGACCTTGACGGGTCCAACAGCCTCACAACCCCTCCGAAAACCATCCATACGAAAAACCACGAAGAACAACACAAACCACACAACACCACCGCCATACAGAGGGCAGATCACCCAATCCATTAGGGAAAAGAAAACCCTAAAATGAACTAAACAAAACCAGATCGACAAAGACAGAAAAGGATTCACCAAGCACCGAAACAAACCACGAACGAAAAACACCGCGAGCAATCCCCTGAAACCAAAGATCCCGCCGCCACCGACTAGATCGACCACATCAGACACAACAGAGCCCCCCTGAACTCACCTAAGAAGAGTCGAAACCCCCAAACCGCGGACACATGATCGCATACTTCAAACACTGAGAGACTCACCGGGGGACAACCGCGAGCTGCAGAGAACAGAACCAGGAGCGCTCCGAAGAGTATGCCGTCGACGGAGACCGGTCTTACACCCGCAGAACTGAACCAGAAACCACCGACGTCCATAGTGAATCTCCACAGCCAGAGGGAATCCAAGAATCGCACTCCACAGCAACATGAATCTTCCTCCAACCCACCTTGCTCGAGGAGGGTCGTCGCGCCATCCGCAGCGGAGGAGCCTGCGGCGGCGAGAGAAAACCTAGAGCGAGAGCGAGAGCCCTTTACGGGCACATCCCTATAAAAGAGAAAATATGATGTTCGAATGCCAGAAAGATTAATATATAACTATGTTTATATCTATGAGAAAATTATTATTCAATGGAAAAAATACATGTACAAAAATAATTTATATTTTATAGGGAGTTATTGATGTTATCGTCCAAATATAATTGATTGATCAATAGAAGGGTCAGAGCCTCAAAGTCAAATAAATGTTATGATTTAAAAGGCTATCAGTTTATCAAGAAATATGGTATTATGAAAAATTTTCCATTTGAATATATTATTCTTAATATTAGGAAGTCATTTATTTAGTAAGAATAAATGGAAATATACTCATATGATTGGTTTCTAGTTCATACATACAAATCCATATTTTGGTTTTTCTTAAATAAAAATCTAATTCATCCCTTTCTATATAGAATAGACATCCTAAAATCAACCCCTTTATTAAAGAACTAATATTTTCCATCAATGAATTATAATACCCAGAAAAATAAGCAATTTCTATAAATATTTTTTATAAACAATATGGTTAATGAATTAATCACTAAATCTAAAAATTTATACTACTTTTTATTTTTTAATATTATTTCATCAAATTTTTTATATAAAAATAATGATATATTAACTAGGACACCACGGAGGCCAATAGTATGTGTGAAACACTTATTTTCCTTTTGAAATGGGTTTAAGAACTACTTCATTTATGGTTTTGATGGGTTGTCTCCTGAAATACAAGTATTCATTTTTATAAAACCATATTAATAAAATTTCTAATATATGATTAACATGTTTGAATTTTATTCATATAATAAAAAAATTAATAAGGTTCTAATTAATAATTTTTTTTTGAAGTATAATAAAAAAAATTATTGTTACTGTGATATCATTACCAATCGTATGAATTGTAATGACCTACCAATTCTCATTGGCTTGAGAGCTCAACGAGTCATTACTAGGACTTAAGAGACATCCCCAAGGCACCAAAGGCTGGAACTAAATGCTGAAGCATTTCAAAACTAGTGGGGGACGATTAACCATCTTCGAACATACCACAGAACAAACAAACATAATTAAACTAAACAACTAAATGATGCATGATAATAGCTAAGGCAACTCAACCGTTTTTTATCATAAACCAACCAAGAGTACCACAATGGAAACCAACACTAAATCAGAGTAAACTGCTAAGAGACAACTCAAAGACTATAAGACAACAACCCTACTCCATGATCCACAAACTCCAAGCTCCAACATCATGAACCCGCCCAAGCATCACGTAGCAGTATGCAACACTTTACCATTACCAACTTCCTGGTACATGACATCTACCAAATCACCAACGTGCCTAAATAGGGGGTGAGTAATGAAACTCAGTAGTTCTTCCCTGATAACTCACCAACACATGACTCTATGATAAAACATGTTAGCACATTTATATAAAAAAAATTATATAATACAATTCCAAAATAGTGAAAAATATAACATGTTCCATGTCAAAAACATTTTCCAACAAAAACATTCTCTCTCAAGAAAAACAACCAAGAAAAGTTTCCAATAAAATTCAGACTTTCATTTGGCACATTCAATCCATATCACTAGTACACACAATCGACCATGCATGCAACCTGGGGCTTCCTATACTCGCGAGAGGTGACTAATCCTTCAATAAGTCATCACATAGTGAACTACCATGACAGGGGTAGTTCAGGACCTTATCCGTCCCATCCTAGTGATGGGGGGACTTCCCGCCATTATGCATCCCACCATATTGATGGATTGACTTCTTGCCATTATCTATCACAATGCACATGAACACAAACCACAACCCATGCAAGTCCATTCCAAACACCAAGATTCTTCAAAACCCATCAATAAAGCATCACCCTTTTAATGAAAACCATTTCATTCAAGAATAAAACCATAGACAATTTAATATCACCATTTTTAATTTAATTCAACAACCACATTCCAAAAAACACACAATTTCCATCACCCATTACTAAAAATGGGATTCAACCATTCTTTCACAATAGATAAACAAACCATTTCTAGCAAGGAAAACAATTTAAATCCAAGCGTTCATGTTCTAAGAAAGAGGTATCGAGAGTGAAGCCACCTACATCAATAAAAAAAGGAGAAACCCCATAAAAAAAACAACACAAGTGAAAACTGGGTTGATTCTCCAATAATCTTCCTTAAATCTCATCTCATAACATAACCAAGACCAAAACACAACATATTTGAAATCTAGTCAATTAGATCTACCCATAACAGGTGTTGATCTATGAAACTGAGAGCAGAGGAGAATTTGATCTATGTAGATATATGAAACCAAACAGGAACGATCACATACATCAAGAATCCAGCTTCGATTTGACATGGGAAGCCTTTGCATCGCCTCCGGAATGATGAGACAACATTACATGACCATAGGAGAACCAAAATCCATGGTTAGGGCCTCTTAGGAGCTTAAAAGAGGTATTTAGAGGAGAAAACGCATGAGATCCACAATTTATGGATCTCATTTAAGAGCCTTCATAGTTAGTTCACACGGTTTGACAAACCGTGCGCTAACTGTGCATTAGCTACTACCTCATCCACCATTCTCGCACGGTTTGGATAAATGGTTAGAAAACGCGTGAGCCACCCGTGCGGAACCTACTGCCTCCAATACCAACTATGTACGGTTGGGACGGACGGTTTAGACAAACTGTGGCCTCTCGTGGGACTTACCTTTTTTCCCCAAAACTCATTTCTAGTTCTCACAACTCTCCCATTCATCACCCTTAACTCAATAACAATTAAAAGAATCAAGAAAGGGTTACATAACTGAAACTAGGGGTACTAAATTTTCCCCACCTTTGTAATTTTTGTCCTCAGAAAGTAGAAAACCAATTCTTGAATGAAAGAGTTCTTGACAATGTTCTTTCATTTCATCCTCGCATTCCCAAGTCTCTTCCTGAATATGACCATACTGCCAAAAAACCTGCACTAGGCAGATTCTTTTTCCACACATGACTTTATCTTTCCAATCCAAAATCCACACCAGAATATGTACCAATGAAACATCCGGCTCTAGGTCAATGTGATCCCATCTGATCACATGGTCAGGATCGGGCTGATACTTCTTCAACTGAGATACATGGAACACATTATGCACTATACTGAACCTTGGTGGTAATGCCAACTGATATGCCACATCTCCAACCCATTCCAGTATCTCAAATGGGCCAATGTATCTTGAAGATAACGTTCCCTACTTTTCCAAATGATGATGTCCAATCATTGGAGAGATCCTCAAGAAGACATGATCACCCACAACGAAAGACAATAGTCTTCGACGGTGATTTGCATAAGATTTCTAACGACTCTATGCCATATCCATCCTCTTTTTTAACAATTGAATCTTCTCTGTTGTTTCATGGACAAGGCTCAGCCCAACTAGTGAAGTCTCACCTATTTCCACCCATCACAGTGGAGAACGACAATGACACCCATACAATGCTTCAAACAGAGCCATGCGTATCAAGGGATGATATATGTTATTGTTTGAATCTCCACTAAGGGTATATGCTCCTCTCATGAGCCCCAAAATCTATTACAGAAGACTGCAACATGTATTCCAATGTCTGTATCATCCTTTTAGATTGTCCATCTGTCTAAGGATGATACACTGTACTTATATTTAACCGAGTTCCCAGGTCTTTCTGTCAGGATCTCCATAAATGAGATGTGAACCTCATATCTCTATCTGAAACTATAGACCCGGGTACACCATGCCTCTTTACGACTTCTCATATATATATTTTCTATAGATCTTCCACCGGATGATTTATACGAATAGACAGAAAATGGGCCGACTTGGTTAGATGATAAAATGTCACCCAAATGGTATCTTCTTTCCAAACCGTTCTTGGAAGACCTGTAACAAAATCCATTCTATAACTACACATTCAATTCCCATAACTCTATTGGTTCCATCCTATAAGACGGAATGGAAATTGGACTATTCCCCAAAAGGAGATCAATTATAAACTCCACTTCAGTTAGAGGTGGTATCCCCGAGATGTTCTTGGGAAAGACATCTAGAAATTGATCCACCCTAGCTGGAAAAATATTTTCCTCAATCTCTTCCATTGATAAAAAAGGCAATGCTACTAATTGGTGAGAGATCGTTCCCAAAATTGGTGCCAAAACGTTATTTTCACCATTATTTACTATTCATTCTCCTCTATAGAGATGGTAGAAACCGCCCGTTGTCTTGAAACTAGCATCTCTCCTATAGCAGTAGATGTGAGCCTTAAACCTTGTCAACAAATAGATACCCATGATTACATCATAGAGATCCATATCCAATATAGAGAAGTCCCATTCTTGCTCAGCTCCATTAACAGTTATAGTACATTCTCGACACACGAAGGCTTGACATTCTCTTTCACCAAAAGGAGTTTTCAGTTTCAAGATAGAAGGCATCATTTCCAGTTATAAACATAACAAGTCAAAAACACATGAAGCAATGAAGGAATGGGAAGCACTACTATCAAACAGCACTTTCACAAAGTTAGAATTCAAAATAATTGTACCTCTTATTGTTGATGGTCTAGCCTGATCATAAAAAATCACCTGCTCAGCTCTATATAATTGCTTCGTTGCTGCACTATTCTCCTTGTTGCCTTGCTGATATTGCCCTGGTTTAGGAGCCATGGTATTTCGAGAATCACCATGTCATGCTCTGTTATGGTGATGAGACTGACACTGTTGTCCTCATACTGTCGAACCATACGATATCTAAGATGCCTTGGAAGTGTCACGTGCACCCGACCACAGTGTATTTCTAAAAAAGAACGGTTGATGCACCATATACTTATAATTGTGACATTATGTAGGTTGGGTCGTACACACTCGCTTTATGTGATCAGTCGAGCCACATTGAAAACACCTGGCATTCATCATGGGACGTGGAGGAAGATTCACCGATCTAGTCATCTGATTATGATTTGCACTAACACCTTGGAAGTTGGTGTCCCTCTTCTAGTTGCTCCCATAATTGTTGTTCCCTTCCATTCCCATGGGTATCATCATACTTCCTCATCCCATAACTCTAGAGATGTCTTTTTCAACTAATGTTCCTCTGTTTACAATTTCTGTATAATCCGAAATACAGAGCACAAGTATCTTCGACTGAATCTCTTGTCGCAACCCTGATTCAACGATGCGTGCCTTCAGCGACGAACATGTAGTAACTTCCAGTGCAAAGCGCACTAAATTCCTGAATTTAGCCACATACTCATTTATATAGAGATACTCCCACTTCAGGCTAAAAATTTTATCTTCTTATGGATCTTGAACGTGTGAGGATATAATTGTTTATTGACCAAATCCTCAAATTCCTCCCAGACAAGGACTTTATCAACCATAGCCTGCACCACCAGCTCCCACCACTATCATGAAAGATACTCCAGGATATGCGTCACCAAAATTACATTCAGTTCTGCCAGTGTGCCGATGAAATCAATGATACGATTCATCCTACATAGCCACACCTCCACCAGTTCTGGTTTAGAATCACCCTGAATGATTGGTGGATTCTGCTTCTTGAATTGGATGTAATGGTCTACATGCCTTGACTCATCCCCTCGATTCCCCGTGTCCACAGCCCAGAACTCTTGAATGGTACTCTTAACTAGCTCTTGGTTCACATGTGGTTCAGGTACAACCACATTCTCAGCAGCTTCTTTTGGTTGGTTTCTACGATGACTAATGGTTTCCATTTTCTATAAAAAATTCATGTCGTTAGTCTCACTTCCTAGAAACTGATGGATTCAATTTTCAAATTCTATCACTTCATCTATCACAAAATTATTCCCAAAACAACATTTTCCCATGTTCAACAATTATTTATACATTCAATATACTTTTTGAAAATAAATCCATTCTCAAAACATAACAATTACCTTGTTTTAAATGTCTTTCAGTTGAAAACAATTTCTGTATTTTTCAAAAATTAGCACCTTACACAAAGTCCTTATTCATTCCTCATAATGAGATATGAAATCTGAGTGGGAATTCATTCCTCTACAATGCATGTTATGAGAATCTCATTGGATAAACCCATGAAAATGAGATTTCCAACATTCTACAAGTGTATCCAAAACACTTTTGTACCCAACTCACTGGTAACTTGATGTTCTGCATAAACGGGTTAGCTACTTCCTTTTATGCTACACAATTCATGTTCCAACAATCCTACTCTTGTCTAATATTCTAACCCACGGAATAGACGAAACGGAATTTCAACTCCAAAACCAAGTTCGTCATTGACCACTTGTTTGGAAAGGACCGAACAAGCTCATCCCATCTGTAATGACCGACCAATTCTCATTGGCTTGAGAGCTCAATGAGTTATTATAAGGCCTTTAGCGACATCCCTGAGGTGCCAATGGCTTGAAAAAATGCTGAAGGGTTTCAAAACTAGTGGGGGACAATTTACGATCTTTGAACATACCACATAACCAAAAACCATAACTAAACTAAACAACTAAATTATGCATGATAACAGCTATGGAAAATCAACCATTTATTTTATCATAAACCAACCAAGAGTATCACAATGGAATCCAATACTAAAATAGAGTAAACATCGGAGATACAACTCAATGACTACAAGAAAACAGTACAACTCCATGCTCCACAAGCTCTGAGCTCCAACATCACGAACCAGACCAAGCATCACGAAGTAGTATGAAACACGTTACCTTTCCCAACATCCTGGTATATGACATCTGCAAAATAACCAATGTGCCAAAGAAGGGGGTGAGTAATAAAACTCAGTAGATTTTCCCCGATGTCCTCCTAACCCATGCCTCTAGGATAAAATATGTTAGCTCATTTATATAAAAAAAATTTATAAAACAATTCCAAAACAGTGCACAATATAATAAGTTTCATGTCAAAACCAATTTCCATCAAAATCCATCTTTTTCATGAAAAACAACCAAGAAATTCTTCCAATCCAATTCAAATTTCCATTTGGCACGTTCATTCCATTTCACTAGTCCACACAACCAACCATGCATGGAACATAGACCTACCTATACTCACGTGTGGTGAGATATCATTCCACTAAGTCATCACATAGTGAAATACCTTGATGGGTGAATTTTATGACCTTATCCTTCCCAACCTAGTGATGGGGGGACTTCTCACCGTTATCCATCCCAACCATTTGATGGATGGACTTCTCACCCTTTTCCATCCCAATGCACATGAACGCACACCACAAACCATGGAAGTCCATGCCCAAAACCAAGTGTGTTAAAAAACCTTCAATAAAGCATCAACCCTTTTATTGAAAACCATTTCTTTCAAGAAGAAAAACTATATCCTATTTAAAATCACCATTTTAAATTTATTTCAACAACTAATTTCCAAATACTCAAAATTTCAATCACCTATTAATAGAAAGGGGTTTCAACCATTTTTCAAAACAGATAAGAAAACCATTTCAATTAAGGAAAAAAATTTAAAACTATGCCTTCAAGTTCTAAGAAAGAGGAATCGAAAGTGAATCCACCTACCTCAAAAAAATAGGCGAAACCCCAAAAAACGATGAACATACAAGAAAACTGAGTTGATTCTTCATGAATCATCCTGAGATCTCTTCTCCTAACACAACCAAGACCAAGACTCATCATATATGGAATCCACACTCTTATATATACCGATAATGGTCGTAGATCTAAGAAACCTAGAGAATGGGAGAATTATATCTAAGTAGATCTACGAAACCAAACAATCACTATCACATAACTCAATAATCCGGATTTGATTTTCCAAGGGAAGCCTTCAAATTACCTCCAGAATGATGGGAGAACCTTCCTTGACCATGGGAGAACATAAATCCCGAGTTAGGGACACTTAAGAGATTAAACGATGTATTTAGTGGTGAAATCATGTGAGATCCACAATTTAAGGATCACATTTTAGTGCACGCACAGTTAGTTCGCACGGTTTGATAAACCGTGTGTTAGATACTACCTCATCCACCCTTCTCGCATGGTTTGGCCACATAGTTAGACAACACATGTGCCGCCTGTGCAGAACCTACTTCCTCTAATATCAACTCTGAACGGTTTGGCCGCACAGTTTAGACAAACTGTGCGCCTCCCGTGTGACTTCCCTTTTTTCCCCAAAACACATTTCAAGTTCTCCCCACTCTCCCATTCATCACCCTTAACTCTATAACCATTATTATAATCAATAAAGGGTTACATACCAGAAACTGGGGGTACAACATGAACCCTAATATTTTCTAATAACATTAAAACAAATTCTATAAAATGTAAATTAATTATTCCTTAAATATAATTTTCCACTAAAATTTATACTTTCTGTATAGTTATCCAAAATTTATTTATTCCTTAAATATAGTTTTCCACTAAAATTTATACTTTGCATATAGTTATCCAAAATTTATTTGATCATCGTTGAATACCATTAAATAAAACAAAACAATTTGTATATATCATTGGTTTTATTTTCAATCCAAGTCACATTATGTTTATCCTTCATTTTTCATTTTCATTATCTATTCAACCCCTTAATAATTTTCAATAATGAAAATGTGAATTATCATTAGAGTATTCCCTTGGATTTTCAAACCAGTGGCACAGTATGGCAATTTGTCGTATACTAGGTTATGATTAATTTAATCATGACACACATTGTTTAAATTTTTAACACTAAGTATATTTATTCTAGAACAATTTCAAATTTAATTTACATACAATGATTTATTTCAAAGAATACCATATAATTTCTATCTAATAAAAAAATTTATATTTTCTAATATATGAATCCTAACATTATAACATAGGGTTATGATATCTAATATATATTTACCTGAATCTAGATCTCATGGTTTCCACTGAACATCCTCCAATAGTAACTATAGTGATCCAAACCTAATAAACAGCAGTCAATGTCAACTACCATTATGTTTTCATGAATATGAGGAATCTAATCCCAAATTACTAAAGAGTTTGGTATTCCTGGTAAAACAGATACATATATAAGACTTTAATTAAAAATTAATACAATAATTAAAAAATAATATTTTCTCATTTGAGGATAAATTTATTCCATCAAGCGTATACTAAAATATCATTATTATTAGCCTTTACGGATTCCTAGGTAAATAGATAAAAAATAATGGGGAGATATATTGCTCTATCATGTTCTAGTGTATAAGAATAAATAACTAATAAGTGATAATTTTTATTATGGATATTTTAAAACTAAATAAACATTCCATGTAATCAAAAAACTAAGAAGGATGTTCATAAAATGTATCAACATGGAATTGACAGACAACAAATTCCAATTTAATAACACTATAACGCATAATCAATATGGATAGGTAATAAAATAGACATACATTCCATTTAATATATAATCTAAAAATTCATCATATCCATATTATATTTAATAAAGAATAACTCATGGATAATAAATATTGAATCAAAATGATGGGAAAAATTAATTTTTATACATCAAGTATCAGGATAATGAAAACCACTTTTGTGACTTTATATCCTCCAAAATGATTAGAAATATTGATAGAATACTATTTAATTTGTGAAAATAATTTTCCTCATGACACCTTTTAAATTAATTAAGGGTCTATACAATGTTTGAGTCCCACCACTGACTATATTTCCAATGAATTCCTCATACTGAGTAATATATTCAATTTTAAATCCTGATTCCTTATAGAAACATATGTATAGAATAAATAATACTGATTTGTCAATATTCTCCATGATAATCAAAACAAATTCACTATAAATATGGTTCAGGATTGAATGTACCCATTTTGAATGATATGGATAAATAAGGGAAATTCAATGTTTAATGAACATAGGAAATTGAATATTTCAAGGGCACTAGATGGAATCATATAATATAATTCCAATAATATACTTAAAAAAATAAAAAATCATCAATATGAATAATATGGAAGGTATCCATATATAATGTTCAATGTGGTGTAAGTATAAAGGGGTTTTTGGTCATTGATGAATATATATATTATAAAAATAAAATTTAAAAAAATGATGTGCAAATTATTATATTTAATTTGAATAAAAATTCCAAAATCTTATTCATTGAAAAATAAATTTTCAATAAAGTATTATCCAAATGTAAACATTTATACTTTAAATTAATTCTTCTATATAATGATTAAGGGTAAATATGTACATGTCATACATGTTAAGAAGAACATTCCATTAACACAAAAATTGGTTAAAAATTCATTGTTTATATAGTGATAAGTAGATTATTTTTAATACATATGTAAAGAAAAAAGGATTAAAAATGTATTTAACAAATCATTTTGGAAATGAAATGGGAATATTTCAATACAACATTAAAAAACATTCCTTTTAGAAAAAAAATACATTCTCTGTCAACTGAGAGAAATGAAGTCGGGTATTCTTAAGAGCATTTTCTAAAACATTTTGAGCACCACTCAATATAAGAATGGTACAATTACGTGAAGAGTCCATATATAACACAAATATAATAAAATCTATCGATTTTTAAACCAATGTTATAATAATTTTATATAATATAAATTCATGTGTAAAAAAATCATAAACATAATGTGATTGTGATGTAATCCCTTAAAAAGACCAAAACAATGAACTGAGAATCAAAAAATGATTAGATTGTGGATTATTTAAATCCCCAAAAATAAGTTTTAAAATAACAAATAATTTCAAAAATTTATTACAGACATAATATTGGAATATTAATGACAATAAGAAATTAATATAATCCATTGAAAACGAATATTTTTATGAAATTCATTACAACTTTGTAACTTTTAACTCAAATCCCATTAGAGGAAATAATTAAAAATGAAAATCATTATACCATGAAGATAAAATAATTAATGATATACTATATCAAAATGGTTGATATTTACACCAAAAAAATAATGTAATTGGGGAATATGACATTTATCACACAGATGTGAAAAGTGAGATGAAAATATCTTACCTGCTATTTATTTAAAGGTAAATTTCCTTCAAAAAAAATATAATGGTTTTAATCTTGTATCTAACTTATAATAGAACCATAATAATATTTGTAATACAATATATTATTCTATTAAAATATCTTATTACTAGTTGGTTAATAATATTTCATGATATTGACTATCTTCAGGTGTTAATGTCGTAGTGTTTCGAGTATGTATTCAAGTTTTATTTATTATCATATTACATAAATCATGACATCATAATACAAATAATGTAAACCATTATATAATTATCACATATATATTATATATATATAAAATAATCCAAAATATTTGGATATAAAAAATAAAATTATACATTCGTGGAGACGGTTGTTCAAACATACACAAGGAAGATACTACCATTTCTTGACATATAAATAAAAAAGAAATTTAAATTATGTATATGTATATTTATTTAATAATATAGTATTATATTATTTTCATATATTTCAATTTTTTTTTATAAAAACCTTATTTATATGTTTGATGTAAAATGTTAATGAATCACATCACTTTGGGGAGGCGATAGTCCATCCGTCCACAAACGTTTTCATCATATTTACACAAAATTCATTGAAAAATGAATGTGTTATAAAAAAATTACAATATCCTAGTCAAATTTTATATAACATTTGAATCATATATAGACATTATTTCCAACATAATTTCCAAACATGATTGGTGTTAATGGAAAAAAATGACTGACATTATTTCATGAGGCAATAGTTCACCGTACACAAAATCTATGTTCATTACCCATTTAATAAAAAATTTTGTAGGTATATGTTGATAACATAATATAAAAAAATAAAGGAATATATTTTTTACTAATGATAATAGATAATAATTTAAAATATGAATGAAGGGGTTGAGAATGAAATACAACTAATTTGATTGTTGAAGAACATTACCTCTTATTTTGGTAACACCTTTTTGTATATAAAAAATACTTCCTTGGATGGATTGTTTCAAAAATGTAGTATTTATTGATTAGGGGTGTGGTAATATTACATGAGAATATTTTTTATGAGCCATATTTCATGATATGTGTGAATAAATTGGAGTGTGATTTCATTTTTATAGAGGAGGTGGTATGATATTCTTGTAAATTTTTTTAAATGGAATTGTTTCTACACTTTCCCATTTTAAATATATAAATTAATGAAATAATATGAGGAAAATTGAGTATATGGGAAAAATATTAACATCCAATGGACTTTGGATTAGCATATAGATCATTTAATTCCAAATTTTTAATGTTTAGTTCTTTGTTAAGCTATTTTTTATGAATCAATGTAATTAATTTTAGTTACATTTTCTTTTACTTTTCATCAAAAAAATATGATGAACCTATTAGAAATTATAAATTATTATTATTCAAAATATTTAATATATTTATAAAAATTTGAATATCACTTATGGTAGAATTTAATTTAAATTTAATCTCTGAGACAAGATGAAAATGTGGGTTTTTAAAGTAAAATGTTCAAATGTTAGAAGTGTTTTTATATCAAATATAAATGTGAAATTTATTTATATGGCTGAATATAGATTAAAATTTTTATATTTGACCTAATTTAAATTTAAAACAAATAAAATATATAATTTAACTTTATATATAAGTTAGCCAATAATTATATTTTTAATTAATGTAAAATATCATTCATTTTTCATAAAAAAAAATATTTCCTAAAAATAAAAAAATTACCCGCATCTAGTTTTGAAATTTATCATTCAATACAAAATTTTCTTTTAAAATTTGAAATAAATTGAAACTCTAAAATTTATATTTACTATAGGTTCTCTATTTAATTTCATAAAAATAATTTTATAAAATTTTTTAATCTAATGGAAAACTCGATTTATTATAATATTGTGTATATAAAATCCATTTGATGAATATAGTAAATAGTTTATTGAATATATAATATATTTTTTTAATATCTTTCAAAAATTGTGGTTAATTTAATTTTATAGTATTATACACATTGGGGAGAATAAAAACATTACATTAATAATAGTTTTTAAAGTCATTTATAATTAATTTATACCCAAATAATTAATTTTATATTTTATAAAATATATATATTAATTTGTTATTTCATTATATCAATAATTAATTATTTAACATCTATGAAATATCTTACTAGATAAAATAATCTAAAATTTTAAAATATATTTTTTCAGTCAAACTCAGACATGGATGTAACAAAAATCATTTAACAAATTCATGATTTTGTGGGTTTCAAGATAACATAGAATTTTTTTCATTGTAAGAAATATAATATAATAAAAAATTTAAATAAAATTGTATTTTAAAGCCATAGGATATTACATTCCCTTACATTTGTGGTGTTGTGTGTCATTCATGTTGTTGAATAAACCGTTCATACATTAGTATTTATTGGAGTTAAAATTGTTCAATTTTCCTCCAATTATTAAATTAAATTATTAATAAAATGTTATTAGAAATTTTTTCTTCATTTATATCTTCTTCCAAAATTATTTTTTCTTCAGAAGTTTTCTAAAAATTATTCAAAAAATATTTTAAATATCTTAAATTTAATTATTAATATCATTTTTACCAACTTGGAATTATTAATTGTTTTAAAACTAATTATCATGTTTATTTCTAAAATAGTTATGTTTGGACATTTTAAAATATTGAATGAAATATTTGTAAAATCATTTATATGATAAATGAAATTTTCTGCCATCATGACCACTCAATGATTAAAATAAATAACTATAAATTTTGTTCGATATTATCAATGAAAAATATTATCAAAAACATAAAAAAAAATGTAGTTTTGAAATATGTTTATAGGGTAAAAATATTTTCATCAATAATACATTAATCAGAATTTTAATTTTATTTATTTTAATCAATTAAAACGCATCATTTTTCCTTAGGATCCACTAGGAATATTTTTAAGGATATCATCATCATTATTTTTCTTGATGGATTTTGATATGTTGACTCGAATATAGTATTTTAATAGGATTTTACATATCAATATAAATGTTTTAAGATTATATTTATTTATTGGATTTTGTATTAAAATATCATTTGATATTTTTTCCAATATGACTATCTATGATGATTTTGTTTCATCACTTTGATATTATGAATGAATTGAACTTAGTATGTTGTGGAAACAGACCACCATATCCCTTTAATGCATCAAAAGGTTTCATTTACCAAACTAGATTCACTTTTTGGACAAGTACATACCAATTTATATACGTTTTAATTCCAGGAGACCTATATGGTAAAAAATTCATAGAACAAGTCATTTAAAAGTGGTTTTAGAAATATGAATTCATGCATTCCAATATTATGAAATTTGTGGTTGATGTCCATATTATAATATGATCACATAGAATTATAATGGAAAATATTAATTATCATGTGATTATGTAAATGTATTTGTTGGATAATTACATATTCCATCCACATAATTCATCATGTGGATTTTTTTGATTAAATGATATGAATTAAATTATTTAACATCAAATATTGGAAAATCCTTATTAATTAATGATTGGTTATTTTGTAATATTACCCTTATGGAGTATTTAAGATCATCTATTTATTATGTTTAATTTTTTAAGGAATTCTATGATGTGTGCTCTATATAATATGTATTTATATGAGAAGGTTATACTATATTTCATAAATAAGAAACATTTTCAATTTTATGACTTTTAAATTTAATGTAAATTTATTGTATGTATGATGATTACCATCATATCAAAAAATATTTTCTCCTTTGAGCTGTGATTTCTTCTATATAGTTCCAATGTAAAAATGTAACCACTCGATTTCGAAAACTAGGGTCCGGTTCATTATAGTTGGAACTATAGACTATTTTCTATAGAATTTGAAAATAATAATGTCGAAATAATTGATTGGGGATCATTATCCTATGATATAATTTGACGATTTGTATGGAATAACATCCAACTTTTTTGGGGTCGATGTGATTATATAATTTTTTTCAAGTAGTACAAATCATTCTAGATACAATACATGTAAATTCATCTAGAATAGTTTCAATTAGGGGTAATAAATCTAAAATTGGGGTATTAGGAATTTACATGATCATCACATAGTGCATGGACATAGACCATACTATGAAACTAATTTCTCAATTCAAGTGGATATTATTGGGAAAAATCACATTTCATTACTGTCCATTATGAATTATTAGAAAATATTTATATATTGTGATAGAATTATTTAAAATATCATTTTAATTATAAAGTTACTATCTATGAATTAATTTTTTAATTTATTCTATTAATTTAACTAGGTTTGGAATTAATCATTATGTTTAGAAATATTGTGTTACAATTTCAAGAATGATTTTTATTATAAAGAGGACAATGTGGAAGTAATGGGAATCATATCGATGAACATACCACATGTTGGGATTTCCCTCCTGGGAATGATAATGAATCTTTAGATAGAGATAAAACGTAAACATATCAAATTATAACCATATTGGGGATGTTAACTCGGGTTATGTGAAATAAAATTTTCTACAAGGAGTAGCCAACTAATCCCCTATAAGTTGGATAGATAATATTTTTCTGCATGAATCAATAAAATCCATCATCAATGGTACTAAAATCCTTTTTTTGATACGAAATGAAAAATTTTCATAGATAAGTGATTTCCAGATCTATAATGTAATTATATATAGATAGTTTTATTAGAATTTTATTATCTCTAATGTGATATAGAACTATTTTTATCACTTATTCCAAAAAATTTTGATGAATAATAAATATAAAACATGTTGTTTATGTATTTTATAATAATATTCTTGGAATAATATTTTCCTCAAAATCATCGAGCAGAAGTGGACACACAAATTCCTATGTCTAATAACTCTGGAAGCTATGGATTTTCTATGTATGAAAGAAATTTTATAAGGATAGCATGACATTTTGTGAACAAGAGGCATAATCAAAAGATAATTATTGATCGTTTCATTGAGTGGTTAAATCAGATTCATAAAAGGGACCCATTATCCAAAACCATTATATCATTAGATGTCACAATATCATGTGCAATCAAGAATGTGAAATTAATGTCCATTATATATCCATTTAATGGGTGTTAAGAGAATAATAGAATAGTAGATAAAAATATAGAAATATGTATGAATGGAATGAAGGATTTTACCACATGTGATAATTTTGGATGGAAACACACAAATATTTACATGAATGGAATGGTATATTTTCACATGTGTGGGTATAAAGATCACCATTATTATTATTTTAGGGGACAAAAAATGTTTCAAAAGTTGAATGCATCAAATATATGAATATGGGAAACTATGAAAATGAATTCTGAAACCATCAATGAAATATACTTCTAAAGAAGCTAATGGATCATGGTCTACCACATATAATATATTTGACCAATGTGGAATGATAAAAATTATTATTTAAATGGATTCATTAATAATATTGAAAATTTATTTATAATTTATATTATTCTTGTCATATTTAGAAAACATGTATTTATTATATTGTAAATTATAAAATATAAATATTAAAATATATATATTGAACTACACTCATGAGTAACAAAATTTATATAATGGAATGTCTATCTTCTTTTTAATGAATTTTTGTGGGAAGCTAAACCATATAATTTGACTGATAGTGAATTGATAATGATATGTTTACCAAAAATTATTGGGAAACATGAAACTGTTTACTGATTTAAGGGATTATGTAACCATTGATAGATTTTACTATATTGTTTTTATTTTATAATATATACTAGAAAACTAGATATTTTTATTTTGGTAGAATTCATGATTAAATTAAGGATTTATGGAGATAAATGTAATGAAAAATTTAGAATGTGACATTAAGATCTATATTATGTGGTTTGGGGAATATTCCCATACATACACCTAAGTCATCAATCCCAGTTCGGCTCCAACTCTCATGCCCATGTACAACACAGTCCACACAGGAAAGAAAACAATCACATTGATGATAATGATTGAAAATCGAGACTGAGCTCATACAGGTATACATAACATAAAGGGAGTAAGAGATGATAAGTTTTAGCCACTGAATCATCTATTAATATATAATGGAAGATACCTTCATAAACCTAAAACAACAGTATCTCTTTGCTGTCAAACCCACAGAGGATTCAGTCCAGTCTTGTTGATATCAAACCCACGAAGGATTCAGTATAGTTGTCGTCGCTGCCAAACCAACGGAGGATTCCAGAACAGTTGTCATCACTGCCGAACCCACAGAGGAATCCAGTACAGTTATACTCACTGCTGAACCCACAAAGGATTCCAGTACAGTTGTCATCGCTACCGAACCCATGGAGGATTCTAGTACAGTTGTCGTCGCTGCTGAACCCACAGAGGATTCCAATACATTTGTCGTCGCTGTCGAACCCAGGGAGGATTCCAGTACAGTTGTCGTCATCGCCAAACCCACAGATGATTCCAGTACGGTAGTCATTGCTGTCGCAGCCCGCTCTAGGGTGCCCGCACACAGAATGCTCGATTCCGGGAGGGTCCGCTCCTCAGGCAGAGGGGGTTATACATCAACTATCAAAAATTCCAAAGTTGATGTGTCCCAATGTTCCATCTCATCAAAAGTAACCCAATTCCATAGACGGCGTGTCAATCGGACGCCTGGTATGAGAGTTATTAGCATTTTTGCTCCGGGGCCCGGTTGGAAATACGGTCGTTCCAAACCCGTACATTTTCCAATTTTGACCAAAACTCACTTAAAGTATCGAAAATGGTCCACTTCTTCATGATGGCCCCAGTTCCATAGACGGTGCGTCGATAAGATGCGCGGTTTTCGATTTATTCATCATTAAGTGAAAACGGGCCTGACCCGTTAAGCCCAGTGGGCTGACAGGTTGGGTCGATCCGGTTTTGATGGGTATATCCCGTCAGAGGGTCAGACCGGCTCGAATAATCACGCTGCCCAATCTGAAGGGGGTGCGGCCCAGCCTGGCACGACCCAGCGTGGCGTGGTGCAGCCGGGCCGGCAGGGTGCGACCTAGCGGGCTACGGCTCGTCCGGCTAGCCGAGCAGTCTAAGGGGTTGTTCAATTAAAATAAGTGGAGTTAATGGGGAGGTTTATGGGGTGGTGAAGGGATTAGGTTCGTGTCGGCCCCACCCCACAAATATCCTCTCATAGGAGGTTATGTGGGTGTGGGCCGCACCTATAACTCCCCTTTGGAGGAAATAACCAACATCCCTAAATAAAATTTGTACACAACAAATTTTATTTATTTTATTCTAAATCCCCAAATATTCACACTCACCCTGCATAAAACCGAACTTCGGTAAAGGTCCTATTAGGAGAATATCGGCGCTGTGAGTTCATCGGTGCCCACAGATTTAAATTCTGAGCACCAGTTTCAATGATAGGAAAATCCACACATTCGTTTACTGAACGTACCCGAAAAAAACTTCAAAAATTGATGTGGGGCACATCGAGTCTTTGAATCATGTGTCATCAAAAACCACAGATTCAATAAATTGTAAATTATTTTGGAACAAAATTTCCTTGAAATTTTCTGCTCTCTACAATACTCCCACCTCAGGGCTTTACGTCCCCGTAAATCTACAACACACACTAGGGAAACAAATGGGGGAACTGAGCTCACATCTGAGCTTCCCACTCCCAAGTGCTCTCTTGGAGGCTCCCATGCTGCCAGCGAATGTGCACAAGAGGAATCGACTGTTCACTTAGGACCTGCTCCTATCAATCCTCGATCTGCACTGGGACCTCCGCAAACATCGCCCCGTCATCAATGTCCAGCTCCCTATGATCGATGATGTGGGTCGGGTCATGAATGTATCTCCTCAAATGAGATACGTGGAACACGTCATGCACCTGGTGCAACTAAGATGGAAGGATCATGTGGTAAGCCACCTTGCCTACTCAGATGAGGACCTGAAATGGTCCGATGAAATGCCGAGATAACTTGAAGCCCCAGCCAAATCACTGTAGACATCGTTGTGGTGAGACCCGTAGGAATACGTGGTTACAATCCACGAACTCAAGTGGTCTCCATCTCTTATCAGTATAGAAAATATGTATCCTCTGTGCAGTCTTCATCTACTACGTCATGATCTGCACCTTCTCCGTCGTAGCTTGAACCATCTCTGGTCCTACAAGTGCGGACTCCCCAGGGTTAGTCTAGCACAGAGTTAATCTACAAGGTTGGTCGTGCAGTGCCTTGTATGGTGTCATCTCGATAGTGGAATGGTAGCTATTGTTGTACACAAACTCCGCCAAGGGTAGAAGATCCTCCTAGATACGACCAAAGTCAAGGACACATGCACAGAGAATGTCCACGAGAGTCTGAATAGTCCTCTCTGTCTGGACATCCGTATGTGGATGGAAGGCGGTTCTCAGACGTAGCTGCATCATAAAAGCCTCCTATAACCCCTTCCATAGTAGGGAAGTGAATCATGAATCTCTATCAGAAACAATAGATAGTGGAACACCATGAAGTCATATGATCACCTGAAGTTAGAGGCATCCCAAGCACTCTACATATCCCTGATCTCTGATCGGAATTAAGTGGGCTGACATAGTGAGTCGGTCTACGATCACCCAGATAGAGTTGTTCCCTCTAGATGTATGTGGAAGCCCCATCATGAAATCCACATATATCCCATCCCACTTCCACTCTGGGACCTCTAAGGGCTGCACCTAGCCTGTTGGTACCTGATGCTCCTCCTTCACTTTCTGAAAAGTTTGGCATCATGAAACGAACTCTTCTACAACCTTCTTCATACATGCCCACCCATGATGTCATCTGAGGTGAAGGTACATCTTCATCAGTCCTGGATGTACCAGTAGAAGGTAATTGTGAAACTCCCTCAACACCTCAACTTGTAGTGCCACTGGTACCATGGTACGTCCCCTGAAGAAGTTGACATTCTCCCCTCCTTCAGAAAATCCATCTGGTGCCTTCCCTGAGGATATCAGAGCATGTCGCATATCACATTCAATTTCCCCACGTTGTGCCTCTTTGACTCGATGAATAAGTAGAGGAGTGATAGTGAGAGACTAAAGAAAGTCTGCTCCATCTCTATACACGAAGGATATCTGCAATGCGGCTAGCTACTCTGTCACCTCTCCTTGTAGATGAATGCGTGATCTCTTACTGAGAGCATAAGCTACAACGTTCCCCTTTCCAAGAGTATAGTTTATCTCAAAGTCATGGTCCAAGAGGAACCCGAGCCATCATCGCTGTCTCAGGTTCATATGCTTCTGCAATAAGATAAACCTGAGACTTTTTCGATTACTATAAACTGTAAAATGTTCGCTCAACAAACAATGGGTGTGCCTAGACATTTTTAATAAACTCGACTACACCCTTTTTCGCTTACGTCCTACACGAGCTACTATGATTTCTCCCTTGATGAAAAGAGAAATATGGTCTCATCCACTGTTTGAACCACGTTCTTGGCCTATTACATTCAATCCTCACATGAACGGTACTATTTCATGCCATGGAAGACGTCGTAAGGCCTCAACGCTACTACCAAGAGATCCAACCGTTACTCTTTCTTCCAAGGTTCGAGTCACACTGTCAGCAACAGTGTGTGGTCATTGGGTCTCCTCCAGTAGGAATCTCAAAAGTGAGGGTCAAGTATATGGTTTTAACTAGAACCTCTCAGTATCAACCACATAAAAATGGCAGGTAAGAAAACATCACTAGAACATGTGACTTTTATTAATGAAGCTAAAAGTACAACAACACAAAGCATCCACAAACAATGAAATCAACAAAGCTAGAAGCATCATAAACAAAGGCCTCCATGCCTAGAGCTAGTCCTGCTTCAGTCCATTTACAGATCGACCAGATCCTCTTCCACATCCGCCTGCTCCCAGCGGACCACCATGGTCGAACCTTTGCCTCTGACTGGAAGGTCCCTCTACTGGCTGCTTCTCATCTCCAGGACGGGTCCGGAAGTCTCGAGCTAAGTGAACATGCTTGCCACATGCATTGCACTGCATGCTCCAGGTATGGCCGGATCTAATTAGTGTGCCACACTCAACCATACCGGTTGTCCTATTCCACAAGGACTTTAGTGTCATCTGTCTACTATCAGCTGCAGAAGACTCTGCAACAGTTAGAAGGCCCTGCAGATAGAGCAGTAGCTCTTGAGCCCGCATAGAGCGTAGAGTCGCTGGTACAAACTACGCCCCTCAAAGACTCACAATGTCTCCTCAGATGAGAGTCACCTCATTGTAAAACTAGAGCATCAATCTCCACCACCTCCCAGAAGCTCCCTAAAAGAGACTAATAGCCAGGTACAACATCAATTCGGTGGGGTCCCAACTGTGTAGAAAACTCTGGATATAACCTCCAACCAGTACCCGACTGTCTGAAAAATTGTCTCGCCTCAAAACATCAGAGGCCTCTATCGCTGTAACTCATGCAATGCACTCAGGCGGCATGCAATATATGGTGCTGGAGCTGGTGGTATCGGCGGTCCAGCGGGTGGAGGTGCCTCTAGTACCTCTACTATGATGGGGCCCGACACTGAGGCCTCTTCACTCGGTGTGCTACCATATCGCACGTGACACGGAACCCCAGTTGGCTGGCTTCGTGGGGCCATCCTGAAAGGAAACAGGTGTTCTACAGTCATATAGTATACCTAGTGAGCTGACACAATGTAATCACAAATATAACTTTTGAAACACACATAAATCCGTGTTTTCATGCATGGAGTTGGAAATCAGGGGTCAGGGTCCTAGTGTATGGATACGTCTGCCACCGCACCAACACTATGCTCCCTGGACTGAAATCCACAATCAAAACTCTTAACATTATAGCTTCACAGAAAATAATGGTTAGTGTCCTGAGTTTTTCGGTAGAACTGGATCCTCTGATAACAATTTGTCACGACCCGTACTTAGGGCCCGTGTCATGACTACCCCAAGCCTGCCTCCCATAGGCCAGGGGCTGGCGACTAGAACCAAAGGCATAAATTCTGATAAAAGGAAATGAATTGACTTTATTTAGAAAAGAAACAGAACAGAGTATTCAACAAAAGAAAGCACAAAGTTAAGTGAGTACAAAAGTAAGTGATGAAAAGTAAATGGGACAATATACAAATTCAACTGAAGGTACAGAACAACTGAATGTCTTGTATAATAGCAGTATGTAAAGTGACAACCATTGTGCTGTCCCCCCCCCCCCCGGAATCCCACCAGAAAGGTTGGTACAGATGGTCTCTTTGGCACCTCAGGTCCATCCGTCCGCTCCGTAAACATCACACCAAATTTTCCACCTCCGGGTACCTTCCAGCTCCAGAAGTCTCCTCCATAATCAATGTTGTCTATCATCTACATCCAACACAACGTAGTGCGGGCATAGCCAGTGCATGGGTGATTATAACAATACTCAGTAGGGACCCCGAGACCCCCAAGGATCTCCCAGAATCCACGATGGATAAACCACAAAGGATAGATACAATGATGTTGTTTCAACCATCTATAATTAAATGTATGCCCATACATATACCTAAGTCATAAATCCCAGTTCATCTCCAACTCTCGAGCCCATGTACAACCCAGTCCACACATGAAAAAAATCAATCACATCGATGATAATGATTGAAAATCAAGACTCAGCTGACACATGTATACATAAAATAAAGAGTGTATGAGATGATTAGTTGAAGACGCTAAATCATTTATTACCATTGAACGGCAGATAACCACAGAAACCTAAAACAACATTTTATCGTTATCGTTGAACCCACAGAGTATTCAGTCCAGTCTGGTTGATCTAGAACCAATGGAGGATTTAGTTTAGCTGTCGTCGCAGCTAAACCCAAGGAGGATTCCAGTATATTTTTCGTCGCTTCTAAACCCATGGAGGATTCTGGTACTATTGTCATCGCTACCAAACCAACGGAGGATTCCAGTACAGTTGACGTCGCTGTCGAACCCATGGAGGATTCCAGTACAGTTGTCCTCACTGCCGAACCCATGGAGGATTCCAGTACAGTTTTCATCGTTACCGAACCCACTAAGGATTCCAGAACATTTTTCATCGTTGTCAAACCCACAAAGGATTCCAGTACATTTTTCAACGCTACCGAACCAATGTAGGATTTTAGTACAGTTGCTATCGTCGCCGAACCCACAGAGGATTCCAGTACAGTTGTCGTTGCATTCGCAGCCAGCTCTAGGGTTTCCGCACATATCATGCTCGACTCCAGGAGGGTCCTCTCCCCATTCAAAGGGGGGATACATCAATTTTCACTAAATCTAGAGTTGATGTGTCCCGAAGGACCGTCTAATCAAAAGGAACCCAACGAGATAGACGGCGTGTCAATCAGACACCCCGTCTGAGAGTTATTAGCATTATTGCTCCGGGGGCCCGGATGGAAATACGCTTGATCCAAACCCGAACATTTTCCAATATTTTCCAAAACTCACTTAAAGTATTGCAAAGGACAGATTCGTCACAAGGGACCGAGTTCCACAGACGGCGCACCGATCACACGTGCGGTCTACGAGTTATTCACCTTTAAGTGGAAACGGGTCGGGCCCGTTAAGCCTAGTGGGTTGACGGGTCGGGTTGATCCGGTATTGATGGGTCCAACCCGGAAGAGGGTCTGACCGTCCCGGTGAATCACGCAGCCCGGCCCGACATAGCCCGACCTGGCCCGATAAGGCGTGACCTATCTGGCCTTGGCTTTGCCCGGTGGGACGAGCGGTCCGAGGGGTTGTTCAATTAAATAAAGAGGAGTTAATGGGGAAATTTAAGGAGAGGTGAAGGGATTAGGCTCGTGTGGGACATACCCCACAATTTTCCTCTCATGGGAGGTTATGTGGGTGTATCCCCCACCTCTAAATTCCCTTGGGAGGAAATAACCTACCTTCCTAAATAAAATTTGTACACAAAAAATTTAATTTATTTATTTCTAAATCCCCAAATATTAACACTCAACCCACATAAAACAAAATTATGGTAAAGGTCCTCTTAGGTGAATACCGGCAATGCGAGTTCATCGGCGCCCTCAAATTTCAAATTTGAGCACTGGTTTCAAAGATAGAAAAACCCACAGGTACATTTACTGAACATACCCAAACAAAACTTTATTAATTGATTCAAGGCACACCGGGCCTTAGAATCATGCGCCCTGAGAAACCCCAGATTCATAAAATTCCAAAGTATTTAAGAAAAAAATTTCCATGAAATTTCAGGGTCATTAAAAGTAGCATATTTTACATCTAAACAATATTGATATTAATAATAATATATGAATCATAGTTGGATATCATTAAGCAATGAATTATTTGAATAATTAAATATATAACTTCAAATGTAAATTCTAGAACATCCGAAAATGTTGATATCCACATTAAAATTTTAGAATCTCTTAATAGTATTTCAATCTGTACGATCTTCCATAAGCAACAACATACTAACAATATGATACTATAAGGATATAATTAGAAAATTTGGAATAATTGTATCATCCCTAATCACCCCGTACATTCCAAAAATGTTTCAAGAATCCTGTATATTTTTTTCCCTTTCACAATTAGATTCAAAAAAAATTCAAATAATTTAACTTATTTAGCTGATTTCATTAATGAAGTGCATCAATCAGTTTTCAATTCCCTATATATAGGATAATTGAATTCCAAAAGGATTTTTATGCACCATGAAATTAGATCAAATTCATTATCAATAAAAGAGTTAGTCGATTTCCGTGTATGATTTTGGAAGTTAATATTTCCAATATACATCAATGATATGAACATTGTACAAAATAGAATCCCATACTAGTGATCCTTCCTTTTGGGTTGACCATTCTCAATGATATAAAATACCATCATCAATGTGAATAAGAGAACATTTACCACAAAATTTTTAAGAGATAGTATCGTTCAATTCAACATATTTTCGGATACATTGTTTCCATGGGTGGATTAATCTCTCGTTACACTATTAAATATTTATGGCGTTTAACATAGTGAATATCCCTAATTGATATATGATATTTAATTTCTTGGGAATAAATTTATGAATAAAAATTTAAGAGAATATGTTGATATTCTAAAATATATGAAATATTATTATAATATTTAAAAAGAGGTATCTTCTGAATTATATTTTATATTTCACCACATTTTTCCTGACCTAGAATATAATTCTCAATAATTATTTTAAAAATACCATTAGTGTAAATAATTCAAGGATTTATTTCTATGGCCTAACATACTCAAAATCTATGATAAATTCCTTTACTCACTAATATAAAATTTTTACGCAACCTGAAATGGGAAATGATTTTGGTATCCTATCCTCACATCAGAAAAATAAAAGCATTTATTATATAAAGTAATATTTTATTGAAATTGTTTGATGTCTAAGGGATATTCTAGGTATTTATTCAATATTCCATGTGGAAAAATTATACATCAATTAAATTATAGTCCCTCATTGAAACACTAAACAAGACAATGTTTAGACATGTTGGTTTTAGTAAAAAATGGTATATAATGTTTTTTAGATGGAAGAATAATATACCCCATATCTATATTATAATGGGAAAATACCATTAATGTATTTTATAAAAACCCATGATGACCATATTATAATCTTTTTAAACGAATTTCCCCATAACAAAGTTCATTATAGAAATATAACCAGATTGAACATCTTTGATAATTCCATGTGGATGTTGTGAAAATATAAATTTATATTTAACCCAACTGAAGCTACTATGTATGTACATTTAAAATTTCGATTATGGGGTCAAACCTCGAGGGAAACAATAGAAATGGATGGTGACATTGAAATTTGTAGCATAATGAGGAATCCTAACATGATTCAATTCTTCGGGTTTGTTGATAATAAATTAGATTGAACTCAGTTGCTGATATTAATTATTCAGTATCAGGTTCTATGATAATTCACCATTGATATCTATATATTTAAAATTGGATTGTATTTTGGATTAAACTATAGACTTGATCAAAATTCACAAATTTAGCCTTGGAATATATAATCAGTCATATGCTTTTAAGGATCAACAAATTGTTCTAGGTGTGGTTGTTAATTCATTTTCATTATTTCAATCAAAAAAATTATAAAAATAATCAAAATATTGGTCCAAGTTTACTTTAATAAAATTATTTTAGGATCCTTCACATAAAATAGTATAGTCTGGATCATGCAAAGTAATGCAATATTATAGAATCCATCTAGTTTATTATATAAACATTAAATTATATTTAAAAAAATATAGGTTCTTTTATAATTTCTTTAGAAAACTAGGTACATAGTACATGATAAAATAAAATGTGTCTCAAATCAAAATCAAATGATTCTTAATTGGATTATAATATAAATATTTATACCATATCACAACCTAAGGAAAATAATCAACAGAAATGGTGAGAATAAGGCCCAGTATTGGAAACTTGGGGAAAGGGTCTACAAGTGATCTTAAGGTAAAATAAACAATAATATGAGGAATTTAATTATTGAATGAACAAGAAAACATTAAAAAATCATAATAAAAAGACCATGAATAGTAAATAGAAATTTGGATAAAAAAATTCAAACATTCATAATCATACCACCAATGTTAATAATTGAGGTGTGGTAAAAATTATCCAGGTTATTCAACATGGTACCATAAAACATTTCATATCAAGAAAATAAAATCTTTACCCCATTAATTTTAGAACTATTATTTCACACCTGTAATTTTTATTAATTTCCATGTGATCCACATATATCATTATATGTAATTTCATAAGTATCTTATGTGGAAATAAATAATATATGTTTCATATCAAAATCAGGGTGTATTAAAATTATTTTAAAACAGGATCATAAAATTTTATAACCAATGTAAATGGAATGTGGGTTTTTTTATTTAAATATTAGAAATAGATAAATTATTTTTAACATTTTTCTAATAAAATAGGAAAATAGTGTGGTTAGATTTTTCTTTAAAGGATAATAAAATGTAATTTATTGAGGGTAATAGATTAATGTTGAGATACAAAGCCAGCAACATAATGGGTACATCATAGGATTTTAGAAAATATTAAAAAGGTATGGGAAAATTGAATCCCATTAGTAAAATGATATTTATATATTACTTTAATAAAACAAATTAGACATAAAAATTTATTTGTAATTTATATAGATGAAAAACAAAATAAACAAACATAAAAAGAAACGGAAAGGTGATATTTCTATTACCATTAAGAGTGGTTTATTAAAATGATGATTTAGACCCCAGGGGTTTGAGAAAACCATGGGTGGACTACTTGGTATGTAAAAATATAAAATCGTCTAGATGCTGAATTAATAGTAAAGTAAATGTACAAATGGGTGGGTATTTATATCAAAAGTAGAGGATTTATTAATTAATTTTAAAATAAATCCCATATGAACCTAGTTAGTGGTAAACGAAAACCCAAGGGATTTTCCTTCATATCATCCCAAGGGATTAGATAGGAGGGACACCTTTTATTTAATTTTAGTCAACAAGAGTCAACCATAATTTTATATTACTTATTTTTTGATGTTAAATTAATGTGTTTTAAATATAACAACATTTATAGTTGAATATTCCAATTTAGAATTTGGAAAGTATATTATATATTATGAAATTTATTAAAATATATTAAAATGTATGATATTAATAAAATAAAATATTTCATATTATAGATATTTGTTAACTATTTATTGCATCATTATAACATAATTATGGTTCCATTAACATTTGAAAAAACTTATGGTATATTTTTTACTAGTCTAGAAAATATTAATATTTTAGAAAATTCTTGTAAATGGACCCCATACTAATTATTTTTGGTACTTTTCAGTAAAATGATATTTATTTTTTCGTAATAATTTTATAAATATGAAAAATATTCTTTTAATTATATGTATCATTATTTATTAAAAATAAAATTTGATTGAAAATGAATCGTTAAATTTCTGAGACATGAGAAATTATAAAATTCATTTATCATTTATTTTTAAATAAGAGTGTTTTAATCATAATATTTCATTCAAATAAACATCATTTAAAATTTTGTAGTTTGTAATGATTATTATTTATTATTTTGGGAATTAAAATCTCTATCCGAGAAATCAATTTAGAAAAGTCAATTTGAATTTTATTAAGAAAATTTATTAATTAAATGGGAATGATGGAATAAAAATGTAATTTAAACAACAGAATAACACACTATGTTTGGGAATGTAATCCCATATTACACCAGCATATTACCAAAGAGTATGTTCTGTGATTGTGGTAGTTTCATGGGGTGACTCTACTGACATCGACTGAGTGGTAGTCTCCACTATCTTAAACTTCACTCATATGTGATTTCATTGATGTTTCACATGTTGAACCTAAACCTAGGTTTGGTCATGGGAGAACCCCAATGATGAATCCACCAGCCCACGATCTAAAAAAATGACATAAAAAATATGACTATGCATTCATAGTGTGACTCACTTCCACTCGAATCATCTCTGACAACATACTATTATTTTGAGTCAAATACAATTAATATTCTAGATTTCATTTTGGGGTCATTAAATAAATTGAAAATATTTATTCCTAAAAATACTTCTACATCATTAAAGATAATTATTCGATTAAAATCATAGTGATATCACACAATAATCATATAATTATTATATTACATAACCATAAATTATTTAAACATATCAAATTCTTTATTAGTTACATCTTTTCATTCATAGGTTTTCTTTGTGAAATCCTAGTGTTTATGTTTTCATTAAACATGGCATACATTTTCGATAACTATTAATCAAGTTTCATTTTGTATATATCGTAATTAATATTTTCTATTTTCAGGGGCTGGAAACTAGCACCGAGTTGGAATTACCATCAAAAAATAGGAATTAACCTAATGTCCTATATATGAAAACACATATCCAATCCCACAAAATGAGTAAATTTAATACATCTCAAATTAATGAATGCATAATTATTAGACCTCATAATAGTTTATAATATTAAGGAATGTAATGGAGAATAATGGGAAAAATAAAAGCCCAACCAAAAACTATAAATCCTGAAATCGTCTCTAAGTGTAATGTCCCAAGAAAAATGAATTATCCATATAAAACACATAATTTTGAGATTATCTAGATATTCTCAACCATCTCCTTATCCTCTCGGGGTCTTTTATAAGGGGTGTACTCTCTATAAGACATGATAGGTTTAGGTACATCTCGAGAATGTGTGAATATGAAAATACCCAGAAAGACACTTCAAAAACACAAGAAAATATTCACCAAGCATTGTTATATAAATAAATAATATAACAATAAATTTATAATAGAAACACGAAGATATACTTTGGAAATAATCCACACCACAAGAAGGTCATAGAAATTATCAACCCTAATATTTTACTCGATGCAATTCTCGTTCAGGGAGAATCCAATCCACCAGACATTATATCATCATCGAATATAACGAAAAGGTCAAGATCAATGGAACTTACCTAAGAATGATCAACTGTCTAATAATAACATTATTGTCTGATATGAGGTCACACCCAGAACCACTGGGGTACACCACATCCCCAATCTTGGTCAACCCACTACATAGGGGATTATATTTCAATGATACCACATATTCTATCAAAATATACAATTAGATAGTGGTTCAATTCCCTACTCAAGGAGGTCATTATGATTCCAAATACTCTACTTAGATAATAAGTATTATTGATGATAATGATATTATGTCATCGAGGGACTCAACAACTATATATAATTGTCAACCTCTATAGGTTATCACTACCATATTATGTGGTTGTAATGCAACATTATTACATCATGGTAATGAAATAAGGGAAAACACTAAACATATAGTAGTCTAAAATGAGAAAATTAAGATATAAAAACACTCTTGAAAGGGGAACACAACTAGAACTTGGGGGTACATGGATTTTACAATTCTCCCCAGGTCTGCCTATGTTGGAAATCCTCACATGACTAGTAAAAATCAAGATAAATGACATGTATAAGATGTAAAAAACATTTAGTGAAACAATAAACTATTCCTGTGTCTTTGGGATATTCCTATGTATGATGTATGTAACTATGTATTATCCTTTGTACACTAGATCAAGCATGTTTCCAAGTACATGGAATGGAACTGGTAGGGTAATTTTTCTCATACTCATGTAAATTTGAATATAAATGACAATAAATCACAGAGGGGTAATATGGATTGTGGACATGGAACAAGATGCGTGATATTTAATTATATATTAACCCAAGGGTCCATTATCATGGATGCCACACATTGTGTAATTCTTCATAACATGTTTTGCTACTCAAGAATTTATAGAACCGTCTTATCATCCATTGTATTGTTTATGACATATCTAGACCTCCATGTTCTCCCAAAAATGTATATATTTGGTTTTCTATGTTATCCTATTTTATCTAGTATAAATGAAAAACCTTGATCTACTTGAAAAAACCATCAATCATGTTGTTCATCCACAAGGATCAAAATCATTAAGAACAAAACCAAAAAATTTATCTGATCTTCCTGATATCATCAATAGCCATCATCACACCATTATTTTTCCATTAATTGATATTTTCACCAATGTTATTGATTATTTGAATTGAAGAATGTTTTTTCAATGATCAAATATAGTGAATTTGACAAACCATGAGCCAAAAAAATTCTCGCAATGAATGTGTAAAAATAGGTGATGAAATCCAAAGACCACAATAATTTATGAACAAACCACTGTTCTTGTTCATTATTCATTAATTCATTATCTTAGAAGAATAAAATTAGGGAGGAATGAAATCACAATGAACAAATGATAAAATCCAAACAATTTAATTATATCAACGATTCATGTATCAGTCTTATTCATAGAATTTATCTTTGTTTTTCTGGGATAAGAAACTGGATGGAAACAACAACAAAAATCCTACCAAGTTTTTGGATCATTCAATGATTAAGAACAATTATATATTTTCTTTATTTAGGATATCCACAAAATTCATTGGGCTAATGATACATTATCCACTACTAATATGTTATCATTCACCATTAATGCTCTCCAATAGGTTTCCAAAAATTTATGGTTTGAGATTATTACCCAGAAGAAATCTCATAACTATATACATAAAAGGGAAAATGGTATTTTATTAAAAATTCTAAAATAATTTAATTATTTAATTTATTCCATTTATCTATACCTATAATGAAATTTTCAAAAATAGTTCGTGCTAAAAAAGATCATATCTATCATTGAGTAAAACCAGCATTCTGAACATAAGCATTCCGTCATTTTCTAAATCTGGGACAAATTTTGAGAGTTATTTAAAATTTCAGTAAAATAATGTTTTCATTATTTTGGAAATAATTAATATATTTCAAACATATATTATGGTTACATTGGGCCTTATAATTGCAAGGTGTCTCACCATTTTTCTTGAAAATAATTCATATAATATCTTATAAAACTTGGAAAATACATGTCACCACATTATCCCCACATTAGGGATTATAGTCCTAAAAAGGAAAAAACCTAATCAATGTGATCAGGTGACTCAGAAGTCATATTGGTCTCCCTCTCTCATGTTCCCTCTTAGAGATTCTTGGTATGCCACTTGACATTCCCTAGGTCAATATATCACCCACAATGGCAGATCTCTTGTTGATCCTTAGTATATATCATGTAATCTACAAAGGCTGATACATCCTCAATGTCCATATGGACCTATTCAATAATATGGTACATGTTGTGCACTTAGCTCCAGAACTATTCCCTACATAAGACGTCATGTACCCAGTCAAAATTAATTATTAGAGATAATGGGTACAATATCTATAAAAATCTACATCGTATCTGGAAAGGACCAATCATTATTTTAGATAACATGCTACCCTGAAAAAATAATCCCAAAAGACATTGAGGTGATACCCTTATGAAACAAATTTCACCATTCAAAAAATCCAAAGGCCTCTATTTTCAGTATACATATGACATATGTTGAATTTATGAAGTTTTCTTCCACTCCATGATAATATGACCCTTCCCTATTATTGATCATACCATCTACAGGCCCATGATAACTGACCCCCTGGATTTTTCCTTCCAACAGATTACCTGTAGGGTATCCCATAAATATACATGAATTATTCCATATAAATTCTATAATGGTATCTATTGTTGTACAAAAATTTCACCAAGGGTATGTGATCCTCTCAACTATGACCAATGTCCAACATGCAAGGACACAACATGTCCTCCATGTGCTGAATCCTCCACAATTCTTAGTCGTCAGTCTAGGGTTGAAACACTATTCTCAAGAGTAACTCAGTCCTAATGGATTCCTTATTATTGAGGGGTATCCATGCAGTTTTACTATCTACTGCACATAGAGGAATCCAAATAACACTAATGAACTCTGCTTTCGAATATCATGGAAGTGGGATGACATGATGATTCATTCAATGTTCACCCATATGGTATAATTTCCCTTGGATATATCTGGCGGGAACCTCAAAAATCTCATTTTAATCACATCCAACATCCAATCTAGAACCTCACTGGGTTGAGATATACCTTCTAAAACATGGTGATCATCCTTCACCTACTGAAAACTGAGGCATTAAGAGAAAAACTCAGAAAAACCCTTCATCATTAATGGCCTACAAAAAATTCTTCAAAGTCCTAGTACATCATTCCACACATGGATGTGCTACCAAGGGATACGTATGAAACTCCCACATCACCTCATCCCACTACATCAAATGTGCCATCTTATATTATCTGAAAAGGATAAAATAACCAAAATATTCACAATATCCATCAGAATTGTGTATAATGTATATACGTGTACGTAATGTATCATTGATGGTATCTCCACAATGATCATCTCTGAAATGTTGTAAAAGTGGATGTAGAGAACCATCAAATGAAGATATAAAGCTTCATCCTCGAGCATTAATGACATCTATAATGGGGCTATCTTCTCTGATTCCTTGGCCAACAACTAGGATCATGTTCTCCTATTTATGTTGTCTTCCACCACATTCCCCTTCCGAGGGGTATAGAATCTATTGAAGTCATTGTACAAAATGAACTCTTGACATATGCTCTCCCTAATTACAAAATTCATATGAAAGAGGATATAAATGAGACTCTTGTGGTCAGTGTAAAAGAAAAAAATATCAACCATCAGGTATTGTAACCATATCATGAGAAAAAAGACTACTGCTACTAACACAATATTTGGGATCAGGTAGTTATAATAATTTATTATAAATTAAAATGAACCATAGGCACTAACTGACTGCCTCTAAGTAAAAAAAACAATACCATTGCATTATGTATTCCAAATCACTATATACATGACACCCACATTTTGAAATCTCAATTGGGGAACTGTCATCAACCTCTACCTCATCTTCTGAAAGCACTAATGGAAACTCTCTCCATGCAAATGGCTTTTCCTTATGGTTCAAACGATTAAAAGGGTGATAACACCCAAGAAAAATTGGGAACAATCCATTAATAGTTCCATGACAACCAAAGGAAACTCTATACCTCATAAACACTCATGGGTGTCTCCTAATATTTCACAACCTCTACCTTTTATAGCTATACTAATTCATTTTCCTCTAAGAAGTTGTTTCCCTAGAGGTGGACCACTAGAAACCAAAACGTGAACTGCAATAGCATCCCATAATTTTGATTCTCTCAATTTGTGTCTCATTCCATTCATAATTGTTTTGCGTGATCCTCATCAAATGCCAAATACAATAGTTTGTCATAAAAAATTCCATCATGAAATGATAAAGGAATTGATGAATGATCTAGTTCATGAGTTACATGAACTCTGTAGTGGTGTTTTTCATGCTGAAAAACATCACCATGCCGTCATATTGAATGCAGCGACATCTTAATGCAATCTTTTTTATATCCTTATATGGTACTCACATATGGTGATATAATCAGATGACATCAATCATTGACAAAAATTGTGCACTAATCAAACGAAAAAAGAGGCCTTTGACCCTTTATAGGGGTAATTATTCTTTATGGTCACCTGATTCAAGCATAGGTAATCCAAATATAACGTAAAAATCATCTCCAACTTCGTAGTGATTAGCACTAGTGATACACATGGGGACTTCCTGGGTCTCACAAATCCATTCTCCATAATGTCCACCAACTTCATACTAATCACTCTTTTCTCTATAGGATTCATCCAATATTTTTGTGTAGATGTCAGTTCCCTCTTGATATGATATTTTATATAGATGTCTATATCTCGATGGGGAGGTAAACATGGTAAATAACGAGGAATGATATCCTCATACTCCACCACCACTATAAGAAATTATTAGCCAAAATTAATCTTGTACTTGAAGAGTCATCATATCCAATTGGTGAGGAATTAACTAAATACCCATATCCTTGAGTTCATACAACTCTATCAGGGTCACCTTTTGACCCCTAAAGGAAACCCATGTTCTATAACTATGGACACACATAATCCTCTACCAAAAACTATCAATATACAAATGAAATTATGATAGTAAATTCATATCTATGAAGAATTCAAAAGAGCATATATCTTTCTTCAAGAGATCACATACAAATATATGGTATCCAAGCATCAGATTCCAATATTTCTATATGTATACATTTTATTTTTTATTGCCTATCGAAGTCTCCAACCACAATGGTCAAGCCAAAGGCCCAGCTATAATCTATATATCTTGAAACAATGACGTTTAAAGGAAATAATGACTAACACCTATGTAAATCAATACTAAAACTAATGTATAATAGGAATAGATCATACCATGTACCATCCCGAAGCCTCAGGTTCATATGAATCAGTATATTATAGTTAGACTCTTTCCTATCCACCAGCCCCATGATCCAATTTCCAAACACATTAATGTGGTGGGGGAAATACATCCAACATATGAAAAACTTATTCTGGCTTGTTTTCCCTTCTACCCTGTCATCAACACTATTAACCTCCCTTCTCATGACTATGATTCTACCTCGATGATCCTCATCTATCTTAAGATCAACTACGAGATGGGTCTTACAAACATGAGCCAAATGTTCCTAACTATTATAGGAGAAACACCACCACTCACATTGGTTATTTTGGCCACCATGAGTGACAAATATTGGTAAACCAGTGTCCTAGGATTTCCTACTAAAGTGTTTGATATTCATGGATCCCAATGTCTACTATAGGATTCATTCAAACATGTTCTCAACTAGTGGGTTCCCAATTCTATCAGATGTTGTTAGAGTCTACTCTGTCAGAATGGTCTCTACCACTAAGGTTCACTCATTCCACAAATAATTGGTGGAAATGGAAAATGATACCACTAATGAGATGATGTTATATTGTAATACATACTCAACAATTTGATCTATAAAGAAATAATCATACACCATATCTAAAGAGTAACACATGAGATTATTAAACACTTTTAAGTACCCTACAGTGGTAAAAAATAAATGTTGTAGATACATGATCTCTTGTTTGGGAAATTATCACAAAATGGTTGGAGAGAATATCTGCACAAAGAGATGTTTAATGTATGATGAGGAACGATTTGAATCATCATGTGACTGAGTTACTAAGATCCAAAATCCCCCCGAATATCCCATATGAATACATGTCAAGAGGACTATAATATGATCCGTATGATTCCTCACAATATGGAAAACATGAGTTTCTACCTCTAGAAAGTCCTAAAAACTAATGGGTATGGATCACCTATAATCTTGGAAAGTATCAACCTCTGAAACATTTTCAACGCACTTAATCTGTGCTCATCCTCATTTAGGACTTCTATCACTAGAAGAAGCTCAATTGGTGGTGGTATAGAAGGTGAACCCTCTAAAGGTTTTTTCTCCCTTACATGTCCCTCAACAAAATACAAGATCACTTTATGGATCATCTATGTGATCATGTAGTGGAATTGAATCTGGATGTCTACATATAGGTGTCTTGAAACATAAAATATTTTACCATGGTAAAAAGTGTAAATTTGGGGAGATGGATAAAGAAATACTTGGAAATCACTACACTTCATATATGATTCATGTACCAAAAATATTCCCCCTGAAAAATATTTAAATGTATCGAGTCAAATTTCAGGTTATCATAGTCCAAGTATATGGATACGTCAGCAACCACACCAACATTGGATTACCAACAATAAACATGGGACACCAATCACAAAACAGTATTTCACCTAACCAAACTCACTAACTCTTATAGTAAGGTTTAACATACTCCTTTGACACAACTCTATCATAACCCGACGCGCCCAAAGCTGACCGGTGACTATTCTATGACAACCTCCAATAGGGTTAGGGCTGGAAACTAGTTCTGAGTATTCATGTCCGAGAAATGGGATGTACTATCCTAATGTAAATTTACACATTAACACATATACATGACTACATAATTATGATATATATAAAAACATTCCAATCCATGCATACATCAAATAACCCACAATATAGTATAATAATTTTCTAATGAATGAAAAAAAGAATAAAATACAATAACAATAAAAATAGTCTAGTCTACAGAAAGGTTGAGGACTATGTTCAAATACAAGCTCCTCACAAAACACCTTGGTATTAAAATATCCATATATGCATCACTTTTTCCTTTTCCTCCTAGAATACAGAAAAAATATACAAAGAAACAGTAAGACATGACACATGTGGGAATATACAATTTAGGGGGTGAGTATGAAAATAATAATTAAGACACTCTAATAACTCTAAAAATGAATAAATATGTATATTAATCTTAGTAAAAGATATGAATATAAATGTATAAATGATACACCGGAAAATACTTCAGAAATACATCACAGCACCAGGCGGCCATAACCAACTACCAATGAGTGGATCCATCGTGAATCAATGCTCATTCCATGAGAATCTATGTCATGAGCCATGATATCATCAGATATGATCAATTAATACGTCTTGATCATTATGCATCAACCATGTTAAATCACTAGTCTCTAATGACCTTGATACTCAGAGAAGGGGTCTCTTCAAAAAAAAATTGGGGTATACAACCAAACCTATCTGGATCAACATGCTATATGTGGGATCATATTTCTGTCATACAAGAAAATATATGGATACAGTCTATATGAGGGTGGATCAATGCCCATTTTAGGTGGGTCTCACTGATTCCATAGACCTCGCCTAGGGAATATGGATGATAGAGGGTCACACTCCGGTATTACATAGGGCCTCCACAACTCTATCTGGGACTCATTATCTAGAGGGGTTCACAATCCTATGGTGTGGATGTAATGTTGCACTATACCCTTAAAGGAATGGACCAAAAAACACTATCAACCCATACTATTCAAAACTATGGATAAAAAGATCTAAAAACACTCATGAAGGTTTTATATAGAGTTATCTAAAATGGTACACAACGTGTCTAGAAAAACCCCAAGTATTCTTTTTTGTTAACACCAAAAATCATCTTTAAATTGAAATTTATACGGCATATAAAATAAGTAAATGTAATATTGAGACACAAGATACCTTGTCCCCACTTCATGGACAAGTACATTTAGCGAGTTTGTGTTTGGGTACCATCAAGCGTACACCTAGCTGTGTATGTGTCCATGTACATGGTGTGCCACTATCCCATTAATTTTTCTAATTCTAATGTAATTTATTATATACAAAAAAATCAATCATGAATCTGTAAATTTGAGGTGACATTGTCATAAAACATGTGATACTTATCTCTATCAGAAAACCTAGTTCCGTAGCTAGTATTCTCACAACATTTATAACACCTCTTTATACATTGTGTTTCTTTAGAATTTCCATTTTCATTAGATCTTCCTCCACTCTATTCAATGATTATCTATATCCCACAAACATACTATAACATGTATATCTGGGGACATATTGGCCTTTCAGTCACTAGTATCCATGATCTAGGTCCTCTATCTACTCAAAAAACTATGGTTCAAGTCATTCATCCTCTTACATAATAACTATGGAGAACCAAACCAAAAATCCATCAGATTTTCTTCTAATCATCCACTTCAATCCTTGAACCCTGATCACGCCATCAATCATGATCGTAAGTGATTTTAATGATCCATTTAACTGAGGAATGATCATGAAATGAAAAAAATACTATTTATTCATCGAACCACGATCCAAAAAAACTTCTCTCGATGAATGTGTGAAAAAGGAGAAAAATAAGAAAATAAAAAAATACTAAGTAATTAAACTTGTGTATTGTTCATTTGGCCTTGATTTTTTTAGAATAAGAAACATTAATAGGAAGAAAATAATAATTAAATAATTTCAAATTACATCAATTAAATTATATATACGATATGTGAATCAACACTATTCGTGGAATTGATCCACATATATCTAGGATTAAAATTTAGGATAAAAGTTTGAAAAAAATATCTGAGATGGAGTTTTTTTATCATTTATAATGAATGGTTTGTAATTTCCATTATTGATGAGATCCAAAAACATTATTGGTACAATGATCCACAATATAGTCTTGAACCATCATCATTCACAAATAAATGAAACCAATAGTTGTCTACATATCAAGTGATTGATTGGATAACACTAAATAAATCTTTTAAACATATAAATAAATTATAAAATTGTCTTTGTGTCAAATTTAATAAAATTAATTAATTCTTTCATTTATTCATTCCATTTATTTGCACATACAATAACATTTTCATAAACAACCTTCCCTGATATTGATTATGTGACACACAGGGTAAAACCCACATTTTGAAATCAATAGTACCCTTAAATTTCTAATCTGGGTTCACATTCAAGAGTTACTCAACATTATTAAAAATACTATTTGTGTGCATTCTATTTAATAAATTAATTATATTCCAAACATTTAGTTTGGGAACACAAGACCATAGATTAAAACACCATCTAAATTCCTCATCTTGTTAATAATTATTATAATATCCAAAAATATTACATTAAAAATAAATGTAATTATAATTATGTAACTAAACTATTCTTTGACATATTTATTTGATAATATCATTCTACGTTACAAAAAGTGTTTTTTTATAAAATTACATTGTTTTAATTTTTTTATGAATTTATATAATGTGATCCTTTGTTTATATATGGTTTTCTATGTGTTCGAGATGTTTTATTTTTCAAATAAAATGTTATTATAATATAAAATTTATTGGTGGTGGGAACACATTACATTACATTTTAATAAACATCTGGATGAACATATTAACCTAAATAAAACAATAATATATATATCCCCTTTTTAAAATATATATATAATATGATGAATCATAAACCATGTGAATTTTATTAATCATTTTGTCATTTAAAAAAACTCTTTATATTATAACAACATATATTCACATATAAGTGAAATAATATGCATATACACATACATTAAATACATCCATCTAATATTGATCATTTCATTATCATTAAGATACATGATGGGGTAAATATTTTACATCATCATATGAATAGGAAAATTAATCTCATTCAAGTATTACTTTTGATTTTTACTCATGTTTACTTACAAAACATGTAAAATATACAAACGGAATCATATTGACCATTAATTTTGAGGAAATTATTTACATTACACTTATACCAGACATGAACATTACATAGATTTTACAAAAATCCATCAGGTATTTAGGTTAATCTAATCATATAGATTAATTATTCTTCCATCAAAACAATCATCGGATTAAATAACAAATATTTAATCCATGAAAAAATAATGTCGAAATTTCCCTGTAACATTTCATATTCTCACTGGAAATGTTTCAAACTTTTTGTGTATATACAACACTTAAATCATTAAAATATTATTCCCAATCCATATATTACAAAACAATTTGATAATTTCATCAAATTATTTATAGAATTAAACAAATATTTCATAAATTTCACATAAATAACAATATAAATAATTACCTGACATGAAAAACTATTGATACTATCCAAAAATTATTATTATAAATAAAATCATAAAAAAAAATTAAAAAAAATTCAAATAATTTTATTAAATTAAATTTTTTACAGGATGTTTTAAAATCCAAAATGATAAGAAAATATCTTCTTGAGATATGTTTATTCAATCTTGAATAATCCATGTAATCACTGTAGAATGTCCCTTGATCTGTTAAATGAATGATAAAATCAATATATAGTTTAAAATTATTTCCCAATTTCAAAAATCATATATATTAATAACATCTATAAAATATTTAGTCGATATAATTGTAAAGACGTGTAAATTTCATGGAAAATTTATTCATAAATACTTTGGAATTTTACGAGTCTGTGGCTTCTGACGACACTTGATTCCGAGGCCTGGTGTGTCGTGAATCAATTTCCAAAGATTAGCTTGGGTACGTTCAGTGAATGAATGAGCGGGTTTTTCTATATTTTGAACAGATTCATGGAATTGAAATCTGAGTGCACTGATGAACTCACAAATCTGGTAATTGCTTAAGTGGACATTTACCGTAGTTGTGTTTTCACGAGAAGAGAAGTTGAAAAATTTTCGATTAAATGAGAAGTTAATAAAATTATGGAAACATTTTATTTTTATATCTAACGTGGTTTTATCCTACATGGGGGAGTTAGGGTGGAACCCACTAGCTCCTAACTACCCATGTGAGGATAATTGTGTGGTGGGTCCCACACTAGCCCCAACCTTTCACATTCAGCAACTGCTTATCCCTTTTGAACTCCCATGTTAATTAAATGGAAACATCCTTTTGAATTCTGTAACCTTTCAACTTCCCCACATAAATTCATGCCAATACACAAACATTAATTAATTAAATTAAACTCTTCTATTAATTAATTAAGTGTTTGAATTTTGTATTTTGAAATGCATTGCATGATCAACTAAAATAAGGGGTGGCATTATTTTAATTTGTTTTGGATTGTTGTGTGGGGATTTGGGGAGTGAGCCTTGTGTGAATGAAGAAGGAAGATCCTCCATCATTGAAAAATGTCATCCCCTCTATGAATAATGACACCTCATCGACGTAGATCCCCGATTCCATGATGAAAAAGGATGCAAAATCCTCTTCTTCTCTCCGTGACAATAAGAGGATACACTGATTCCTCCTCGGGCGCACTCCAACGTCGCATAAGAAAACCCGCCTCATGACGTCGTCTTCTGCAACGCCATGCAAACAACATAGATTATCGAGGTAGGGGTGTGTTTTGATTGGATCAATTATTGAATCTTCTTTCCTTGTTGTTTTGTTCTATTTAACTGCCTGTTACCGAACTAATGCGGGGAGACTGAGCCAAACATGCATGGTCTGAATCCTCTACCAATTTTGTGAATGTTGGCGATTCGTTGTGTTTCTCATGGGTGAAGAACAACAGATCATTACGTGTTTGTTAAGCGACGCAACGATCCCAAATTAAAGATTCATCATCACGGTAACCTAGTGGAGGTGCGACGACAATAGTGGGCGACTGTTACAACTAGAATGGGATGGACCGTTCCTCGACCGTTCTTCGAGCGAGAATTCAAAACGTGTTTCCGGAGCCCATCGGAAGCTTGATAAAGCCAGAATCAATTTAGTACAATGGGGCGACCTAGAGTCTAAAGATTCGTGATGAATGAAAGATCTGAATGAAGAACCGGCAAGAAGGGATGCACACAAGCCAGAGGCATCATTTCTGGAAAATTCCAGACTACATTGTGTGTACTCCTGGAGAACACATCGTGTAGTGCGGGCATTCTGCGGCTAGGGTATCAGACGTTAGATGAATAACACACGGCGTGTGACCTCTATCACACGGCCTGTACTCGCCACACATTAAGGAGTTGGCAGCTATGCAAGACTCGACATGTAACCCAGGAATACACAGACACTATGTGGAGTACACAAGCATTTACTCTACCGCATGGCCAGACATGGCCAATGGTGTGGGCTAACCCGTGTACCAATTACACGGGTTGGAGAACATGGGTTGAGGCCATGTACGGGAACATGGCTAGAATACATGAAGCCAACCCCAGAAGTTTGGAAACGGCATGTAACTATACCACATGCCATGTGCATACTTTTCACCTGAACAAAACTTTGTCAAGGGATGTGGTACACGGACAGTACCTGGGGACTGAAGACATGGCGTGTAACCATAAAACATGTCGTGTACTTACTTTTGACACGAACAACCCTTCGACATGGGTGGTGGTACAGGGCAAGTACCCGAGCTCTGAAGACAAGGCGTGTAACCATACCAACACACCATGTACATTTTGGAAAATTGCTTGGAAATCTTGTACTCAGTGTATTGGACATGTTTGTTTGGTTTATCCCTCTATGACGTGGCAGACCATCGTGATACATCATCTTTGGACTTTGTGACAATTGATGCATCGACCCCCTTGCCTCAGGGAGCAGACCCTCCCGGAATCGAGCGTGCTGTGTGTGGGAACCTTAGAGCTAGCTGCGACTGTGGTGACTACCATGTCGAGATCCTCCATAGGTTTGATGACAATGAAGACTGTACTTGGATCCTCTGTCAGTTCTGAAGAGAGGAAAACAGTACTTGTATCCTCCGTGGGTTCGGCAGCGAGGACGAATGTACATGGATCCTTTGTGGGTTCAACAGCGAGGATTTCTGTACTTGGATCCTTCGTGGGTTCGGCAGCGAGGACGACTGTCCTTGGATCCTCCTTGGGTTCGGTAGTGGGGGTGACTGTACTTGGATCCTCCATGGGTTCGACAGCGATGAAGACTATACTGGGATCCTATGTGGGTCCTACATCGATGACTACTATTCTTGTATCCTACGTGGGTCTGGTAGTATGACCTCTTTACTTGTATCCTATGTTTGTCTGACAATGTACATGACTCAGTGACTACATCTGATCATCTCTGTCTCCATATGAAAGATGTATTCCTTTGTGAGCTGAGTGTTGACTTTTAATAATTATCATCGATGTGATTGAAATTCTTTAGTGTGTGGACTAGGTTTGGATTTCATGTGTGGACTGGGTTGTACATGGGCTCTGGAGTTGGAATCAAACTGGATTTGATGACTTAGTTATATGTATGGGAATATACCTAAGTAGAGTTGGTTGAAACATTGTGTTTATATCATTCCTTTGTGGTTTATCCTTTGTGGATCCTATGAGACTTTCGGAGGTCTCAGGTTCCCTACTAGGTATCGTATAATTACCCCTATACGGGCTATGCCCGCACTACATTGTGTTGGATGCAGATGACATACAACACTGATCGAGGTGGAGTCTTGTGGAGTGGGATTGTACCTGGAGGTCGACCACTTGACGGGACATAGACGGAGCGTACGTCGAGACCCGAGGAGCTGAGGAGACCATTTATACCCACCCTTCAGATGGGATATCTGGAGGATGACTCAGTGGTTGATGGTTTACTTTACTACAGATGTTCTTTCTTTACTATTGTACTGTACTTTCAGTTGGGTTTGTATTCTGGCCCATTTACTATCCAGAACCTACTTTTGTACTCAGTTTACTTAGTGTTTACTTCAGCTTGCGTACTCTGTTATGTTAGTTTACTTATATAAAGGCAATGCCTTCGCTTTTATCGGGATTTTCTCATTAGGTTCTAGTCTCCAGCACCTGTCCTATGGATGTCGGGCTTGGGGTAGTCACGACATGGGCCCCATGGATGGGTCATGAAAAATTGGTTTCAGAGGAGTCTGTTCTACCGTAGAACTCAGGACTCTAATTATTTTTTTTCTGTGAAGCAATAATGTTATGATTATTGGTTGTGGTTTTCAGTCCAGGGACTCTAGTGTTGCTGCGGCGGCCAACGTTTCCATACACATGGACCCTGACCTCTGATTTCCAACTCAGTGCACGAAAACACTCATTGCATGTGTGTTTCCTTTGAAATTTTTTCTTTGGTATTACTTTGTTTCATCTCACTAGGTATATTGTTTGACTGTGGTTTACATGAATCTTTTTAGGATGGCCCCATGAAGGCCGACAGCTAGGGTTCCAAGTTATGAGCAGGATGGCAGCCCACCGAGCAACGAGGCCTCGGTGCAGGCTCCCATTATAGCGGAGGCACCAGAGGTACCACTACCCGCTGAGCCACTGATGCTACTAGCCCCATCAACGGTGAGTGCACACCACCTGAGTGTGTTGCATGAGTTTCAGTGATAGAGTCCACCCAGGTTCCGTAGAGAGATGGACCCTTAGGAAGTCGAGGATTGGATGTAGACTATTGTACGAGTCAACAGATTGGTGGGGACACCAGAAAATCTTATGGTGATCCTTACCGCGAGTATTTTTCTTACAGTATTAGGTAGATGGTGGATCCTGGTACTCCAGGTGCACAACAAGGCATCTCTACTTTGGACAGACTTGAAGAACCTCTTCTTCTTACAGTTTGTTTTAGCCACCCTCCGTGGGGTGAACATCCAGGAGTTGTTATAGCTGCGTCATCGTATCATGTCAGTAGCCTAGTACTCGGCGAGATTTACTGACCTCCCATGCTACTCCACGGACATAGTATGAGACCCATTCTTCTGGGCTCATACCTTTAATCAAGGAATGATGAATGAGATCAGAGCCTGGATGATCTCACTCAACAATCCGAAACTAGCAGGGGTATGTTAGAGAGCACTTATAGTGGAGTGTTTTCTCTCTGAGCAGTCACAAGTTGCGAGACCCTCCGCAGGACGACACGTAGCGGAGTCTTCTACTGCCGGTAGTAAACAGTTGATGAAGAGGTCTAACAGGACCAGGCTATCTGATGAGCGATCTTAGGATACAGGTTAAGATGTTCAGGGCACAGGAAACAGAGCCAGTCATACGAGGAGCATGTAGTGCTATGTATGCGGTGGTCAGGGTCCCATGGCTCGAGACTACCTGACCCACCCTGCAGATGACCAGCAGGTAGTAGAGGCACCTCCCATATAGAGGATAGATCGTGGTGGTCCACCGGGATCAGGTAGACGTGGAAGAGGAGCTGGTCAAACAGTAGGTGGTGGACGGTGTTTTGAGGCCCTACCACCACCACTAGCAGGAGGACCACCCCGACTGGAGGGCATGGCTGGACATGGGAGAGATCAGCATCAGGTAGCTAAGGCCTATGACCATAAATCTCCGGAAGCATATGGGCAGGACCAGGACTATCTCTAGGCATGGAGACTTTTTTTCATGAAGCTTCTTGCTTTGTTATGACGTTTTTTGTGGATGCTCTGTGTCTTTGTACATTGAGCTGAAGTAATAAAAGACACTTTTTCTTTTGTCGTTTACTTCTTTTTCCTTTTCATGTGCTTGATACTGAGAGGTTCTGGTTAAAACCATTTACTTGACCCGCACTTTCGAGATTCCTACTAGAGGAGACCTAGTGAGCACACACTTCTACCGACAGTGTGACTCGACCCTTGGATGTGAGAGTAACTGTTATATCTCTTGGTAGTATCATCGAGGCATTACGACATCGTCCATGGCATGAAATAGTACAGTTCATGTCACGGTTGACTATATTAGGCAAAAATTGTTTTTCATCTAGGGGATGAGATCAGATTTCTCTTTTCGATAAAGGTGAGATCTTAGTAGCTCTTATAGGACATAATCCAAAAAGGGTGTATTTGAGTTCTTTGCAATGGCTATTCACACCCATAGTTCATTGAGTGAATGTTTTATGGTTTACTATAATCTCAAAAGTATCAGGTGTGTCTTCTTGTAGAAGAACCTAGACATGAGACAGTGACTTTGGCTTGAGTTCCTCAAGGACTATGACTTTGAGATAGTATATACTCCTGGGAAGGGGAACATTGTAGCTGTTTCTCTCAGTACGAGACCAGGCTTCAGCTGCTAGGAGAGGCGACAGAGAAGTTGGATGCATTACAGATATCCATTGTGGATAGGGATGGAGCACCCTTTCTGCAGTCCCTCAAAGTCACTCCACCACTACTTCAGCGAGTCAGCGAGGCACTGAAGGCTTACCTTTTTGATCAACTCTCTGTTGGACTGACCTGTGGGAGTCAGCACTCGTAGGACCATAGGTGGTTCAGGCTATGATAGGAAAGGTGAAAATCATCTAGGAGCAGATGAGGACTGCACAGAGGAAATAGAAGTCCTATACTGAAAGGAGGTGGAGACCCATGGAGTTCGAGTATGGCGACCATGTTTTCTTACGGGTCTCACCACGACGTGTATTACAGAGATTTGGTAGGGGTGGAAAGTTATCTCCGCACTTCATTGGGCTTTTTCAGGTCCTCAGCAGAGTAGGTGAGGCGGCTTACCGCCCGACCCTTCCGCCTCAGTTGCACTAGGTGCACGATGTCTTCCACATATCACAGCTGAGGAGATACGTACAGTACCCGACCCACATCATTGATCACGGGGAGATGGAAATCGATGATGGGGCTACCTTCACGGAGTTCAAGTGGAGATCGAGGATCGATAGGATCGGGTCCTTTGTGGATAGTCGATTCCTCTTGTGTGCATTCATTTTCAGCACAGGATCCTCCAGGAGAGCACATTTGAGCGGGAGGCACAAATGCGTGAACAATACCCTCATTTGTTTCCCTAGATTATGAGGTAGCTTTATAGGGACGTAAAGCCCTAAGGTGGGATTAATTTAAATACCCAGAAATTTCAAGTAAAATTTCTTCTTAAATACTTTGTAATTTTACGTGTCTGTAGATTCTGACGACACTTGATTCGGAGGCCTGGTGTGCCCAGAATCAGTTTTCGAAGTTTAGCTCGGGTACGTTCAGTGAACAAATGAGTGGGTTTTTCTATATTTTTAACCGATGCTCGGAATTGAAATCTGAGGGCACTGATGAACTCACAACACTTGTAATTGCTTAACATGACCTTTGCCATAGTTTCATTTTCATAGGAAGAGAAGTTGAAAAATTGTGGATTAAATGAGAAGTGAATAAAATTGTGGAACAATTATATTTTTATATCTAAGGTGGTTTTATCCTACATGGGGGTGTTAGGGTGGATCCCAATAGCTCCTAACAACCCATTGGAGGATAATTCTGAGTTGGGACCCAAACGAGCCACAACCCTTCACAATCCATAACTCTTTAACCACATTGAACTCCCATGTCAATTACATGGAAACGTCCTTTTAAATTTTATAACCTTTCCACTTCCCCACTTAAATTCATGCCAACACACACACCATAATTAATAAATTGAATCTCTTTCATTAATTAATTATGTCTTTGAATTTTTTATTTTGTAATTCATGGCGTGATCAATTAAAATAAGGGGTGGCCTTTTTTGAATTTTGGTTGGCTTGTTGTGTGGGGATTTGTGGAGAGAGCCTTGTGTGAAACAAGAACGAAGCTCCTCCTTCGTTGAAGAACGTCATCCTCTCCGTGAAGAACATCACCACTTCGACATAGGGCACCGACTCCATGAAGATCAATGATGCACAATCCTCTTCTTCTCTCCATGACAAAAAGAGGAGACACCAATTCCTCCTTTTGCACACTCCGACCTCACATACGAAACCCCGCCCCACGATGTTGTCTTCTGAGACGCCTAGCGAACGACATCGATTATCGAGGTAGGGGTGTGTTTTGATTAGATCAATGATTGAATCATCTTTACTTCTTGTTTTTTTCTCTTAAACGCCATCTACCGATGTAATGCGGAGAGACCAGGCCAAACTAACACTGTCTGAATCCTCCTCCAATTTTTTGATTGTTTGCGGTTCTTCATGTTCTTCATGGGTGACGAACAACGGACCATTACGAGTTAGTTATGATACAAAATGATCCAAAATTAAAGACTCATCATCATGGTAACACAGCGGAGGTGCGAAGACAATATCAGTCAATGGTTCAGACCAAAACGGGATGGAACGTTCCTCAACCGTTCTTTGAGCGAGACTTAAAAACGTGTTTTCAGAGCCGATCAGAAGCCCGAGAACGTCTGAATCAACTTCGGGTCAACGAGGGGACCTAGAGTCTTAATTTTCATGATGAAATAACGATCGGAATGATGAACCAACAATAAGGGAGGTGCGGAGGCTAGCGGCGTTGTTTCTGGAAAATTCCAGAATACACAGCCTGTACTCCAGGAGAACACGCTGTGTAGTGAGGACATTATACATCTACAGTTTCGGACGCCAGATGACTAACATACGTGGTGTGACCTCTGTCACACGGTGTGTACTCGCCACACAGTAAGGAGGTGGCAGCTATGTGAGACTTGGTGTGTGACCCGGGAATACACAGACACGGTGTAGAGTACACGGGCATGTACTCTACCACATGTCCATACATGGCCAATGGTGGGGGCTAACCTGTGTACCAATTACACGGGTTGGAGAACACGGGTTGAGGCCATGTACGAGCACATGGCTAGCGTACATGGATCCAACCCTAGATGTTTGGACATGGAATTTAACCATACCACACGCCGTGTAAATACTTTTTACACGAACAACCCTTCAACACGGGCTGTGGTACACGGATAGTACCCGGGGACTAAAGACACGACGTGTAACCATAACACAAACCGTGTACTTACTTTTTACAAGAACATCCCTTCGACATGGTTTGTGCTACACGGGTAGTACTCGATGTGTGAAGATATGGCGTGCAACCATACCAACATGTCGTGTACTTTTTTGGAAAATGGCATGGTCATCTTGTACTCAGTGTCTTTGACATGTTTGTTTGGTTTAGCCCCCTATGATGTGGTGGAACTTCGGGAAACATGAAATCAGAACTTCATGACAGTTGATGTATCGAGCCCCTTGGCTCGTGGAGCGGACCCTCCCGGAATCGATCGTGTTGTGTGCGGGAACCCTAGAGCTGGTTGTGACTGCGATGACTACCATGCTGGGATCCTCCGTGGGTTCGATGATGATGATGACCTTACATGGATCCTCCGTGGGTTCGGCAATGAGGATGACTGTACATGGATCCTATATGGGTTCGATAATGAGGAAGTCTGTAGTTGGATCTTCTGTGGGATCGGAAGTGAGGACAACTGTACATGGATCCTCTATGGGTTCAACAACGTGGAAGACTTTACTTGGATCCTCTATGGGTTCAGCAGTGAGGACGACTTTAATTGGATCCTCCGTGGGTTTGAGAGCGATGAATATTGTACTGGGATCCTCTGTGGGTTTGACAGCGATGACTACTGTTCTTGTATCCTATGTGGGTCTGGTAGTATGACCTCTGTACTTGTATCCTATGTGGGTCTGACAACATAGATGAATCAGTGACTACATCTGATCATCTCTATCTGCATACGAAAGATGTATACCTATGTGAGCTGAGTCTTTTCCTTCAATCGTTATCATCGATGTGATTGACTTGCTTTTCTATGTGGACTGGATTGTGCTTTCTTGTGTGGACTGGGTTGTACTTGGGCTCTTGATTTGGAGCCGAACTATAATTGAAGACTTAGGTATATGTATGGGATTATACCTAAGTAGAGTTGGTTGATACTTTTTGTCTGTATTTTTACTTTTGTAGTTTTTTATTTTATGGATTTTGGGAGACCTTCGGGGGTCTCGGGGTCCCTACTGAGTATCGTATACTCACCCCTGCATGTCCTATGCCTGCACTACGTTTTGTTGGATGTAGATGAGAGAGAGCACTGATCGAGGCGGAGTCTTGTGGTGCGGGACACTATCTGGAGGTGGACCAATTGGCTGGAGGTACACAGAGCCAACGACCGAACCCGAGGATCTGAGGAGACCATTTGTACCCACCCTTCAGGTGAGATATCCGGAGGACGACTCAGTGCTTGTTGGTTTACTTTACTACATCTCTTCTTTCTTTACTATTGTACTGTACTTTCAGTTGGGTTTTTATTCTGTCCCATTTACTTTCCAGTACATACTTTTGTACTATGTTTACATAGTGTTTACTTCATCTTGCGTACTCTTTTGGGTTTGTTTACTTATATAAAGGAAATTCATTCTCTTTTATCAGGATTTTTGCCTTAGGTGCAAGTCGCCAGCCCCTGGCCCAGGGAAGGCAGGCTTGGGGTAGTCACAACACGGGCCCCGATGACAGGTCGTGACAATAATATAAATTTTATATAAGGAAATTTAATTCTATAAAATTTATTCTAGATATGAACACTCAAAATAGGATAAATTAGTCCTCCTTTTCAACCAGAATATTTCTTCTCCAATAGTAAATTATTCCACAATTAATATATTTTCCAGTAATCCTATTCATCGTCATAGATAGTAGTTCGGAATATCAAAAAAAATTAGATACCATTCTTAACAAAACCATTACCATTAGATTTTTATACCATCAATTTGTTACTCAATAATGGACCTCCCATGTTATTCACAGTTATCCCAAAAAAATTAAGGAGATCCAAAGATGGTTTCTATGATTCATTCATATTTAAATTCACAAAAAAAATATAGAAATTTTTTTATAGAGATTATAAAATGAACATTTTATCAAATTAAATCAAATGAGTTAATACATGACTGTTAAATTAATTCATAGAGCTTTTATATTGAGTACATGAGTAGAGACTTAGTTTCCATTAATTATCATGCAACAAAAATATCAATAGATACTTTATATTGTTCTGGCATAGCCTACTCCTAAAATATCCCTTTCAGGATATTTACTAATATTTGGGCATCAAAAGAACAATGTTTCTTTTAAAATATTGACCACAAGGATTGGACCATGAGTTATAATACACATTCTGCATCATTGATATGATTGTCAAAGTTATATAAATTCTTTTCCCTTTAATAGATTCACCAGTGGGTTTCATTTGAAGTGCTTCTACGAACACAAAGAACATTACTAATAGATTGAGAACTAATCTAAAATATTTATTACGGTAATTTAACTTTAGAAAATTAGGTTCATAATTTTCTTGGATTTATCTCAATGCTATATTTGATGATTTTTCCATTTATCTAAATTAAAATATTTTATATGATTATTTTAATTTATTTACTAAAAAAAGTTATTTTTTTAATTGATTGCCACTAAAATAATAAACCATTCTAAATTCATCATATAATTTTATTGAACAATTATATATATTTAATTATGTCATATAGTTGTTCCATCATGTAAATAATTACATAATTTAAATTTTGAAATCATACCAATCATAACAATTTTTATTCTTATACAGTTGAGTGGAAACCACTCTATTGTTCCTTCATATCAACAATCACAATTCAATTTACCTAGTACCTTTACAAACATTTTTTATCTATTTATCCCCAAATAACACTTCCATTAGTAACATTACATATATAATTGGAGGTTCTTCTGTTCTTTTTGACCTACTGAATATGATAATCTGAAGTAACTAATATATTGATTTCCTCACACAACATAATCGAGTGATAATCATACTATTCGTGATAATACTCAATTGGGTTATATAGGTCTTTAAAAATAATAATTTGAACGGAATATAATGAGTTAATTAATATTAAAATGTTTATTAGGCTGATTGTTAGTACAATTATTTGGAAATTCAGGTAAAATGGTATTGGAGTGAAAAATCTATACGGGACTAATGTAGTGAAGCCCAAGAGAATATAAAAAGGAATGTTCATCAAATATTGTTGGAATGGATATCATGCTAGAGAATATCATACAATTATTTTACTTGGTTGTAATAGAAGACACAAATTCCACCACATTATTCCCACCCACCCAATTGTGGAGGATCGTCACATCACTAGCCACATATCTCTTTCATCTTCAGATATTGAAGGTGATGGAATGTGTAATAGTAGGAATTTCATGGATAGATTTAAGGATCATAGTTGATTCTATTTTAATGATATTAATACTAACATAATGAGAATGGATGACCTCTAAACCCATTAATAAGGAATGATATTTAGCTACGATCATATTTCCCTTACCATAAAAGCAACATATATCCATCAAAATTGAGTTTTTGTTGTAATTTATCATGCCTTCTCCTTTCATAAGTCCAATATTTAAAGATCCATAAATCATAGGGTTTAGAACCCTATAAGTTCGATGCCAACGAAAGACAGCTACCAAGAATAGTCCATTCCAATTTGGGGTAAATCCCTTCTCCCTCACTAATCTTACTTTTTATGATGATGTTATCCAACTATTTTACTAGTGACGAAATCTCCACCACAATATTTCATGAGAGATTCTACATTTAGAATAGTTATATGGGATTACCTATGAGGTGTATTGTGGTTCAAGCAATCAAAATAGTAAAATATCTTATATTCATGAGAATAGTCGGTTGCATCTGATATTTATTATTATAACTCATCCCAAGGAACATGTTATATAGAAAATAAGAACGAGTGTTTCAATGGAAATTCATACCCTTGAGAGCACTAAATCCAATCAAAAAAACTATATTCAATTATTCAGGAAAAAATAAATGATATGTGGGCACATTCATCAACCATTGGTAGAACCAGAATTTAAAATAATGGTATATACCATTCATTGTGATCTCCTCCTCTATAGAAATAGAGTTTCTAATAAAAGTAGGGAAAATTTAGTTAATTGTGGAAGGTATTTCCTTAACCATGTTGACGAAAAAAATTATGATAACACACCTTTGTCCTAGATAGAGTTACGCTGATGGGATTTTGTAAAGATGAGGTGATCACAGTCCACTAAAAGATCAATGAGGTCAAAAACTAATCGCTACAGATAGACGAAAGTGGATTGAATTAGTCTTAGATGGATTAATTCTTAATAGAATTAGATTCTTGGAGAAGGGAACACATTTAATCATATAGTGTTAATATCCTAGTTGTGGAACCAAAACTAATCTGGCCGCAACCAACAATCCATAAAGATCACATATTGACTGTTGGAATGTGTGAGTGCAAGGACCATCATGTAGAATAATCCTTCACCCTTAGATACTCTATATATGTACCATACATGCTTGGGATAAACATTATCCAATGATACATTCATCATATAACCACACAACCAAAATTTTATTAGAGATATTGCATGATTCATACCATAGAGATAATTTTGTTTCCACCATTATAAACTAGTTTTCCACTAGTCCCCACATTTCACAGTGGCACCTTATTTCATTATGGGAGACCTTTTTGAATTGAATCATGGCCATTTTGATGTTCTTCATGACCATTTTACTCCCCTTAATAACCAATAAAAAATTCATCTAGATGGAGGTATCGATATTGTTAATATTTATGATTTCCACCACAATGAATAAGCATAAATTTTGGAATTTTTAATTCGTTTCATAAGAACTCCATGAGTCCCATAAAAGTGTTGAATCAAGAGTCTTACTGTGGAAAGGGTACCATATCGTTAATAAAAAATGAAATACCAATTGATAATTACCAAAACATTCCCTTGGTCCTCTCCATGTGATATGTGGAGTGTCTAGAATCAATGATATTAGTTGTATCTTAGTTAATATGATATATGATCCATTTTTATTATTCCATCAAGAAACTATTAAGGGTTCGGATGGACATGCATCACCTAATGATGATTTAAATCATGTCAATCATATAATATTGGAGGGAAACACCACTGATGGTCCACATAATCTTGATTGGATGTATATTTACACTACTAATTCTCTATGTAAGGAAGCTTCATAAGAAGTCATGAATCATTAATAACTAGTTAGGGGAAAGGGGGTATTCCTATGTAGGATAATGAGTGGACATCCCAAATACATTCCACTTTTAAAATAATGAATTTTTTATCCACATGTATAATAAGAATATGTGTACGAGATCAATAACCTACTCCAAGAATCCCATTTAGGTCATAACCTTGGTAGTGAACCCCCATTCAATTCTTTTGTATGCCTTTTTTATAACAACTTGGACCACAACATTGGATCATGTAGTTTTTTCTAAGAAAATGATCATATAATGAGATATACTAATGAAATTTTGGGAAGACATTCCTTTCATAAAAGAATTCTACTCTTCTGAAAACCATTCATGCAGGTAGGTTGATATGCTTATTTTAGTATAGTTCCATGTACCTTATATATAATGATCATCATGCCAACAGGTCTAAAATTATTGGGGGATAATGAATTATTAAGCATTATGTTCAGGAATATAGTAGTTGGGCAGACCATTAATTTATGAGACCCCACCAAACATAAACCTATATAGATCCAATAAACTCTCCATCTAAGTGGTTACATGAGGTAACATAAAATGATTAAAGGAATCCCTCGTGGCCCTATGATATATCAATATTAAGATAGGAAATTGTATCCCAAACATTAATATCAATATTACATATACCTAATAACACATAATTGGATCTATATAAACATATGTAAAGGATTCAAATTTGGTATATAGGATTCGTTAGTATCCTTCATGTATGAGAGTGATTTTCACAAAAAAAATTCTTTAAATTAACACTCAGCTATTTCACTAATAATATCTGGGACATTTCAAAAAGAAACATCATATGTATTAATAGCAAATAGTGGGAAACCCCATTTTTCTATATTGTAGGAATAGAAAAAACATTAATTTATATCTCTTACATTGTGACAAAGTACTCTATAAATATCTCCCAAAACACGATCTGGTTCAAAAATAAGAACTATATGATGGATCCTATTTTGAATGAGGGCACTAAACAGTTCTTGATTCCATTTATCATTATGTCTTAACACAATCATATATATTTTTATTTTGAGGGGAACAAGGGAATAAACATTATTCAATTTACTAGAATCACATTTCATATGATCACCATTTAGGTACCTTAATTTATGGTGAAATATTTTCCATGAATGACAAGTCATAGTCTTTCTACAAGATTCATGAACCACAAAATGGTTTCTAATATAAAGGAACACCTATTTAGAGAATAATAAATGATCGAAGATATAAATCCTTGAATCCATGATGATGAAGATAGGGGATTTATCATATATAACATGAAATATGTGGCATATAGTAACATATTATAAGAGATAGATGACATAAAAATGGTGAGAAATTGATCCGGATGGTACTAAATACATCTATTTCCTTTTTAATTGTTTGACTATGTAAAATTATTCCTAGAGAAGAAAATTTTCTTGAGAACCTTCCATGAAGAAAGATTAATAATCTCATGTGTGTCATTCCATGGGTTCAACCAAAATCCATTATGTTTAGATACAACCATGATAGTATTAATATCTCCCCATAAAATCTGGGACATGTCCCTTTTGTTAACGGACTCAGGAGATCACAAGAGAGGATCTCTTGGACTCCCTTCTCACATGGCATAGTCGAATTGTAATAACATACATAATATACCAAAACTCACCTTAGTTGAAATTATTTTATTATATTACCCAATAATCTAAATCATTATGGAGTAATTTCAAATGATCCATATAATCTGGTTGGTGGATCCTCTATCCAGGCTTTTCTGGAGTCTAACCATTTTAAAAATATACTTAATATTATATGTACAATATTTAGGATCAAGCAGTAAAACAAGGGAAACACTACTTCAAATATTTTCACTGGAAATAAAATCTATCATTATAATGTATTGGAGAAATTTTGAATTCCAGAAAATGGTAGAAATCATGGAAAAATATGAAGCCTATTTCTATACCTCAGACTCAATGGGAAACATTCTCTGGAATGTGATAAATATGGAGAGATCATGGAGTGAAACTAGGTACAGAAACCACTAATAGTGGGTGATGGAGGTTGGGTGGGATGATCCGACATAGGATGAACCTGAAATAACAAAACAATATATTTTTTATGTCGTAATTGGAGAGAAATAATTGGTGGATCGTGCATGACAATTAGTTGAAGGGGTGGAATAAGTGACTTATATTAAATTTTTTATGATGACTAGAGGTCATATCCTTGAAAAAGTTTTCATTAAATTCCCTGGGAAATGGGAGATGGATTTATATCATATAGAGACAACATATTGCTGATTACTGCAGGATGATGTAATATGTCCTTAAAAATTATAGAATGAACAATATCGAGTTGTAACCTATTAAGTAAATGGTTTATATGTGGAGACATTAGATCTAGCCGGAACGATGAAACATTGAATAAGATCCTATGATATATTCATCAAGATGCAGTTCTGTGGTTCTCATTCATCCAAAACCAAAGAGTTCTGTCATCATCCCATAAAAAAGAGACAATATTTTCATCAATTGTACTAAGGAAATCCATGATGTGGAATATATGTGGGAGGACTGGAAAGCTAATCAAGAACATTTTTAGGGTAGATTCATGACCGATGTGTACCTCCATTGACCATTGAATAAGGGTGTATATCCATATGCAAACTGATCGATATTTCCTATACCGAAGACACCTGAAATAAACTCTTGAGGCGATCTCCAAATATAAGTAGTAGATGTTCAGCACTTATACCCTTGAAAAATATGATAAAACACATTATTTAGTGGGGTTTTAAATGTGTGATAGAGGGGGTTTCTTATCCCCATATCAATATAATAATGTAAAATTTTAAAGGTACGATGCTTATTCTAATAAAATGTCTTGTAATAAATGAGCATGGTTCCCTTGAAACACCCTGATCGTAGTTGCATCCAGATTTAATTCAGAATTTGGTAAAAATGAATTATGTGATCCTAACGGCTGATGAATAATAAATTTTTTTGGATATTCAATATTAGTGATTAAATTTCGGTCAATAAAGGCCCAGGAAAAATTAATGGTCTGGTAATATGAAATTTGGGGGAGATCTATGGGAGTATGATCCCCTAATGATGAACCCAAGGTGGATCTACTATAGAGGCGACGTCTTGAGGATAGGGAACTATTGGGATATTTTAATATCCATGATGTTTATAGGGAACATTCATTCCATCCCTCTTTGATATGTAGATATGAATAGTATGAAATGGAATGAATAAAAAATGTTTTATTCTGTAGGGGATTTCATCAAACCATTTTATCTCATTTCTTTCATTTTTATTAATCCTATAAAAAATATTTTTTTCATAATACCTATTAAAAATATCAAATTAATGTGTTCACAACACATTATTTATAACAACGCAAAATTTTTTGAATAATATTTTTCAAATTAATATTATCTCATTTATATTTTTTACTTCCCAAAACAATCAAAAAAATTTATGACATAACAATTTTTTCTATAATTATCTGTTACACCATGTTAATCATTGCCAAAAACACCAATTAGGTTATATTTAGGTATAAGAATGATTATTTCTCTCCTGTGTTACACAGAATTCAATGTTCCTTGAATATATTTTATAACATATAATGTTGTGTTTTTAGGAAACAATTATATACTATTAACATTATTCTTAAAATATTTTAATAACTACAACAAATTCATTTGAAAGGAAGTGACAAAAAAATTAACTAAATTTTGAAATTATTATTTATACGTGTATATAAATTTAATATTTTGGTTATAAATTAATATAAGTTACTTTACGAACTATATTTATATAAAAAACTTCTTATCCTAGAAATCAATTTTTTGACACAAAAACACAATTAATTCAAAATAATATAGAAACACAATATTAATTAATTTTCTCAATAAAATTTACTTATTATATATTAAATTAATAATTTTTATACTCATATAATATATTTTATGTCCCGACCCATCCTCGGGGCCCGTGTCGTGACTACCCCAAGCCCGCCTTCCATAGGCCAGGGGCTGGCGACTAGCACCAAAGGCGTAAATCCTGGTAAAAAGGAAGGCATTACCTTTATAAAAGAAAACAAACACAACAGAGTACGCAAGTGATGTAAGAACTATGTAAAACTGAGTACAAAAGTAAGTGCTGGAATGTAAATGGGCCAGTATACAAACCCAAATGAAGGTACAATACAATTGAGAATGAAAGTACAATAGCTGTGTAGTAAAGAAGCAACCACCGTGTTGCCCTCCAAGAATCCCAGCTGAAGGGTGGGTACAAAATGTCTCATCGGTACCTCGGGTCCGTCTGTCAGCTCCGTGTATGCCCCACCAGGTGGTCCACCTCCGGATACCGTCTAGCTCCACAATCCTCAACCATGATCAGTGTTGTCTTTTGTCTTCAACCAACACAACGTAGTCCCAGAATTTCCTCTGTTGGGGTGAGTATAGCGACACTCGGTAGGGACCCTAAGTCCCCCGAAGGTCTCCCAGACCCCACGAAGGATAAATCACATGGTAAGATTCAATCATGAAGTATCAACCAACTCTACTTAGGTATATGACCATACATATACATAATTCATCAATCCCAGTTCGGCTCCTTCTTCTGAGCCCAAGCACAATCCGGTCCACACAGGAAAGAAGTCAGTCACATCAAGGATAATGATTGAAAAAAAAAGAATCATCTCACATAGGTATACTGCTCTCGAAGAGGGGTGGAGATGATTAGATTTAGCCTCTAAATCAACTCCTCTGTCGAACCCATGTAAGATCCTTGTATAGTATCCATAGTTATGGAACCAACATAATATCCAATTATAGTCGTCATCCCTACCGAACACACAGAGGATTCAAGTACATCTGTCCTCACTGTCGAACCCACGTAGTATCCATGTACAGTCGTCATCGTTGTTGAACCCACGGAGGATCCCAGCACCGTAGTCGTTGTATTGGCACACATCTCTAGGGTTCCCACACACAACGTACTCGATTCCTGGAGGGTCTTCTTCTCGAGTAAAGGGGTCTGATACATCAATTGTCCTGATGTCCGGAGTTGATGTATCCAGAAGATCCGTCTCGTGAAAAGGAACTTAACATTATAGACGTCGCATCAATCGGACGCCCGGTCTGAGAGATATTTTCATTTTCATTTCAGGGGCCCGGTTGGAAATATGCTCATTCCAAACCCGACCATTTAACAATGTTGTCAAAAACTAACTTAGAGTACTGAAAAAGGACCGCCCCATCAATAGGGTCTCAGTTCCGCATACGGCGCGTTGTTCGGATGCACAGTCTTCGTGATATGCACCTTTATGTGAATATGGGCCTGGCCTGTTAAGACCAGGGGGCTGGCAGGTCAGGTTAACCCAGTATTGACTGGTCCGACCTGGTAGGGGTGGCAGACCATCCGGAAGAAAATCACGGCGCGGCCCGATGGGGAGCAGACAAGCCAGGTCGGCCAGCCGACTGAGCGGTACGGGGGGGGGGGGGGGGTGCGGCCCCCGGCTGCCCGAACTGGCGACGCCGCCCTCCCTCACTGGCTGGCTGCAGCTGGCTGGCCTTCTGGCACAATAGGCCGGTCAGACCGTTTTCGTTCGGCCCGTGCCATCCATGTTAAGTGATAGCAATATGCCAAGACAATAAAATTTTTACAACAACGAACGAGGTATAATTTTAATTCATTAAAAATTGATAATAATCCCCTACCTCGATAATTGAAGTCACACATCTGGCATCACGGGTGACGGCGTCACGGGGAGAGGATCCGTAGACGATGTCGGAGTGCGTCCAAGGAGGAAGCAGTGTCTCCTAACTTATCGCAGAGAAGTTAAAGAAAGGCATGACATCATTCTTCATGGAACCGATGTTCTTTGTTGAAAAAGATGTCTTTCATCATCGGAGGGTCGGTGTTCTTCAAATATTCTAGAGCTCTTCCAATTCTCCTTAACACAATTAATTCCCACCAAAAAGAAAATAATAGGATAATTATATAATTTTATTAACACTTCCAATTTAAAATAAAAAGTTCAAACCAATTCATTAATTAATTTAAGATGTTGAATTCATTAAATTAATGTGTTGGCAATTAATAAAGAGAGGGAGAGGAGGTGAAGATATCTCATAAAAATATTGGGAGAGTTGTCAACATTAAACAAGGGAGTTTAATAGGGGTTTATGAGAGTTATGGGAAGTTTAAGGATTTAGGTCATGTGTGGGACCCACCCCACAAATATCCTCTCATGGGAGGTTATGTGCGTGTGGGCCCCAACTCTAACTCCCTTTGGGAGGATATAACCACAATCCTTAACAATAATATTGTGCTACACCAATTTTATTTATTTTAATCTAATTCCCCAAATATTAATTCTCATCCCGCTTAAAACGCAACTGCAGTAAGGTCCACTTAAGAAATTACCGGGGCTGTGAGCTCATTAGGGACCTCAGATTTCAATTCTGAGCACTGGTTCAAATGATAGAAAAACACGCTCATTAGATTACTGAACGTACCCGACCTAATCTTCGGAAATTGATTCCGGGTACACTGGGCCTCGGAATGAAGTGCCTTCAAAAGCCACCGACTCGTAAAATTCCAAAGTATTTAGGAAAAAATTATCCTTGAAAATTTCAGGTCATTACATTACTCAAAACTCAGGGCTTTACGTTCCCGTAATGCTACAACATAAACTAGGGAAACAAATGAGGGTACTGAGCACGCATCTGAGCCTACTATTTTAATGTGCTCCCCTAGAGGTTCCCATGCTTCCAACTAATGTGCACCAGAGGAATCGACTGTCCACATAGGACCCGCTCCTATCGATCCTCGATCTCCACTAGGACCTCCATGATTGTATCCTCATCATCGATGTCTAGCACCCCGTGATCAATGATGTGGTTCGGGTCATGCACGTATCTCCTCTGCTGAGATACGTGGAAGACCTCATGCACCCTGTGGAACTGAGGTGGAAGGTCCAGGCGGTAATTCACCTCACCTACTATGTTGAGGACATGGAAAGGCTCGATGAATCACAGAGATAACTTGTTGCCCTGGGAAAATATTTGTAATCCACGTCGTGGTGAGACCCATAATAAAACATGGTCTCCATCCTCGAACTACATGGTTCTCCATCTCCTATCAGGATAGGACTTATGTCTGCTCTGTGTAGTCCTCATCCACTCCTGGATGATCTGCTCCTTCTCTGTCATAGCCTGAACCAACTCTGGTCCTACAAGTGCTGACTCCCTAGGGTCAATCCAGTATAGAGGTGATCTTCAAGGTCCATCGTACATTGCCTCATATGGTTCCATCACGATGGTGGAGTGGTAGCTGTTGTTGTACACAAACTCCACCAAGGGTAGATGATCCTCCCAGCTGCGACCAAGGTCAAGGACACATGCATAGAGCATGTCCTCGAGAGACCATATGATCCTCTCCATTTGGAAATCCGTCTAAGGATGAAAGGTGGTGCTCAAGTGTAGTTGTGTCCCAAATGAATCCTGCAACCCCTTCCATAGTTGGGTAGTAAAGAAAGAGTCTTGATCGGAGATGATGGATGATGTCACACCATGAATCCGTACGATCTCCTGAATGTAGAGGTGTTCCAAGATCTCTACAGAGCCATGCTCTCTGATCGGAAGGAAGTGGGCCGACTTGGTGAGTCGGTCTACGATCTCCCAGATGGAGTCATGTCCTCTGGAAGTACATGGAATCCTGGTCATGAAATCCATGGATATCACATCCCACTTCCACTCCGGAACTTCTAGGGGCTGTACCAAACCTTCTAGTACCTGGTACTCCGGCTTCACTTTCTGTGAAGTGAGGCATCGTGAAACGAACTCTGCTAAAACCGTCTTCAAACCCAGCCATAGGAGCTGTCGTCTGAGGTCCTAGTACATCTTCACCACTGTAGGATATACCGCTAGAGGGGAAGTGTGAAACTCCCTCAGCACAATCTCTTACAGTGCAACTGGAACCATGGTACGTCCCTTGAAGAGGATGACGTGTTCTCATCCTTTAGAAAATATATTTGGTGCCTGCCCTGTTGAAATATGAGCATGTCATGTCTCACAGTCAACATCCCCACTTTGTGCCTCTCTGACCCACTGAAGTAGTGAGGAGTAACTATGATGGTCTGTAGAAAAAATACCCCATATCTATCAAGATAGGATATCTGCAAAGAGGCTAACTGATCTATCACCTCTCCATGTTACTGAATGCCCGATCTCATGCTGAGAGAATCAGCTACAAAATTCCCCCTCCAAGGAGTATAGACTATCTCAAATTCATAGTCCTGGAGGAACTCGAGCCATCGTCATTGTCTCAGGTTCAGGTCCTTCTGTGAGAAACTGTACATGAGACTCTAGTGGTCGGAATAGACTATAAAGCACACACCCTTCAGATAGTGTCGTCACATCTTCAAGGTGAAGACCAGTGATGCTAAATCCAGGTCATGGGTAGAGTAGTTTTTCTTTTGTTTCCTGAACTACCGTGAACCATAGGCGATCACTGCCGCTCCTACATCAGGACACACCCGAGTCTGGTCCCTGATGCTTCGCAGTAAACCACGTACCCATCATCCTCCTATGGTAGCCTCAGGATAAGCGCACTAGTCTATCTCCCTCTCGGTTCTTGGAAGCTGTTTTGGCATCTATCTTACCACACTATGGGTATCCCCTTATTCTTCAAAGAATAATGTGGTGCTACAACTTTGGAAGAGTCAGACACAAATCTCCGATAGTACCCAGCCAGTCCCAGAAAACTCCGAACCTCCGTCACGCTCCTGGGTAGCTCCCAAGAAAGTACTTCCTCGATCTTTGTAGGATCCACTGAAACTCCCTCCTCCGATATGAAGTCCCCATGAAGTGAACCTCTCGAATCCAGAACTAGAAGTTCGAGAGATTACCATAAATCGGGTTCTCTCGGTGTGTATCCAGTACAACCCACATGTGATAGGCATGCTCCTCCTCAGTAGTCGTGTAAATCAGTATGTCGTTAATGAAGACTACGAAAAACTGATCGAGGTAAGGCTGGAAGATCATGTTCATGAGACTCAAGAACACTACTGAAGAATTGGTTATGCCAAAGAGCATAACCAAGAACTCATAATGGATATACCGAAACCTGAAGGCCAACTTCGGCACATTGTTGTCTAGAACTCTGTGCTAGTGATAGCATGACATGAGGTCTATCTTCAAGAACCATCTTGCTCCCTTGGTCTAATCAAATAGGTCATCAATACTCATGAGTGGGTACATATTATTTACGTTCACCTGATTCAGGTGACTGTAGTCGACACATAGTCATAAGATCCCATCCTCCATCTTGGTGAATAAAATTGGAGAAGCCCAAGGTGAAACACTGGGTCAGATGAATCTCTTTCCCTGTAAGTCCTCCATATGTACCCATAGCTCATAAATCTCAGTGGGAGCCATCTGATATGCTGGAGTAGATATCAGTGATCTCCTAGATTATAGCTCAATTTATAAATCTACCTCTCTATGAAGAGGTTGTCCAGGTACGTCGTCAGGAAAAACGTCCACATATTGATCCACCAAAATAGGAAAACTCGGACCCAGCACATCAACCTCTCCTAGGATGAGACGAGCCGTATGATGTGTGATCAGCTACCCTCTCCTATACGTATGTCCATATTGTGATGAAAATGATCCCTACATGCCAGTGAAGGTGAACCTACTCCCATCTCTGTGGACACACCACACATTGCACCTAATACAGTCGATCTGGGTGCGGACTGTAGATAACCAGTCCATACACAAGATGACGTCATTAGGCCTCGACGCCGCTACAAGAAGATCCCTGCTGAAGCTCTCACCTCCTCAAGAAAGCTGACACTGCCGACACCAGTGTGTAATCATCGAGTATTCTCTCGTAGGAGTCTCTAGTCGTATGTATCGAGCCAATGGCTTCGTCAGAATCTCTGAGCTCCAAACAAGGGCAATAGAAATAAAATAATGACTCGCTCCAATGTCTATAAGAACTGCTACAAGGATATAGTAGACATAGATAGTACCTAGAATCATATTAGGTTCACCATGGTCATAGGCCTCGGCTACCTGGAGTTGAGCCTACCCCTGTCTTCCAGCTCAATGTGGTCATGGTGGTAGAGCCTTGTAGCGTCGTCAACCACCTGCTGCTCAGCCATGTCCTCTGCCTTGTTCACCTCATCCCTACGGACCACCATGGTCAAACCTCTACCTCTGCTTGGGAGGTCCCTCTATGGTCTTCTGTTCATCTTCATACTGGGTCGGGCAGTCATAAGCCATGTGCCCCTGCCCACCACATGCATAAAACTGCCTTCCCCTCTTATGGCTGGCTCTGCTTCGTGTGCCCCGCACATCTGAATCAGTATCTTAAGGATCCCACCTGATGGACTGGTCCTATTGGACCTCTGTGACATATGTATACTGCCGGCTACAGAAGACTCCACTACGTCTCTCCCTACGGTGGGTCTCACTGATGGTGTCAGCTCAGCAAGAAAGCTCTCCACAAAAAGAGATTTCTCTAGTACTCTTGCCTAGGTCAAAATGATGAGGGAGATTATCGAAGCCCTAATCTAATTCCTTAGTCCATTCTCAAAGGTCTGGGCCCAGAAGAATGGGTCTTGTACCATGTCTGTGGAGTTGCGCGAGAGGTCGGTAAATCTCACTAAGTACTGGGGTACTTTCATACTGCCCTGACGCAGATGAAGTAACTCTTGGATGCGCACCGTATGGAGGGTGGATAGAAAACATTACTAGTGGAAGAGACTCTCGATGTCTTTCCGATGTAGAGATGCCTCATCATTCACCTGGAGAATTAGGCTCCATCATCTACCTGTTGTTGCGTGCAGGAGACTCGCGACAAATATCACCATATTTTCTGCTGGTCTCCCTAAAAATATGATGACTTTGACGATATCCTCCATCCAATCCTCGACTGCCTGTGTGTCCATCTCTCTGTGGTACCTAGGCGGCCTCTATCGTTGAAACTCGTGCAACACACTCAGGAGGAATGCACTCTCCGCTGCTGGGGCTGGTGGAATCGGTGGCTCAGAAGGTAGTGGTACGGTTGTAGCCTCCACTGTAATGGGGCCCTACAACGAGGCCTCATCGCTCGGTGGGCTACCATCTCACACGTAACAAGGAACACTAGCTGGATGCCTTTTTAGGGCCATTCTGAAGAGAAACAGGGGTGCCATAGTCAAAAAATATACCTTGTGAGCTCACACAATGTAATCACAAAGAAAACTATTGAAACACACATGCAATCGGTTTTTTCGAGCACTGAGTTGGAAATCAGAAGTCAGGGTCCTGGTGTATGGATACGTTGGTCGCTGCACAAACATTGGACGCACTGGACTGAAAACCACACTCAATACTCTAAAAACTATTTCTTTACAGAGAAAAAATTATCAGAGTCTTGAGTTCTACGGTATAACCGACTCCTATGATACTAATTTGTCATGAATCATCCTCGAGGCCCGTGTCGTGGCTACCTCAAGCCCACCTTCCATAGGCAAGGGGCGGGGGACTAGCACCAAAGGCATAAATCCCGGTAAAAAGGGAAGGAATTTCCTTTATAAAAGTAAACAAACACAACAGAGTATGCATGTGATGTAAGAACTAAGTAAAACTGAGTAAAAAAGTAAGTGTTGGATGTTAAATGGGCCAGTATATAAACCCAACAGAAAGTACAGTACAACTAAGAATGAAAGTACAACAATTGTGTATTAAAGAAGCAACCACTGAGTCATCTGTTCCATCGTGGGTATAGATAGTATCGTCGGTACCTCGGGTCTGCCTGTCCGCTATGTGTACGTCTCGCCCGTTAGTCCACCTCCGGATACTGTCCAGCTCCACAAGACTCAACCACGATCAGTAATGTTCGTCTTCTACAACCAACATAACGTAGTGCTGCCATTGCCCGTGCAGGGGTGAGTATAACGATAATTATTAGGGACCCCGAGACCCCTGAATGTTTTCCATAATCCATGAAGGATAAACCACAAGGGAAGATACAAACATGAAGTATCAACCAACTCTTCTTAGGTATATGCCCATACACATACCTAAGTCATCAATCTCAGTTCGGCTCTATCTTCCAAGCGCAAGCACAATCTGGTCCACACATGAAAGTAGTCAATCACATCAATGAAAATGATTGAAAGATAAGACATAGCTCACATAGGTATACTACTCTTGAAGAGGGGTGGATATGATTATATATAGTCTCTGAATCATCTCCTTAACCGAACCCATGTAGGATCCAAGTACAGAAGTCGTCGCTACCGAGCCCATATTGGATCCAAGTACAGTAACCATCGCTGCCGAACCAACATAGGGTCCAAGTACTATCGTCATCACTGCCGAACCCACATAGGATCCAAGTATAGTCATCTTTACTATCGTACCCACATTAAATACAAGTACAGTCATCATTGTTGTCGAACCCACGGAGGATTCTAGCACAGTAGTCGTCGCAGTCACAGTTAGCTCTAGGGATCCCGCACACAGCGTATTTGTTCATGGGAGGGTCTGCTTCTCGGGTAAAGGGGGTCGATACATCAACTCTCATAAATTCTAGAGTTGATGTATCCTGAAGATTAGCCTCATCAAAAGGAACTCAATGAGACAGACGATGCTTCAATCAGACACTCGGTCTAAGAGATATTGGCTATTTCATTTTAGGGGCCCGGTTGGAAATATGCTCGTTCCAATCCCGGCTATTTACCAAAGATTTCCAAAACTCACTTAGAGTATAGAAAAAGGACCTCCTCATTGATAGGGTCTTAGTGCCATAGATGGCGCGTCGTTTGGACACGCAGTCTTCAAAATATTCACCTTTAAGTGAAAACGGTCCCGACCTATTAAGCCGAGTGGGATAGTGGGTCGGGTTAACCCAGCTTTGACGTTTCGACCCGGAAGGGGTGTTGGACCATCCCAAAGAAAATCATGGCTCTGCCCGAGGGGCGTATCCCAGCCTGACATGACGCTGCACGGTCCGGCTGGGCGTGGCCCGGCGGGGTGCGGCCCGGCTGGGTGCGACCCGACATGGTACGGCCCTGCCGGCTTGGCTAGCTGGCCGAGCAGTCTGAGGGGGGGGGGCCCGGCTGACAGAACCAGAGAAACCATGTGGCGACTCCCTCCCCAACGGGCCGTTCGGTCCTCCCGCCGAAGCGGCCCGCTATGTGGGTCGCAGTTTCTTCTGCACAGCCAGCAGTACAGCGCTGGCTTCCTCCAACACGGCATGCCCTGCCCGCCGCTCCGCCTTCCCGGCACGGCACGATAGCGTCGTGCTTCCTCCGAAGTGGATCTCTTGTCCGCATCATTCTTTTCATGTGCAATAGCGGCCCTTGCGCCATGGGCCTCTTCCACGTTCCGCCTCCAGTCGCCGATTCAATAAATAAACTAGTTGAAACTGAGGTTTGTCGAGCCGTGTTCATTCAGCCCGCAACATCCACGTTAAGTTTGTAGAAATAGGTCGAGATAATAAAATTTATACAATGACGAATAAGGAACTATTTTAATTCATTAAAAATTGAACATAATCCCCTACCTCGATAATTGATGTCGCATGTCGGGCATCACAGAAGATGGTGTCGCGGGGAGAGGATTCGTAGACGACGTCGGAGTGCGTCTGAGGAGGAAGAAGTGTCTCCTCACTTGTCACGGAGAAGGGAAAGAAAGGCGCGCCAGCATTCTTTGTGGAACGGTGTTCTTCGTCTAATAAGACGTCGTTCTTCGTCGGAGGGTCATTGTTCTTCAAAAACCCAAGAGCTCCCCCAATTCTCCTTAACACAATGAATGCCCCCAAATATAAAATAAAAGGCTATTGCTATTATTTTATTAACACATGAAATTTAAAATTCAAAATTAATACCACTACATTAATTAATTTATGAGGTTAAATTCATTAAATTAATGTGTTTTCAATTAACAAAGAGAGGGAGAGGAGGTGAAGAGATCTCATAAAAATATTGGGAGAGATGTCAACATTGAATAAGGGAGTTTAATGGGGGTTTATGAGAGTTATGGGAAGTTCAAGGGATTAGGTAACGTGTGGGCCCCATCCCACAAATATCCTATCAAGGGAGGTTATGTGGGTGTGGGCCTCACCTCTATCTCCCTTTGGGAGGATATAACCACCATCCTTAAAAATAAAATTGTGCTACACTAATTTTATTTATTTTAATCTAATTCCCCAAATATTAATTCTCATCCTTCTTAAACCGCAACTCCGGTAAAGGACCCCTTAATCAATTATTGGAGTTGCGAGCTCATCGGTGCCCTCATATTTCAATTTTGAGCATTGATCCAAAAGATATAAAAACACGACCTTTCTTTTACTGAACGTACCCAAGCTAAAGTTCGGAAATTGATTCTTGGCACACCGGGCCTCAGAATCAAGTCTCGTTAGAATCCACAGACTCATGTAATTCCAATGAATTTATGAAAAAAATTTCCTTTGGATTTTCGGGTCTTTACATTTATATGTATAATATAAGAATGAATCCAATTTTATAAATAAAAATATCTATTTTTCTAAAAGTTAATATAACCATCTTTTAAATGTGAATCCTTTTAAAATATGATTTTAGATATATTTTTTATTGTTATTTAATGATATAAAAATAATTTATCAAATATTAATGTCATGATTTACTTTTGGTGAGTTTTCGTTATTTTTTGGAGAAACTACATTTTTGGATGAATAATGAAAATTACCGAATTTGAATTCCAAAATTCTATTTAGTATAAATTATTTATATTGATAAATTATATTATAATTTTTATAATTGTTTTAAATAGATCAAATATAAATCATATCATTTAATTAAGGAAATTATATCCAATGTTACAATGATATTGGACATAAAAACTTTCTAAACTTTTTGACATTGTTTCTTTAAAAACACTACTTCATCATCCCATATGTGAGATTAAATTTAAATTAAATTATACCGCTAATTTAATTTAAAATTTGAATAATTTCTTCCATATTAGGAATAATAATAAATTATAACTTCTAGTACAGTAATATTTTTTTGACAAAAAATATAATTGTAACTAAATAAAATTAATTTTAGTGATTAAGAAAAAAAAGAAAAACAAAGGACATAGTCCTATACATAAGAAAAAAATAACAAATAAATTTTTAAAAAACAATTTATTTAAATATTAAGACCCTATACTCATTTTTTTTAATTTATTCAATTATTGGATCCACATTGCATGGGAAAAATATGGGTGACATTCCCCCTTTCAAACATTTACAAGAATGTCACACATCCACTATAAAATTATAAATGAGACATCCCACTTAAGAACATATATAATGATATTTGAATTGAATCTCAAAAAATATAGAAAAATATGATCTCAATATCGACTAATTCAACCTATAATCCCACTTATTGGCATAAATCCATCCCAAAAATAACTTTGATGTAAACTAGAATAAGTTACACAAAGAAAGGGTAACAACCCACATCAAGATATTTTGATTTATTTTAATTCAACACCCCCCAAAAAATATTATTCCTTTATTACATAATAATATAAGTATTTAATATATATTTAATTATTGATATTCTAAGGGTTTCACTTACACTTACACAAAAATCCATCTAATGGGTAACGAACTTATCGTTGTTGTGTAAGAAGAACTAGCGCCTCACAAAAAAATGATATAAGTTTTACATTTAAACCATTTCATGTTTTGTATATATAATGGAAAATATATTTTTATATTATATTTTTAATATATTTTATATTCTATAATTATTATTTAAAACATATTTTATTGCTTTAAATTTTATGTAAATACAATAACTTCTGTTTTTTGATGTGTTGACTACATCCTCCTAAAATCGATGTGATTTGTTCACGATATTCTTGGATTGTATTGATAATCAGTTAACTAAGAATATATTGTATAAATTAAATAATAATTTTTGTATAATTATGTTATATATATGTCATTAATTTTCTTTTTATCAATACAAAAATAAAACATAAATGTTTTTCAATCGTACGTACAACCTTATGTCTCCTTGAACAATGTATTCCATTACATACATCTATATTATATAGATTATTTTAATTAAAATTATAATTAATATATATTATATTTATATCATGTTTAAATTATTTAAATAATTTAATCATGACATATGTATGGGGATAGATAATAACAAGTAAAAACAATTTTGAAATAACAATGTCATTATCACCAAAAAACGTAAATTTTACATTGTTTTATTAATGAATTGCTTGTGTAAAGTCATAAGTAAATCATACAAGATATTGTATATATAAATATGGTTATGATATTTATGTATGAAAACATTTAAATATTATATATGAAGTTTTAAATAGTACAATGAGAGTGAAGACATAATTTAACGTTTCATTAATCTCACTTTTATTTTCTATGAGACCCAAGCCATGTTCACCTATAATTTCATATATATGGTTCATATAAATAACTTGTATATATTATTTTATTATTATGATTATATTTAGGGATATTTATATATCCATTTGATGAATTTTTTTGGGGTTTATGTTTCAAATGTTACTAATTCATTAACCAAATTTTATCTCCATTTGACTTCTTTAAGAAAAATGTAATGTTTTGAACTAATATTTTTATATGAGGTGTATATAAAAAAATAAAATTTTATATAATTAAACTACATATTTTCTTTATATTTTATTATTCATGTAATATCATTATTTCAATTATATTATTATTTAATGATACTAATGTTGTAATGATTTATTACTACAATCTCATTATTAATCAAGAATGTTTATAATTATTCTTCCATTGATGAAATAATATGATCCATATCAGAATAAATACCATGAAATATAGTACCTTATGGTAATTCATGTTATATCCATTTAATGGTAATATTTGTCAACACATTGGTACTTAATATTATTAGGAAATTGTTATTATGAAAATTCAATATCATATCATCTATCAGTTATGAATTTTTGTTTCTTCGAAACCATAATTTATAAAACTATTTTAAAAAAATTTATACCATTAGCTTATTATAATTAAAAAATATATAATCAATAAATGGGTTTTAATTAAAAAAATATTTTTATCATTTTCAGATCGAGTCACTTTTCTAATCTTTTTATAGTACTAAAAATAATATTCCAAAAGTACAAATTTATCAACCATTATGACTTCCATTCCATTGAATCTTCATATAAACCATTAATATTTATCTATTTAATAAAATTAATTTTATTAATATTTTGTAAATTTATTTTTTTTATTGATATTTTCAAATAAAAATATTTCAATAAATTTTTTGTGTTTTAAAAGTTGTTTTAATGATTTTAAAAGATTTATCTTTATAGTTTCATAATGATAATTTAATGTATAATTGTTTTAATAATTTAAAAAATAATTTATATGTATTCAATTTATTATCAATGAAAAATATTTAAAAAAGTTTTAAATCATTATTTATAGGTTTTTGAGTGATTCTATGAATTTTTATTGAAAAGCTTTTCATGATTAATTTATATGTTTTCAAGGAAAATGGATATCAAAATATTTTCCACAATTATTTTATTAGATTTCTAGGTAATTTGTATTATAAATAATTTTGAAATTATTTTATATATATTTAATAAACATGTTTATCAAAATGATTTCCTGAATTCTTACTATATTTTTTATTATTTTTTATTAAAATGGTTTTTATAATGTTTTATGTTTTAGATATCCATTTTCAATGATAAAACTATATTTTTCTCATGAATGTTTTGATAATACATCAAAATTATTTGTCATCTAAGATGAAACCTATAGATGATTCTCATGAATTTCTATGTAATTATCCAATTTTTCAATTCATTTTAATTATCTGAATGGTTTATGTTTTATCAATTTATATTTATGAAATCTAGTTCTATTTAAAAGGTTGTATGTTTTTAACATTTGTTTCTCATTAAAAGGATGTATTTTTGTGTAACCCATTTCCATTTCTTGGGTAATATGTCTCTGAAACATAATTCTTTTCATAAGTTATGCTTTGATATAATAATGACCAAAAATATCTCTTTTTAATAGATTATAATATGATTACATGTTTATGTTACCTATTTCATTTCATTTATTATCATATGATTTCTTTTTATCTTGTGGAACATTTTTTTGATCTTATTATTATATGGTTGAGAAATATATCACCTTAAAATGAATTGTGTAAGGATTTATATCTTATGAGATAAACATTGTTGGAACATGCATTTAACTCCTTTTTGTAAAAGATTTTGTTTCTTAATATGGTATTTGAAATGATCCTTGTCCATTAAGAAGGTAATTGGAGCTAACTATGACTTCCAATATAGTATGAGAATAGAAAAATCACAACTATGACGTCCTTTTAATGGATTACTTGAATAATATGGATGTATTTTAATATGATTATGTGTATAGCACAAATTATGTGTCTTAATCTTATGTTATTCATTCATGGATTATGCTCTTGTTTCTATAATCATATATTCCTAATGCACTTCCAATAAATATTTCATGACTCATTTTTATGATATTTAATATACATGTTATTATCTTATAAGGTTTTCCTAATGTTCTTAGAGCATCATGATCATGATTATACTTAAATATATCTTTTTTACCCTAATTGAGCATATGAGTTTTCCAATTTCTTATGTTTCTATCCCTAATTTATTATTAATGGTTTTAAAAAGAATTAATAATGGGGATGATCTTTTTGGAAAACATATATGATCATTTACTATGTTATAATATTTATTTTCTCATTTTTAATGACCATAAACTATTTCAATCCATGGGAAATTATTTTTGAAATGTGTTTTATACCAAGATTAAATGATGTAATATCTATATATGGTAATCATTAGTCACTATATTTATTCTTAGTGGAATGATTTAATCAAACATTTGAAAATAGTGATAGAAAATTATTTTGGTATACCTAATGATTTTTATATTGATATATCTAGTGTTGTATCTAAGGATAATACTAAGGTGTATTATATTAAAAAATTGAAATAATTGACACAACATATAAGTTATTTTTCTAGATTATGTGTTTTTAAATTATGATAAGGGTTTCTCACAAAAATTATTTCATGTTTTAGTAAATGGAGAGAACCCAAAAGTTCTATGTTAATATTGAATTTGATGGAAAATATTATAATGAGTTTTCAAATGGGATAGTCACCAATGTGAAAGATATTTTGATCATGAAAAGTCAGTTTTCATATAATATAATTAAAAATGAGCACCTTAACAAAATCTCAAACTCACTAAAGAAGAGAAGGAATGAGTTTGTTGAGATTTTGGGTAGTGGAAAACATGGTGGAAATAATATTCACATTTCATTGGTTAAAAATGTTGAATACATAACCTAGTGAATGTATTAGAGAAATAAAAATATGTTTTGACAATGGAAAATATGGAGAAAAATAAAGATACTTCCAATTAAAAAATGGAGGGATAAATTAACCATGTAGATATGAATATTATCCTCGATAAGACATCAACAAAGATTAAATGGTTTTCATGTTGAAATAATTCTCATAATAAAAATCGATTTCCAAAGTGGAAATATCCCAAAGATAATGATAAATGTTTATTGAGTAATGGTTATATTGATGATGATTAGGGGACTAAATATGAAATGTTAATAGAGATAGGTATTAAGTAAAAGTATGTTTTAATGTTATTATAGAATACAAAAGATTTATAATAAACAATTTTTTTCTGTATATGACGTAATGAATTATGTTATATAAATAGTGAAATATATAATGGTTTTTCAGTTTGTGTTTCATCCAGAATTCTTTAATAGAATACTGTAAATGGTTCCAATGAAGAGGATAATTGGTTTAATGGAAATGTTATCATCATCAAAAACACACGATTAAGGGAAATATAACACATTAAATGATAATTATTTTTAGATACTATTGAGTGGATAATGAAATTTTGTATATGAATAAGTAAATTGTAAGGTACAGATTATCATGGATCTATTTAATAACCTCTTGTAAGTGGTTTATCCTATTATTAATTATGTTTAAAAAATATCTATATTTAAGGCATATTTCTAATATACGTTGGAATAAGTAAACATGAATTTTCTCTATATAGATTTATTCTATATAATGATATTACCATGTTTTAAGAGAATACTTCATCGAGGTACTCACCTGCTTGGTATTTGACATATTATAGATATTGTATTGTACATGGGGGTCAAAGATAAAGAGATTTTTGAGAATTTTAGTGATATTATTTATGAATTTTTGGACATTCATCATCCAAAATCTATATAAGGTAATCCATTTATTGAAAGGTTTATTATAAACTACAGATAAAGTTAAAATAATTAATGTAGTATCTCACAACATGAGGATTTATACATATTGTATAAATATTTTTATCCTTTTTTTTGAAAAAAAAAATTTAATGATCTTTCATTATATTCCTAGATCTCATGATATGATAATTTATCAAGATGAAAAATTAAGTGTCATTTCCTTGAATGGTATCTGAACCGGAATATAATCAATGTAAAAATTTTAAGGATGACATGAAATCATGAACAGATATATTTTCATGAAAATTATTTAACTTTAATAAATAAGATCATGAAACTAAATTTTTTATCATAATACATTATTTTTCAGTGAATAAAATTCCACTTATGTAATCATAGATTTATGGATTTGTGATTGATAAAATAATATTATCCATGTTCGATATCACTCTCCATCATAACTTGTTATATGTATTTCACTTAAATTTCCATGTTTATCATCCCCCCTATGCTATCCTATTTGGTAGCATATCTATGTGTTACATTATATAACAATTATGTTTCCAATATTAACTTCTTAAAGGATGTTTTAGTATTAGTTTTTATGAAGTGGGTTTCTGTGAAAGGAAATTTTAGTATTAATTCCTTTTAAACCGGTGAAATTTTCTAGGGATATTTTCATTTAATGGGGGTATATAATAACACCATATGACTTTTTGAATTATTTATATTCAAATTTATTTAATTCTTTTGATATTGTTTACTTCTAGTAATAATAAATATAGTTTTTTTTTATAAAAACACAATGATTGACTTGATTTGTATGTATCACCAAGATAATCATGTACCAAAAACAATAAATATATTTTCATGTTGTACCCACAAAATAGAGCCTGTATTTTGTTTCATATAATGCAATGTTCATTCAATAGATTTTTTTAGATGCAAGGATGACTTTTACCAAAGTAAAATATATTGTTAACATGATTATTAAAATATTATTATAGCTACTACCATGACATGGGAAATGAAGTCATGTATAATATTAACTAAAATATGAATATATTATTTCCAAATGTATATAAAATTTATTCTTTGTTTATCTATTAGTATTTTTTATTTTAATAGCTATTTGAAAATAAAAAAAATACTTCTCTAAGATAACTATTTTTCTAAATAAAAACAAATCTTCTTATAAATAATCTAATAAAAAAATTTTGTTATTTTTTTCAATAAAATATGTATTATATATTATGTTAATATTTTCCACACTTATAAAATATACTTTTTTATAATATAGGAATAATTCAAAATTTATGAATAAAAAGATTTATTTTTTAAAAAAAGTAATTTTACCACCATATAATGGAGAACCCATTTGAAATATGTTTTTAAAACATTTATAACTTTGATTTGAAATGTTAAAAATAATTTTTTACATATAAATATAAAAAATTAATTTAGGAAATTGTTTGGTATTTTTCTGAGAAAACATCATTTTGGGATGTATATTGACAAATACTGAATATTAATTAAAACTGATTTTTCATATAATTTATTTATATTTGAAAAAATTTACTATTATTTGTTTTCAAAATTTAATTATATAAAATGAACATCCATTTGGCCAATATTTTTCCTTGTATACAATTTATCAACGATATTGAATATAAAAGTATTCAAATATTTTTGATTTTTTTTCATTCAATCCCTACATTTTCACCAATTCTATGGGATTACATTTAATTAATTAAAAAAAATTAAATTATTAGAATTTATAAAACATGATTACATATTTGGAATAAAAATATTTAATAATTTATAAACAATTCTGTATAGTTATTGAGTAAAAATATATTGAAATTTAAATAAAATTATTTTCTTTATTAGGATAAAAAATTATATATGAAAGCGACAATCCCTAAAAATAATGCACCCAATGAACTTTAAACTTGTACTGAATATATTATGTTGAAATATTATGACCGAATCATTACATAAATATAATTTTTACAACAATATTATCTATTTTACATGGGAAAATTGGGGGGGTTCATTTCTATATTTTTAATATTTACCAGAATGTATCTGCTCTTCCACTATAAAATAATACTCTCTCATCCCACTAATTAACACATTTTACGCCCTTTGGATTTCAAAAAATATACTCCAACAGCCTCCCAAAATACCATAAATAATACATGTATCCCCTTTTTGTTCATAAATCTAACCAATGAATGCATTTGTTTCAAAACAAAAGGATTTACCCAAAGAAGATGCAACATCTGTACCCAAGATATTATGTTTTTTTTATAATACATAGAATAAAATATACTATTTATATGAAAATATAATAACATATGTCTCATATATATACTCATTATATTATTCTCAGGGTTTTAACTATACTTAATCACACTTTTATCTAATGTTTATCAACTAAACCATTTTTGTGTTTGGCGAACTACCACCTCACAAAATGATGTTGTTCATTTTTTTATTACCACCTATCATGGTTGGAAATTATGGTGGACATTTTATTTATATTATATATAAATTTTATTATTAATTTTAGTTATATAATTATTATCTAAAACATAATTTAATAATTATTATTTTGTGTAAATACAACCACATTGATTGTGGACATGTGGAGTTCCACCCCTTCAAAGTGATTTAATTAATTAACACTTCACATGGAATATATTAAGGGGTTTTTAGTGAAATTTCAAGATATATGTGAAATTATAATTCTACATTATTTATATTATACATATAAACACATATATGTCATTTAATTTCTTTATTTCAATAAAAATCAGAAAGCCCATTCATGTGTATGTATTTCTTATCATCTCACGATCGAAATATTCCATTTTATACTTATATATTCTATATATTACTATAAAAACACATATAATAAATATATATTATATTTATATCATTATAATATTATAGAAATTATCAAATAATCATCTATGTAATAGGACAAAGAATTACAACTCAAAACATATATGAAAAAAAGGCGATTATCACCCAAAAAGTATAATTTACATTGAATTATTAATGAAAATGTAATATAATGTCATAAATAATATGTTAATGATATTATATCTATATATTAATATATATATTATTGATATATTTTGAATAAAATTATAATTACTATTCATTATTATTTAACTAGTACGATGAAAGTCAAGACATAGGGTAAGGGTATTCGCAACTCACTTTATTTTCCATGAGACACAAGCCATGTTATACTCAAATTTATTATATGTGGTGTGTATAAATACATTATATTAATTATATTATTATTAAAATTATATTTATAGGTATTTATATATCCATTTTATTATATTTCGTTCATGTAGGTTATGTTTCAAAAGTTACCAAATTTGTAAAATAATTTTGTCTCGATTTCCATTCATTGAGAGGCATGCCATATTTTGATCCTATATATCTATATTGGATTTATATACTTCCTTTAGCATGTTATATCATGAATCTCATTATTTAAATGATATTATAGTGTTCATATAATGTTAATCTTTAAATTTTATAATGATTCTACATTACCAAAGTGGTGATGGTTTTTTTACTAAAATCACATCAATTTTTGATAATGTTTGCGGTTATGGTACCATTTATGAAATATTATGATATATATCAAAAAAAATCTCATTAATTTTCTTACCATTTCTTTATTGACATTATATCCATTTAATTCTAATATTTTTCTTATCGTTGTTATTTATGATAATTAATAAAATGGTTTTATATAAATCATACATCATTACTCAATTTAGTGGGAAATATTTGTTACGTAAAAAATATTTTTCAAAAAACCCAAAAAAATTTATACCCTTATCTTATGATATTTTAAATAAAAATATTAACACCATTTTAAATGATATAAACAAATTGTTTAAAAATGAATATTCTTTCTATTTTATAATGGAGGTACATTTTTAAACATTTTATGATCAAAAAATGATTGATTGAAAAGTAACGATTTGTATTCCATCATGACCAAACTTCCATTTATGATTCCATATAATTTTTAGAATATTACATTTTAAGAAAAAAAAATCCTAATATTATTAACAATATTTTATTAAATATAATTTTAAATGAAAAATATTTCCATAAAAATATTAGGTGTATAATATTTTTAATATATATTTTAATATCATGAAATATGTTTTAAATGGTTGTTTTCAATGAAAATTATTTAAATGACTTTAATGAGTATTTTTTATGTTTTAAATGTATTCTTAATTATTTTTTTTTCACAAAATGTTTTGAAGATTTATATATATTTTTAATGGTATTTTCAATGAAATATGTTTTCAAAATAGTTTCAAGAGAATTTTATTGGTTTTCATGGAAATAAATTTTAAAATTTTATCATGAATATTTTATAATTTTTAAAGGAAAATAATTTTTCAAATAATAAAATTATTTTTAAATATTTTTTTAAAAATAGTAATATTAAAATGATTTCAATAATTATTTCTAAATATTAAATGATTTTCTTATTAAAATGGTTTTCAAAAGGTTTTGTAATTAAAAAATATATTTTCAAAAAATAAATAATATTTAAATTATAATTTTTATAAAAGATATTTCAAAATTTTAATCTAAAATGAAATCTATGATGTTAGTCATTGATTTTTTTGGAAATGATCTAATAATACCATTTTTATTCCATCATTAATGGTTTATTTCTTGATAGCATGATGGTTAAGATACATGTTTCTCTTTCATGAGGTATATCTTAAGAAAACAAGTTTCTAATTCATGGGTTATATGTTTACTAAACCTATTTCTCTTTCAAATGTTATATTTTTAAAAAACCTACTTAATTTCTGTGTTTATTTATTAATTATATTATTATGAAAATTCAATATTTTCTATTTGTTTTTATATGATCACATGTTTGTGATGACATTTCATAGGATATGATATGATTTATTATCATCTTATGGAACATGTATATGTTATTTAATTATGAGATGAGTGTAACCAATTTATCCATCAAATTAATTTGGTAAATAATTCTATCACATGTGATATAAATGGATGTAATAGATATTTCACATGTTTAACAAAATAATATTTCATGTAATATGGTTTTTTGAGTGATTATTGACTTCTAAGATTGTCCTAAGTGTGACATTTAAAAACAAATATGGTTTGGGGGAGTGAAACCATAAAACTATGTTATCATTTATATTTATTTATTTATTACTATGTAATTAATTTTATATTCTTATTTGTATTTTAAAAATTATATGTCTTATTTTTATTTTTTCCCATCATGTATTATTCTCTAGATTCCCTTATGATTGATATCTTATAATCTGCCAATATTTATGCATTGACTCACATGTATGATCTTGACATAATGGGTATGACCAACTAATGTTTTTATAATTTTATCATCCCCTTATGTTCATTATTATGCTTACGTATCTCCTTTTTGTACCGTTACTGAGAATATGAGCTCACCTTTTTTTATGATTCCATTCATTAGGATACGAAAAAATTATTTAAGTAGAAGTATTAATGGTTCAGATTATTTTTGGAAACATTTAATATCATTCACCCGTTTAGAATATTTTATTCCATGTTTCCAAAGATAATAAACCATTATTATCCTTGAGCATTTTTTTCTATAGTCAGTTGAATATTCATCTGAAATCATGTAATAACCATGTCTGTTAAGTTTAGGACATTATAATAATGGGTAACTATTTACACAACCCATTTTATGTGTTATTCAACCAAACAAAATTCATATATACTAATAATTATCTGAATGAATTATATGGATATGTTATATGATCTTGTCATATGAAGGTTTACACTTATATGATATTGATAACCTCTATGTGTGTTATCCTAGAGAAATAAATTTCCAACCGCATTAATCATTTATGATAACATATAGTCCACTAGACAAATAGGTTGATCGACCCAAAATCACTCTCCTTCAGGGGAAATATCATAATTGATAATTCAATTCAGTACTAAATACCTAAATTGTAAATAAATATTTAAAAAATATGTTAATTTAAATAGATAAAATATCAGGACAAGGTAGATTAAAAATAATTTATATACTTAGAATAAAAATATATGAATCTATCCCTTAGCTAATTTATTATATAAACATTATAATTGATATATTAATAATATAAAATTTTTATTAAAATGGATAAAATATGAGAGTACCCATTAAGTAAAATAATTTTTCAAATCCTTAAAAATCATAACATTAATGAATAATTCATAAAAAGAAGATAAACAATACATTTTTATACATTTAACTTATATTTATGTTATTCCATAATATTTAATATAATAACATCTATGATCATTTAAATATAAATATTTTGTTTTAATTATTATATTGAAATTTAATTTTAAATATATAGAAAATTTAAATTATTGAAAATGTATAATCTAATTAGTATTATGTATAACTGCTACATCATTAAAATATCAATTATCTAACTTTTAAAATAAGGCCAAATTAAATTGAATAATTAAAAATAACTAAACTATATAATTTATGAATTAAAAAATTAATATTTTATCTTTATTTATGTGATTTGCAAGTATATTAAAAATTAGTTTTTATGATTTTTATGTGAACCCTTTAAATTATAATATATAAATAATTCCAAAAAAATTAACGAAAATTACTTTAAAATTTTAACTAATAATTTTGATGAATATTTAATAACAAGGGTTTCATAATTATTTATTACTTAGTTAAAATCCCTTTTTAATTAACTAATAAATTAACAAATTATCAATTATTAAATATCGTCTTAAAATATATTTTATGATAATTTATAAAAACATTATAAAATATTTTAATAAATTATAGATTGAATTATTTTTTATATACACAATACCCATAATTTTCTAGGGTTCACAACATAAATAGAAAATCCTTTACCTTTATGCATGCCAATTGCATAAAGGTAACACAATGGTTATTTTTATATAGGACTACTGTGCAAAGAAAATATGATTAGATATGAAATTATCCACACCTTGGTTAACATTCTATAACCATTTTTATAGGATCATAGATAATCCTTAGTCAATGTTCTAGTTGGGGTTTAAGGTGAAAAAGGAAGAATCAAATATTTAAAAAATGATGTCCTCCACCTATGGTGGTGATGTTGAATGTATCATTCAATAAGAAATAAAATTTAATTAATATAGATTCTAAAATGTATAAAATCATTACCTTCTCCAAACTTAATATCTTTTTTCATTGGTGATATACTTACATTGGCATGGTCTCCTAAGGGGTTAAACCATGTGACAACGGTGCTATCTTAATCCATATTCATCAATCCTTAAACATGATTTCAATGATCATAGAACATGAATCACATTTATTCCAAATTTAGGATTCTATGAATTTAATTAACACCTACTTAATGTATACAAATAATAAATAAACCATAAATCCACATTCTCCATGATATATAACGTAATCTATAAACATTAAAAATAAGAAAATCATAAAAGTGAAAAGATTCCATAATTGATTAATTTTCAGATTTTTTATATTTATATACTATTATTTATAAATAGAAATGTAGTTTATGATGATGTATCTCACACCATAGGATGTCTCCATTGCTTGAAAATGTATCATTCATAATTCAAACCTTACTCCCCTCCACTCACTGTGTGCTAGCACCTCATTGAATTTCAGAAGAAGTTAATGATAGATTTCTAAGTTAGGGTGATTTTTCATAATTGTTCAGGGAGAAATATTTTAACAACAATATTTCATCACAAGTGTAAACCACTAATATTTTAAATTAACACTGTGATTGATAGCATGTGCAATATGAAACACTAATTTTAAATCAACAACTAAATTATATTATATAAATATGTCCATTAAAACGTAGTGGTTAAATTGGAAGGTATGAATTGGATTATTAGAATTAATAATCATATATATAAGGCACCTATTGAATATAAATATAATGATAATTTCTTATTAAATGAGAAATCAATTTTTATTAATGATTTTTATTCTTAAAAATAAATATTATTGAAAAAATGGGTTTTATTTCTTCTAGTGAGAGATTATTATAATGAATTTATAAAACATTTTGAAATTTTATTTTACACAAATAATATAAATTATAAATTATATATTCCAAATTTATTTAAACAATATTTGTTTTTTTTTTGAAATTGATTAATTTCAGAAAAGTGTAAAAAATTCAAAATTTTCAAATACTTCTATTTCATTTATTTTAATCAGTAAATTTTATATTTATATTATTTTTTTTACTTTTATTAATGTAAAATATGATTAAATTTATTTATACAAAACAATTTTTAATAAAAAATAAGGATTTTTATATAAGTGATTATTTGTACATAAAAACACATTTTCTAAAAAAAAATTCCATATATTTTATGCATTTATATTAAAATTTATTTATGAAAACTGTAAAAAAATAATCGTTAATATTTTATTCCATATTCAAAATCAAGTGCTTGAAATTTTGTTAATAGTTATCTTTTATTTTTTAGCAATATGAATAGAATTCATGAAATAATTTCTCACATTAGTGAAGGGAGAAAAATGTAATTTCGGTTTAAAATAATGTGATATGGAAATGAAGATCAAATAAAATATTTTTCTATTCATATAATGTTAAGAATTAGTCCATATACTTCCATAATTATATTATATTGAGTGGTGGGTCATTTCTACTTTGTAGTGACATTTATATTATTTCATATCAATGAAATTTAATATTGTCACTCTTCCTTTTATATTATTTTATATGATCTCATACACATAATAAATCATTATGAATTAATATAAATTTTTATTATGAAAATAATTAGTTTATTATAGAAATATAAATTAATTACAAATATTATGGAGTTAATTTTAAAAAAAATGCTTAATGAATTTTGACATTTTATTTATTCAATTAAATGAATTATAAAACAAATTATATTAAAAATATTAATTATAATGGAATTTGGATGGAATATTATGTACAATGAATTTCATAAATAATTATAACATATTATTGAAATAATAAGGTATTATATTTAAATTACTTCATTGTATTTATTCTTTTAATAACAAATTAAATAAATTTAGAAACAAATGACATTAAGGATATTTTATGAAAATTTCATTTTATTAAATTTTATGAAAATCATAAATGTATATAATTATGAATATGAGATAATATATTATCAAAAAAAATTATGACCTTATATGGTTCAATTTTTAATTTATTCTATCTTTCTCATCTCTCAAGGTGTATATTAATTTTTTGTCACAATAACTATTAATAGGGTTTACTGGGAGATAAAACAATGAGATATTTGTGAAAACAACCCATAAACCTGTCAACATTTTAGATAATTATATTATTTTGAATAATACTCATATTATTTCTAAATAACTAAAACAAAATTCATTTTTTGAAAAAAAAATATATTTATTCAATACTTTATGTAATTCAATAAAAGCCCCTCACCACACTAATATTAGGTAACCAATCATTTATCTTGTTTACCCTACATTGTACCTTATATATCCAATATAACTAAACCATTTATCTTATATATATATATATATATCTATGACCTATAGTTTTGTGTTTCTAAAAATACCAATCCTAAGTCCCTTATGATAATATCAAATTGAGCTTATTTGGAGGTGTGGTAATTGTCTTTGATAACACTTTCAAAATTTATTCTTCATAAATTTCCACTAATTCATTTGTTACTATACTAAATTAATAAAAAATTCCTTGAATATGTTTAGGTAATATTTATATTATCTTGTAACCATTTTATGTCTCTTATTTCACGTATATTACAATTTACTCAACCATATACCTATTCTATAATGGTTTTTTATATTAATTTTGTTTGATTGATTTGGAAAATATTGATATTTATTATTATTTATTCAATATATATAATTTTTTAGATAAGGATTATTATTTTGGAGTTAATTTCGTCATTCAATATATAAAGAATTAATTTGAAATGTTTTAAAGTGTGGGGTCTAGAATTATATTTCCCCACAATGAATAGAATGGTCTGATGAGATAAATCAATTAGACAATGTTACCAAATAGTTTTTTGTACCTCTTTACCCATAGTCTAAAAAATCATAGAATAAGGAATTAGTCGTAAATATATATTTATTTTTGTGATCATGATATAAAATATTAATTAGAATCCATTTATAATGTAGTATTAATTATCTAATTTATTAAATCTTTGATATTATTCACAGATGTATTTCATGAGCATGTTATTGATTTAATGGAATGTGTTTCCAATTATATAATATTCCATAATTATTAGTCCTTTTTATTGGTAAAAACAATCATTATACTCAACCCTTAATAAACATTTTATCTCTCATATATATTTTTCATTTTATAATTATGTAAATAATACATATTTTAATGATATTCAACAAATCTAAAATTTTTAAAGTTATGCTTTATATTTTATTTACAATGTATAGTGTTAAGAATGTTTGTATCTTGTTCTCCACGACAAATAATAATATCTTTCCATTGGGATCTCATTGCCTATATCTTATGAATATGTGATAATATAGATAGAGGATCTAAGTTACTAGAATGAATGTGTTTTAATTTTCAAAATATCAAATTTATTATAATCCATGGGAACTATATTTAAAAAAATAGATTATGGACCATAATCCTATGACTGAATATTAGGATTATTCTATATATTTGATACCATTGTAAAATTCGGTAAATATATATATTATTTTGTCTATAAATAAAAATATTTATTCTCGTATTATTCTCTTTAATTTTATTCAATGGATGAAACTAAGATAAATCATGATGAAACTAAATGTGATGGAAAATGGGATGATTCAATGATACTGAATTAGATAATGATTAGAGTTAATGATATTTTTATTATTCCTAATATGTTACCATAAACTATGTTTAATAACCTTGACCTTATAAAATTATTTTAATCACCAAATAAGATAATAATAGTGTTCCCTTAGTTCTTGGGTACTAGAGACCATAGAGGAAAGAATGATGAATGTATATCCTTCTTGAAATGTTGATTAAGTTACTACAGAGAATATTTAAATAGATTATTAAACTACATTATTTTAATATTAAAGTGGAAGAAATAAATAATTTATTAATGTAAAATGATGAGTTTCATGGAAGGATATGATAGTCATCATAAAGAACCATTTATATTTCTATTTGGGGGGGGCATTTGAACTATTCAAGGAAATGCCATAATCTATGTATTAACTATAATAAAAAGTGTGGAATTATGTTATAGTAATCATTGATGATTATTAATTAAAGTAAAAATATGTTTTGATAAATAGAAAATTCACATTAATAAAGTAAAAAAAGGTCAGTAATTTCTTCCTTGAAATTTTTTATTGATTTTATGGAGAAGTTATCACATTATTTATTGATAATGATTAAATCATTTTATTTAATAATTGAAATCTTCTATGAATTTTTTTGAGCAATAATTTTTGTGTTCAGTTATGGATGATTATATGTTTTTATGTGTTCTGAACTAAATATTTATATATATCCATAGGGGGTTATAAGAATATATTCTCCATAATTAAAAAGGTATAAATAAAAAAAATTTGTTTTCAAGAGATTATATTTTATGGTGGTTTGAAAATTTTATATGTTTTTTGGCGGAATTATCAATAGAGGTTTAAAACCCTAGTTTGGTTATTATATTATTGGTTTTGGTCTATTGGTTAATAATATATATATATATAATTTTGATGGCTAAAAAGTAATAATTTAACATGGTGATATTTTTTAGATATTTATGTCAAAAATAATTATTAATAGTCATCATGGCATCAAAATTTTATTCATGAAATTTTAGTTTAGTTACTCAAACTATAATATCTTATATCAATTTATCATGGTAATTAATGATATTTTTTGGAATATTAATTATATTGATTTATATTTATCTATTCGGATGGACGTGTTGTTTATTATGAAATACTATATCGAAATAATGAAAACAATTTGGGAATTCAAGTTAAAATTCATGATACCCCCATTGAGGGTAAAACATTCATCACTCTATATGTTATTCATGTTATTTATTATATATTATCATTTATTTGATAAATAATATAAATTTAAGCTTTGTTGTTTTTGTGTAAATTCTAAAATAAATGTTTCCAATCTTCTTGTGAAGGATAATAAATTTTGGATATTATCATAACCTGTTTTAGTTATTTAATTTGTAGATATAATTTAATAATATGAGTAATGTATTTTTAACCATTATGGATGACGTGTTGTGTTATATGATTATTGTAGTGGTTCATGAATGAAAAAATTATTCATTAATACTCATCATTTATAATTGAATAGAGGATAATATATTACATTTCATGTTTGTATATTTCATTTTGATCTTTTTCTAGAATGTAATGGATTTCCTCAACTCTATAGAATGGATCTTGAAATAATTTTTTTCAAATTATGATAATTTTTTTGAATCAATGATATTTTCACCATCACCAATATATTGGTTTTACTTCATTAACATTTTTTTAACCATTTTTTATATCACTATCATTTACTCCATGGGTATTATTTTTTACCACCATGTCCATATTTTCGAGTCAAATTAATTTTATACTCGTTGGAGGATTTTCATTTATTATAGATCGTCTTTCTATTTACCTTTACTTTTTTTAAATCTGATGGTTTCTTAATATTTTTTAAGATGTATATTTCAAAAAAATACAAAAAAATTAGGCCATTGATTACTATGAAAAACTATAAATTATGATTATAAAATATGTAGAGGTGGGTGTGGGGGTAATATAACACACTTGTATTTTAGAGGAATGAAATGTTCACTACAGTATAATACATGCATCACCAAACCCAAACAAATAAAGAAATATTATTATTAAAATATTATTGTTATAACTAATTCATTCAATTGGTGGGTAATAATTAGATTGAACATTATATATATATATATATTTATGGGGCCCAATTAATAAGAATGAACTGATTAATTGTTAATAAATAAGAAGTCAATTTTTAGTTTAAATTTTAGTGTATGAAGTACATTATCATTACAAATGGTTTTTATTGATTGTAGTGAAAAATATTACATATAATTTAATGTATATTTTAAAATTATACATCATAATATATATTACAAGTGTTGAAATCCTACTTGAAAATTAATTTACATAGATTTTTTTTAATCATTGCCTTTTCAGTAAATGGTGAAATAACATATTTTCAAAATATTTTCACTTATTTTCATTTAATAAATAAAATTAAAAGTCCCACTATATTTTCATTTATACATACTTAATAACAGGATCTATTTTTATAATGATAAAAAAATTGAATAAATAATTTTTTTTATTTTGATATAAGTTAACATTTATGTTTAAAACTACATTTTTCTAAAAAAAAGTTTTCTCTATCATTTTATGCAATTTAGTTCAAAATAATTTTTTCCACTTCTAAAAAACAAATCATAAAAAAATTCCAAATATTTAATTATTAGGTTATTATTTCATGAATTGGTCCCTTTTATTTTTAGGAATTTCTACTTCTATCTATGGTAAAAATATATTAGATTATAAAAGACTAAATCGAGTAATAAAGGGTAATAAAACATGATAATACATTACAAACAAACACAAAACTAGGATCAATTTCATTTTTCTATATTAAATTATTCAAATATATAAATAATATTAATTTTTTTACATTTTCCATTTGACCATATTGGTGACTTTTATATTATATTATTTCATGAAAATTCTAAACGTGACTATATTACTATATACTTTTATTAAATGATGACATTTGGATATGAATATGTTTTGAAAAAATATGAAATATTATTTTGACTGTGATTAGTATTTTTATTCTCAATTTTTTATTTCTTAATTTTTTAAATTTAATAAAAATCAGAATTGCACTCATAAAGTTGGCACTATGTTTATTAAATTAATAAAAAAATTAAATGAATTATTTTAAAATTATTTAATATAATAAAATTTATCTGAATTATTAATTCCTCTGAATTTTGTAGAATATGATAGAATATTGGTGATGTTTTAAGAGATTATATTTGAATAATACCATTTTTATGACCATTAAAATGTAAAATCAAGAGTATAATGTCCAAAATGTAATTACTGATATTTAATGATAATATTTTTTTAAAAATTATATTAAAAAATTAAAAACATTGAAATAAAAATATGAGGATAATATAGGGTCTAAAATTTCATCATTTTTCTACTTATGGAAATATTTATATTTTATGGTTACTTTCTTAGCTCCTATAGTGTAAATGACATAGTTAACAAGATAATTGCTAAATGGGTTAAGGATGGTTAAAACAAAGAGATACGGGTGAAAAAATCTACTAAAGAAGTTCAAATATTATTTTATGTGATTATTCCATATAATACTATATTTAAAAGAAGATTATATTAATTTTATATATTTTAAAAATAAAAATAATTTATGTTAAATTAATAGTTTAGGAAATAAAAGAAAATCATATTCCCTTACATACAAAAGGAAACGCCTCATTTCTCTTATATATGCCACATAAAACATTATATCATGACAAAATACTACTCAATTATCCACTAAACATAATTAGAAAAATATTATATGTGTTTTAAATCCCAAAATACCTTCCCATGTCCCATAATAGATTATATAAATGAACTCTATTGAAGGATATATAATCGTCTTTACTGACTCATTGAAATTTATATCTTCTTAAACTTCCAAATCAATTATTATAATCCTAATAAAATAATCAGTTCAATATAAAAAATGTGAAAATATAATATAATTATTATGTTATAAATATTCAATATCACTTTTACACCATATGAAAATAGAAAATATTGCATGTGCATATGTATGGCTTACAGTCTCCATGTTGTGGGGTAATTAATTTTTCGTCAGAAATTTACCCGGATGTCTATAATGATATATGTAATTAATATATATGATATTTATGAAATCATTATTAGTATTATGTTATAATACCAAATATAAATTATTTCATTGAAGTATTAGGGAAATTTATAACACCGCTCATGCATACTTGTTGGCAATGAACTCCCTTAAGAAATGTGATCTTTTTTGATTCCTACATTATGTGGATAGTAAAAAAGTATCGATTTATGAAATTTATATATATGATATTTATATCAGGATTAGAATTTTTTATTTTAAGGAACCATAATCAAATAACCATAATTCTATCTTCTATTACAATGTATCCTTGATAAAATAATTCCATTAACTCGAAAATACTAAAATAATGATTGATTTTTGAGGTCTGGGTGATATAATTTCAAAATAAAATAATATATATAAATTATAAATATTTATAGGATTCAATTATAAATTAATAACATGTTAAAAATGTTAAAAAAAGGGGTTAACTATTGTTCAACTAAGGGTAAATGTGTAGTAAAGTATTTCATTACATTATTTTATTTCAAGGGGTTATATTGAATATTCAGTGTCATTGATATAATAATGCAATTTATTCATTGATTAGTGAATATTTTATGTAGTATATTCTATTTTTAAATTTTTATTTATAGCTGATAAAATTTTAATTTCATTAATAAATTAAAATATCAATGATATGATCTTTATAATGTATTTTATATAGATTTACACTCCATTACAACATATATGTTATTATGTAAAAATTTATTTTTATTCTGCACATATAAAACCCATGAGAGGTATTTATCAATAATATATATTTACTCATGATGATTAATGTTTTTTTAACATGATAAAATTTAAATAATACTATAGTGGTAGAAATTTATTTTACATTTTCCATTTATAGGATTTCTATTATTTTAATTACTGGAATCTAGAAGTTTATCACTAAAAAAATACATTTTTTCTATTCATATTTATATCAAAGTAGTGTTCACTTTTCTTCCAACATTTTCCCTCATTTTTTTCTATAATGATAATAAATTTATAAAATATAAGTTGATCATGTTTCTCTATTGATAATAAATATGTTACTACCTTGTCCATATATTTACAAAAAAAAAATCTATTAATGTATTATTTATTACATTAAATGATTTATTAAAGAAATTTTATTACATATTTTATATATAATTATGATTTTAAGGAATACATATAATGTCTTATTAATATTTAATTTTCAACACTAATTATAAATAATAAAAAGGAATATTATTAATATTAATTTCAATATGATAATTTTCCCCTATAATGGCCTTAGAATTTTAGTCAAATAAATGTAACATATTTTTTAAAAAATGTTCAATACATTAAACAATAAAATTATTGAGGATAATATATTCATAATTCCAACGGAATCATGGAAACAAAAATAACAATTTAAAATTTTAACTATATCATATTGCACTATGTTCTCCATAACATGCACTATTCTTATAAATATCATAATTAATACATTTATTAATTACCTAAAGAAACAAAACATAAGAAATGGTGCCATCATATCCTACATATTAAAGATCATAATATTAGATATTGGCATAATTAATGGGAATATATAACACATAAATCATATGGAAATAAGAGAACATGATCTATGATAGAATGAATCTCGAATAATACATGGATTTGTGGCATAAAAAAATCATATAGAATTATTTCTATTGTAGTTAAGTATCATTTCCAAGGATCTCATAATAGAATAGGTTTACACCCAAATCAATAATAGTCCTAGAGTCTTACTCATATGACTGAAATAGTGGAAAATGTACCTTACTGAACGTGTATCCCTCCCTATTCTAATCCATATTATCTCTTGTTATTTCAAATTTTACAAAATTCAATGGATAGAGATATAGGTCACACCAATCAATTAATTAAAATCATACAAATGTGTTCCATAAGATAAAAAAATATCACATCAAATACCATTAAAAAAGTGTGTTTCATATGAATAATAATATTTCATAACTCGTCAAATGTAAATGGGTTTCATATATGTTTCGTTATAACATAAACCATATAAATAAAGTGGGTTTGTTATACAATTCATTATAATAGAACCAATGGAAAAGAAATGTGTTTCATAAGAAATAATCTTAATAATTAATAAACCATCCAATGAAAAAAAAATTGAAAATTTTCATTATATCATAAGTAAAAAATAAACAAAACCAAATGGTTTTTTCATTGTTTAATATATTTTTAATTAATAAAATTAAAAATTTATAAATGAAAATATACCTAAAATTTTGAAAATAATTTTTTTAAAATTAATAACATTAAATTTAATAAAGAATAAAATCTATTTGACAATAATTTTACAAAATCATAATGGGAAATTTAAAATATTTAGTGTACATGGATAAAAAAATGTAATTGAGTTTACATTAAAAATTGATTTCTTTAATATTTTTTTAAATTCCAAAATCTGATCATTCTAAAAATGAAAAAAAAATTATTTATTTTTGTATTTTGTTATTCAAATTAAAACAAGGTAATAAAATAATATAAAAATTTTATTTTTTTAAACATATTTGTTGAAAACAAGGATATATTAGAAAAATAATTTCCGAGCAATCATGGAAATAAATATGAGTTTTTGTAAAAATCATTATCAAGAAATTTTAGTACATAAAGAGAGATAAAATTAAGGAAAACATATATTAACATAAAAAAACATAGGATACTAAACTTATTGAGATTATTGGGATATTTTTCATAATATTACATCATCATAAAAATAATCATAAATATTCCCCATATAGTATGAGTATATAACAAAAAAAAATTATAACTTTGGTATCTTTTAAATCATAAGGACTAATTAATAATGAAATCAAATGAAAAATTAAATATAAGAAAAATTATATTCCGGAAATAACTTGTAAAATATAGTATATACACTTCATAAAAGGTTAATGGTCCATTACATATCTCATATCCGAAAAGAATGATATAAATGTAACATAAATTAAGTCCTAACCGCCTTTGTACAAGTTTGAATCTACTGTATAAAAATTATATGTTTATTTAAAATATATTATACAACCATATACATATGTATCATACCATATATGATTTATATATAACATTATATTATCTTTTTAACTATAATTCTTACTTAAAATCACATTTTGGGTAACAACTACTTTTTTATGGTAAGTTTAGGTTTGGTATTTTTGGTCCCTTTACATTTATTAGGGTACCATAATATGTAATGTTGTATCCATGATATGAATATAATATAAACTATTTATATTTTTATTTATATTAATCATTTAGCGATAAAGATATAAAAAGAAACAATATATTTTGGGGGAATACTGGCCATATATACAAATGAATGTTTTTTCTATATTTTAATTGCTGAACAAAATTAAATATAAATAAAATGTTAAATTTAGACAATATTTTTGATTCCACACACACACAAAAACACACACCCACACACATATATATATATATAATATATTTTTTTACATTATCTTAATTATATTCCGTGTACAATGTTAGTGGAATATAAATCTTATCGTATATGTGATAGTCTGTCGTACACACGAAGGAAGTTATTATAATATCTTTTGAATGAAAAGATAAACGTTTTAACTGATATAAAAAATAATGATTTATTATTTTATCATAACTATTTTATATAAAAATTAAATACATAATAATATCTAGTTGTGATATTTTGTTATAGAAAACAATATTTCGTCAGTTCTCGAGGTTTTATTTCTCCGTACACTTGATCAATGATTTTAATTCATATTATTTGCCGGAGGAGATAGTTTTTGGTCATAAACACATGATCGAAAAATTGTTTATATTTTTTTACTAACTATATTATATCAACATAGTTTGATAATATTTCTAGTTGTTGGAGGATGATATAAAATGAAATAGTTGGTTAAGGATGTTACGATATATTTAGAATAAATAATTTATTCTACACAAAAATCCTTTCTATGATAAATATTGTATTAAAAATGGAATCTCAGAAGATGTAAGGGGTCATGGTATGTTATTTTGAAAAATATTTTTCCAACCAAAATCATTGGGTAAGTGTTAATTTGATATTAGAGAAGACACATTTTTAATGTGGGGGAGATGAAACACATGGAATTAATGAATATAAAAAGGTATGCCCACATTTTACTCATCTAATAAGGATTCAAATTATTCCATTATAAATAATTTAAATTATAAGTGTCCAATATGTCAAAATATTTGGTGTTTTTTATGATTATAGGTTATCTTATACCTTATCATTTTAGTTTAACCCCCAGTAAACCCATCATAACTTTTCCCACAGAAATTAATTTTTCTTTCTATTACTATTCATGACATCCAAAAAAATATGTTGAAAATATTATAAAATTTAAAATTAATTATTAAAAATATTGTATCAATTTCAAAAAAAAATTTTAAATGAGTGGTATAATATAATAATAACTTAACCCTCCCAACATGATAAAAAATAGTGTTTTTCATTAGGAAAAGTTACAAACGATTCAAAAGTTCTTTTTATCAAAAATCTATATGAAATTGACTAAAATGAACTATATTAATTGAATTATAATAAAATTTTAATAATTTTAATTTTAAAACCATCTTATTAAAAATTAAAATTATAATTTATTCATACAAAATTGATGTTTTCTACAAATCATTTATTTTATGTAATCATTGAAAAATTAATCAATTAAGAAAAGTTATAAAAATTTAATATATGATAATTTTTAAAAATTAATTATAATTGAATTTTATTTTAGAAAATATATTTTTAAAACAATAAAAAATTAATTTTATTTTTTAATGAAATAAAATCATTATTTGAAAAAATAGTATTCTAAAAAAGGCTTAACAGAAAATTATTCATCAATATTATAAATGTTTTCATTATATATAAAAATTATACATTATATTTACAATGTTGTTATTCCTATTTATAAAACCATGTATTACGGAAAGTTCATAATGATTTGTTAAATTGTAATATAAATTGTATATAATGGTTTTTTAGAACAGTGTATTACTAATAACTGGTTATATAAAAAAAATTAATTTTATAAATGAAATATAAATTTCAATAAAATATATATGGGTTACATTATACCCCACATAAAATGAATTTCTCCCTCAATATTGTGTCACTTTCATAAAAACCATTGAGGATACTTCTAACTCATTACATTCTCTGGTTACCTCATACGTTCCCCAAACTAGTGGTTTCACATTGAAAACATTGTCTAGGTGAGTGATCGTGTTCATAGAAAATTTTATTAATGATATTGAATATTCACCAGTTAATCCTTATAATAAATATCATTGTCCAATGGAATGGCCTATTTGTTTATTACATGTTAATGGATAAGTGTGTAGTTACTCATGAGAGATACTAGAAACACATCATGGACCTGAGAGTTGTTTAGTGGAAGCATGTTATTATATAATACGATTCTGATATTATCATGAATATAAATGGTACTGATATTCATAGAGATCATTATCCCTTTATTCCAAAATTTCATAACATTCTTCAATTGGGAACTTCAAAAAAACACCATGTCACACACATAAAATTCTAGATAATGCCAACGATTATATGTAAATCTTTTTATTGAATTTTTTCCTACCCTTAGTTGTTCTCTAGTAGATGTAATCCTATCTACCACTTCCTCAGTTCTATAAGGTCTCGATATTTTTTTTAAATGATATCATTCTTTCATGGTTGATTTATACAAATAATTCAATAGAAGGATTCATTTTAACATATTTGAATACTATTATTAAAACTATTGTTGTAAGAAAACTCAAATATTGGAAGATGTTTATCCCAACCACATTTGAAATCCAAATAAAAATTTATAGATATACAAAATCAGATATTAATTATTCCATTATACTGAAAAAATATCATAGGATGATAAAAAATAATGACTCTCAACAACGTATCAGTATCATGCTAAAGGATTATCATAAACCTCAAGGAAAACCTGAAATACTGAAAATTCCAAAAGTAATTTCATACTCCATGCCACCTTACCACTTATATAACATATATAAATAAAATATTATCTATATATAAATCTTATTATATATCAATGAACTGTTATATCTTTTTATAGATATCAAATACAACCCTATAAAATTGTTCCCTTTAAAAGTTTTAGAGTGACTGATGATAATATACATTTTGATATTTTCCCATTTCAATTCTAGAATGGATAAGGAATGTAGAATCCCATTATAATATTTTCTCTCATCCCAAAAATTTATGTATACTATGAATTGAGATGGAAAATTTGTGAAATCTCTTTTAATATAATCCCTATTGAAATAATATTTCAATTATTTATAAATATTTTCACTTATTGGATGAATATAAAAATTTGAAATATTGTCACTCTATAATATCTCATTCTTAAAATCTATTATTTTTGGAATACACACATTCTTCCAAAAACGTATCATTCCATTATTATCTAGTTAAATCTATAGATTATTTTTTACCATCAAATATAACTTTATAAAATTCTACTACATCATATTAATATACAAGTGGATAACTAGTTTAACAATTTTTTTAAAAATTATAATATTGTTCCTATTCCATTAGGATTTATATATCCATACTTTTCAATACCGAAATATTATATCCTTTTATATCCAAATAAAATATAAGATATCATGATCCGTTCGACTTAATGAATCATCCTTTTAATTCTCATTTATGCATTGGAAATTATTGAGTAGTCACATTCTTTATCCATATCTATATATCTCCCATGATGCTTCATAAAATCATTCTATATGAATATATAATTAAAATACTGTGATAGAAATATATATCATAATTTTCCTTATAATGAAAATGCCCCCATATCATTAAAGAAAACATTATCGTAGATGAATCAAAATCAAGGGATGTGAAATTTTTCACATTAACCATCATTTTTGGTGATACATATGTTGTTACAAAATTATTCTACATATGAATAAACACAATTAACTTCATGGATGCATCACTAAAAATTATAAACCCTTATTAAATATAGGTTAATGTTTGTAAAATTTTGCTGACTAATATTCTATTCAGTACCATGAAATCTTTCTCTCTTTTATATATCCACAATAATAAGGCTCCCACTCGAGAAAACATGGTGATTAGACTATATTTTTTTGATTAACTATTTAAAACCCATAAATAATAAGTATCCAAACCAAGAAAAACATCAAATCACCGTCACTGTGGATGGTTTGGGCCCTTATTGGATGGAATATGTCTTTGATGGATCCATCAATAAACCCACTATTTAGATTATATGGACCAAAAAGAGTACTTTTATACCAAAAAATATCATTTTTTAAATTATTCATAAGACTTCTCCTCCCTCAGTGTCTCTAGTAAAATTGTCACACGTTCTTCATGATCATAAATTATATTTGAATTGACAAGAATATTGTATATAAATACTAACCTAGAGTTATAAATATAATATCTACATTAACCATTTATTAAATTCAAGATGATAACATTTGTATTTTTTAAACAAAAATTCATAAATATATTCTCCTAATGTTCATACAATGTACCAAATGTTGTCATGAGAATATCCTCTTTCGTGACCATAAAATCATAATATCTAAAATGAAGGAAAAAAGTATAAATGTATTGATCTCTATAAATATGATCAAACAATTAATTTTTAAATTAAAGATGATTATTTTTGTTGATTGTGGTCATAGTCCCCACCTGATAGTCAAAACAATGTTTGATCGTTGCATTTGTTTTTGAAAAATAAAATTTGTTCAACCAAATGTGAGAATGTTAAATGAATTAATTACTTTTCAATATTCCCTAACAGTGTATTCTTTATTTTCTTCATCTCAATCAGGATCATTATGAAATGATTATTTGAAATGGGTTATGAACCTTGTATGTATTCAATTAAAAACTCTACTTCCTGATTCAGATAATGAATACAAAACTCTTCCCAATTGACATAAACAGAATCCCATAAAAATTACATATTATCAATTTTTATTTTTATTTTAATCATTTCAGATAGATGATCATATTAAAAATAAACAAAAATACAAAAAATATTTGTGATTATCATTATATGTTTATATTATAATTAACCTAGATTTTTACACATGGGTAATTCATATTTTTAGTTGAATATTCATTATATAATCCATAGAAAACCCCAAAGGCCAAAATTGTATAGTGCCTTTGGATACTTGGAGAACAATATTCTAATCTATTAAAATATATTTATGGTTTCCCAAAATGATTATACTTCTTTATACTTCTACATTAAACAATTTTTCATAACATAAGGAAAGAAAAACAGAGAAAGGGTGATGTTATTTATTCAGAAAACGAAAAATCGAAAGTTAAAAAAATATAATGACCATAAGGGTACCACAATATGAGAATAGAATTTGAAAATAAAATCTTTCATAATATATTTTATAATCATTAATTATGGAAATAACAAATTATATTTCCTAATACCTGAATTATAAGGGAACTAAGAGAATAAAAAATGAAATAATTACATTGGAATAATACATGGAATTGTGGTATATAAATAGACATGTATCTTTGTGAACATGTATAAATATATATAGTGTAACTATTTAAATTATGGACATCAAATCATTCCCTTGAATATATGTAAATAAAAATGTAGTCCATAGATAAAATTCTGGACATGAAAACCATGTCAACACATAGAATTTTCAAAATTAAATAAGGATCACACATAACATTTATAAATCAAGAGTTATCTGTGTTCAGTTAATTATTTGGATGTAGATATTGGTCCAAACCATTAAATATTGATAAAAATTAATCATTGTTATATATTAACTTATTTAATTTATCATATTATAATCTAGGGATTGAAATGGGGTTCTTAATCTTAATTTAGTCATAACATAACTTATAGAAATGAAATGGGCTTCATAAATATGAATCCATTGTAAACACAAACCATTTGCATAAATAATAATAATGGGATCATGAAATCATATACATTGAATAAAATATGTCACAACAAATAATGTTATCTTAGATGGAAAACCATATTGTGAAATAACTGATAATGAAAACATGATGAATATTTTTTCTACTTTGATAATGATTTCTTTTTAGAAAATTAAATCGATGTTTAAAAGAAATATTAAATTTTAATGTAAAACAGGAATATTTTATTGGATACATAACTAAATTAGGGCTTAATAAAGGATTAGAGTTATATTTAAGTAATATAATTTTAAAAAAACATTTCTTTTGTAGTATTCTACGATAATATTCAAATTAACTCGTTAGGAAAACTACATAATTATTCATCTCAAAAAATGAATTAAAAAAGTCAAAACTGGGTGAAAATAAAATTTTTCATCCTTAGAAGAATACTAAAACAATTTTTAAATCCTTTTTAGATATAATTTTCAAAGAGGAAAAATATTCCCTAATAGAGAGTTAAAAATAAACAATACTAAATGTTGTTGAGATTGTAAAATAAATACTGCTGTTTTAAAAATGAATATAATAAAATTAAAAATGAAATAAATAAAATAAAATGGATTTAAAATACAATTATATTCTAGAAAATAAATATTAAAGGAAATCATGGGAATTATTTACACCACATAGAAGAAAAAAATAGTGTATAAGGGATATATCCCCTAAAAATAAGAGTGAGACATTAATCCCTTACGATATGTATTTAATCTCACAGTACTCATGATGAACTTATATATAATGAATATATAATTATTATAAAATTATTAAATAATAATATTAATATATATAATAGTATACATTACTTTTTAATTTATATTACCAGCATTATTAGAATTTCAAGATTAAGATATGTTTCTATTAATAACTACACTGTTTCTTAAACATGTTTTGATTAGTTATTCTTGGTACTAAGACTTATATTCGGATTTAATTATCTATTAGATGATACCCATGATATAAATATCATATATATTAATAATTTCTGTATTTTTTTATTATTTATAAAATATATTAATAGAAAATTAAAAAACTTATTCATGGAGAAGGTAGGTTATATGTACGCATGAAGAATGGTTCCATTTCTCGAAAAATTGAATGAAATAAAGAAAATGAAATATATGTATACATATATGATACCAATACAGTATCATTATTATGTCATATATATATATATCATATAATTTCACTAAACCCATCGTTAATATATTCCATATAATGTGTGAATGAGTCACATCACATTATGTACGTAGTAATGCACACATCCACAATCGAAGTTATCATATTTTCATAAAATATTAAGAGTAAATGTAGGTTTTATATAATATTTAAATAGGTAAAAAATCATAAATACCATATAAATCATATAAAATACATTTTCTATCATAATTAAAAACCATTAGAGGATGTGAATGAAAAAATAAACAAAATCGCTTCATAAAGTGGTAGATCACCATACACAGGGACGACATGTTCCTTACCAAATAAATGGTTGTGTAGGGGAGAGTAGGTATTTAAAATGATATAAAAACATACTAGAATATTATTTATTATATTTTTATTATAAAAATTTGAAATAAATTTAATTTAAGGGGATTTTGAATGATATATAACAACAACATTCATTTTTGAATGTAACCTCTTGACATGGTATCTCCTTTTGATTTTCACAAAGGATCCATTATGTCATCCATTAACCCAAATATTGTATAATAGGATTAAATGATGGATATTTTTATGAGATTTAGAAATATTTTTTCCAAAACAAATATGTTTTATGGAGTGAAGTGAAAAGAATGACTGGTTCCCTTTTTTAAACTACTGGAGGGTCACATTTGGAATTTCTCAAATGATTAATTTATAATAAAATAAATCTCAATACAAATACCTAATAAATGGAATTAATTTAATTCCATGTAATGTTATTGTTTTTATATCATCATAAACTATATTTTATAAAGGTTTTAATAAAATTATCAATCATAACATTTGGATTAATTATCACACCCAGTTCATAATGACATGGTTTTCATCTGGTTGGTTTGAAATACCAGTCCATTTATTGAAATCTGGTAGTGTTAAATGATGATTTTTTTGTTCCATATATTTTAAAAAATCCAACCATGTTGCCCCCCTATCTGGTTTGTGATTGTTTTGGAGAAAAGGTTGTTACATCATGATTTGGGGAAAACCGTGATCTCATTTCCTCATATGGAAACAAAATTTGTTTCTTTTATATCTACTTAGTTTTTTAACTTTTTTAACCAATTCCACTAACCACATTTCAACCATTAACCTATTAAAATCAACATATCATTTTTTATCCCTTATTAAATCATAATACTTGTTAATTTTGATGATGTATTCAGTCATTGGGCTAACTAGTGATCCCATTTTCAGATTTAATGGAAATAATTTATTTCTTCTATATCTCATTCATTATTTTACATTTTTTTTGGATTTCACCTCCTTATGATAGTTTAAATTTGTAAATTTATTATACATTTATTTGGTTTAATAGTTAATCGCTCATTTTTTTCATTTTTTATAATGTGGGTTGTCATGTCTGTTTCATGTAGCACCATGTGGGGTCATTTTATGATTCGTGAAATTGGTTTATTAAATATTTTTTAGGATTACTAATATAATTCGATTTGTTCAAGGTGGGATTTATCCATAAAAGAACATTTCTTCATGTATTGTATGTGAAATGTGTCGTTATAATTCATCAAAAAAACTTTATGAATATTTGAATTTGCATATAGATCTGTGAATGAAATGTGAAGATGGTTTGTGGGTTATTTGTGTGAGTATGATTTAGAAATGAAATTTTCATGTAAAATTTTTATTTCATAATATATGTAAAATGATTGATCCAAGATTAGAAACCTATGTATCTAGGTTGAATGACGTGTACTAGTATGCTAGTGATCCAGAGTAGTTTTTTCTCTATTTTACATAGAATGTTTGGTGATTACAACACTAAAAAAATTATAATGATGATGTTGGGAACCACTAGTTTATGGGTTATATTTTCATAAAAATTGATTTTTTCTCAAGGAAAAATATTTTTTATGGTTACATTTCACTGATATATGAGGTACCTAGGGCCCACATTTTTCTAGTGCTTATGGAAGTTCATGTGATATGTGATTATTTGATATTTTGTACTCACCATTGGCATATGATGTTTTTTGGTTTATAAATTCAAAAGTGTGTGTTTCTTATTTAAAAGTGTATATTCTATAATGTATCTCTTTTAAAAACTATTCTTATTTTGAGGTTGCATCTCTTCATCAAAAAAATAAACCTACAGGAGAAATAATATTGGTGGTAAAAAATGGAACATATTCCTAATAATAAATTAATAAAACCATAAATTGTTTTTTAGATCAACAGAAAAAAATACTTTCTTAAAAAATAAACATTTAGTTATCAAAATAAATCTTTAGAAACTGAAAAAATATAAATTATTAAAGAAAAATTCATTTCATTAAAATAATTTTAATTTGTAATTAAAGAATTAGATCCTAGGGTTTCGACCATTATGTCAAATTATTTTCATTCCATCACTTTTTTTAAAAAATATTTTCTAAATATTATTAAATGCCAAGAGAAAATTGTTCCAAAATCGGCAAGAATATTACTTATAAAAATAATATAAAATGAAAAATAATGGTTAAAATTTCGTTTAAACATCATATTTTATTTAAAAAATATAATTAATTTATTTTTTTAATTAAATCCTTGATTTTGAAGAATAATCATTTCCAATAGAAGAGAGAAAAAAAGTTATTTACCATAAAAATATTCTTTTAAAATCATGAGTAAATAATGTTTTAAAAAATTTAGGACAGAATTAATTCTAATGAATTAGTAATATTATAAGAACATTATTTATTTTACTAAAACATGTTTCATAATATTTCATTATGCAAAACAAATACATAAATAATCCTGATATTATATTAGACTGTCACAAAAAAATTCCTTACACATTATTATCTTTTTAATCATAGTCACTATCAAATAGATACATGAAATTAAAATATTATTTTCATTAATATAAATATATTTATTTTATAATTTTTTATTTTTAGTATATAAAAATTATTAAATATGATTGGTTCATAACATATCTTATACCAAAAAAGATATTTTGAGACAAACATCTATTTCTATAAGTATCAAATTCCATCATACATGTTAAATACACTTATATAATAAATATATATTTATTATAAAATTTTAAATAAACTAATAACATATTAATCCAACCCTATATGGTTTTCTTATGTTATTTTATTATTGGTGTCTTAATATTTCATTGTTAAAATAATGTCTTGGGAAATAACTATTTCATTATTTAGGTATGTTTATTTTTTTAATTTATCATTAAAATTTTTTAAATCATAAAAAATTTATACCTGATTTAAATATCATTTATATTCAGTGTATATATTTTTATAGTGATCCATAAATATATGAGATATAAAATAAAATACATTATTTATTGATACGATAGGCATAACTTATGCAAAAATGTTGATTCCATTGTTTAACAAATTTGGAAAAGAATGGTAAATAATATTATAAATTTAAATAATTATTTCTATTATATATATATATATGAATAAAATATATTATATTTATATTTAGTACCTAGAGATCTATGTGATTGTGAAAAATGATTCATATCTATTTGTGATGAGGAAGTCCACAATACACATAAATGGTCTTATCATATTCTATATGCAATATATTGTATTGAAGAATATATAATATTATAAATAATATTGTTTTATTATATAATAAGAATAACATATAATAATAATTTATATTATTATATATTTCTCTGTAATGAAGTGATGGAAAATGATTTTTATCTGCTCGTGAGGCGGTTGTACACCATACAAAGGATCGACAGGTTCATTTCCCATTTGAGGGAAGAGTAGATTGTTGTATTTCATTCTCCTTAAATGAAAAAAATGTAAGAATATTTAAAGTAATGAGGAAATTATGTAGTTATTTTTAATAACATTTTTTGGTGGTGGGGGTCAAAATAAAATAAAATGATTCCTTAAAATGTTACCACTTCTTCGGGAAACATCATTCAGTTTGATAGAAATGTATTCATAGGTTTCTATTCCAACCAAAACAAGGATTATAGAATGAGGAGGTAATATTATTGGTTATTTGGGAATATTTGTTTCTAAAAAAATTATTTGGGTATGATAATATTCAATTTGAGGGGATAACATTTAATAACTATGGGAGAGGACACAATTACCTCATTTTTAAAAAATATGTATACACGTTTTCCTCATGGGAAAAGTCACCCAAATAAATCATAATCACAAATATAATACATAAATATGAAATATTATTAGAAAATATATTCTGGAGAAGTTTTTATGTTGTTTTACACCTTTTGATTTTTCATTAACCCTAAGTTATCCCATTTTTAACTTAACCGCTATAACGGAAAATTACTTCTTTTATTATTAATAATAGAAAAAAATTAATTTATCCTTATTGAAAAACATAAATTATTAGGATTAAAAAATGTATCAATTTTTATAAAATATATTTTTATATTTAGAAGAATTTAATTAAAAATTAAACTGAGAGACCTAATGAAAAAGTGGTTTTCCAAAGAAAAATGTTAAAATGATTAAAAAGTTATTATATCTAAATTCATATAAAAATTTATTAAAATTCACTATATCATTTTAATTATAATATCATTTAACAAATATTATTTTTATAAAAATTTAAAATATGGTTTAAAAAAGAAACTTTTGTAAATTAAAATGTATTTTTCAATATAACTTAATATTTTTCACTGTTTATCAAAAAATTTTATTTTCTGAAAAATCCCTAAAATTAACTATATATTATTTATAATATTTGACATAAATATTGAAGATAGTTTTCAATAATAAATATTATAGATGTTATAAAAATTAATTTTTTATTATTTTACAAATAATAACAATTTGTTTTTGAAAATAGAATTTTCTAAAAATATAATTCCATTACTAAATATAATGAACCTTTTTATCAATAAGTTCAATTTATAGAATAAAATTATAATTAATACTAAAAATTATGATTTTCCTAGTCATACACTAGTTTTATGTCTTAGTTTATAATGATCTGGCTAAATAATAATATTAATAATGTCTTTTAGTTTTTTATTAACTAGTTTGGTGAGATTCACAAGATTTTGATGAAATTAAATTCAAATGAAATTTTTTTCATAAAATTAAACAATGTTACATCTTAGTTAATAACCATTTTATGATCCTATAATATTATTTATTTATTCAATGGTTTTACAAAGTACGATCTCTAATTAAATAATATTTTAATACTTCACATCCAATGTAATTATTTCTCAAAAATAAATGATTTTATTAAATATCCTAGATTATTAAAAAAATTATAATTATATTTTATATCGTACTATTTTTTAGGGGATTGAGTATATCATAAAAAATTCATTATACTATGATATTTTGGAGTTAAATTATAATTCGATATTGAAATTATTTTTTTCATTTATATGATCTCTTGTAAAACAAAATAAAATTTCAAAATATAGTGCTTTTTATTGAACACTATTTCATTTAATGGGGAAATATTGATAATTGTTTTCATTAAATAACATTGAAATTGGAGGGAAAAGATATCATTAATTATTTCTATTTATTATTCAATGTATGTGAAATTAAATTCACATGTATTTGGGGTGTAACAATGAATTATATAATACATCAATGCATCAAATTTTCTAATAAGGCAAATCAGTTTGTTCCAATTTATAAATGGGATATTGGTGAATTTATGCACATATATTAAATTTTCATCCCAAAATGAATTTGTAGTATAAATATCATGATTTATGAGACATTATATAAAATATTAATCTTTTCCATCATTGAGAATTTAGTTACTTTTATCCAAGAGATTACATCATTGATATTTACTTAGATGAGTTTCTTTCTCAAGATACTGATTAAATTGAAAATATTTTTTTATTATTTACCTTTTCATATTCATTATTACTTATTTAATCATAATATATTATATTTAACTAAACCCTTTCAGTAAATCTAACATACCCTTTTTTTATTTTTTATAATTATGATATTAAGTAACCATTAAATAAGATTCAAGTATTCTGCACACATTCAATTGTTATGTTTTATATTTTATTCCCATTACCAAAAGTGATTTATGTATGTATCTTGTTCTATATTAATACTAAATGTATTGATCCATTGGGATGAAATCCCAAATATTTTATTCCAATTTAATAATATTGATACTTTTATTGGGTTACTAGATCATGGGTGTTATTGAATTTTAGTGCCTTTATTTAACCACATGGATTCCCCTTAGAGAAAATTCATTTTTTATGTTTTGTAACACATGAATAAATTACATTCTCAGTTCATATTATTATTATTTGAATTAAACTCCCCTTGTATTCCCCATTATTAAATTGTTTCTTAAATTATATCTGACATGGGAGATTTTATACAAAAATTTCATTGAGATTCTTTCCCAAATATGATATTCAATATTATATATCCATCCATCACATGTAGATACCAACTCATATGTGTCCCCAATTTGTTTCAAATAACATGTTGACATTATATAATCTATATCAATAATTATTATAGGTACATGGACACCTTGAATCTTGTTTATGGAATATAGATTCTCCAATTGTATTGGGATATTCTTTTATAAAAAACATTTATTCACCAGAATAAACTGTTGTACACGTTCGACAAACATAGATGTCAATCATGGATCAAAATGGGTCTCGTTTGGTTCAATACTAGATTTTATGTATAATAATAAACAACATATTATTTTTTTTATCTTATATTAATTATTAATATATTTCATGAATATTTTATGATATATATATATATATCATAAAATATACATACTTTATACTCCCACTTCATGTAGTTAATTTCTGAGAGTTTGGAAGTGGTCAAGTGGTGACTTATTGATTGGTGAAATGTACTCAAACTATGAATTTACACCATTATGAGGAAGTTAAATATTTTTTGTGGAAAAGATAATGAAAATTAATATATTAAATATGGTTAGTATGAATTATGGATGGAAAAGATAGAGTAATTTTTGGATTTTCAATACAATGTCCCAATTAGAATGAATTCGGTTATTTGTGTTTACATTTTATCTATAATGTATATAATAGGGATATTTTGTTATATCGGGTTTTTTTATTATATCAAAATTTTATACTATTATGTAATTGGGTAGACATACATTTATATTAAAATTTTATATTATTATACATACATTGAACGTTCCCAGTAGTACACAGGTAAATTACTTTGAAGAAAAGACTTATTTTTCCAAATTTCCAATCAATAAATGGGTTATAAAATGTTTTTTAATAATATAATAAAACAATAGTTGAAACACAAAGATATAAAATCAATTCCCACTATCCCATTCATAATCCATATGAATTCATTGTACCATATGTTTATTAGAAATTTTTCCTAATGACTATTAGTGATACGAGTCAGGCCCCTTAGGATCAATCCAGGTCCTTAACCTTTGGATATATAGTTCATATTACATTGAATATTACTTGGATATTATTCCATGATATAATTTTTTAATATTTAGAACTTCATATCTTATATTGTTATTTTTCCCACATATGGATTGGTTATTTAAATCGATTCATATTGGATATATCACATTGTATTCAATTTATAGTTGATAAATTCTTTCTCATATAATTTTCTTTATAGATTTTTCACTTCATCTATCCTATAGTGATTTGTAATGAAATATATTCCATGTAGAAAACAATCATAAATATCAACTCAAGATAATGAGGTTCAATTCATTAAAATTTATATTATTATGATTATAATAATTATAATTATTATTATACATATATATGTTCTAATTATTGTTTATAGTTTACATTTTTTTTCATCCGGTTGAAGCTAAACAGGAAGAACCCACATGATCCAGTCATCCTCTCTCAACTTATCATAATATTTACCTATAAGTACCCCATTCCCTCAACCAATTTACTTTTTTTATACTCCAATATAATAATCTTTTACCATAACAACATACCATATAATCTACTCACCTTTTCTGATTTCATCGACAATCCTTTCCATTTATATATGAAATGATATTTAGATTTCACATAAAAGATCATAGTTATAATTTTACATTCAACCAAAAAAGGATTTTATAATGTTTTAAATTTCCAATTTATTAAATTATTGAAACATTAATAAAAAACACCCCCATGTTTTTTTAAAATAAGTTATTTGGATTTTAAAATATGCATATATAAATTCATTATTACTCAATCTGATAAATATCTTATATTGGGAAATAATGGTTTTTATATTTTTAAATCTAGTATTGTTTAGTAGTAATAGTTTATTTTTTAATATACAATTACTTATATTAAAATTTGACTATATATTGTTATGTAGATATAATTTTTTTTATTTAAATAATTATAAGTTTTGATTGTTTATTTTTTTCTTAATAGGATTCAGTGATCAGTGTGTTTTTTTACAATTTATAGAAATCATTTTCTTATATTAAAAATCTATTAAATAATAATTCATTATTATTTCAAAAAAATAATGATCGTAAATGAATTATATTAATTGATAAACATTCTAGAATTATAGATATGTTACATTGGTTAGATAAATTAATCAAAAAGGTTGTTCAGAAATCATAGATAAACTCTATGATTTATTTATTAAAAATTAAATGTTTTCCATTAAAGGTGCTTTACATAGATTTTACATAGTTCCCGTAATTTATGCACAAAACTAAATTTTAATTTAATGATATTTTATATAAAGGTTATTATTAATATTTACTATAAAAATTACTGTTAAAATATATTTGGATATAATTTAAAAAATTAGTACTTCTCAAAATTCATGGATTACTAACTATGTCTCTATTATAGTATAAATATTAATTAAATTATATTTGAATGGTTGAAAGGACAATAAAATATTTATTTTATTTTTAGAGTTAACCAATTTAGTCTTAGATAGTTTACCTAACAAAACCATCATGGAAAAAATAGTTACAATTTAATATAATTATTGATTGGATATTTCAAACAAAACAACAATAATCTGTGGATAAGAAAAAACTCACATCATGGAAGGATTCATAAAGATCAAATCATACTAAATATTGTGAATGAACCACCTATTTCTATTATATATGAAAACTATCAACAACATTGTTTTTGGTTAATAGAAATATTATCTCCATGATTATACAATAAATTTAACATTATTCTGTATTCACATTTATATAATGATTTTTTGTATAAAAATATTTTCATATAAATAATTACTTAATTCCATTTCCATTAAGTGGAACAACATATGAAAAATTAGGAAGAAAACAACATAGTTTATTCCACCCATTGGCTATGTATCATTATAGAAGATCTAGTCATCTGGGGAGTTTTTCCTTTTCTATTTGTAAGGACCACTAAAGAGTAGATATTTGATATCTAAACATTTTTTTTTGCATGATGGGTTATCTTATAGAATATATTCTACACAGTATTCTATATATCATCGCAAACTATAACATTATCAATGAAATTATAAGGATTAATAAATTTAATGTAAAATAATTAAGGAATATTTAGATTGTATTAATAAGTGGGTGATATGTGATCCCCGATATTAATTATTTATGGGGAAATATAAATCATCATTTTTATAAAGGTTTAATATATAATAATATAATATTTATAGAAACTAAAATTGGTGGATATCATTACAATATATGAAAACTATATAAATATTTATTATTAAGAAATAGAAAATAAAATTATTAAATTTTGGATATAGAGAATACATGTATTTATAAAATGAATTTATAGATCCTAAAAAATTGTATTGTGTGGAAGATATATAAATATGAATTCATTATTGAATAAATTAAACATAAGGCATGGATCCAATAAAATTATCTTGTTAATTTTTATAGGCTATGTAATTAAATTAGACATAATATAGATAACTTTAAATAATATCAAGTGTATGATAAATACATTAATAATTTATATAATAATAATTACCAAAAATATAAATGAATTATTCTAGTTATCATGGTTATTCTAAACAATTATTTAGGAATGGTCAAAAATTAAAAAAATATTCATCTGAAATAATTTTCACACGTTTACATCAATGCATTCCAACTAGATTCTGTAAAAACCATGCATATTGATAATAATAATACAAACAATGATAAAAAATTAAATCATAGTCAATAATTAATTAAATATTATTGATATATATAATGGATTAATATTTTATAAATAATAACTAATACATAAATATATATATAATTTAATGGCCATAATAGAATAAATAGTCAATAGTAATGAAAATATTAACCTAGGAAGAATTATTACTATCTTAAAAAAACAAATTTCATGTAAAATGAAAATATACATGTACAGAAAAAATTTAAAATTATTATCCATTTCATTAGGATTATAATTTATTACATCACTAAAATGGGATAGAAGATTTTCAATGATTGAATTATAATTTAGTACCTTCGACATCATGTATAAATGGAGGATAATCAAATTATTGAAATGAATATAACATTATAGTAATTGTTAATATTTTATAATACAACATGGATTTAAAAATTCAACGATAATTTTTTATATCACCGATGAAAAATATATTTTTTCAATTATTAAAAACATTTTTGGTTATCTTTATAAATGTTGTTCCATAATATTCAAGATATCGAGCTATTACATAATGATATCTATAGATAATATTAGAGGTGCTATGAAAGAACTAACATTAATGTAACATTAAAAATATTCCTCTTAATTCATGAGGCCATTATTCTTTGTCATATTTTATTAATGATTCTAAACTCAACTTATTTAAAAATAATATGTTTATTAAGGTTGTGGTGAGTAATAATAAATGGTTTTGGGTTTTATATTTTATTTCATAATATTATTATCACATTATTTTTAATTTCCCTTAAATATTTAGTCCAAGGAATGAATTGAAATGGAAAGAAGAAATTTTTATCATGTATAATCTATGATAAATATTTTCCAATAGTTTCCACCACTCCTATCATGATACATTTTGAGATCAGCAATGGATTTTGTTTAATTATGTTGTATCTATAGCGGGTAAAGGATTTTTATTCATATAAGAATTTTTTGTGTTTTATCTTTGTTTTAAATAGAAACATTAAAAGAATTATTGAACCGCTAATTTAGATTCAATAATTATAGGTCATGAATTGGAAAATTTCTATTTTTATCGCTTTTGATAGAATTAAAGGTATATAAATAATCATATATTATCATAATATTTTCATGGTAACATAACTATTTAATTTTAAAAATTTAATTTTTTAAGAGATATTAATATATTTTTAATACATTGGAAATAATTTATATTTAAAATTAATATAGATTAGATATTCATTTTTAATTGACATATTTAATTTGGGAATTTCAAAGAGAGTACATATATTTAATTATGTGAGTTTTATATATTCAGAATAATTTTAATTACAAAATGCTTTGATATGAGAATTTAGAAAATGACCAGGATTCATTATTTTTCCAATGTACATAGGTAAATTATTCAGTCTTAGAACCAAAAGAGAAAAAGTATATTAATACCCAAACACAATATTTCTCTGATTGATACATACGAGTTATGGGAGGATATACATGAGTATAAATTTTGAATTGTGTTGGAATCAAATCCTTATGATATATAAAGGACACCAAATCAATGTGTAGAGTCATTTATACTATCACAATTATTCATTCTGGTAATTTTATTTATATATAATTATTTCCTACCCATACGTTATTGTAATTACCATGGACCGTGTGATATGTAAAAGAAATTAATATTGAAATGGGGGTGAAGAAGGGGATATCTAAGAGGCATTTTTTGAAACTCTAAAATACATAACTGTAACCATGATGGATAATAAAATTTTTATCCATTGTGAAAGTGGAGTTGAATATTGATACATGATGCTCATCCTCACATACAAAAAAGATTAATAAATGATGAAAATTCAATGAATGTATTCGTAGTGTGGCATATATTTTAAAGTTCCAGATATTCCATGTAATATTTTTAATTATAAGGAACTATTCCGAGGCTACAAAATCTGAAGGCATTCTATATTGATTTTCAGTGTTCCCAAATAATTTTTTTTCAACATTTATTAAGATATGTTTAGAAAACATGCGAGCGGGAAATCCTAACGATTCAACTGGTGCTCGGAATTGAAATCCAAGGGCACCATTGAACTCGCAGTGCCATGATTCGCTTAAAAGAGATTTAACCTCGACTGCAGTGGGTCGAGAGTAGAAGTGGGGTTTCTTCAGTTTTTCATATTGGATTAAATAAAATAAATATATTTTATTTTACAAAATAAACTACCATATCCCCTTTTAATTTCTGGTTTCGGTGACCATAGGAGGCTGGTCGTGCATTTAATGTTGGGAAATAAATGCCTAGTTACAAAAAATTTGTAACCTCCAAACCCTTTAATTAAGAAGATTCATTATTTATAAATAATTGAATCGTCTCTAAAAGTAATGGGTATATTAAATCTAATTATGGGTTGAGTGTTTTTTTTATATTGGTGAAAGGTGTAGGAGGATCTTGAGTGACATATTGACAATAAAATCCCACAATAGAGAAGTGAAGATCATGGTTCAAGAATCATTATTGAAAGATTATTGTAGGAACGATGAACATCAACCCATCTTCAATCATGAATGTTCTCCAACGAATTTATGAGGTAGGGATTATCATTGATTTGTTTCCAAGATTTGATGGATTTTTTCTTGATTCTGAATTGTTATCAAGCTAATGCGGAGGGTGTGGGACAAACGAATAGGGCTTGGAACCTCTGCTACATTGTTTAATCTATGCGTTCTTCACAGAATGTTTTTTGGGTTTATTGGAATCCTGATCAAAGATTCATACTGGAAAGAGGGAATCATGGGGAATTGTACACATGATTAGATAGAAATAAGTGTCATCAGAGATCACCCGAGGACCCAAAAAATACCAATGGAGACCTGCTCTGGTAGGCTATGACAGCTCTCCCTCATGCATCACTAGAGTAGCGGGCTATGGCGTCTTGCACTGACCTGCAATAGTAGGCCACAGAATGGAGGGTGGCATGAACATGCCTGCCGCTGGAGAAGGGGGCCATGTATTTTTAGTCGTAGAGGATGTTAGAAGTGTGGACATATGCCAGCTGTGGGAGGAGGCACCAGTGTGCTGCTGGAGAAGCCACACCTCCAAAAACATGGTGGAAAGCCCCTCATCTTGCGCGTCCAACGGTAATTGAGGTTGGGCCGTGTGGCGCAGCCACTGTAAAGGAGACCGAATGACTGCTCAGTCATTCAAGAAGACAGGGGGACCCCACCCCATTTCTAAAATAGAAGGCTTACCTCAATAGGAAAGCATGTGGCCATCAGTTTGAGCCCCACTGTGGGCCAGGCCAGGCCCCATGAGCACAGTGGGCGGTGCCCCCCTACGGATTGGGCCGGACCATGGCCCAGTGGGCTGATCCTGCCGCTGCCTAGCCCAGTTGGGTTGGGTCGACTCGAACTTGGTCCGACCAGTCAAGACATTGTTAGGGCTGGTTGATTCGACTCGGTCAGACCCATCCCAAACCCTTCTAGGGCTAGTTTTGCTAAATTGGTCCTAACATGTGGATAGAATGACCGATGGATGGACTATCTATGTCGATTGGATCCTTGTATTGAGACAATACTTTTTTATACTGAAATTGAGTTTTCAAGAATGTTGGAATATAGTCAGGTTGGATCGAACCTAAGTCCAATAGGGTCAATGACCCTAAAATGCCTATAACTCGCAAACTGGGCCACTGATTCACACACCGTCTTTTTCATTAGAACCCCAATGTCATGGATGTCCTATGTGATACGTTATCCTATAACTTCTTCGTTTTTAGAAACTACTTATGGAATAAGATGTGGTTCTCTGAAAATCAAAAATACTATGAGGCGGAATCCAGTGGTTATTCATAGAATTTTAACAACTACCTATGGCATAAGATGTTGTTATCTGAAAATCAAGCATAATATGAGGCGGAATCCAGTGGCTAGTAGTGACGCAGAGTAGTTTGGTTATGACTTGAAGAATGAATACTGATCCTATGTCGGTTAGTAGAAGAGCCTCTCAATAGAATAAGATGATCTAGATTTAAGACTAATCAGTTTACCTTATGTACTTATTCAATATACCTGGTGTGAGCCGAGTCTTTAACTTTGTGTTACAATCACCTTCGTGGTGTTACCTTTGTGGTGTTAAAATTATCTTACTTTCACCTTTGAGGTGTTACCATCGTAGTGTTACCTTTGTGGTACGTTTTCCGTCGTGGTGTTAACTTTTTGGTTCTTTGTCCTTTGTGGTGTTTCCATCGTGGTGTTATCTTTATGTTATTCTTCATTCATGGATTTGTTCTGCAAATTGCTTAAATGTTGGATCCATAAGTTTTCCTCATAAATTAGATGAGTCTCTTTTGAACACTTAGGTAAATGTATGAGAATATACCTTAGTAGGGTTGATGATTGATTCATGCATTATGATTGAGGTCTTACTTTGTTGTTTCCCTTTTTTGAATCTTCGGGTGACCATTGAGGTCTCGGGGTCCCTACTGAGTATCATTATACACACCATATCATGGGCTACTCCCACACATTTCTATATCATGTGCATATGACAGACATCGCTAATCGAGGCCAAGGGGGCCAACATTGTATGGTTCTATGAGGTGGACAATTTGACATGATGTGATATAGTGAATACTGATAATTAATTATACCTACCATTTAGGTAGGATTAATAGAGGAAAATCCAGTATATGATTCCTCTTTTTATATGTACTTATAGTGTTTAGTTCCCATTGTATTCCAACTCCCTTTACTTTCAGTACATTTTTTCTATAGAATTTCAAATTATGGTTGGCTCTAGTAGTGTCATTGGATTGTGGGTTTTGTACAGGTTTAAAGACAATTCCTTCCCATTGTAGGGATATTCCTCTCTAGTTCTAGTTTCTATCCCCTGCCCAATGGAAGGAAGGCATTGGGTAGTCACGACATGGGCCCCGGGGGACCGGAAATGAAAATGTGTCATCAGAAGAGTCAGTTCTACCAAAGAACTATGAATATGATATTTTTATATATCAAAAGTTTCATATATAATGACTGTGGTTTTTAGTTTGGGGAATCCAGTGTTGGTGCGATAGATGAAGTATCCTAAAACCATGACCCAGAATTTTGATTTCCTACTCATTTCACGAAAAAATTGATTGGGTCTGTTTTTGAAAAATATTTTTATTTTTATTTTTTTGAGTTATCTCACCAGGTATAACTTATTGACCATGTCACACATATTTTATTTCAGGATTCCACCACATACATAGTAAACCAGGATTACTGAGAGAGTACAGGATAATGGCCCACCGAGTGATGGGGCTTCGGTGTAGGGTCCTCTTATGATGATGATACCATCAGGTGGTGCACCAGTAGCACCACAACCTGTTAGGCAGCATATTCCACCCCCCCCCCCAAAATAGTGTGTCTGCCTATTGAGTGTGTTTCATGAGTTTCATAGTAAGAGGCCTCCGAGTATCTGAGGTACGACATATCCATTGGCGACTGAGGACTAGATGGAGGTTATGGATATAGTTTTTCACTTAGTGGGGATACCGGCTGATTTGATGGTGATCTTATCTTCCATTCTCTTCTAGGGATCAGTTGGGAGATGGTAGAGTCTGACACTCCAGTTACACGACAAGGTGAACCTCACCTAGGTGAACTTTAGGTACCTTTGTAGGGTAGATTTTTTCCAAATGACTCTACGCTCAGTTCCTATACAGGAGTTGTTACACCTACAGCAGGGCATCATGATAGTGGCCCAGTACTCAGTGAGGTTCATTGATCTCTCCCACTACTCCAGCAACATGGTACACGACTCTTTATTTAGGGGAAAATCCATTGAGAAGGTTTTTAGATGGTATATTATATCATCAATGATATCGTTTTGCATTCCAACTCAAACTATGGTGTTAGAGAGAGAACTTTTAGTGGAGAGATTCCAAGCTGAATAGGCACCAACTGTTAGAGCCACCACCGGACGTCAGGAAGCAGAGTCATACGTAATAGAAGTTGACAGATGACATAGGGGGCCATGTGGGTTAGAACTTCTATTGGAAAACCCCAGGATATTGGTTCGATGGTTAGAGTCTTATAGGGAAATGGACAAATTTGGAGCATGCAGTGCTACTCATGCGGAGGGCATAACCACATGACCAACGACTGTCCGACCACTGTACGGACGACCAGAAGATAGTTGAGGGACCACCGAGGTAGATATAGAGGTTCGAGTTATAATATACACAGGGTGGAAGATGTGGAAGAGGAGTGGTCCACATAGTAGGTAGTGGGTGGTGATTTGAGGATTTACCACCACCACCTCTAGGTGGTCCACCCTGCCCATAGGGTGTTGGGGGATAGGGACGAGCTCAGCTCTGGGAAGCTAAGGACTACAACCACAATGCTCCAATAGTGATTATAGGTATGATATATGTCTACACCACCCTTTTAATAATACAGAAAGACACATGTTACCATCACTATTTTATTACCATGATCCTCATTAAGGGATTTGAGATTCCAATAGAGTCGTTGCCTTGATCCTTATTGCTAGAGACTCTTACGGGAGGGGATTTGACAATTAAAAACTAGTTCCTTTAGTGTGAGCTTACATTATGAGGCTATAGCTTCGACTGGGATCATTTAGTAGTAGCATTGAGGCTTTAAGATTTCATCTTGGGTATGGACTGGTTGTCCATAGTCCATGCATAGATTGACTATATTAATTGCAATGTGTGGTGTGTCTGTGTGGATGGGAAAATGTTTTCCTTAACTGATGAGAAGGGAACTTTTGCATCATAGGATGGAATTTCATAGAGGGGAGTATAATTGATCACTCATTTTTTGGATTTCCATACCCTCAGAGCATTTGATATCAAGAGTTCGAGATATACTTTAGTAGTGGAACAGTATGCCAATGTCTTTCCAGATGATGTTCTTGGACTACCTCCATGTTGAGAGGCATACATTTACATTGACTTGTACCCTTGTATGACACTGATATCCACACCAACATATTGAATGGCTCTCTTGGATTTTCGTGAGTTACGGGTACAGTTGGAGGACTTGTAGAGGAAGGGGTTCATAAATCCTAGTTTTCTCAATTAGAAGCCCCGATTTTGTTCACCAAGTAGGTTAATGGGAGTTTTAGGCTCTGTGTGGACAATCAGTACATAAAATAGGTGATCGTGAATAAAAAGTATCCGCATCTAACGATTGATGGTCTCTTTGATCAGTTTATCTGAGATGGATGGTTTTTGAAGATTGACCTCAGATCTGGGAATCGTCATCTCAGGGTATGAGATGATGATGTGCAGAAGACGATGTTAAAATTTTGTTATAGCCAATTTTTTTTATTGTTTATTCTATTCGGCAAGCCCAACTACCCAAAAAATATCATGGGATTGATGAACATGATCTTCTATCCATTAATTGATCGCTTTGTGGTGGTTTTAATTGATGACAACTTGATATACTCAGTGTTAGAGGAGGAGCATGCCTATCATTGGTAGATAGTTCTGGAGACACTCCAATAGAACCATATTTATGGAATGCTTTCAAAGTGCCATTTCAGAATAAGAGAGGTCCACTTTATGGGAAATGATATCTCATAATATGGTGTTTTGGTAGATCCTGCGATGATAGAGGCTGTGCTAGCTTGGGATCCACCCAATAGTGTGACCGAGGAGTGGAATTTCCTAGGATTGGCTGGTTACTACCGATGATTTGTACCGGAATTTTCCTATGTTGTGGAATAATTTTCATCATTGGAAAATAAGGTATAATCATTTGTGTGGATGGAGAGATGACAGCATAGTTTTCAGGAGCTTAGGCTGAGACTGAAAAGTGCCCCATATTGAGGAAACCAAAAGTTCAAATATGTTATGTAGTTTACCATAATGCATCAGTGGCCAGATATAGATGTGTACTAATGCAGGAACAAGAAGTGATCACTTATGTTTCATGACAGATGATACATCATTAATAGAACTATTCCACACATGACTTGGAGATAGTATCACTGGATTACACCGTGAAAATGTGGTGACATAACTTAATGGGTGAACATTTTACAGTCTAATATGATCAAAATCGTATCAGGTATATCTTCTCCCAGAAGGACCTAAATTTAAATCAATGTTTATGGTTGGAGTTCTTCTAGGACTATGACTTTGAGATAGTCTGTTGTCCTAGGTTGGAGAACATAATGGAAGATGCACTAAATAGGATTTCCAGTTTACCACAGCTGAGTGAGGCGACAGAGAAGAATGCCACATTACAGATATATTTTGTGGATAATAAAGGAATAGATTACCTTCAGTCCTTGACTGTCACTCCACCGCTTCTTCAGTGAGTTTTGGCAGAACAACATGGGTACATTGACAGCGAGGCTCGACATGCCCAGATATCATCTGGTGATGGGAATTTCAATGTTTGTTTCATGATGCCTCACATACCAACAAGTGAAGGTTGAGCATTAGGTTCCCATAATATTATCATAGCCACTGGAGGTTCCAGAGTGGATGTGGGATGGTATCTCGAAAGAATTTGTGTTAGGGATTCCCCAGAAATCTAGGGGACATGATTCCATTTGGGTGATCGTTGATTAAGACACCATGTCAGACCACTTACTACCAATCAAATAGTTGGGATCAGTAAAAGGATTGAGATTCCTATAAATATAATATATATTTTGACATTTCAGGGTTCCATCGATGATCGTCTTTGGCCATGATTCATGTTTTACATCCCGATTGTGGAAGGGATTTCTGGAGGAAATCGAGACTCATCTACATTTAAGAAAAACCATTCATCCTCAGATGGATGGTCAAATGAGGTGGACTATACATACAAAAGAGGACATGGTTCTTTCATGCATCCTAGATTTTTTTCATAGTTGGGAGGATCCTCTATGCTTGGTGAAGTTCACATACAACAACAACTATAACTCCACCATCGGTATGGAACCATTTGAGGCCATGTAATGTCAACAATTGCATTTCCCCTCTATTCTGGATAGACCCAGGGGAGTCAGCACATATCGGTCCTAAGTTGGTATGGGATACCATTGAGAAGGTGTAGATCATCCAGGAGTTGATGAAGATGGAACAGAGCAAGGAGAAGACTTATACTAATATGATATAGAGAACATTGAAGTTTGAGGAGGGGGACCATGTCTTTCTACGGGTCACACCTCAATAAGTTTAGTAGGGATTTTTCCGAGGTGACACGTTATCAATAAGAATTTTCAGACATTTTCTTATACTTTGATGGTTTGGCAACATGGAATACCACCTGGCGCTGACACTGCCATTGAAGTGGGTGCACGACATCTTCCATGTATCTTAGCTGAGGAGATACCTGCATGATCCATATCACATCATCAAACATGGGGAGATGGAAATTGATGATGGGTGACATTTAATGAGGTTGCAGTGGAGATTGAGTATCAACAGGAGTTGGTCCTTCTTGGATGATCGTTACATCTAGTGCATGTTTTCCGGAAGAACGGGATCCTCAAGGAGATCACATTGGAGTTCGAGACTCAGAATCGTGTTCATAATACTCATTTTATTCCTTTGTCTATGTTGTGGCTTTCGGGGATGAAAAAACCTAAGGTGGGGAGAATGTGAAGACCTCGATTTTCCAAGTGATTTTTTTATTTATGTTGAATTATTCTAGGGCTGCGAAATCTGACAGTATTCGATTCCATTTTTGGGTGTGCCCAGAACGGAATTTTAAACATTCATTATGGTACGTCCAGTAAATGTGCGAGTAGGAAATCCTAACATTTTAACTGGTGCTAATAATTGAAATATGAGGGCACCGTTGTACTCATAGTGCCGAGATTCGCATAAGGGAGGTTTAACTTCAACCAAAGTAAGTCGATATGAGAATAAGATTTTTTCATTTTTCATGGAGGATTAAATAAAATAAATATATTTTATTTTAAAAAATATCATCCCACCTACCTTTTTATTTTGGGTGTTCGGGACCAAAAGATGGTGGGATGACATTTAATGTTCGGAATTAAATGCCTTGTTACAAAAAATTTGTTACTACAAATCCTTTTAAATAATAGGATTCATTAATTTGAAATAAATGAATCACCTAATTAAATAAGAGTTATATTAAAAATTCATCTGGGTTGGGTGTGTTGCTTCCATTGGCGAAAGGAGGATGTTGATCTTGAGGATCTTGAAAAAGAAAATATCCCACAATTGAGAACCAATGATCGTCGTTTGAGCGGAGTCATTGGATGCTTGTTTCGAGAACGATGAACACTGACCCACCTTCAATTGCAAACGTTCTCCAATTAATTTATGAGGTTGGGTTTAACCATGATTTGTTTCCAATAATTAATGGATGTTATCTTGATTCACTATTGTATTAAAGCTAACATGTAGGGCTCGGGCCAAATTAATAAGGCCCAAATCCTCTGTTACTTTGTTTAATAATTCCATTCTTCGTGGACAAATTTTTATGTTGAATGGAATCTGGAACGAAGGGTCATGTAATAAAGAGGGCATCCCGGGGATCCTATGATCACAATAAGATGGAAAGACCAGTCACCATAACTCACCCAATGCCCCACAGAATACCGCTGGTGGCCAGTGATAATGGGCTAGGAATGCCGCCAACATCAGTTGGCCGCAGTGGTTGTGGTGCGCAGCCATGCGCTACCAGATAAGTAGGCTAAAACACTTATCCGCGATGGCCAGCATTGGCTGATTGCAGAATGGAGGTCAGAGTGACCATGAACGGCACTAGAAAAGTTGGTCGTGACTTTTTAGCTGCATCAGATGTAAGAACCAACCAACATCGGTTGGTTATATGGGGAGGCAGCGAAGTGCAACAGTGCGCCACCGGAGTATCCGCGGCTCTGACGCCACGACTAGAAGACCAACTTCTTATGGGTCCCTCAGTAGATGAGGCGACACCATGTCGCACACAATAGTGGAGGAAACTGAACAACAGCTTAGTCGTTTGGGAAATCAGGGTGACACCCCCCCCCCCCAAGTCCGATAGGGCGGGTTGTGCACCCCTGTGGGCTGAGATGGACAGTGGCCTATCAGGATGATCCCTCTGTGGCCCCACCTAGTCGGGTCAGACCCGAACTGGGTCAGTTCGACCAAAACATGGTCAGGCCATCCAAAACTGTGTCGGACAGGACCCAAACACGTCCACGTACAGTTTCTCTAAATGAGACATAACTTGTGGACTAAACATCCATTTGAAAATCCATATACGACGCTGGTATCCATGGAGTGAGACAATACTTTTCTTATACTCAACTTGTGTTTCGGAGAATATAGGAGTACGGCCAAGTTGGGTCGAACCTGAATTGATCCGGGCCCACAACTCTAAAATTCATACAACTCACAAACCGTGCTTCTGATTGAGGCGTCGTCTAACACGTTGTAACCATTAAGAAAAGGATTTCCATAGGGAAGTTTTATTGTCGAACATCTTGGCTGTTGACATACAACGAATTTCTTGATTAGTAGTTCTCCCAGAATCAACACTAATATGAGAATGAATTCAGTGGCTGGCAGTGAGGCGGTGGAGATTGGTTGTGACCTGAAGAATGAATACCGATCATGTGTGGGTCAGATCCTATGTGGTAAAGCACATAGCGATCCTGTGTGGGTCAGTGCATACTGATCATATGTCAGTCAGTGCTAAATGATCCTCTGTGGGTCAGTGCATACTGATCAAGTGTGGGTCAGGAACATAGCCTCTCAACAGAATAGTATGATCTAGATTTGTGACTAATGATTTGTAGTTTTATACTTAAATTATATACATGGTTTGAGCTATGTCATTACCTTTTGGTAAACTCGTCATTAGGGTGTTACCTTAATGGTGTTACCTACGTGGAGTTACCTTTGTCATACTTTTTCCTTCATGGTGTTACCTTTTTGGTGATTTTACATTGTGGTGTTACCTTTGTATTACGTTCACCATTGTGTTGTTAAATTCATGATGATACCTTTGTGGTATTCATACTTAGTGGATCATTTGTGAAAATGTCCTAAATATGTATCCTTATATTTTTCTAATAAACTAGACATGTATCTTTTGATAACATAGGTATATGTATGGGAATATACCTATGTTGGGAAGATGACTGATACATGCATTGTAATACAGGTCTTGCTTGTGGATTCTCCATTGTGGAACACTTGGAGACCTTTGGGGGTCTTGGGTTCCCTAGTGAGTATTGTTATACTTAGCCATGCATGGGATATTCCCGCAATTTGTTGTACCTTGTGCAGATGATAGACCACATTGATCGAGGATGAGGGAGCAAAGACAATACGGTTCTCCGAGGTGGACCATTTGATGTGACATGGTGCAGTGACTATTGATCCTAAGATATACCTACCCATCATTTAGGATCTTCAGTGGACGTTCATGCAGATGTTTTCAATTTTTAGTTGTACTTATACTTTTCAGTTGTTATTTTATTACAGTCCCATTTAGTTTTAGTACACTTTTATTACACCAGTTTAAATTGTGATTGTTTTTTGTATTGTTCATTAATTGTGTGTTTGTACATGTTTAAAGGAAATTCATTCCCGTTTTGGGATACAGATTTCCAGTGCTAGCTGCCAACCCCTGGACTACGGGAGGAGGGCATGGAGTAGTCACAACACGGACCCTGAGTAACGGGTCATGACATATAACCCACAACCAATGAAAAGTAACAATATTTTCATGTCTTTATTTAACATGTTAATTGATTTAAATATATTTAACATGATCCTGGAGAGATTTGGGAAAGGAAGGAATAAAATAATGGACGATCCATAAGGCTCTGAAGCTAGAGAATAAATTATTGTTTTGTCCAATGTGGAAGCATCCACCTTCTAAAGCTATAAATAAATAGATGTTAAACATTTTGTGCATTTAAATACAGTTCGATGGACCTCATATTATCTTATCTAAATAACACATGAATTTAAATATAATATTGTGTATAAATTTTTTATATTTCTATAATTACATCATTCAATTCCATTATCACTCAAAAAAATTTCGTAGATGGGTATTCACTTTTTGGGAATCAGATAATGGTAATGGGGAATTTATAATTATTGAAACAAAGATTAAATTAATAGACTATAATTAAACAAGTTTATTATATAAATAATTATTAGGATTTTATTTTTAATTATATTATTTAATTATTTATCAGTCTGTTGAATTTTTTTTTTGCACTTTTCATTATAACCATCATTATCCCACTACTGAATTCTTCTATATGTAATGTAATGGGTAAAATTGATTGTTGAAGAATATAGAGACTATTGATATATATTTGGAACACTATGAATTTATTTTCAATTAATTAGGACCAAAATATCCTTATTGGGATTTTTCATAGTGATTCAGTGGTATCACCTTATTTAGGTGTCATTTGATACAATTTTAAATAAACATGACATTGGATTTCTTAATTTAGATTGCTTCTTGAATATACCTCACCAATTCAATAAACCATGTAAGAAAGATTAAACAATTTTATATTCTATCAATGGTCTATTATAAATTAGAAGAAATTTCCATTTTTAATACTATGGTAACATGAAATTTAGAAATATATTACTTAATAAAATAAGGCTTTCTAATGTAGAAAAATATCAATTTTTTAATATTTTATCATTTTTTATAAACATTATATTCTCAATGTCTTCCAATTTACTAATTTTGAATATGGGAAAAATTAATGAATCTTAAGAGACATCCTTTTGTGTTTCTATAATAAAAAATATAATAAACTATGGTTTTAGAGATACTTTTTACACACATAATTACTCTGTGAAAATCATGGTGATGTTGTGAGGGAGGATTTATAAAAATTTATAACTGTTAGTTTTTTGTTACCTATTCTGATACTTAAAATTTTTTCTTGGTGTTTAATTTGAGAAAAAAAATTTAACTAAATTTAGGGAATTTTTGAAAAATTAATATTATTAAAATTGATTTTGAAATAATTTATCTAAATACTATAGTGAAACATCAAGTGTTCAATTGGATTCAATATCCATGATTGAGAAACATAACCAATCATTTAGGGACCTTTTTTTTGATTCATTTTATTATAATTTAAAAATTTAATGTCAGGTATTAATTATTAGATAATATTGAATTAAAAAAGATTCTAATTAAATTTTACCTATATTTAGGGGACTTATAATTTAGTACCCCAATAAAATATTATGGAACTCACATTGGTATGTATAACCGAGAATCCAAGGGGTGCAGCTGAATAATAAGTGGCATGGATAACAATCATATTCTATTTTGATGGAGAATCTAGACCATGGTTATACAATTTTTAGCCTTTATAATTTAATGAATGGGGTTTCCTTTATCAGATAATTCTCTAATGGTAGGTCCCAAAATTTAATATATAGTTATAAACAAGGATATTTATTCCATAAATAGTTATTTGGGGTTACACTATATGTGTAAGAAAAGTATTCTGAATGTTTTGTGAAAACTAACCCTAATGATCCATTGAGGGCCATAATTTTATAAGTTTTGTAAATTAATTCATACTTCAAAGAGATAGATGTATATTGGGGAATTATAAATATGATATTTTATTAATATGTAATTAGTTGAGGATATATGATTTATTTAGAAGATTGAAAAAAATATCAACAATTTGACATCAGTTGTACTATTCTATGAGGAATTAATGAGAACGTATCTTCTAATTAACATATTATTGTTTATATAATTGAAAAACATAAACATTTATTTGGAAAAGTTTCCATTAATAAATAAACTAAATAATGGGAACTAGTAAGGGTATTTGTTATTTTTTTATTCATTCTATCATTTTAATAATCAATTTATAGAAGAGTGGAGAAGCAAATGTTATGAATCATTTCATCAATAGGGGAAATTTTATAATCTTATTCAATGATGGAGGGGAACATCCCCAGGATAATATGGAATTTTGGTATCCTCAAAACCATGACATAAAACCTATTATATTATAAAATAAATATCCTCCACTAATATAATACACATTAAAGTATCCATAAAACAAAAAAATAACCACAACATTTAAAAAAATAATAATTTTTAAAACCCAAAACTAGTTCACCACCACCAGTAGGAAAAAAACCAGATCCTGGGATTTAAAATTAACAATGGGAAATTAAAAAAATGAAAAATATAATTTTATTTCATGTAGAAATAACAACCAAAACACCTAAAAACTGTAGTCCTTTGGAATTCTTAATTAAATGGGTAATGTGAGAATGTTCATAATAAGTAGGGGATAATAGATTAACCATATTCCAATGTTTTTCTACAACCCAAATCTAGAATTCCCCAAGTTGATCAATATGGAAGTGGAAGATAATCCAAGGAATATAAAGAAGAAATCAGAGACACCTTCACAAAAACAACTTTAGGAAATGAAATACCATACACATCCATTTACCATGAGAATGGTAAAATCAATGAATATATAAGAGGAATATCTCTATAAGTATATTTTAAAAAACATTAAAATAATGAAATAAGAATACTTAAACAAAAATTTATCATGTTAAACTCCAAAAAATTCTAATTTTATTAATGTAATTTTTAGTAAAATGGATATTGATAGGAAATAATAGATTGAATTTTTTGGGAACCATTTAAACATTAATCATACTAGAACATCCCACCAAATGTCAATATCTGTTGAATTTTTATATAACTTAAAAAAAGTGATACATTTATTTTTTAGATTCCTTATGTTATTTTGAATCCTTTATAAATTTAACACCTTATTAAGTTTTTCATTATTTTTATATTGGAAAACATAAAAATACAATTATATTAAAAAAAACATGATAACGTATCCACTACATTACAAAAAATCATTTTTAATGATGTCATAGGAAGTGTAAAAAATGTTATCTTCCTATCAAATTTTTATGTAATTAACATGGAAGAAAATATAAAAACATCTCATTCATCCAAAAATTCTTTCATACACATCCTAAAAAAAGTAAACAAATTCATCAATGAACATTATGAATATCATGTAATGAATTTTTCTAAGAAAAATATCCCTTTCACTAATATCGATTCTTTGAATTATTTATAAGAAAAACATTCAATTTTAAAACATTCACACATATAGGGTAAAATATGTAAAATTAGGTATATTATAAGTAAATTTATTTTTTGGGTAACCAATTCAGATTTAGAATTCATTCAATTTTTTATGAAACATGGAAATCCTATATGTTATGGACTGGTGTAGAATACCTCTATTCATGGTGCCCAAAATTGTCTAGGAAATCAAACAAGTGGTTTTCCCAATCACCTAAGGTTTTCGAACATTATCAATCAATTAAAATAGAGTAAGTGAGAATTATATTCGTATATAAATATTTTTTAATCAGTAGTGAAGTTTACCGAAATACTCTAACATGGTACGCCCATGCATTGGATGTCTATGAAGAATAAATAAATTAAATTTTATAATGTGCATAATCAAAATTTAAAATAAATATAGATATAATGAAAAACTAAGAAAAATATATATCTTGATATTTGAGTGGGATAAAACTTATAATTAATAAATTAAAAATAACTTTCTCGGGTCATTATATCCATGTCTCATAAGGCCACTCTTCACTGACTAACATGACATCATCATATGGTTTTCCAAATATATAAATCCATTTTACAAAATTATGATGCTATAAAAACATATAGGTTTGTAAACATCAGTTAATATAATTTTTGTGTGAGTTATATCCAAGAAGGATACCACCGCGAGTACATATAAACCCAAATTAATAGTATTTTATTAATACTAGTTAGGGAATAAATTAATTTAAAATAGTTATTTATAAAATCGTAGTAAAAACTAGACCATGATTATTTTCCAAAAAAATCCATTAATTGTAAAATTTTGTTTAGAATTGAACTCCGGAATTGAATTCAGGTGTATATTAAAAATAAATTTTCCAAAAAATAATCCAAGAAACAATTAAAAAAATCAATGGTCTAGCCCTGATGTAAGAAATTAAATATGTACATGTATATTCATGCCTTGATAATTAAAAGTAATAACAAATAAGAATTGAATAACCACAAGAGATCATGAGATAATGGAATATAATAATCATGGATAAGAATAAATAAATAACAAAAAAATAGAATCACATATAATATTATGGGATTATATTTACTGAACCAGGGCAATATTACCCAGTCCGTCACCTGAGTTGGCAGGCCACATGGTGGAAAGAATGTTCATGATCACCATTGGTTGTCGAAAAGCTCCATGGAATAACAGATAACCATTTTTGAATGATTTTAACCCTATAAATGTATATACACCTTCCATGAATTGGATGTCCATGATAGAAAAAATAAAAATAGATATAAGTATATAATCCAAGTAAATTTATAAACGATTAATTATAGTTATCATAAACAATACCGCATCACTATTTTTTAACTATACATAATCATATGATATCCATGTTGTTTACCTCATTATTATTGAATATATTAATGATCATAATGAAATATATGTTTCTAAAATTTCAAATTTTGTATATTTTCTCCATTCTATATATAAATAATCCAAGACAATCAATACACCAAAAAAAGTAATGAACAACAGTGTGTGTGGAAATGATGAAAACCCTCATTGGGCTACAAAAACATATACCTGGTAAAGTAAAATATAAGTAGTATTCCTACAAGAAGAACATAAAAAAATGCTGGGTATCACCATTTATATATTGAGGTCTATATATAAATAGATACCTCCCGGTATCCCACTAGCTACAAAATTCAATCTTCCAGCAACCTTATCGCAATAGGACATGTTGTCAAAGGGTGCATTAAATATCGACTTAAGTGACACTGTTGACAACATTAATCAATCTACATGACCTAAAGACCCTTGAATACTATAAATAAAAACCAAGGGTAGATTTAGAACAAAATACAATGACCTATATTTAAATATATCAAATCTCAATCAAACACTAAATCATTAGTAACAAAACTTCTTCTAAAATTTATTCTTTTCATGTCTCTTTTTCTCCTATATTTATCTATATTATTCTATCAATATCTTATTCTATATATTTCTATATAATTGAGTTCATTTATTCAATGTGATTTTTTCATTATAAAACCTAATTTTTTATTTAATTTTGAGTTCATTGCTACCGGTAATACCATGGTCTTTCTTTTCTGGTACATAGAAACTATTCAAAACAATAACATATTATATGTTTCATATATAAGTCAAAATTTAATTGATTTTTTCCATTGTATTTTAATTTGTCAAATTAAATAAATGGATTATTCATTCATAATACAAAAAAATGGGATGAGTGAGGTAGGGGAATATCTTGAGTTACTTCCATGTTCCCTTATCAATCTATAAATCTTGTCATTTATATAAATTCTACAAAATTATATTATATACTTATAAAATTTAACTAATAATTTATCCTTTACAATATCTGTCATTTATTATATTATCAAATATAAATCCATCTCTAAGTAAATTAATGTATAATTTCATCTATTATTAGACATTTTAATTTCAAAACATTCATAAAAAATTTGTAATTATCGTTTTTATTTATTTTGTCATTCTATTTAATAATTATATAAAATAATTAAATTTTAATATATAAATGGAAATTGTAAACATGTTTTCATCTAAATTTTATAAACAATTTTTGTTGATGGAAAACTTATTTTCAAAGTTAAATCTGACGTTGTTGGAAAAAATTGGTTTCGAATTTGTTAATTTATTTTAATAGACAATAATTAATACATGGCTTATACATGTAACAATGAAGGGCCTACTAAAGTAGACACACTCAATAATGGGCCTTTATTTGATGGAATAAAAAATATTTATGGAAAACATAACATGTCAGATCTTCAAGTACGTACATGTTATTCATCATTGAAACTTTTTAGGATCATTTACTGACCCACTAAAGAATCATAGAAAAATTGACTATTGATGAAATTGCCACATAAAATATATAGAGTAAATTAATGAATTATCTTCATTATAGTACGTAAATAAATGAATTTTATATAGTTCCTACTTGTAAAAATTCATATGAAATATGGAAATTACCTCATATTACACATAAAAACAATAATAAATTTAATTACATAATGTTTGACATGTATATATATATATATATGATATTTTTAATGATTTATTATGAATATTGATGTATAAATTACTCTAATTATTACTCATTTTACTAAAGTAAATAATGGTTGAAATTATATTAATGTTTTTCATACTATAGGAATAAATTTTAAGAATATGGTTTATTTTTTTTCAAGTAGATAGTCACCCATGATATTATAAATACACAAAAGAAAACAATATAAATAATTTCGATGTAGAAGAACATATAGGATACCTCATGAAATATGAGATCATCTTAAATAAATAATTCAAAAAATATGTGTAGTGATTTAAAATATGATTATTTCATCTCATGTGTATAATGGCGACCCTTATAAATGTGATGTAGAGATTTTACATCTAACCAAGAAAGTAAAAAATTATATAATGAAGAATAAGGATTTATTACACAATTTTAAAAAGGATAATCAATAGATATATTGCATAAAACATTATAATGATCCCAAAAAATGGAAATATAATTCAATATTTCCCCTTAATATGAAAAAAATTTTATAAAACGAATATATCCATAACTTTTTCTAGTTGGAGTGTAAGTGATGGGGCCCTTAATTTATCTCATTGAATTATTAATATAAAAAATTTATCATGTTCAATATTGAGGTTTTTGAAATTACTAATTCTACCAACGTTGATTATTAATCAAGTTAGTAAAAAATTGAAGATGTTAAATGTTAAATAGATCAACTCATTGATGGTTTTTGTGAAAATTTCACAAAATTATAATAACTCAAATAAATATATAATAAATCTATTTTTTAAAATATTGTACTCTTCAAAAAAAATAATGAGTCATTCCATAAAATTAAATAAATAGATTATTATTTAGAAATTAGAACTTATAATTTAAGACAATAAATACTCACTATCTATGTTCACCCAAAACTATAAAGGTTTAAATAAATATCTAGGTTCTCAATGAATTTTGAAAAATGGTATTTGTTTTTCATTAATAATTATACTACGAACCAAAAAAAATAAATTTTTTTAAGAGGACGTTCCCGAGAAATATTAATTATAATAGAATCATTAGGAATTTTATTTAAAAATATTAGTGAAAAAATTATCATTATGGTAGTTCTAGGTTAATTAATTTGTATTATTACTCTTTTTTATAAATATTTTAGAAAATACTATTCTAAAAATGTGTGGATTCAAAAATATCAATTATCTAACTCATATGAAAAAAAATTACGCACCAAAATACGTAGTTTCATGATATTTTTTTGGAATATTGTAACAATAAAAATACTAAAGGGGGGACATATAATATAGGTGGTGATCTCTCGAGACATATGTTTGGTGACTCTTCAATGTTAAATCTTTTTGAAAATACTAATGGAAGATACATCAATTTTCTCAATAAATCAAGGAGTAAGATCATTGATATAGGTACCACAGTTTTTAACATTGTTAAATTATTAAAATTATTAAATATTTTTTGTTTTTAAAAAATAATTCTCCTTGTATTATAATGTTAAGTGATAATGGTTTTCCTATATCCATTAAAAATTATTTCTGAAGTATTTTTTATTCCAAAGGAAATATTTTATTTTCAAAATTTTATTATCAAGTTTTTTTGAAATAAATATAAAAAACCTTTTTTCTTCAAACATAAAATTTTGGAGTTCACAAGTTTGTGATTTATAGAATTGGAATCAGTCCCTTGTTTATTTTAGATCATGAAAATCTTTTAAACTCAACGAAAATCATATTGTATGAGTTTTACAAAAAATTTATTTAAAAATTCACATTGTGTGTGATCCTTACAAACATGTTAAGAAACAAAAAACCTCCATTAAATAAAAAAAAGGATATATACACCTCTATATCCCTTAATATTATCCCTATTTATAATTTTAGACTTGTTCATGATGTATGTATAAGAGTTAAATCTTATAATTTTTTAATTTAGGGATATTATTAAAAATCTACCTTGGTTAATTTCATACCTCATAAAAATTATCCTTGAAAAATACATTATAAATATTAAATGACGTCCAAAAATAAAAAAATATATAATACTATATCCATTTATAGTGATCATGTCGATGTTTTTTTGATAATATAATAGTTGCGTATTGTAATTCACAATGATATATTGAGTGTTTCTTTACTCCAATTACTCCATAAAAAATGGATTTTTTTAGAATGATGGAATTGAATTCTTCAATAAATTGAAAGAAATATTTTATATGATTTTATATTCCATAAATATTTTATACTCAATATGGGAAATAAATATTATGAAATATTAAATCATATTATCATACGAATCTTCCATAAAAATACAAACTATTAAAATTGGAAATAATATCTTTTTAATGCATGATTTATAAAAGTATTTGGAAGAAAATTCTTTTTTCTAGACCCCAACTACAATATATGAATTATTGGCCCCAAATTTGATTAAGGTGTTTTTATGGGAATTGACCTTAGTATAAACTATATAGAGTCTTATATAAATGGACCAAGACCATGGAATAATCAATTAACATCAATGTTTTTTTTCAAAATTACTCTAATCCTCATCACCAAATTGATTGTATTTAGGTTCACCTAAAAAATTGAAACTTTTATAATCTATATAAATCAATAGAAATTTATGTAATGTATGAACCGCCATATTTCCCATTAAACAGTTGATTTTTTAATCTAAATACCATGACTTATAATGGGTTTTTGATGATATGAATTTAGGTACACATATTAGATATTCAGTTTTAAATGGGGTTAAACCCTATGATTATGGTTCACATCATGATCCCATAAATATTTAGGGTGAAATAAATTATAAATTTTTTTATTTTCCATTAAATAATGTTTAAAAATATTCAAAAAGAAATGTTTGGACTCATTTTGAAGGACCCAATTATTATCCCATTACTATATCATAATGGGTTTTTACGTAAATTAGATGATCAATGTAATATAACACAAATATGAACTATGAATATTGCCAATGAACGTAATAATGAAAAGGGCATCAATTATTTTGAGAAAATTACACGAGTAAATTTGATATATCTGTTAGAATTATATAAACATTACATTACAATTACAATTTTAGGATTTTTGAAATGGATATTAAATTTATTTTTCATAATGGTTTTATTTAGAAATGACTTTTTACTAAACAACCTACGAATTACGAAGATATTAATTTCACAAATAATAATTTTAATCTAAAAAATATATTATTGTTTAAAATAATCACATTCATTTTTTAACATATAATAAATCTTTTATGAAAATTATTTTTAAAAAAAATTATTTTATTCAAATTAATTTTTAAAATTAATTTCAAATTATTTTTTTAAATTTTTCGAATTTATGTTAATGATTTCATTCAAGTTATACAAATGAATAAATTATAAATTATTATTTTTTATTCTAAAATTATTTTGAAATTAGTTTTATATGTAAGATAATAACAATACATTATTTCAATAACATTTAAAAATAGTAATGATATATTTATAAATAAAATAAAATATAACAATGAACATTTAAATAATTTTAAAGTGTATCATGTTAATAAATGACTATACATGTCAGTACATTTAATATGATAACCTTAAATAATGATTGTAAATTCATTAAAAAGAGGATATATCATCTTATTATTAGTGAAATCACTACTATACTATGACCATTCCATATATTATGTTTAATTTATGTTATTAGGTTCATTTTATATAAAATCCATGAAAATCTCATTTAATGTCTTTAAATTGAATTGTTAAATAGGTAAAAGTTCTAAAAAACATGGGTTATCTTATCTAATAACACCATTTTTAACATACATTTTTTTCCAAATTCTGTTTATGTAGTATTTTTATTTGATAAAAAATTACAAGCGTTACATCTCACCAAATTATAATTTTTTTTGTCTCTTGTTATAGAGAGATGAAATTTTATGCTTCTCTTTCTACAAAAAAATGAATATATATCAAAATGATGTAATTGTACCATAATTATTTTAATGAAAAAAAATATCTTTCATTATGAGAAAAATTTTTAAAACATGTTCTTATTAATTCGGACAAACCTAGTTCCATTTTTATTTTACATAAAATAATTTAACACTCTCTCACTATGAAAATGAATTTATGAAACATATGATTTAGGTAAATTTTATAAAAAGTATATATAATTCTTAATTTCACGAGTTCCATTATTTAGTATTATAATATCATTATCATACAACTTTTATTAGAGTGTTTTTATTTTTCTAGGGGTTATATGTATGTTTAACTTGATACATTCATATTTTAACTATGGAATGATAGAATATATTCATTTATTTATTTTATAATATGTTTTTTAATATAATATGATGTATTTTACCAGAAAGATATCCAGTTATGGATACAAACCACTTGATTTGATTTTAGCATAGATGGACCAAGGGGTATTAAGCAAGAAAGTGGGTGGTTTGGGTATTCCCATAATCTTATTCCTGGGAATGTGTAGTTTTCCTTTATTGCTGAGCTTCTTTTACATTCCTGTGGGATTTGATATAGATGATTCACATGATCTATTTGAAAAAAAAGTTTATATTTTATTTAAAAATAAAATAAAATGAATAACTATAAAATCTATTGATATGTATCTTTTTAATTTTTAATTTTTTATCCACATTTAATTCTTTTATTGGTTATCTTTTATTTATTTAAGGATTTTTAGCTTTTTAATATCATTATTAGATGGAAACATCTATTATACAATTTCTAGGCGGGTGACAACCCAGTTCATAATTGTGAAATATTTCTTTAGGATACACCGCTTTAGATAAAAATATATGAGCTTATTTAAAAAATATTCCATCACAAAATATCAAAATTTCTTTTAAATATAAAAAAATTTATTTTCACTTTAATTTTTTTTAAATTTTATTTTTCATCTCATCAAGGCTAATTATTTATAGGTACGGAATTTTTAATAATGTTATTTTCTCTTATTATTATTGTATCTCTTCATTTTATACTTTATTTAATTATCAATATCAATTTTTTTTAAATCACAATGTGGGGTACATTTGTATCATAATTTTAATATTTATAGTTATGCAGTGGGGAATTTTTTATTCATTATTTAAATATCTATGAACATGTGGGAAAATTTTATGGTTACATTCATTATGTTTTTCATGGATTTATAATTTTGAAATAAATAATTTTTTTGTTTTATAATTCCACATTTATTATAAGTATTTTTTATCATAAAAAATGAGGATATTGTTGAATATCACTCTACTAGAAATATTTAAATATAAAAAAAATGATGATGTTTTTAAACAATTAATTTCAGTATAGTTCATCCAAAATGTATACACATCAACTTATGTAGTCAACAAACTAAAACATTGTTTCAGAATTAGTGTTATGACCTCTCTGAAGACCCCCACTAAGATATAACTATGTACCATTTATTGAAAACCACTGATGATATCATAGATAAAAATATAAACACCATACCTAGAGTAATCTCATTAACTCACCCATAAGAACTATATAGGATTATTTATTTCTATATAGACTTAAAAAAATCCAATTAAATCTAATAAAAGTTGGATTGATAGTAAATTGTTGCATTAAATATGGTCTTAGGAAACTCTAGTGACACCATTACACTTCCTACACGAATATTAGAAGACTATATAAAATAAATACAATCCATGGTATGATTATAAATTAAATTAAATTAAATTAAAAAATCTATTGTAAATTGAAATCAAGTTAATGATCATCGACAAAAAAATTTCTTCCAATTTTCCTCCTCTTAATAACACTATTTGTCAGTATTCAAAAATGTCGAACTACAAAAAAAATTTCAATAATTTAATCAATTTCAAATTATCCAAATTTCTATAGTTTTGAGATAATTTATACAAATGGTTTGTTCTAATAAAACACCTTTTTAGTTATTTATAAGTTTAATATACCAATAAAATTGATCATTGTTATTAAGGTTACATAAAACCCAGTAAAACAATATTATTTATGAGTTTCCTAAATATTCCAAAAGTTAATTGTTTTCTTTAATTTCATTTTTCATGGTTACTATGAAATTTTTGTTATATAAATACATAAACCATCAAAAAGTTAGGGTGGGAAACATAAGGGATCATCTTTTTCTATTTTATAAATCTCTTATCAAATTTAGGTCCATATATTTTATTTACTTTATGCCACATTCACAATTAAATTAAATTTTTTATATAAATAATTTATCATTTAATTATATAGATCACAAAATTTCATAACTTATATAAATAAATTTCTCACAGAACGAATATATCATTTAATTTATGTGTATGCTTCATAATTTCAATAATATTATGACTAATACTACACATTTATTGGCTTTTTTAATTTATCAATATATTTAATAATTCCATAATTTAATGTACTTTAATTTTATATATAAAAATTCACCACCACATTTTATATTAGTACGACCTAAAATATAGTCAAAATATAAATCATTGAATTCGATCAAAATTTTGGTAAATAATATCCTAAGGGTATAAAATCCCTAAATAGATCTCAATGATATAAAAACCATTATAAAACACCTTCAACATCTAAATAAATGGATTTCAGAAATCATGAAGGGCCACCAAAAAACAAGGTGACCATACCATTCACTATGATCTTTAATAAAAGGTTTACATTTTACAAAAGCCATATGTGGGTTTTAAAGAAAATAGACTTGTAGGATACCATAATGAATCTATGTAGGTACATTATCCATATAATAAATCACTATATTTTCTAAAAAACAATTAGAACAGTTTATCTTAAAAAAAATTATATTAAATAATTTCATTTTAAAATATTCATTTCACTTCTAAAAAGATTCCATATTTCCAAAAATATGAATAATTAGGGTTCATGTAATTTTAAGTAAATAATTAGGGAATAAAATTTCTTAATACAAAAATACATAGAATATGAATATAAAACATTATATATATATGAAAAAATGTTTTAGGAATAAATAATTTTGAATCAAAATCAGAAAATGCATAAGAAATGGGAAACACAAGCTCAAAGTATTGAGCACTATTACAATGTATTCTATGACACAGTTTGTATTCATCCTTGGAATATCAATAATTAGTTATCACTCAAGATCTTCTCATTTCCCAAAAATGATTATTTGTCCACACTTTCACCACATGGACTTCATTAGGAATCTCCCTCAGAAATTCACCCAAAGGATCTCATGGCCCCTTTGATAACACTCACTCTATTCTCTGACATATACAAATTTTCTATTTTTTGAAGTCATGAATTCACATATACATATGTATTCCTTATCCTTCATAAAACAAAACACATAAACAACAAAAAAAATTTCATCATATATTCCATTTGAAAAAATAATTAGGTAAACCATTCATTCCAAAAAAAAATAAATCCATTTAAAACAACAAATAAACTATTTTCAAACCAATCTATTAACCCCTTTTAAAAAATAATAATTCATGGAGATATTTTATAAAACAATTTGTATGAAATAAATCCAAAACACATTCATGATCCACTTTTAAAATTAAAATAGAAATTACATTCCAACAATCATATAATCATGGATAAACCAATAGTAGTAACATAATAAAAAAGGGAAACACTATAAAAAATGAAAAATTAATTTAATTACTAATTGAAATCCATTGAAAATCACCCTCAAATTGAGACACCTACATCAAAATTAAACAATTGTTTATTTACTTTAATGATAACAACTTGATATTATTAGGATAGTTTACAACATAACTAAACTAAAATGAAACAAAAAATATCCCATATAAACAACCCTAGGATTAAACATGTCATAATCAATGGTTTCTATATTCCCATAAAATAGAAGAACACTAATTATGAAGGGGGATAAAAGAGGAAATCCTAATAAATACCTGAATAATATGATGTAAATCACTTGTGGAATCAAGAAATCTTCCCAAATCCAAATTGAAAAGGATACCAATCTAGGGTAGTTCTATACATGTTAGTTGGGGGAAATGAATGTGTTTGTTTGAAATCACTATAATAAAATATTTGTTAAAGAAATTTTTTAACAAAATGGATAATCAATATTATGTAGCTACGCATTTATTTATACAATATGAAAACCATTTTGGAGACTCTATCTCCCTATAACAATGTCATATAGTATCAAGAATTGAAATTAGGGTTTTAAAATTTTTATCTAGTTAGGAAAAATATGAATTTCCCCAAAAATACACTCCCATGTAGTTAACAACACATTTTCAAGTAACCATATGTTAAATATGATCCAAGGGATGTTTCATTTTAAAAATATGATCTCAATGTCCAACAACAAAAAATAAAATAATTAAAAAATATTTAATTAAATAAATTAATATAAACATAAGTCATAACCGTTATATGGAGGGTGCCAAAATTCTTCCATGAATGTCACATTCTACCTATAAAAAGTTATCAATGCTATTAAAAATAAAATTTTTGAGGCCACTACTCAGTCAAAAAAAACTACCAAGGCCGATGTTTTTGTTTATTTCCACCCTTATGGAAAATAAAAAGATGAATGTGATCAATTTACTATAGATAATATTATTATTATAATCAATTATAATAATAAGATCCTATAAAACGGTTGTGTTAGTTCTCACCTCCAATAAATCCCACTCTGTCACATGAAACTGATTTGGATAATACTTATTTAAATAGGATATATTAAAATTTTCATGAATCAAGGTAATATATAGTGTAAACAACAAACAATAAGATAACCTATCAGGATTCTTCACAATAGGAAAATCCCACAACATGACATGATAATAATTTTTCCTGCTTTTCTAAGTGATGATGTCTCAATCGATTGGATATGTGGATGAAAAAAATTATCACTATCCAAAAACTCCAATGAGAAATTATGATTATTGTTTTATGATTTTTAGTTAATATTATTTATCAATTACCAATTGAAAATAAACAACACATTCTCCATAGTCTTAGGTATGATAAATTTTCTAACAGGTGAATAGTGTCCCACCATGAGACAATATGATTTAAAAAATATGGACACTAATAAAATTCCTAAAAAGTTTCCACATTGACTTATTTATGGATTATTCTGATGAATGACATATCCAATGTTGATAATAATAGTTCCCACAAACCCCCAATCCAAGGACATTAGAACGATCTGTATCCTTAAGAATCTAGTTAGAATTCACTATATGGCCATCCAAAATGGGTGATTTCACATGATTAACATCATCTAGGATCTAATGGATTAATGGATAATCTACACAATCTAATATGTAAAATTATAATCCCAATTGGTTACTTTTACTAATGGTATTCCATTAAGCCAAACAATCTATTATATATACTGGTTCTTGACCTCTTTTATCTTCATCCACTCCCTAATTAGAATAATGTGAATTGATTATTTCAAGTGGCCTATAATCACCCATATATATTCATTATGTCTAGGATTATGCATTATAATGTTCTTAAATACCATTGTGATATCATTCAATATCCATATATGAATGGGATGTGTTTGATGAAATTTAGTTAGAATTTAATTCTTTTATTTAACCATCAAATAGTTAAATCATAAGAAAACAAAATTTATGATTGACTATATTATCATGGGACACCAATCCCATATCAACATATTATAAAATATATTTTTATTCTATTGGATGTTAGAACAAATCAAGTAATTCCCCCAACTTATCACCTATAGAATCAATGAAAAAGGAACAACCAACTATTAATTGAAAAATTGCGTACAATCTAGTGATCGAGAATAATCACCAATGGCCTCCTAAAAATTTAGAGCTCTAAAAATCTATTATATGTTATGGGGATGTTTATTTTCATTCCAAACATGATCAACCTATGATTTTGTGACCTCAATGGTGGTCAGAAATATTATCTCTCCATCGTCATAAAAATATAATAACATTTTAATAAATAGACCCCTCAAAATCCACTCATCAACTAATTCATTATCATAATATATTTGAACCAATATATTCATGGAATATATGATCACATTCCCCTTCCTAGGGTTTAGGTGATTAAAAAATAACTGTTCAAAATTATTCCACCGAATTTCAATGTCTATAGTTCATGAAGAAACAAATTAAAATATTATTCCTTCAATTATTATCAAAATAAACTATAAATATATCATCATAGAGGTAATGGTTCCAAATATTATATATATTAATAGCAACTTCAAACACTTTAGCATGGGTCAGGTAATTTCTCTCATTTGGGCATAGATAATGAGATCCATATGCCTATATATTATGATTTTCTATCGCACAAACTCAAACTCCACATTTAATCCATCTTAATACTCTATAAATCCCGTCAAAAACTTAGTATGAATCCAAAAAATAATTAATATTAAATGAATTTTAAAAACTAAATATAACAATGAAAATTTTAGCTCCACACAATCTTCACCAAATTTTGTTTCAATTTTTTTTGGGGAGAAGCTGTCAAAGATATGTTTCAATAAAATCAATAATATATCTACAATATAAAAAATATATTATCTAAAACACATTCTTGGAAATCCATCATGAAATGATCACTTCTATTTTCTCAAGGATAATTTATATCTCTTTCTTTGAGATCACCTGACCTAGAAAAGTTATCTTATTTTTGATAACTATAACTTAAAAAATTATCACTCATGGAATGATCCCTCATGCCTCCAAACATGCATTATAATAATCACCATATTCATCTTTTATCATGTAATTCACTAAGAAATTATCATCAAACACTCCCACAATGGAGTCTAGAAATTGTAAAATATTAGTTATTTTATGTAATAAATAGCACAAGAGAGTTTTTTAGGTCAAATAGTGTAATCATATACTCATAGTTCCTAGGAAAACTCATAAATGAAGTAACATAAATATCCTCCTCCCATACTCACAACATTTTTTAAACTAACCTTTGGTTGATTTTTTAAAACAACTATGTTCAACAAGATGATCAAAATATCATTGATTTGATGAAAAATATTTATTCAATATGATCACCTAGTTTAACATATGATAGTCTTTGAAATTATAGATAATCATATATAACGTTTTTCAAAATATAATTATTGATTCCCATGGTGACATGGTATATTTAATGAGCCCCTATATTTCAATATCCTCCAATGTAACCGTAAACTCTATAAACTGTATTTTATTTGTTATATATGACAGTAATGTGATGGGTCTCGACTCGAGGAAAAATAAACCATGAAATCGACCACTCATCATTATTGTATCCCAAAAATATTGATATACCCAAATATACTAGTAAAAAACACTATAATATGAACATATTAAACCACCTACATGGAATCAAGAAACGATGTAGATAACTATTTTGATATTGAAAAAACATCTAGAATAACTGGACCTTCCCTCCTATAAATTGGATTTCACTCACCATGGACGATTTGATCTATCCAATTAGGATATTGAACCATAACCATGATATGATAAAAATAAATATATTTATTAAAATTAGTCATTTTTTCCATTATGATTATGAAATAAAAATTATCCTTGAGTAACACAATGAAGTGACACAAAACATCCATGTCATGAATTAAGACACTAAATTTTAGGTACTTAAAACTATATATTTATTCATTCCAATTAAATGTGTGTAGATCAATATCTAATTTAATAAACACTACTAAAATGGCCTAATATGAAAGGCACTGTAATGATATAAAATAATAGGAAGAACTTATATCAATTAAATAAATATATAATGTAGAATAAAAAACATTATACGTATCATGTTTTCCTTCATGTACTATAATTCTAAGGTTCTATATCAGCTATAGAGAGACACCCTAACTTAGGCTTGCCTTGTACAGACATATCTAGTATGTAATATCCTACAGACTAAGGGAAACTCCAATAACCTTTTAACCACATGATCACACTTTTAATCCCATTGAATATTAATTAACAAATCCTCTCTCTAAATGGAAATCCTTATAAGAACATTGAGGATGACCCAGCTTCCCAAACTAATGGAAAATCATTTTGGCCTCTGGGTAATAATATATTGTATATAAAAAACTATTATAATGGTAGTATGTCACCTATATTCTCCCAAAATATTCCACAACCACTGAACAAGATGACTATTGGGAACCCTTTTCACTTCCCCTATGAGGATCGCCTTTCATCCTCTTTTATACAGAGGAATACATATAGCTATAATCAACTATAAAATACCCCATTGATACAACTATTATTAAAATAGTACTCATTATATCTACTACATTATCCACTACCTCCTCGTATGATGGTATGACAAATCGAATAATCATCAATATGTCTCATATGTCAAGCGCTTTTCAAAATATCTCACTGTGAGATAGATGATCACAATTATATTATGATACATATGAACTAACTCTAAAAACCATTTATTATAATCCATTGAATGGGATCCCTTAACCATCATCTTGAATTCAAAAAACATTTCCATATTTAGTGTCCAAGATTATACTACTGATTAAAATCATTTTTGAAGGTAGAGTAGGTGAGATCCCTATGACTCTTCACTTAAAACAATTCTTAAACCCATTTATTTAACGTTTCTTCCCACATGTAAGGGTTGAAACAGACTATAAAAGCCTAATATGTATTTATAAAAATAAATATACACTAAATCCTTTCAATCACATTGATATGATCATGGGAACTTTTCTCCCCATGGATGAATAATGGATTCTTTTTAGTAAACAATTGTTCTGGCTTTATTTTCTATTCCTAACCTCTTTCCAACTCATAGCCTAAGGATTGGATGTTTTTCGATCACCTATTCCACAAAAATATGATCAATTAGTATGTTCTCCTAAGAAACATGATTCACATATCTCTCCCTTTATAGAGAAGATACGATTTTGGGAGACATTTTCAAAAAATATGTAATACAATGTATTTCAATAAACAGTTGAATCTCAATAAACATCATTTGAGAAATATGAAAATCATAAAATATGTTTCATAAAAATTAAGTCAACCGAAGAACATTCAAATTATGATTGGATAAATCCTAAAAATTTTAATCATTCTTACATTGTTCACATTTTGACCACAGTTTTTAATAAATTATGTACTCTCCATGAAAAAAAACTACATTAATTACACACAAATATATATAGGATCTAAATGGGTACCACTAACCACTATTCTAAACATGGTTCCACTCATATCCTCTAACATTCAACAATGCATCAAAATATTTCTCAAAACCTTTGATTTGTTCCCCTAAATCCTAGTTTCGACAATGAAAAACATAAAATATCATTAAAAACACAAAATAGTGTTTAAAATTTAAACATAACTCATAAACCAACAATTTTACATGAGGTTTATCATGATGAAGTGATGGATAAGAACTCCCAAAAAATTTACACTCTTTCATTAATTTTCATAACCTTTACATACCACTGAACAAAAATAACAAGCAACCTCTCATAACATTTTTAAATGATCATTCATGCTTCTTCGCAAAACACCACCCAAAACGACTTGACATGCTACCAAAATCATGTTCCCAATCTCAATTAGTCGGTGAAAAGAACCATTGCATCATGGATAACCAATATAGAATAGTTTATCCCATGGAAGTCCAGCATGAACAATCCATGAATTTTTTAGCCACACCAACCAAATAATAAAAATAAACATTTATAAGTATCCAATAATTGTAAATTTAGTAATGAAAAATTAAGATACCAATATCAAGACAGCATAAAAATTTAAAATCAAGGTTAAAACATATGGCATCATTTTAAAAAGTATGAATTAGATAATTGGACCTATATGCCAATACATTATAAAAAAATTCTATAAAATTCCAAAACATATCTCCATGAGATAGATTCCAGGAGACCAAATCAACAAATTCCTTAACAATAATGGATTTATAAAATCAAAAAGTGACACCAAACTCTATTTTTCCCTTAAAATTCCTTGTTTCCATTAATGGAAGGTCTATATACACCCAAATGATTATATTCTATGAGAGGAACAATTCCAAATATGACACAACTATGAATTATTTTATGACCTTAATCCACTAAAACCAAAATCTATAAACTGAAAAACTAATTTAAAACACTTTCACACTAAAGAAATCTCTTTTTATAGTTAAGACTAAAATATTCCCTTTGTTTGTCAAAAAACATCATACATATGAAAATTTGAATAAATATGGACTTTGTAAAAATAAGTGAATACTTATAGAAAAACAATTATTAACTCACTAAACCATGTCATATATATAAGAAAAATCATATGTATAATAAAAAATTATTCAGTCAAAAATTTGTGTTCATCCAAATAAAAAAAGGAATATATAATAAGAACTAAGGGAACTATGCATTATGTTTTAGTGTTACATTGTGTATGAAATGGTTTCCTAGTTGTCTAATAAATCTCAACTATTTTGAATATGACATGTTCTTACATAGGATAAATAATAATTCTATTAATACTCTCAATTCATGTGACCCCGTTTTGTAATTACCATTAGTTCTCTCTGAATGGATCTATCTATCAATTCAATAACATACTAAATATTATAAAATACAATTTTTAGGTTTCTAGTTCTCTAATTAATTCACACAAACCCTTGTGTATTCCAATGTTCTTACTCAATACCAAACACATAAATATAAATAATTACTATACATTTATACTATTTAAGAATCCAATTTGATAAATCATCGATTCACACAAAAATTCATGAATTTTACAGAAATAAATATAACATTAAAACCCCATTGTAGAAATTAATTTTATAGAATTAAAATTCCTTGATATATCTTAAAAAATAATTTCCATGTATTTAATTCAAATATCTTAAATGATATATTTTAGAACATTATATTTCAAAAACATATGAATTATTTATAAAATTTTGATCTCAAATATTGGAAACATCATGATAATTAATTTTTTTTAAAAAAAGTAATTAAATAACTAAATAAATCCCCTAAAAAATATCCCAGAGATAGCGACTCCTACCATGAAATAAAACCAAAAAATATTATCTTTGACAAAAATAACTGGATTCGAGTATAAGATTTATTCACACACCTAGTCCAAGAAGAAAAACATGAATGTCCCATCCTAAAACGTATGTGGGAACAAATATCAATATGGTGTTTCTTTAATCCATGAGAGTAGATCCACATATATATTAACGGTGGATTAATGTTGAAATCAAGAGATGTCCAAAAATAATGTAATGGAAATTGAAAAGGTAAATTGAAAATTGAATTAATAAATCCAACTAAATTCATAGGGGAGAAAACTCAAAATCTATGGGGTAAAAATAAATATTTTAAATTAATTGAAAATCATTTTAGTTTGGCCTCATGTTTAAAAAAAATCATTCACCAACAGTGTAGGATCCACTGTCTCCACAAAACAAAGTCGTAATGATTATAAAATCCATCGTATAGTTTAAAAAATCATGCTCAGTCAATAAAAATCGTTAGTGTCTTACACAATCTTCTCTCACTGTTTTATAAATATTTTTTCTTCTAATGGTGTTATACCAATTTGTTATGACCTACTTCCATAAAAACTGATGTTCTAAATTCCTAGCACCCAGAAACACAACTAATAAATAAATGAATAAATAAATATAAAAATAAGATATACTAGTCACCGATCATTCTTTACATCATACTATATATATATATATATTATATATATAATAATCACTGTGGACTATTAATAACCAATATCAATGACCATTGTCATATATGGGTGGAAAAAATACCATCCTATTAACACATTCGTATTCTATAACTAAAAAATATATCTCATGTAGCATATCCAGTGTTAATCCACAAATAATTTTATCTTGGTATAAAAAGGGTGATCTAGTAAATCTCATCTATTCTAGTTAGCAACAATCAATCAAACACTCTCTAGGATTAAATGGATTCCAACTACACAATCTATATAAAGTGAAAAAACATGTGACTCATGTAAATACCACACCAGTAATATAATATTTCTAAAAAATCCAATTTCAATCCTTATACAAAACTACCACTCCCCATTAAAATTATAATCCAATTAAAATTTACTTAAACATCAAAATTATTGATAATAAATCTCGAAATCCATATATTATAATTCTCCATGGGGCTTGATTAAAAAACAATAAAATACATGGGAAATTTGGTTTATTAAAATTTACAAAGGGCCTTTAGTTTCAAATTATTTTCTCCCATTTAATAATAACATTAATGAGATTTTAAAAATATATTTTTTTTAAATCATTTATTTAGGTAAAAAATAACCTTTAATCTATTATGTATCAATAACACTTAAAAATCCATTTTAAATATCGATTATGAAGAAATTTAATGTTATCAATATCATAAAAACTGTAGAACAACCTATAAATTAAACCTGTAAACACATTTAACCATAAAACCATCATAATTTAATTTATAAACTATTGAAAAATTCCATAAAAAAATAATAATAATAATAACAAAGAAAAAATGATAATTCCCATATAAATCCATCTACAAATATCTTATTCTATGATCTCTTAATAAACCATAAAATATCAATGTAAAAAATAATACAAATATATGAAATACACTTTCAATCTCAATATTTACATAGGAAAATACTCAATAACTTAAAAACAAATCTAATATATACATAATTATAATGGTTGAAAAATTTATAAACACATGTATTAAACAAAAATTAAAAATATAATTCATGGAAACACATTCCTGGAACCATGTGATGATAGAGTTAATCATGGATCAGTGATTAGAAGATAAAAACATTAATGTACTATGGTGAGATGGAGATGGAGGAAAATATTCCTAACTGGTATGATTCAATTTGAAATTGAATGAAGATGAATTTTGATAATCAAGATTAAAAATAGTGGGATCCATGATAAAATATGGGACCTCCTATGATCAGTGGGAATCATGAATAACTGGGAAGGATGTGTGAAGAACTGAACTAATATAAATAAAATTTTCCTTCCCATTTAATAAAATATATTATTCTGTAATATTTTTATAGAAAAAACAAGCACTTATTTGTTTTTATTTTAAGCTATGGGATCTCAATTACCTTTAATAACCATTTTCGTATATAAAATAGTTTTCTAGTAGCAATCATATGATTATAATAAATTTATGTTTCTATCAAATCCAATTGACATAGTCAATGGTAGTGATGGGCTATACTAGAAAGATCGTACACTATGAAAACATTTATTAGAGCTTCTATGTGTGAAATCATATCTATTATATCACATTGACCAATACCATTCTTATATCTAACAAATTAAGGATTATAGATAAAATTAACGGGATATGATACAGCTCATCGAGATCACAACTGAAATCATGTTCACCAAACAACCACAAAAATCTATCACTATCGTGAACCTTACTCATAGGTCGTTTTATGGTTTATTAATGGTATATGTCTTTAGAACCAAGATATATGATTTTGTAAATTATTTGTTTCTAGAATAATGAACATATTTTCATCCAATTATTATTACATTATAAATTATTTTTATTTCGATATAATAAAATGAAAATAGATATTTATGGTAATATTCAAATTCATTTAATGAACTTATTTAGATGAATTAATGTAATTTTATATATAAATAAAATTTTAATTTATTTTATTTCTATTTTATTTTATAAATTATAAATTATCATGTATTTTTATGTGGTTAAATGATATTTTTATAAAGGTTTAAAAAATTGTCTTTTCAAAAAAACCCCAATATTACGCAATAATTGTTGATTCTTATTTTAAAATTGAATATAACCATATATTGATGAAAAATTAAATATAATGAAGATTAATTTGGAAATTATAAAATTTAAGTTTTCATACGTTGAAATTTTTATAATTTAAGAGGCAATTCAATTTTTAAGAAAAAAATTAAATACCGAGTAAATATATTTTGTGAATTAGGACAACATAATGACCAAACAGTTATGTAATAAGTAATATAAATGGTATTCAATGCAGAATATATGTTTTCCATTTTAAATAATCATAATTTATATTTATTTTATTTATTTTATAAATCCATTATGAATCTACTAATACATGTAATGTGTTTTATGGTTTTAAAATAGTTTCATAAAGTGTATGACTCACATCCAAATAATAAAGGTTTTTATTTTATTATCATTGTTCCATGGCCATTATATTTAATTAGAACAACCCCATTAAGTAAAAACCATGTCAAAAACACATGTGATATTTTTAAGTTTTTGTTATTTTCTTATATAGATTCCAAAAATAATGATTGAGAAATAAAAACTAAATCCACACTCATTTTCTATGTAAACCCTTTTAATTTCCCTTTTATCTCCACTAAAAATACTTAAAGAATTTTCTTACTCTTCCATACCATCTATATAGTCCTCCCAATGCAACCCATGCTCTCAATAATATTTATCTAAGCTTTGGGAGTCACACACTCGACCAAGGGATCCTCACCTTTACGACATTATTATCGTTTTTTATTATCATATGTTATCTATTCCCAATTAATAATTTGTGGTAATTTATTTCCATGTCCTCATTAATTTTTATTTTTTTTACAAGGATTGAGATACCTTTTTCTCTCTTATCATCCATTTTGTTGAATTTTTTATGGTAAGTTCTTATGCTGTGGAAATTTCTTGATGATTTTCCATTCCAAAACAAATGTATTGTCAATACCATGCCCATTTTCAATGAAGGGTGATCAAATTAATATAACTATGATTCATTTAATTTGGAAGTACTTGTATTTATTTCAAATTCCTAGGAAATGGAATAAAATTTCACGATGATTGAATCCATGTTGTATGATCAAGGTGGAAAACATAAACATGATAATGGGATGAATGCGATGAGTGAACCTGAAATTATATATTGCTCCAATGCATTGAGTAATGATTAGTATCATGAGACATATTGCTAGGAAAATTATTAACCATGATTCTATTATGGGACTTGTTTCATCATGATTTATTATTATTTATCCTTATTTTATAGTTATTGTGAATTTTTTTTGTTGTTGAAACATTTCCAGTGTTTCCAATATGATTATCATGATATATCATGCCTCATTGTTCATGTTTATGATTCTCACTCTTTTAATGTCACAATTATATTTCATTAACTTACATGTCTTTCTAAATATAGATAATTTTTTTATTCCATTACTAGGATTTATATCTCACTTAATTCTTATGTAGGTCCCAGTGTTGTCCCGTGTAGTTTTTAAAGCCATGGAATTTTAGATTACTGTTATTGATGTTTTTGATAATGTTGTTTTTCCCATTTTCATCATTTTATGCTATGTACCAAATTCCAAAATTCACTATACTTATCATTATTCTAGGTTGTATTACGTTTTATTTATGATATAAATCATGTATTACTTTTATGTAAAGGGATAGATTGTTATAGTTGGTATCAAAGTAAAAGAGTGGTTATTTTGGGATTAGGTTATAAAACACAATCGAAAACCTTTAGGATAATACCTTGTATATGAAAATATACCAAAAAAAATTAGGTGTAATGTTATTTTTTATCAATAAAATACATCCCATTTGGGATACTATAAGTTGATGTGGTTATGAAATTGATGTACATTGGGATAAAAACATCTACAAGTTGTGTCGAGCATGACTTGATGTAACACGATACATGACAACGGTCCTTACTGTGCACCTAGTTTGAAACTCTAGGAGGATATTCATTGGTATCATCAAAAACTCATTACAAAATAATATTAATAGAACAAAAAAATTCCTATATGAATATGTTTTATCAAATAGATCATGGATAACATTGATTTAATCTCATAAATTCATACATTAAGGAAGTAAATATGTGTATTATGTTTTATATTTGATTTCAATAAATTCATATTTATGTGACTAATATTTTAAATATAATAGTCTCTACGTTTTCATTTATTCTAGTTAATGTAATGAAATAAAAGGAATCAAATAAACAATCAATGTTATGAGAAATTTGATGACAACCCCATTGATATTCTCATACTGATGGGAGTGGGAATCACAAAAATTGTGAAGATTATATCACAAATATATTAGTTTTATTATAGGATCATATATAACAGTATGAGTGTGAAAATCCCCCTAAGAAAAGAAATATCCAATTGATAGCTTTATGTGACAACAGCCTCCAAATTTCATTGGATAATCTGATGCCTTAATCTTGAATCAATTCTTCAACTCCATTGAGAGGATATTTTATGTCCATTAATATTCTAAGAAAGATATTATTCTACTCCATGACTATCATTTGACAGGATATGATGATCAGTGGTGTAAATTGATCATTAATATTAATCCTATAGATGATATTTAATTCATGGGGTGGATGGAATTATATAAAATTTTTTCTCATAAATATTATTCTATCACACTCCCACCTAAAATGGTATGGAATTTTATTTCTATCCAGAATAATGGATGATGAATCTACCAGGGCATATGATGAATAAATAACAAGTCATTATTAATACATATTAAACTTTTTCATTAACCTAAAATGTATTTTAGATTACATATTTAGTTGGATAAAACCTAGTTTACTAAAATCCATTATGATCTGAGATTTTCATAGCTATGAAGAAAATTTCTAATTCTTCATCATTGTCAAAATAGAGTTCTGATAATATTAAGGGTATCATGGGTATAAAAAGTGGGAAGTAGAATTTAATTATTTCATACTGAGGGAGAAATCGAATTGTTCTTGGAAATGTCAACTTCACACTTTTCAATGGTGCCAAAATAAGCACCCTAGAAATTGCATATGTGGAATGAGTAAATTCCTTATGTGCATGAAGGAATATAACATAGCAAGTAACATAATATAGGATAAATACATTAATGAAAAAAAAATAAATGAATGCACTAGTCAATAGTTAGTGCATTGTTCATTTTTTCTACTACAAGGAACCTGATAAAGCTGCGAACAAATGATCTATACCTCAGATGTTTTGAAATGACCAACAAAATCTATGGTATCAAGGGTGAATTTTGTCATCCTAATCACTAAAGTGGATCCTAAATACAATGTCGTGATAGGTAATCTAGTTATTATTTGAATAATATATATTATATTTTTTATTAATGTTTTTTTAATTTATTCATATCACAAATGTTTATTAGAAATTTTAAAACACCCCCAAAAATCATATAAGTGAGGTTATTGGTGAAAATATAAAATATGGTAATTATTTCATCAAACTATATAAATCCACCCCTATAGTAATTTTTAGTCTCAAAATCCCACTAAATATTATCATACTCCCTTTTGTGGAAGTTTATTCAATTATAGATATGGGTTTTCTTCTATAATATAGAAGAAATATAAATTACCACAAAAAGGAAATCACTCTTCAAAATGAAAATTGATCCATGATCCTATACAAGTGAAAACTATATGGTTGATATTTATTTATCCTCAAAATATAAGTCATGGATGTTACTTACCAATGAGAATATGTATCTTGACCAAATTATAGAGTCTTTGGAAATAAACTTCAATGAAGAAATTTCATTTGTGATGAAATATTCTTATATATTTCCTACGGTATTTTATTGTGTTCAATCTAGTAGAAAGGATTAATTTTTGATCAACATTATACACTAGGTTTTATCATTATCAAATAATCCAAATAGAATTGAGGTTTTGAAACAAGAGTATCAAAAGAAACAATTATAGGGGAATCTGGATAAATGTTTAATACACCCATGTGCTTTACCATGGGGTGCACCACTCCCCTGTATCAACGACAAGGACAGGGTAATTCATGATTGAATTTATTTTCATGATCTTAAAAAGATATAAATAAATAACATTTATCCTCTTCTATGGATTGATGACTTATTTGAAAAACATAATAGAGAACAATAATTTTGTATAGTGGATCTATGGTAAGGATATTAAAAAGATAGGGTTAAGAATAATTATATTCCCATGAATTCATTTCGTATAATGTATGAGAAATTTGAGTTCATATTAATTCCATTATTAGTCACTAATTAAAAAAATATTCATATAATTTAATAATATATTCTTTATAAATTACCTTGAAAAATTTATTGTAGTCATTTTTTAGGATATTCTAATATACTCCCAAATCAAGGTTGAGAAAAAGGAATATCCAGGTAATATGATAAAGACCTTGAGAGAAGAAAATATTTATGAAAATTAAATCAAATGTGAGTTACGGTTGATTGATGTTTTATTTATGGGGAATAATATCACATGAAATGTGAAATATATGGAACAATCAATGGAAAAATATATTAATAGATGTTATAAGAAAACATTTGTACCATATATTCAAAGATTCCATGGACTAGATCGGTATTATCACTTTTTGAGGGAAATTTCTAATGATTTTGAAACCTTCTAAATAATATTACTCAAAAAAGAGTAAATAATTATTTGAATTTTTAATGTGAAGAGATATTCAAGGATTTGAAAATAAAATTTATCACTAAAAATGTTATTAAATTACTCACATGTGGAAAAATTTTCATTTTATTCTATGATACAACATAAAAGGATTGGGATATGTGTTAATGCATAATGAAAATTTCATATTCTATGATTCAATGAAGATGAATATTCATGAACATAACTACCTAACTCATGATATAGATACTGATGCAATAATATAATCCTTAAAAATGTGGTTTCATGTTATATTTTCGGAGATTTATGAAATATATAATGATCATAAAAGTCACAATTAAATATTCATATAAAAATTGATGAATATGAAACAATGATGACGGCTACAAATGAACATGGACATTGATTTCTAAATTCACTACTGTCTTGGAAAAGTGAAAAAAATTCATTGATGATCTATGTAGACTGTAACATGGAATTATATCATTAAATACTATAAAGTGGGAACTGATATTCTCATATTTGAAAATTTCTGACAATAGTTTCAAAAAGAAAGGAAAGTCATCAATCATTTCAAAAATTATTTTCACACAATTTTTTATAAATAGGATAATAAATGATCCTATAAATGACAAAGGAATTCAGAAGAAAGTGGGAATAATAAAAAATAAAAATCCTTGAAGTTTAGTGATAATTATGAATGAGTTGCATGATTTTACACTTGGCTATTTGTACCATCATATAATAAACCAAGGATGGATATGTTGGATGATACACATAGTTTTACATTCTCATTCCAACTTGGAGGAACAAAGTTGTATCGAGATATCTGAGAGAACTATTTGTGAAAAAATATGTTGAAAATGATTGAAGAATATATATCAAGGATAATGGTATATCCACAAGCATAGGTTTATATATAAAATTATATTTGGATGATAAACATTTACCCATACCACCATGTAAAGGGGAAAACATAATCATATAATTTTTCTTCAGATATTAAAATACATTGAGAGAAAATAATCATATATTGGTTTTTCAGGATTATATTACAAATATAGCATAAATAATCACAATTCATGAGGATTTATAACTAGATCAACTCAAATAGATATGCATCACAAAAGTGGTAAGGATACATTGAGTACCACAATTTATTATATCATATAAATATTCAAGATTCAGCTCCATGTTTGGGAAAAGTCTCCAATATTCTAAAAACACTAATTTGAACATCAACATGGATTTTTATAACGAACCATACTTTACATACATTGTTAATAGTTCAAAATTGAAGCACACTTATTACAACATCTGACAAAACCACAATGGACCGTATAGGTATAGTGTCTTTAGAAACTGGGAAACATAAACAACTTGTTCAAAAATCCTCTACAGTGTCTCCCATTTATTTCATCATATCTAGGGTCCATTTTAGCATATTCTACTTAATATCCATCTTCCTGACCTGGGGAAAAGAAAATATACAAAAAAGGGTGATCTCAAATTCTCAGCAAGGGAAAATAAAGGAAATAAAAATCATATCATATCTTCTTGAAAATCATAACCCGCAAAAGAGATCATAATATCTTAACATGGAATAAATCATAGAAGTGAAAATGAGATCCCCATAATCATAACATAAAACTTGAAACATTGTGGCATGCACACATAATCATGGAAAATCATTTCTTGTTAGTCATGACTCATTTCCAAGACTATCTTAGTGGACAGAGACCATTTCTGAACCGAGTTCACTCCTCGTTTCAGTCCTGTATCACTGAACTGAAATAACCATCCGTTCCAGCCATGTCTATCTCATGAGATATAAATATTTACCCAATGCATTGGAGGGAGATAAAGGTCCCACCCATCTTACAATGAATCCTTTCTTCTGTGTGCCACATAATCATAAATCTTACATCATCGCATAACACATGTAACAAAAATGGGATTCTTGAAACATCATGACATCATAAAACAAATAATATAAGGTAAATGAATTCATAAAAATAATTCCCTCAAAACATAATCAAATCAATGTAATAATAGGGATAAAAACAGAACCCTTTATTATCTTAGATGCAAAATAATTTTGATAAAACACTTGAACTCCATTCTTGAGGAAAATATCCTTTCTTCTTCAAAATTTTTTTCCCTTTCTTAACGTGTCATACAAATTTAAACTAAAATAAGTTGATTAAAAATAAATTTGAAAACTTGTAAAGGAAGCTTCTTGGAAATAATGTTTTAAAAATCCATTCATGCCGTATAAGTTAAAGAAATCATTCTTCTCGTACTTTTGTCGAAAAAGTCAAAAAGTACCTCGTACGAAAAATGACAAAAGATTCTTTTCATATCCTTTACTAAAAACTCACTGAAGGGTAAAATTGGATATAAACTATTTTGGAAGGATATAAATATTACATATTGAGGAAACATGGATGTGGATGATAAAATACACCCCAGTAAATACCAATATATAAACAATCTCGGATAAAAATGAGATTGTGATATTTCCCTTACCTTAGGTCTGATTTGCTTTGTACGTGTCCGAAGCTCCTGTATAATGGTTTAAATAATGTCATTGACTTATTCCAGAATCATAAATATTGATATGATATCATATATGGTCAAATTCTTAACTTCTTATTAGTAATATTTCAGTGTTACTTGTTACTCGGGTCTTTATTGCCTTTTGTTCTTATGCGTGTTTTGCCGAATAAATTCTTATTATTATTTTAAGGTTTAGATACCTAATATCCAGAATGGTATTAGTGTAACATATATAATATTTATTCATTCAATTCATTTATATAATTACTATGTAATGATGATCATGTAGAACGAGTCGCATCACATCGTGGAGACGGTATTCCGTATGTACGCACGAGCGATGATATTGTTCCCATGTTCGCGGAATTGTATTTAAGTATATTTATAATATTTCAGTATCAATATCACTTTATAATAATCATATATAGTTACTCATTACACCATTATACCCATCCTTGTAAGGTGATGGTGGAAAATAGATTACACCACGGCGTGGAGACGGTATTCCGTACGTACGCACACGCGGTGATTTCATTTTTCCGTAGGATGGATAGAAGGTGAATTAGGGTTGTTTCATATTTATAATAACATATCAGTATGTAAGTAATACTGATGTTATTACTTTATCATGAAACAACTAATGAAGAATAAGTTTAAGATGAAAGAAATTGAAAATATCGGTAATGGATATTACCTCTTCTTTGAAACACCACTTTGAATCCCCCACTTAGGGAACTAAGATTGGTCTTTGAAGAAGACCAGGACCTCTAGGATTATTCTAGGGAATTGGAGAAGGGATTATGGCAGGGTTTGGACGAGCTTGAGTGCTCAAATTGGTGTGAGGAGGAGGGGGAGGAGGTGCCCTTTTATAAGGGAGGAGAGGGCACCTTAGGAATATCTCAAAATATTATTTTATATTAAAGTCAAAATCGGTTTATAATGGTTCCAAAGGATCTTATTTCGAAGGTAAAGTGGGTAGGGGTCGAAATACTATCATCCAATAGGATTTAGACAAGTTTAGGTTATTATTTTAACCTTATCAATTAGATTTAACTCTAAGTTAAATAATTTAACTTTTACCGTGACTTTTTGTTTTCTTACACTATATGGTTAATGAACATACTATAACATGCCAAAAGAACCCCAAGTTGTTTATTATTAATATATATATCCTTATATAAGTCATTTGAACGAATATTAGATTTTTAGAAATAAAATAACAATTATTAATATAATATTTGATTTAAAAACTATTTTGTGTCAATTTTGACACTATTTGATATATGATTTTTGTGAAAGTCATAACAGAATTATATGTTCGAACAAAGTCGATTAAATCAACACTAATATATCATAGTAAACTAGAAAATTAGTGGAATTCATAGAAAGTCTCAAATTACATTTATTTGAGCATTTATAACATCAATTATGTTAACATTTCTTTAAAATGGTAATTACTGCATCATCGTTGTGTCATAAATAAATTAATTTATTTAAAGTCTAAAAATTATAAATAAAATATCATTATGTAATAAATTGTTTTAGATTTCTAATGAATATTTATAGTCAAATTTATCTTATGTATTACCCCATATTAAAAATGTTTTAGTTATTAAACTTTGATTTTAACTATTTTAACTATTCATTAAATAAAATAATATTAAATGTCATAATCTAATCCAAGTGGACCTAAATGGTCATATTATATTCATAAGGTTGTTTTTGGTCGAATTACACTTATTCAATAGAATTAGGACATGTGTTAGGGTAATAGTAATATCATATTTACCCTTAGTTACCCTATTTACTATTAACCGCAGTAAAAAAAGTAAAATGTTACTATTCACCAAAAAATTATTTTTATCTCATTGAACCACATTTTACTTACTGATATCAACCGTGTCTGTCAGATTTTCGAAATTCCATTCACAGAAGCAGTAAAATTACGTTTTATGCAAAATTCAGTTTTTAACCTACCACTTAGTGGTTTCACTATTCATCAAAAATTGAATGTTTTCAGAAAAATACCAAAATTTCACCCTAGGCTAATTTCGATATTCTGAATCCAAAAATGAAGTCCATTTTGAAAAATAAAATTTATAAAATTCATAAAGTGGTTATTACTATTCATAACGGCTAGTTTTAATAATATTTTAATAGCATATTGTTGTTTAGTGAAACTCGATATTGCGTACGACGCAATCTATCGAGGAAGGTCGCGATTTCGTGTAAAACAAGCCAAGCAAGTGTTGTGTAGAAAAAGATCCTTTGATGATTTATATAACATAAAAGTCTCTGGTTTTACATTCTACCCCCCTTAAAATGAATTTCTCCCTCGAAATTCTTCACTTTGTAACAAATAGATGAGGATACCTCTCCCTCATCATATCCTCAAGCTCCCAAGTAGCTTCTTATAATTGGTGGTTCCTCCATAAAACTTTCACCAACCGAGTGGTCTTGTTGCATAGGACTTTTTCGCTACGATCCAGAATCTCTATCGGCTGTTCTTCATAAGAAATATCTTGCTCCAGCGGTACAACTTCTGAGCTGAGTACATGTGAAGGATCAGGTATGTACTTTCTCAGGAGATATACATGGAACACATCGTGAACTTGAGAGAGATTCGGTGGAAGCGCCAATCGGTAAGCTACCATCCCAACACGATCCAGTATTTTGAAAGGACCAATATATTTAGGGCTCAACTTCCCCTTCTTTCCAAATCTCATAACCCTCTTCCAGGGAGATATTCGTAAGAACACTTTATCACCCACTTCAAACTCTAGGTCATTTCTTCGGTTGTCGGCATAACTTTTCTGTCGACTCTGAGCTGCTCTTATGTGTTGTTGAATAGATCTGACCTTTTCTGCCATTTCATCAACGAGATCATGTCCTAATAGCTTTCTTTCCCCAACTTCATCCTAGCAAGTTGGAGTCCTGCATTTCTTTTCATAGAGATCTTTATAAGGAGCCATATGAATACTGGAGTGAAAGCTATTATTATAAGAAAATCCCACCAAAGGTAGGTGTTGATCCCAACCACCTTTGAAATCCATAGAGCAATCTCTCAACATATTTTCTAGAGATTGATTTGTTCTCTCATACTGACCGTCTGTCTGAGGATGATAAGCAGTGCTGAAACTCAACTCTGTATCCAGATTATGCTGAAGACTTCGCCAGAACTTCGAGGTAAATCTCGGATCCCGATCAGAGATAATAGAAAGTGGTACTCCATGAAATCTTACCACTTCCTTTACATATATCCTGGCAAGCTGATCCAGAGAGAAATCCTCTCTAATAGCAATGAAATGTGCAGACTTTGTAAGACGATCAACTATGACCCAGATAGCATTATTGCCTTTGGATGTTTTAGGAAGTCCTGTGAAAAAGTCCATAGTGATGTTTTCCCATTTCCATTCGGGTATGGGTAATGGTTGTAACATCCCCTTAGACTTCTGTCTCTTAGCTTTAACTTGTTGACAAACCAAGCATCGAGAGACATATTCAGCAACATCTCTTTTCATGCCATCCCACCAGAAGTACTCTTTCAGGTCCCTATACATCATCGTGCTTCCAGGATGAATAGAGAATGAAGATCTATGAGCTTCATCCAGCAGTTCCTTCTTTAATTCTAGGATTGGAGGAACACAAACTCGATTCCTAAACTTTATTATCCCATCACAATCAAGGTTGAACTCAGGAACATTTCTCACCTTCTTTTGTAACTCGACATCTTCTTTCTGTGCCTCTTTAATCTTCACATGTATAGATGGTTGAACATTCATTTGAGAAAGATAAGATTTTTCCCCTTCCATTATAATTACAAGATCCATCCTTTGTAAATCCATAAATATTGGATCTTTTGTGATCCTTATCATGGATAAACTAGCATGGTCTTGTCGAATTAGTGCATCTGCCACCTTGTTTGCTTTCCCAGGGTGGTAATGGATTGAGCAGTCATAATCCTTAATCAGCTCCAACCATCTTCTTTGACGCATATTCAGCTCCTTTTGTGTGAAAATATACTTTAAAATTTTATGATCAGTATAAATATCACACCTTTCACCATAAAGGTAATGCCTCCAAATCATTAATGAAAAGATTACCGCAGCTAACTCCAAATCATGTGTTTGGTAATTTTGCTCATGGATTTTCAACTGTCATGAGGCATAAGCTATCACCATATCATTTTGCATAAGAACACACCCCAATCCCTTCTTGGATGCATCACTATAGATCACAAACCTTTCTCTACTACAAGGCAGTGTGAGCACAGATGCACTGGATAACCTTCTTTTCAACTCCTTGAAAATATCTTCACATTCCTCTATCCAAACAAACTTAACTCCTTTCTGAGTCAACTTGGTGAGTGGATTAGATAATCGTGAAAAATAATTTACAAAACGTCAATAATATCTCGCCAAACCAAGAAAAATTCAGATCTCAGTTACTGTTGTTGGTCTCGACCATCTTTTGATAACCTCTGTTTTTGCTGGATCCACAGATATCCCCTCTTTTGAGATTATGTGACCCAAAAATGCAAATTTTTGAAGTCAAAATTCACACTTGGTAAATTTGGCATAAAGCTTCTCCTTTATCAGGGTCTTCAATATAATTCTCAAGTGATCTTCATGTTCTTCTTTTCTCTTTGAATAGACAAGAATATCGTCTATAAAGACTACCAAAAATTGATCAAGATAGTCTCTAAAGACTCTATTCATTAGATCCATGAAGATAGCAGAGGCATTAGTAAGACCAAATGGCATTACTATAAATTCATAGTGTCCATACCTTGTACGGAAAGCCGTCTTTGGTATATCCTCCGTTTTGACCCTTAATTGATGATACCCTGAACGAATATCAATCTTGGAAAAGAATTGAGCTCCGCGTAGTTGGTCAAATAAGTCATCAATGCGTGGGAGAGGATATTTGTTCTTGATAGTGATCTTGTTAAGTTCTCGATAATCAATGCAGAGTCTCATTGATCCATCTTTCTTCTTAACAAATAGAACAGGTGACCCCCAAGGTGATGCACTAGTGAGTATGAATCCCTTATCAAGATTCCCTTGGAGTTTCTTCTTCAATTCCTGAAACTCAATTGAGACCATTCTATAAGGTGTCTTCGAAATAGGCAAAACACCCGGTACGAGTTCTATTGAAAACTCAACTTCACGATTTGGTGGAAGACCTGGTAATTCCTCCGGAAAGACATCATCAAACTCCTGTACGATGGTCATATTCTTAATCGCTAGTTTCTCACCATCCATTTGAGATAAATAACCTTCATTTAGTGGAATCAGTACCCATAAAATGGATGAAATTTCCACTGGAAGGTTATGTTCATCCTTGCATTGAGAGACGATCATAGATTGATCTAGAATATGAAATATGACTTCCCTTCTTTGGAAATTGATATGATCTCCGCATAAAGAAAGACAATCCGTGCCAATAATCACATCGAATTCCACTAAAGGAAGGATCACAAGATTTGCAGGAAGCACTTTCCCACAAACATCGATCGGAGAAGAATTATAAACTTTTGATGGGATTGATGTGCCATTAGGTGTTGTCACAGATAACTCAACATCTAATTGTTGAGGTAATACTGTGATACCCTTAGAAAATTCTTCAAAAATAATAGAGTGGGTGGATCCAGAATCAAATAAAACATTTGCTACATTAGAGTGGATGGTAAGTGTACCTTTCACCACTTCGTTATCGTACTCCACATCGCTGATAGAAATTTCATGTGACTTTCCTTTGTCTTTAGCCTTAAGAGTTTTTTGACGTCGACCATCATCATCAACCCTTGGATTTGGGCATTGATTGGCATAATGCCCCATCTCATTGCACATGAAACATTGAAGTGTAGTAGGTTCATTCTGTGTATCCCTTCCTTTGTTTGCATCATTAGACATCTTCTTCCCATTATCGCGGCATGCAAATGCCCGATGACCTTCCTTTCCACATTTGAAACATTTACTTGTCCCTTTAAGACAACTCCCTCTGTGTTTCTTTCCACACTTTGAGAATAAGGTAAAGCTCATCTTCTTTTCAGTGTGATCTTTAGATATTCCTTTGAATTCCATTTTCCTCTTCTTATCAAACCCATAGGACTGATGGGTTACTTCAATCTCTATCTCAACTTTGAGAGCACATCGAACGATTTCCTCGTAGCTATTGAATTCCCTTATGGCTAACGCCCTTCGAAGACTTGGTTTTAAGCCACTAAAGAATCGATCGATCTTACTCCCAGGTTGGATAATAATACTAGAAGCGTACCTTGCAAGTCTTGTAAAATTAGCTCCATAGTTACCAACAGATTCATCATCCCTTTGCTTCAGTTCAAGAAACTATTTCTCCATCTTTGTTCGGAGAATACGAGGGAAGTACTTATTGGAAAATAAGTTCTTGAACTCGTCCCATTCCATGGACTCAATTTCATCCCTTTGCCTCGTATTCTTAATAAGATTCCACCATTGATCAGCATCTTCTTCGAAACGATACACTGATAGGATGACTTTATCATGTTCAGAACATTGAAGAACTGAAAATATTTTTTCAGTAGTACTAATCTATTGTTCAGCAACTAATGGATCAGTAGACCCACTGAAAGAAGGTGGACGCTGCCTCATGAAGGATTCAACAGAATTTTGCTCCTTCCTTTTCTCGTTTGGAAGTCCTGCATGATTCATTTCTTGAGAATATTGTGTGAGCATGGCTACAATATTTTCCATTCCATCTCCCATATCGTTTGGTTGCTCAGGGGGACAATCATTGCATTTCCCATCGCATTCCGCATTAGCACGGTTCCTTCGGGTTCCAGCCATTGACTAAAACCAAGAAGAATAGTGTGAGCAACACTAATTATAATAGGAAAACCACATAATTCATGAATAAAATTTTCATGCTTAAGGTCTTATCTTAGGTTATTCATGGCCATTTCTAAAACACTAAGATTTTGTTCTATGCTTAGACTTATCCTTAGGGTTCTTACTAAGGCTTTCACATCCTAGTTTCCAATTGTTGACTATAACTTTCCTCTAATACCAAATATAATGACCCATACTTTACATACATTGTTAATACTTCAAAATTGATGCACACTTATTACAACATATGACAAAACCACAAAGGACCGTATAGGTATAGTGTCTTTAGAAACTGGGAAACATAAACAACTGGTTCATAAATCCTCTACAGTGTCTCCCATTTATTTCATCATATCTAGGGTCCCTTTTAGCATATTCTACTTAATATCCATCTTCCTGACCTTGGGAAAAGAAAACATACAAAAAAGGGTGAGCTCAAATGCTTAGAAAGAGAAAATAAAGGAAATAAAAATCATATCATATCTTCTTGAAAATCATAACCTGCAAAAGAGATCATAATATCTTAACATGGAATAAATCATAGAAGTGAAAATGAGATCCCCATAATCATAACATAAAACTTGAAACTTTGTGGCATGCACACATAATCATGGAAAATCATTTCTTGTTTGTCATGACTCATTGCCAAGACTATCTTAGCGGACAAAGTCCATTTCTGAACCGAGTTCATTCCTCGTTTCAGTCCTGTATCACTGAACCGAAATAACCTTTCATTCCAGACATGTATATCTCATTAGATATAAATCTTTACCCAATGCATTGGAGGGAGATAAAGGTACCACCCATCTTACAATGAATTCTTTCTTATGTGTGCCACATAATCAAAAATCATACATCATCGCATAACACATGTAACAAAAATGGGATTCTTGAAACATCATGACATCATAAAACAAATCATATAAGGTAAATGACTTCATAAAAATAATTCCCTCAAAACATAATCAAATCAATGTAATAATAGGGATAAAAACAGAACCCTTTATAATCATAGATGGAAAATAATTTTGATAAAACACTTCAACTCCATTCTTGAGGAAAATATCCTTTCTTCTTCAAAAACATTTTTCCTTTCTTAACATGTCATACAAATTTAAAATAAAATAAGTTGATTAAAAATAAACTTGAAAACTTGTAAAGGAAGCTTCTTGGAAATAATGTTTTAAAAATCCATTCATGTCGTATAAGTTAAAAAAATCATTCTTCTCGTACTTTTGTCGGAAAAGTCAAAAAGTACCTCGTACGAAAAATGACAAAAGATTCCTTTCATATCCTTTACTAAAAACTCACCGAAGGGTAAAATTGAATATAAACTATTTTAGAAGGATATAAATATTACATATTGAGGAAACATGGATGTGGATGATAAAATACAGCCCAGTAAATACCAAAGTATAAACAATCTCGGATAAAAATGAGATTGTGATATTTCCCTTACCTTAGGTCTGATTTGCTTTGTACGTGTCTAAAGCTCCTGTATAATGGTTTAAATAATGTTATTGACATATTCCAGAATCATACATATTGATATGATATCATATATGGTCATATTCTTAGCTTCTTATTAGTAATATTTCATTGTTACTTGTTACTCGGGTCTTTATTGCCTTTTGTTCTTATGCGTGTTTTGCCGAATAAATTCTTATTCATCTTTTAAGGTTATAGATACCTTATATCCAGAAGGGTATTAGTGTAAAATATATCATATTTATTCATTCAATTCATTTATATAATTACAATGTAATGATGATCATGTAGAACGAGTCGCATCACATCGTGGAGACGGTATTCCGTACGTACGCACGGGCGATGATATTGTTCCCATGATCGTGGAATTGTATTTAAGTGTATTTATACTATTTAAGTATCAATATAACTTTATAATAATAATATATAGTTACTCATTACACCATTATACCCATCCCTGTAATGTGATGGTGGAAAATAGATTACACCACGGCGTGGAGACGGTATTCCGTACGTACGCACGCGTGGTGATTTCATTTTTTTGTAGGATGGATAGAAGGTGAATTAGGGTTGTTTCATATTTATAATATCATATCAGTATTTAAGTAATACTGATGTTATTACTTTATCATGAAACAACTAAAGAAGAAGAAGTTTAAGAAGAAAGAAATTGAAAAGATCGGTAATGGATATTACCTCTTCTTTGAAACGCCTCTTTGAATCCTCCACTTAGAGAACTATTATTGGTCTTTGAAGAAGAACAGGACCTCTAGGATTATTATAGGGAAGTTTAGAAGGGATTTTGGCAGGGGTTGGACGAGCATGAGTGCTCAAATTGGTGTGAGGAGGAGGGGGAGGAGGTGCCCTTTTATAAGGGAGGAGAGGGGCACTTTAGGAATATCTCAAAATATTATTTTATATTAAAGTCAAAATCGGTTTATAATGGATCCAAAGGGTCTTATTTAGAAGTTAAAGTGTGGATGGGTCGAAATCCTATCATCCAATAGGATTTAGAAAGGTTTAGGTTATTATTTTAACCATATCAATTAGATTTAACTCTAAGTTAAATAATTTAACTTTTACCGTGACTTTATGTTTTCTTACACTATATGGTTAATACACTTACAATAAATTGCCAAAAGAACCCCAAGTTGTCAATTATTAATATATATATCCTTATCTAAGTAATTTGGCAGAATATTAGATTTTTAGGAATAAAATAAAAATTAATAATATAATATTCGATTTAAAAACTATTTTGTGTCAATTTTGACACAATTTGAAATATGATTTTTTTGAAAGTCATAACAGAATTATATGTTCGAACCAAGTTGATTAAATCAACACTAATATATCATAGTAACCTAGAAAATTAGTGTAATTCATTAAAAGTCTCAAATTACATTTATTTGAGAATTTATAACATCAATTATGTTAACATTTCCTTAAAAGGGTAATTACTGCATCATCGTTGTTTAATAAATAAATTAATTTATTTAAAGTCTAAAAATTATAAATAAAATATAATTATGTAGGAAATATTTTTAGATTTCTAATTAATATTTATAGTCGAATTTATCTTATGTATAACCCCATATTAAAAATGTTTTAGTTATTAAACATTGATTTTACCTATTTTAACTATTCATTAAATAAAATATTTTTAAATGTCATAATCTAATACAAGTGGACCTAAATGGTCATATTATATTTATAAGGTTGTTTTTGGTCTAATTACACTTATCCAATAGAATTAGGACATGTGTTAGGGAAATAGTAATATCATATTTACCCTTTGTTACCCTATTTACTATTAACCGCGGTAAAAAAAGTAAAAAGTTACTATTCACCAAAAAATTATTTTTATCTCATTGAACCACATTTTACTTACTGATATCAACTGTGTCTGTCGGATTTTCGAAATTCCATTCACAGAAGAGGTAAAATTATGTTTTATGCAAAATTTAGTTTTTAACCTACCACTTAGTGGTTTAACTATTCATCAAAAATTGAAAGTTTTCAGAAAAATACCAAAATTTCACCCTAGGCTAATTTCGATATTCCGAATCCAAAAATGAAGTCCATTTTGAAAAATAAAATTCATAAAATTCGTAAAGTGGTTATTACTATTCATAACGGCTAGTTTTAATAATATTTTAATAGCATATTGTTGTTTAGTGAAACTCGGTATTGCGTACGACGCAAGCAATCGAGGAAGGTCGTGATTTCGTGTAAAACAAGCCAAGCAAGTATTGTGTACAAAAAGATTCCTTTGATGATTTATATAACATAAATGTCTCGGGTGTTACAATTTCCACCCCCAAACCGATGACCAATCAAAGTAGAATATCTATATACCTGAGTGTATGGTGAGAGAATGTTGAAATGACATCAAATTAGGATGGGAAAAAGATCATCATATGCTCAATTTATCATTAGAATAACAATTTCTACCCAATCATCAAAATGGTTTCTAATGATTCCATTCCTGGAATAGGTACACTACACCAACATGATTGGATGAATTAGGGGCGAAAAAATATTACATCCTTAAAAGGATAAGTAAATGGGGGAAAAAGAAAAACCATTCATCATCACATCAAGGATTCATAGAGGTGAAAAAATTAATATACTAAAAATCATCGATGATATCAAAAGTTTGGATTTGTAGACAAGGTACTATTCCATATATATCTATGAAAGAAAGTGAAGAGATTTGGGAGTAAGGGAAAGCATAATCCAATATACATTATCCCATTTGGGAACCTTTATCACAATAGAGTGTAGGCCAACATAATTTCACTCTTATATAGCTTATCTCAATTATAAGATGTATTACATGTATCCCACTTGAGAAATTAAATTAAAACCCCTCAAATTTATTCAATCAATAGTTGGTACCATTGGAGAATAATCTCTCATATGAGGATCATCTATGATGATCATAGATATTATAGAAATTGTTTAAAAAATTAAGAATATGCACCTTGAATAGATAATGGGCATAAACCAAATGTTTGAAAAATTAACATGGGAACCAGAGGATGTTATAAAACAATGATTCCATCATATATTTTAGTTCATGAAATGAAAATTTCAAATTCTCAATTTATTAAGGGAGAAGATTGAAACGTTTCGAACTGATATAAATAAAATTTTCCTTATGAATTAATTAAATGTCTTATTATATAATATGGTTATAGAAAATTCATTCACATATTTGGTTTCATTATATCATGTCGTATTTAAATAGACATTAATAATATTTCCCATTTATTATATATCTCTTAAAAGAGATCATTTTATTTTTATCAAATATAGGGTTTTAGAAAATCCAATTGATATTTTCAAAGGAATTAATGACCTCAATTAGTATGTGTTTACACTATAAATCCCATTTATTATTTATTCTATGTGAGAGATAATAAATGGGATTTCCCTTAACCAATCCCAAAAAGATATCTAATAACATATGCTTGAGTGAAACCATTTACAGGATAAGTTCCAGCCTATCAAGATCATGGAGCCAACCATGTATGTCGAACAATCCCGTGAATGTATCACCATCACAGATCATAATCATAGGGTGTTTACTAGTGTATAAAAGGGATATCTATTATGATCCTAGAAATATGAGTATGATAATTATTTTTTATAGAATAATTAATATATTTTCATACTGTTACATTTACATTATAAATGGTTTTAATTTTGATACAACAAAACAAGAAATTGTATTTTTGGGTAATATTCTAATTCAAATGTGGATTTTAATTTTTTTAATTAATGAATTATGAAAGGAAAGTATATTATAATAATATATTATTATTATGTAATTTTTATTTAATATAAATGAACATATAATTTTTATGAAGTCATATGTAATTTTTAACGGTTCAAAAATTTTTATTGTAAAAAACCACATTTCCCAATAAATGAAAATTATTATCATTTATGTGATATGAAAAAAACTTATAAAATTAGTTATATTAAATGAATATTAATTTTGGAATCAGAACATCAAAATTATCCTATGTTGATTTTTATTAATTTTCCTAGATAGTCAAATTTTTTAGTAAAAATAAAATACCGTATAAATATACATTGTGTATTATGACATCATAATTATGAAAATGTTATGTAATAAATAATAAAATATATATATATGAACAAATAAATATTGTTTAATTAAAATAATGACATTTATTTTTATTTTAATAATTACACAAATCCAGTATGAATCGTCTAGTACATGTAATATATTTTAATCATTTAAATTCATTTCACAAAGAGTATAACTCACCTACACAAAAGAAGGAGTATTATTAATTTATCATATTCCCATCACATTATATAATAATGAAATCCAATCTCAATTGGGGAACCCATTGGAAAAAAATAAGGGGATTATTTGTAATTTTTATTATTTTATTATATAGAGTCCAAAAACTAATATAGAATAATTTTATTAAAATCCCCACTAATTACATACATAACCACACCCATGTTCCCAATTATAGTCACTAAAAATTCATTGATCATGTCATTATTCTTCAATCCCCGATATATAGTCCTCACTAGGAACCCTGAAACAATTAATAATATCCTTCAAAGCATTTAGATTCACACACTCAGGAAACGGATCCACACATTCTTTTCATTGTTCATGTTTTGTTAATATCTTATGTGATCTATTTAAAATTTCTAAATTCATGACATTTTATCCACATCCCAATTAATTCTCATCTGATTTCAATGTTATCAGAATCCCCATTTTCTCTCAACAACATTTTTTATGATTTCAAATTTGAAACTGTTATATTATGTGAATTTCACCATGATTTTCAATGGCATAACAATTGTTTTGTGAATATAATAATTATTTCTTATCATGGGAGTTAAATTTTATACACATATACATCACTAAATTTTAAAATTATTATATTTATTCCAAACATATTTATCTTGAAATAACATATGATGATGAAATAATCCATTTTGTATGATTAATATAGAACACTTATGATGAGAATGAAATGAAAGTGACAGGTGTCCCAAGAATAATTTATCATTCCAATGCATTGGGTAATGATTTGAATCATGATACATTATTTTGGGATAGAGTATGAACATAATTACTTTATGGGACTTTTTATATCACAATTCGCTTGAATATATCCATAACAAAAGTTTATGATGCTATGTTTTATGTTGTTTCTATATTTCCCTTGATTCTTTTGTGAATACCATTATATATGATGCCCTATAGTACAATTTAATGTTTCTCTCTCAATTTTCACCCCATTTATACACTTATTTCATACCATGTTTCTAATTGTCTATTTAATTTCATTTTAATTTTGTTACTGGTCTTCATATCACACTCATTTCTTATGTATGTCCCCAGGTTATCCTATGTTGTCCTAAAATTCATTGAATTGAAAAATAATGTTAAGGAATTTTTCAATAATTTTGTTTTATCCCAAGGTCTAGATGTAATTATATGTACCTAAGTCCCTAAGACACTATTATTCTCAATCATTTGGGTTTTATTGCGTTCAATATTATGTAACAAATCATTTATTTATCTGAATTAATGATATGGGCTGCAATAGAAAGGGGGTGAGGGAAAATTGAATTTAGGGGAAATTGTGTCTTTTTGTGTTTCTTCGAACCACGGTTGGCTACATGCATGGACAACCCATTCACCTCTTAAAAGATCCTCATGTAACACCAGAAATTTGATATCTCATTTTTAAACTAGACATGTGCCAATTATGAAAAAATTTCTTTTTTCATAATCATTCCATGGTCGGTCCAAATGATTGATATAAATTATGAACCATTCCAGGGAAAAGAATTTCAACCATAAAAATTAATATTTTTATAAAAAATATAATACTGATTCATCTAAATGTGTAATATTTTATTAATAAAAAAACTATTCTATGAAATCCATTCATGTGGTTGATAATATCCCCCTTAAAATATTATTCCCATAGAATGTAACTTAATTTATAATGGTTATTAAAAATTACAATACACTCAATTAAAATGATGAAAAGTACAAAATTTGAGGATGATATATATCAATCTAGAAAATGATTTATTTAGAAAATGCAGTCAAAGGTATAGGCCTTAATTAACCCCCCACCTAATTTGGACACCCACTACTAGGAATGGATATACAAATAATACAGACATATAAACAACCACAAAACATAGATTTCCTTATAATCCAATATAACCCAAAATAGAAAACACAATCTAGTGGGAGATTAATGATTCCATAAAAATAGATAAATTCCATGAAAACATCACTTACTATAAAGGGTGTTCACTTTTAATAAAATTAGTTATAAATTTCTAAAAAAAATTCTTACCCTTCATAAATTATGTTTTAAATAAAAAGTACCTTCATATATTCTTTATAAAATATGATTTTATATTAATTGATATTAATGAAATGGACTAAGTATAACTAAAAACTCATAAAAAAATGTCAATAATATACCTCCAATAACTCAAAGATGAGAAAAAATAAATCAAATAGAAAAGGGGTTATCAAAATAATTTTTAAGGTGATTTCAGTTGTTCATTTCTTGGTCAAATGGTCTCATGAACCAAGAACCATCAATGAAAATTCCATTAGGAACTATGTAGGAACATTTTCATGGGACCCTAAGGGTTTCCAAGTTTATGTGAGTGAACTATGAGCCCCTCAAAAACATATATTTTTACCAAAAAAATCAATAAATGTCTTCAAACAACCCACATTATATAAATTGTTCAAATAACATAATCACTATAAACCAATATACACTATAAAGAATCAAATAATATATTAAAATCATTATTCATACCTAGAATCCTAATGAAATTAATGATTATTACAATTGGTGATTATTAGAAACAGAACCATGTCATGCCTCTTATGTATTTTTAATTATATCTCTATTATACTAGACATCCAAAATAACATTTTGTGCTTCTAGATCCTACTCTCATTTATGAACCAAGGGTCTCGTACATTTTTTCATAAACTAATGTAGGATAATCCTATTTTGGCTTATATATCTGGTCTACAATGACACACACAAGGGTAGTTAACAATCCTCATGGGTTGGAAATAGTAATCAAGGAATCTTGGTTTACTAAAGGGGAACGATTTCACCAAGATAAAAAATATTATTTTAATTTTGGAATTTAAACGAATATTTTACCATGTTGAATCAATTCAAGGGAAATACATTAATAAATAAATAAGTGGATATTATAAATGCGAAATATAAATGGAAAAAAATATATCTAAGGAAAACATAATATAAAATTTTATGAAAGTGGAATCAGTTGAAATTTATAAGGTATAAAATCAAACTTTAATGACAAAATCAAAATCACTTAATTATTTGAGTTAAAACATCAACAACTAACTTGAACATGGAGTACGGTGTCATTGAAATAAAACTCCCAAAAATCAAACCACTGAAATCAATCTTCACCATGGATGAAAACCAAAAAATGCCACACACCATAGAAGAAACAAAATGATTTAAATTCACCACTAACCACCACGAAAATCAATCCCTCTAGTGACACATGGTCATAACAGTTTCCACGATGAGGAAATAACCTCTTGAAATGCTGATGGATATTCGAAACTCACATAACATAACAACTTGAGAACCAATGTTTAAATCCAAAATGGGGAATATTGGTGGAAATACTGATCCATAATAGACATCAGAGCAAAAAACAGTAAACATAGGATGTGGGAACCACAATGACCATAGATCTATGCCGAAAGAGCCATCACTAGGTGAAAAACAAAAAAAACCTACATCTTCAGCAACAAAGAATATCACCGGAAGAAAAATTATCCAAATAATGCAACCCAAATGATGTAAAACTGGGAAGTGAGAGGAAGATATTCTCTGAATTCTACCATCAATTTAAACCCAAGACTCTAGAGTGGTATCGAGTTCAACCATGATGATGTCGATTCATGGTGATTCCGGTGTAAGGAGTGGTAGTTGAATCAGGCAAATTATAGGAGAAAAAATGAGGGGATGAGAAATTGATATGGAGGAGAATGTCTGAGAAAAATCATTCACCATGAGGGGGATGATGAGGGGAAGAGTGAATAATCTTTTGGAGGGAACCCTAATGGTGTATGTAGGATATAACCTATCACATAATAGCATGCCATAATGAAAATATATGTTTCCACATTCATAACATTATAATAATTCATGCCTAAAAATAAATTAGTTCTATATTTTTACTAATAAAAATTTAAGGAAACTTGTAATATAATTATTTCATTAAACCCACTTTTCTATCATAATATTTCATCAAACTGGATAATAAATTTTTAGAGGATTTTATAAACAGATGTTCTTGAATCCATTCACATAATTGGGTTTTTTTAAATAGGAATGTCCTATAACTAAATATAATCATAATGTATATACATATATATTTGATCCTTATAAATGTATTAAACCAATCAAATAGAATAGATGAAAAAGAAAGAAACATGAACTAATGGAATATCAAAACATAGAATTTGAAAAAGGATAATAAAACACATGTATAATCGGGTAGTAAATAAAGATTTTTGAATATATATATATATATATATATATATTTTAATTTTAGTCTCCTAAGAAGTATGTTATACAATATTGGATATTCTCATGTGGTATTATATGTTTTCATATTGATGAATATCTCATCAATAACCCACCCGAATACCCTTAACATGCATAACTAGTGGAACTCCAAATAGCATTATGCTCATTCCATAAAATGGGGATATAACCCCTCTAATCAGTAGTAGATAATAAATTTCTTCCAAAATAAAACTACTATTCAATATATTTCTAGAATACAATCTATATAGTGTTAATAATATTGTGTAACATGTTAGTCAGGTAGAGATAATATTGAAGAAGGTAAACCCAAACCATATCAAACTTATACCTTGATCCATAAACCCATTTCACTCATTACCGTATTAAAATATATTAAATAATCTACTACAATTTTAAAAAATAACTGAAATCCTACAATATTACTTTCTAAGATTCTTTAGAGAAATTTTAATTCTTAGTAGAGTATATTTTCATTTATTAATATTGGAAACAACACCATTAGTTTAAAATTACTAATAGCTTATTCAATAAATAATTCAAAGAATGTATTAAAAGAAATATTTTTCATATATCCCTTTTTAAGGTTTGATACAATCATTTAATACATACATTATAGGATACACTTAAATATCCATCTTCTATATCAAATTTATAAAAAAAGATTCATTTGTATTCTCTTCTAAATCCATGAAAAATAACCTTAAAAACAATAAAATCATTAAACTATAAATTTAAGAGTCATTATATTTTATAAAAAAATTATTAAATATAAATAAATATATTCAATAAATAATAAACCAAATAAAATTTCTACGAAAAAATATAAATAATTTGATAAATAGTGTCATTAATTTAATATTAAAAAATCCTGAAAATCCTACATAAATGTTCTTAAATATTTTAAATACAATTTCTAATACTATATAACCTTAAAAAAACTCATATACATTCAAATGGGGGTATAATATACATAATTAAAAGTTAATTGTATTATTAAATCCCATACAGACCAAATACAATGTAGATAAAAATATAAAGCATGAAAACACCTACCTAGAAACAATTGAGATGGTTGAAATACCACATATATGAAAGGATAAGGATATAAGAAATCTCATCACACACAATAATTGATATAAATAATTATTTATAACACCAAAACCATACCTAGGGTTTAGTCAAAATGATGATGGAATTATAGGAAAGGATGAAATAAGAAATAATACATAGGGAGATTGAGAAGTAGTATCGAAACTATACCCCATATGAACCCTCTTGAAATTGATGGGAGAATAATATGGAGAATGAAGATCACACACCCTTATATTTATGAATTAATTTAAATAAATAAATTTTTTATTATCATTATACACCCACAACATCAGAAAAAAACTAATTGTGCTACATTTTATTATGATAATAATATATTTTTTAAATGTAACCATTATATTTTAGCTATTGAATTTGAAGGTATAAATATAAGTAGTTTCATTTTGAAATTTAAATAGAAATACAAATTAATGGTCATTTATAATATTTATTAATTGAAGAAATCAAATTATTCTAGTTAAAAAACTAATACGATTATATTATGTTTAAAATAATATTTTCCATAAAAATGACATTAAATAAGATATGTAATTATTATTAATGAAACAAAAAATATTTTGGTTTAGTTATTATAAAATGAATTATTGATATAAATAATATATTAGCACAAATATAATCAGTACTTAATAGTATATAATAATAAGATTACATAATAATTATAAAATTATTTTTATATAAATATGTTTTTTATTTTATTTTATAATATAATTTAATTATAATATACCATAATTTAAAATTTAATATTTAAAAAATTACATATTTATCATATTCAACATATCCTAAGTATACTTTGATGAATTTTTAGGATTTTTATTGAATGAATTATGTTTAGTGAATTGTAAAATATAATATTTTTAGAAATATCATTTCATGTGAGAAATTATTAGATAATAAGAATATTTTAAAATTTATGATGAAAATTTCATTATGAAATAAATATTTATAACTAAAACTATACATCCAAAAAAATTAAATTAAATAATATTATCCAATGATGTATGTGTCTTTCTCATCATGCTTTTCAGTCTTTAAGACATCATCCATAAAGACAAATGTATTCATCTGTGTTGTGCATTTAAAACCCATGGATATATTATTATTATATTTTGTTATGGTTATTTTTGTTATAATAGATCATTGGTTCTCCAATCCATAATTTTTAATTTTTATTCTCATTTTCAAATCGTGTTTGTTATCAATTAATTTCCCCATAGAAAAAAATATGTGCTCATTTTTACTATTAATCCTTTAATTTTCTTATCTTTGGATGATTATTATGATTTGACATGTCTTCTATCAATATAACTTTTCATGGTAATTAATTTACCCGATGTGGAGATTGTGAAGAAATCTAGCCTGGACACATCTTTTTAGTTAGTAATATTCCTCATACATTTTAATATATATTTTATAGATGTCACTATATATGATTATATAAGGGATTGATTTCTTTTTATTCTGTTCATACATTCTTAACAAATTATATAAATAAATAATTTAATTTTTTCCACATATGTGGGCTTTTAAAATATTTGAATGGGTGAAATTTCAAATGTTTTCTATAAGAAAAAACTATTTATTTATAATAAGTATTATTTTTAATGAAACAGATTTCCTTGATTTGAATAGTTTATAATTCATTTTATTAATTAAATATTTTAAAATTAATAATTAATTTTTTTTAAATTAAATGTCTTATATCAAAAATGAAATTGTGATTTTAAATGGGATTTAAAAGGGTTTAGTTTTTAAGAATGATGTATTGAGTATTTTATGTCCTATCTGTGGATGATTTGGAATGAATTTTTTTATCAATTGCATATCAGAAACCAATTTTATTTCATAATGTTTAATTTTCAATATGCATTATAAATCTTGATGTGTATAATTTTTAATAGTTTTCATGAGTTTCAATAAAATGATATTTTTTTCTTGTTTTTCAATGGTAATTATCTAATAATCATAATAATACTTTTATTTTGATGTTTTAGTATCTTTTTATGGTCTTTATGTCACACTTGGAATGATTTCTTATGATACCATCCAACGTTTTTCTTTATATGTGTTATGAAATACTCTATAAATTTCTACTTCAAACTGACCATTTCCAAGGTTTATTTAATTTATGATTGTAATTTCAATGTATTCATGTTGGATTTGAACACTTATGTATGATAATCATTCTTGGTTGGTTGGGATCAAAATTAAATATCACAATAATTAATTGGTAAATTTTTTTTATTTCAGTAGATAAAATGAATGGTCTTATAGATTGAACCAAAAACTAAATAAGATTATGTCTAGTATGTGATTATTGGGCCTGTAATTATATTTCCCCTAATAATTAAAGTAAATATATATATCTCATGTGATGGATTTTTAGACATTGGAATATTTACATAATATATTATGGGAATGTGTCCACTATTTTATGGGGTTCATGAATGGATGTCTACTCTCTTATGTTATGGGAATAATGATATTATTTAGGACCCACTATGTTATTGGAATCTTGAATTGATGCAACCTCCACTATTTTATGATAATTAATAATTAATTACTCCTCTATGATGTTAATGGAATCATGAATTTATGCATGCTTCACTATTTTATTTGAATTATGTAGTGATTTATTTTCCATCGTGATATGTTAAATGGGTAGTGTTTCATCTTTCATTATTTATTGATTTATATGATTTTGTTTCAAACACAAGAATGTGTATATTAGCACAGTCATGTGATGATGGATTATGTTTTATATTATAATCAAATATATTATTATTCCATGATGATGCATTATTTTATTTTTATGAACTCCTAATGTGATGTTCTTGGACTTTAATTATGTTCTCATATCAACAACATTATATTATTCTTCGTTAAGATCATCAATTTTTATTTCATATGTTTATATCTGCTAAACAATTGTGCTCTCCCAATTTTTGTATTTCCATTCCACATGATATGGCGACAATTATAAGTAATTATTATTATATATCTGGGTATAGAGGGGTAATATAATATTGTAATGAACACATAATTTGTAGAATGAATTGTCGGGTAGCACATGTCAAAGGACACAACAAATTTATAGTATATGGGATTGCGTGAGATTATTATCATATGTAATGTCAATTTGTTATATTTTTATAAAATTATCATTGTATATTTCTGGTTTTTAGAAATAATAATTTAAATAATAATTGTATTTAGAACTTTATTCTTGACTATAGGTCTATGGTTCCATAGATGGGCTGAGAGTCGTGTTTAGTTATTTTTGTCGATTGAGATTATAATTATTATGTTAGAACACTAGGGGTAAGACTAAATGTTTTAAATATACTCAAATAAAATAAAAGAATAGATTATTTCTTTCATAGAAATTAAATCCAAACATGGATAAAAATAAGAGAGTTAAGCCTCTATCATTAATGCACCTAGCTGTAAAAATTGGAAAATATTGGTTTGGTATTAAGATTCCCGTTACATAGTGAATGAAAAACATTCCCATATATAATTATAGTTTTACACTCATGGGGGATATTCATTTTTTAGGTATCATTATCTTTAGGAACCATTATGGGGTGTTAAATATATTCTTGTTAGAAAAACTAATATGAAATAACCATGGATAAAGATGATTAAAACATTGATATTTATAATTTGGGATATCAAAACTTTTCCTGAATTACTCCATATATGTATATATATTCAATTGTAAATGTATTTATTTTATTTTACACCACACTTCATTTAATTTAATATATGATTCATAGTGGAACTCTATTAAAAATATAGGTGATATTCTTTTCCTTGATCATATAATGAGAAATACAATGAGATAAGAGTATATGTGTTAAATATTTGGTTTATTCTTAGCTAGATATCATGAATTATGATTAACAATTTGATATTTGATAATTCAAAAAATACTCTAAAGATTATAATGATTTAATTTCATGTAATTTTTAGTCATAAATACCATGGAAGAAAATAGATTCAATATCCAACTTGAAAAGAATGATGGATGAATCTCCAAGAAAAATTTCCTAGTAGAATTGGAAGATGTTTTAAGGGGGAACATATGAAAACATTATTGAGGAGAAATATAAAATTTTGTCATTAAAGTTGGGGGAAATTTATTTAATACTATGATTCTAAAAATATCTAAAGGTCATGACTTTGAGGAACTTCAACATTATTAAATTTAATGACCAAAACTAAAAATAACATGGATAATAGGTATAAAAAATAGTCAAGTGAACATGTATGAACTAAAAGAATGAATTCCACTACTGTGTATCATGATAATAAAGGTTAATTCCTCATCCACATTAGAATTGGTGATTTTATTCTGGATTTTTTTTCTAACCACTATATTTTATCTAGGACATTTTCATAGAGTATCAAAATAAAATAATTATTATTTAACTCTTTGTTAAGAGAGAAATCATCTAGTTATATGAATATTGTATCCCATGTTAATGTTTTCTGGGAGTTTTCATCATGAAAATTTTATTATTCTACCATTAATGAAATTTGAACTTATTTGGGACAATGATTATCATTCTTGACAATAATCCCATATCAGTTTCCAGAATAAGGTTGTCACATTTCGTATCTTAAATAAACAAATGATTATTTGTCAGTTAAAGGCTAACTATTAACTCTTTATTGACATTACTTAAATTATATGGTAATTAATATCCAATCATGATATGATTTTATTAGTCTTAAAAATTATAGTTATCTTGATATTTAATTAGAAATTGTATCCTTATTTATTACTATAGTAATAATACTCTCTACTATATTCATCATAGAGATAAATTAAAATATATAGAATTCAATATATTTAAGGTTATGTCATGTAACACCCAAATATTTGGATTTTAATTAAAATAAATACCTTGTTTAATATATCTTTCCTCCCAAACCCAAAAATAAACGACAATACATTTTATTATGATTATATTATAATGATAATAACTGAAAATCTTATTGTTTTTTTCTTTATTAGTGGTTATAAATATAATTAATCTCATTTTCAAATAAAATTCAGTTATTATAGAAAAATAATAAATATTAACATTTCATACAGAAAATTTGCATCTGCCAAATATTTCTTTTTTGTGTGTGAAATGTATATTTTTTATTAAAACAAATAAATTATATTTTAAAAATGATAAATTTATTTTTGATATCAATAATATATTAACCCTAGTTAGTTATTAAATTTTATGGGATAAGAATAATATTATTTAATATTTAAAATGTGATTTTCAATAAAAAGTATTTTTAATTATTTTATAATTTAATTTAAATGTAAAATTCTCTAATTTTAAACATTTAATAATTATAAATTTATTTATTTTTTAGTTCAACATAATAATATTATCATAGGATTAATCTTTATTATTTTTATATAATGCTTAATTATTATGTTAATTTTAAAAATTATTGTTTTTTCAAATATATTACCTTTCATTATATCATTATCGTATAAGTATAACATAAAATTGACGAACATTTTTCCTGAAGGAATATGTATTTTATATGTGAAATTAAAAATCTAAAAATATTATATTTAATTTACAATATATTATCATTCATTTTAGAACATATGTTATATTTTTCACTAAAATTATTTTAATGAGCCTTAGATTTATTATATAAAAATTAATAATTATAATATTTAGAAAGTAAATAAAATGAATTTTTTTAATAATATTAATCTGAATACATAAATTAAATTATAATGTTGATTTTATATTTATTTATCATAATTACATATTGAGGGAAACAATAGAGCAATCATTGTAAAAGTAAATTAATTTAAAAGTGAAAACTAAGGGGAAGAAATGTCATAAAAAATAAAAAAGCCTACAAACCTATATTGAAGGTTTTTTCCAACAACACTCGTCTCTCATCCATTATATCCCACTTTTGGATCCACTTTCATAGAATAGTGCACAATTTATTACCAACATTCCATTATCCTCAATTATAAAATGAGGCTATCACCATCCCAAATCTATAAATTCCACATGGTCATTATTTCAAGAAACAATTCCCAAATCCATCACAAACACTCCATGAAAGATACTATAACTCAACATATCCTAAAAATTTACACCTAAAATTATAACTCCATGCTACAAAATATATTTTTTCATGAAGGTAAGATAACTAAAATCACTGCTCATCATCTTAACATTTACACATTTTTTCAACATCAGTTTATATTATAGCATATTAAAATAATAACATCACAATCATTATAATAGTATAATTGTTTTTCTATAAAAATAATTTTCTACCTTATTCAATTCTCCTTAGTAGAATATAAATGGAGTTCATGCTTGTGTGTGGATTAACACCTCTATGAATGGAATTTTTTATTTTTTTTCACCACCATTAATGGATTTTTTAAAAATATTATTTAATAAATAATTGTGATATTTATAAAATTATTAATATTCTAAAAATATAATCCATTTATACATTCAATGTGTTTAAAGGAAAATGAAAACATTACATGTTTGTATGTGCAACAACCACCTCTACAGAGCACCATATTATATTTTTCATCAACACATTAAATTAAGATTTATAAAAAATATTTTATGAATATATATTATATCATGTACTCTTATGAATAATTAATTTGGTTTGAAATGTACGACAGAAAAATTAAAAATCATTGTGATGTAATTTGTTTTTATTGGTAGATTTTATGAAACAATCCTTTCAAGGATCTAGTTATCTCAAACCATTCCCACATATCCCATAAAATAATCATGATTATTTATAATTAAATAAATCATAATGATTTAAATATATATTCAACTATTTTAATGACAACTATTTTATTGGTTATTGTGGTTCAATGTAACTATTTTGAATCATGTTTGAAATAATAAAAACTTCAACATTGATTATTGAAAATAAGAAAAAATATAACGACTGAATGCATAATCAATAATAATAATGAATATTAACATGGGATAAAAAAATAAGTGTTTAATTTTATTTATTAATATAGTTATGTATATTATATATAATGTCAAATCACTTTCATGGAATATAAGAATTAATGTGATTGTTTTCTCATCGCACTTTATCAATGATAAATATTTCATATTCAAAAAAATTTTTATATTTTATGTTTAATATACAAAAAAATTAAATTTTTCATCATAAATTGAATAAATTAATGTGATTATAAAACATTACCTTGTTTCGTCACTCGTTGAATTTTGATCCAAGAGATACAAATATAATAAGATTTTTTTCATCTCAATTATACTTCATTAAGGGATGTTTTAATATTATTCCCCTATTCATTTTATATAAGGGGTACATAATACTTCAATTTTTTTATTATTTTTATTATCCTTTATTACTTGGAATTTAGAATTATTTTTGTTAATTCCACTATCCAACTCTTTTTATTTAATTTCAATAAAATCCATATCTGTTATTCTAATATTACTTCTCATTAATTGAAATATATGAAATATCAATAATTTTTTTACATTAAGTGATGTTTACAATAACCATGGATTTCTATTTAGAAGAATTTTAATGAGTTTAAAAGGTATTATTGGTCTATATCACGTATTATCTTTTAATATCTTTTGAATTAAGTGTTTATATCAAATTTCATTTTTAAAATTAGATATTTATGAAAGAAATTTAATTTGGGAGAATAATTGTGTGATATTTATCTCAAATATAAAAACCATTTTACTATCTTATTCTTTTAATTAGGTTTTTACATTCCCTCTCCTAGTTTCATTTTCTTTGTTAAAAAAGTTACCTAATGTGATTTTTTTGAGAGAAACTAACCCCATCCATTTCGTGTGATCGATTGTATTTTTCTAGTATTCCCATATTAATTTTATTGATTCCACTATATTTTATTAAATAATGGATAAACATTTTTTTAATATAATGAAAAAATTAGAAATATTTTTAATAAATTTGTTAATATCTTCCATATTTATTTTTATGAACTGTTCGAAAACCGAAAAATTACACATCCCATGTGAAAAAAATCATTTATCATTTATAGTATTCATCACTAAATAAATTATTTAAATGTTTTAAAATGGTTTGAATTTTTTCAAATTTTTAATTATTTTGAAAAAATAGAATTATTTTATAATTCAAATTTAATTCATATTTTATAAATGATTATTGATTATAAAATATTTATTAAAGGATTTTGTTCTTACGAAATTATTCGTAGATATTTTTTGTCAACACAAAAATGTTCATTAATTAAGTTTTCATATAGAATTTTTGTTCAATATTCCATTTCATTTTTAATGGGTAATTCTTATAATTATTTATCAAGCAAAAAATATTTTAATTTTAAGGGGATAACAATACATTCATTAATTATACATTTCTTCTTGTTTTTTCAAATGTATTATCCACTAAACATTAAAAGAATGTTTTTATTATATGTCAACATACCATAGAATTACAAATATTACACTTTGGAAATTGTTGAATGATATGTTCATCTATTTTCTGTACATGGATTATGAAATTTTTTATGAATTTACACATTAAACCAATCTATTTTTAAAAATTATTTATGTCATATTTTAAATATGATTGTTTCCATGTTTTGTTAGTATATATATATATATATATATATAATATTTTAATTATTTATTGGGTGGTATTATCATTATAGATCCCATTATTGCATTATGTAACAATTTATATCTCATGGGATAATATAGAAGGGAATGGAGAGTGAAACAAAACCAATAAGGGACTACAAAAATTATGTTTCAAGTGGCCCTATAATTATTCAAAACTATGATGAATTAGGTAATGGATTATATTTCAGTATTTGACATCTCATGCATTGGGATGTGAACCGAAGACACTAAGGTACTCCATTGGAATTTTATTGGAATCAAGATGTGATGACTGCTCTACTATGTTGTTGATGTTATAGAGTGATTCCAAATCAATTATGTTTTGATAATAATGATTTATGCAATCAGAAACTATGTCGAAATAATTAGGATGTTATTACTAGTGTACTAATTTAGTGAAATTATTTATTACTTCTCACATCATTAGGTGTGGTGAAACACATAGTGATATATAATCCATTATTTTATGATTTGTATACTTATTTTTCTTTCACATTCATATGTTTTTCATCATACTCAATAAACATATGAATAGGACTTATGTAATTATAATTATTTGGATTTTTTATAATTAACAAATTCTAATATGGGTATAAACTATGAATGTGATATGTTAGGACATTTTTTTATCCACATTACCACACCCAAATATTATTATGACATTATATCAAGACTTTTTATGTCTTATGTTTACCATTATTGTAAATATTAGTTCACCCATTTTTTATGATTCCTTTAAAGACGTTATAAATAATATTATAATATATTAAGAATCTAGATGGGGTTCTAAACGATTATTACTATAGAATAATGTTCTTTTTTTAAAAACTATTCTTCATTTTTATATTCATTACAAAAAATAAACGGTTATATTCCTTAGGTATTACGATATTATTCTGGGATTTAATGTTAATGTGAAATATATAAAATAAAATATTGTACAATGTAACATTAAATAAAATTTAATATTTATATTATTTAATTTTAACATGAGATCTATGAGTGTAGGTCTGGTGCCCCCAATTTTGTATGGATATTTTATATAGATAAATTTTCCAATTGGGACTATAAATATTTATCGTGACCTAAGGGATAAATCTAAATAAAAAAATATTAAACAATTACAATCAAATATTATGTGGGAGGTTTCCAAGAAATAGAAACCCTATAAATATATAAAAATTTTCAAATAGGGTATATCCAATATTCAAATATGGACAATAACCATGAAACTTTTGGTAGAGTACTAACCTAATCTTCACCCCATGCGTGATATAAAGTATAAATGCTCACATGGTTTTACACTCATAGTGGATATACATTAGTTAATCTTCATTATTTATTATGAAACAAAACTATGGATTTAAATACATTTTCATTAAATATACTAATAGGAAATGATCATTTAAGAAATGTATTAAAACAATGAATTTAATATATTTGTATATAGACATCATTTATAAGATACAACATCTATGATTAAAATTTTATTTTTTCAATTATAAATTTTCCTATACCTAAAAATTCATTATTAAATGTCGTGGATGAAGACCAGAGGGACCAAATTAATAATTTATTTGATGTATAGGGTAGTGATATTCGGAAAGATAAATGAAATATCGATGCTTTGAAATATGAAATCATGTGGTTTTTCATATCCATAACTAAATATTTTTTATTAACCATTTTAACCAATCTAAATCTAAAAAAGGAATAAATAATAAATTTATTGAGTTTAATGTATGTTCGTGGTATAAATACCATGGTAAAAAAAATCATTACATAACAATGCAATAATCTAGGATGAAATTTCAATGGAAATGTCTTAGAGGAATTTGATGCTTTTTTGAGGATATAGTGAATTTAATTATCAACGGAAATGAATAGTTTTGATAACACAATTTATTGAAATAGATTTCATCCTATGATACTGGTTGTAGTTCAATGTGTTATATGTGGTGAATTTGGGCTTTATACATGTTAGTGACCATTCTAAATAGATGGTATTGTTAATAAGTATTAAAAACCATGAAGGGAATGAGAAAGAACATATGAAGTAAATACATCTGAAATGGATCTCCATAACTAAGGTAAACATATCCTCTACATCAGAATTTTGAATTTATTATTTCAGTTTATTTTTAGATACTCTATTATATATTTTACATTTTCTTATATTATAAAATACCAACCACATTGATTATAAAATAAATTATCAATGAAAATATGTTATTACATGACTATTGTATCCCATATTTATGTTTTGGGTTTTATGATTCAAACAAATAATTATTATTATTATTGATTGGATTTTTATTTGATTTTAGGCAAGGATTTTCACTATCTCCATGGATCACTTCTTGGTTTCATAAATAATAAATTTTGATATCATATTCTAAACTAATCTATGGTAATCTGTCAAATAATTTATAACAAATAATTCCAAAGAGAGAGTATATGGGTCATTATATTCAACCATGATATGAATTTCATTTTCATATAGATGTTTTTTCTCTGTGATTTCATTAGAAATTATATTTTGAGTCATGACTATACTATGAATACCTTCATCTAATGTCAATGATGATAGACTTTTTTTGGGGAAATAGTTTATAAATGGGGTTGAATGTAACACTATGATATTTTATTAGTAATTTGAATATATATTTCTTAATATCATTCTCCACATCAAATATTTAACAAAATCCAAAATAAATAATTTTTGTTATGAAAAAATTATAAGTATTCAATGAGACAAATATAATGTAATTGTTGAATTGGAAGGTTTAAGTTAATTTAAATTAATTTCTATATATATTTATAAATAATAATTTTTCATTTCTCTTACCAATGATTTGATAAAATTCAATATGTGTAGGGAAATAACTTATTAGATAATTTTATGCTTAAATATATATGTAGTTAAAAAAATTTGATAGAATTTAGTATTTTTATTTTAGGAAATTAATATATTATATATTAATTAGGATAAAATATATATTCTATATTAATAATAAATTAAAAAATATTTTATTAGTAATTTATACGAAATACCAATATAAATTGTTAATTTTTAAAGAGTAATGATGTAATAGAATCATTTCACCAAAATATTTTTAATTAAATTTATGAGATAAATTCCAAAATCTTATTATTTTAATTATAAAATCTCATGAAATTTTTTGAATTAAATATATATATATATTATCATATAATTAATTTTAATTTTTTATTTGAATTTATTGACATTATGTCAATAGTTGAAAATATTGTTTTTATAAAAATCATTTATTTTATGAAACTATTAGGTTATAATAATAACATCTAATTTATGAAACATTTTTCTTTACCAAATAATTTTTTAATAAGAAAAATTATTCATTAATATTATATATTTCATTTCAAAAACGTCTTTATACATTTTATATATTTTGTTATAATTGTCAACAAAACATTTTCATTATTTAATCATTTATAATTTACAATTTAATTTATATCACATTTAATAATTTATTTTTCTGAAATAGATAATATATGTGGAATTATAAAATACAAATTACCTAATAAGGGAAATTATATTTTTTTTTATAAAATAATGTTACTAAGGCCACGATAAGAGTAGTTGTGATAAAAAGTAAATTTCTGTAATGGTTCACACTAATGATAAAATATGATTAAATTCGTCACAAAAATATCTCATAAAATATGTTTATGGGTTTAATGATATAAATTCATAACTTGTAAATTATTTCCCATAGTTCAATGAACATTACATAAATATTTCCCACCTTATTATCCAAATATCACTTCTTTACTTATAAAATGAGGATTTCATCACCTAAATAATAAAAACATCACAAGCCTTTTAGTTTTACTTAATACTTCAAAAAACCGTTTTCAAAAATCAAAATTATTAATAAAAATTTTTATATAATAAAATTTCACCCATCGAAGAATTATATAATATATTAATACATTTATTCGATGGAATTATGAAAAATTTCTCATAAAACTCCATTCCATTCTTATTTCACTATATATTCTTCCTCAATATGAAACTAGTGTATACCATCATAAAAATAAAAAAATCTAAATAATAATTATATTTAAATAATATTTTTGATGGAATAGTTATTATCTATCTTGCATCCTTCTTCATAAAATAATGAAAATATAATCCATGCGTATGCGCAGACTACTGCCTCTTGGATTTTTATGTTTTATTTTTCGTAACAAGAAAAAAATGTATTATTATAAAATTAAATTAAAAAAAAATTTGTTTCTAGTATGTAATATATTATGGAAATATAAACCATTTAATATCTTCCTTATACTCTATTAATAATTAAATCCTCTTCTTTTTGTATGTGTAGGCTACCACCTCCATGGAGTGACATATTTCATTTTTTAATCAAAAAATAAAAAATTTAGAATAAAATATACTTGATTAATATATATGATAAAAACTGTTTTTATATATCATTAATATTATTATTATGGTTTGATAACAAAATTTTTAATCATTATGAAGTAATCATTTATTATTAGTATAAAACATGAACCCAGATCATTATGGATCTTGTTCTCTCAAACCAGGCCCATTGATCCCATAAAATGAACTTTGGGATGAATCAATTATCGAAACAAAATGATTTGATTATATATTCATATCCATTAATTATGAAATTACTAATAAAAATAGGTTTCTATTTCCCCATTACAATACATGTGTCAAAAAAACATAACTACAATATATGATAATGAAAACATGTAATAATTAATTATAAATTCATAATAAATTATTATAACCATGAAATAGAAATGGTTATATATATATTAATATGTTTATAATGTGTGTAATTATGATATATATGTTGATCATGATGGAAGTTAATGAACTTTTTAAAAATCCTTGAATTATGGTATGGGTTTTTTCATTATATATTAATTTCATTGAGCCACATGTCATAGTGAAAACTTTTTAATATTTTTTGATGTAGATATTTTGTTTCAGGTTTTTTATAGTAAATTTATTATATTATATTTATTCTATAATACGTCTTTTTTATCTCTTAGGGGATATTATTGTAATAGACCCTGATGTTGTATGGTCTTTCCATCTAAATTCCACATCATTAAGGAATATATTCATATTATATGTGTGTTACTATATTATAGTGTACCAAAAAACCCCATTAGAATATATTGTTGTTATTTTTATTATTATTTATTCAATGTTGTTTATAATAAATTTCATGAATCACTCCAACCAACACTTTTGTTTAAATTCTTAATAAATCAATTATTGATTTTCTTAACCCACTTTTAATTATTGTAGAGTTATACAACATCCAGAACATGTTTTACTTTTTTGGTTTTTATAATATCAATGAATGTAATTTATCTTGTTTTTAATTACTATAAATATGATTATATACCCATCACGTATACTATTTTTTAGGATATTTTATTTTAAATATTATCGAATCTGTAATGGTTACATTCTAAACCCTTTTTCAAATATAGAATGTTTTCAATGAAGATTTATCTAGGAAAACGTTATGCGAACATTTTCAAATTTACCCAACCATTTTCTTCCTCAATAGTTATTATTTATTATTTAGATTTCATCTATAAATTTCTTATCTACTGGTTTGTACATTAATTAATATTAAATATAAGATATAATCATACCCCACTTCTCGTTGTTTGTCAAGAATCCTCCTCCTCTATGTCTGTATTGATATTATGAATGTCCTTATATATGCATCTGTAATTTATTATGATAATTTTATACTATTTTCTTATATATAAAATTTTGAAACATATATTTACCCATTTTCCTACATTGCATTGGATTTTCAAAATTATGGAAAAGACATATTTTTAAACTTTCACTTTTTAAAATATTCTTTCACCTTTATGAGTATTATTAATTTTTAAGATTACTTTTTGTATTTTTAAATTATTTCTAATTTATTTTTAATTATATATTGTATTTTATAGAAAATATTAACCTCAATTTATTTATCAAAAGTGAGTTTTTTATTTTTAAAAATGAATTAATAGTTTTATATCGGATTTTAATGTCTTAGGATTTAAAAAACAATTAAGATTTAATTTTTATCTACTTAAATATTCATTTTTTAAATCATTTTTTCATAACATATATTTGAAAAAATTGTTTAAAGGTTAATTTTAAATTTTTTCATCCAGATCAATTTAATTAATTGTTAATGAATATTTATCCTTTCAAATAATACATATATATTTTTTGTATAAATTAAGTAATCCAATAATCTTAAATATAATGTTTTTCCTCTATGATTATTCCATTTAATGTTCTTTTTTTACATTTACGATATTTTCTAACTACAAAATTATGTTTTTTTGAATATCTTCAAGAGGAATGAATATTTTTCCCGGGATAGTTATGTAATTGAAAAAATATTATTGTGTTCATGTTTTTTGAAACATATATTTGTGTGATTTTAGTTATGTGACAAGAGGTTTATTAATTATATATACCTATAATCCAATTGGATACACATGAAATATCATGAGATGATTTGAAATGGAGTGAGGAGTAATCCAAAACCCCTATATTCTTATGAACATTATTTGATGGTTATTCCAAGATTTATACAACCCACAAATGAATTAGTTAATGAATTATATATATTTTTAGGCATGTAAGTTGTAGGAGATTGAACCCAATACAATATTTTAAATTTCCACCATGTTATGGGAATTAATAAGTAATTCCTAAAATTCATTTTTATAGTAATTAGGATGAAATGACTACTTCCCTATATAATTGGAATAAGGGATACCTTTCCTTTAAGAAATTTTTTTTGGAAATAAAGAAGTGATATCTTCCGATATATGTTATTCAATTAGGAAGGGATTAATGATCAATAGTTTTACGGGATTAAAGTAGTTATTCATACACCATCATGTTGTGGGAAATAGGTAGTCTTACATGCTTTATGATTTATTTATTTCTACACTAATGTTCATTATGTATTTGTATGTATAGTATCATATTTATGTTATGTAGGATTTTATATTAAATTATTATCAGTTCCATAGATTTCCTTTTTTTTATATGTTTTTTTTCAGAATTAAATCTTAATGTCTTATTCCCGTCCATTAATTACATCCTTATACATATAGAATTATATAAATTTCCCTTATGATCATCCATTTTTATCTATTATGTTTATCCTTACAAATAATATAATCTCTATGATTTCATATATTTCTATTCCCCATGTCATAATGATTGAAATTACTGATAAAGATTATAGAAATGGGAATATGAGGGTTGTATTATGGAAGAATGTCCACCTGTGTCGTAAAAAACTAGTCTTTATAACTATTTCAAATTAACATTAAAAAATTGTGATATTTGGTATGGTGAGAGATTTTTTTGAGACGTAATTTTATTGTGAAATATTTTTTATCATTGATCGTTTTACTTTAAAATAGTGTTAGATTATATAGAATTTTCATTCAACACTAGATCTGGGAAAATGGATCTAGGGAATCATATAAGATATGAATTAGGGGGAGTCACTTACATGGGTGTCTTATTGTGGTGGTTGTGTATCCCATGTAATAGGGAAGGATATGAGTGAAATAAAATTAGAACTAGTATTATTAATTTTGTTAATAACAAATTTTTAACCATGGGGAAGGATATATAGTTTCAAGGGGACTATTTGTCAAACCATGCGTCTCATAATTGTATAATCATTGAAAATCTGATTTTGTAGGTTGTATTGTTAAACTTACCATGAAATGAACATGTGAGAGGGTAAATAATTATCTATATTTTTTACAATGTTGATCCAACTAGTAAGAATACATCAATCACCAATAATACCCAAGAACCAATACCCTAAAATTGTCATGTAAGAAACATTTCCTTACAATAAGGGCATGACTGTAAATAAATAAATTAATAAACTATTACTGCAAATAAATTTCAATGTTGAAAAATAGGAAAATATAAAAAAAATATTGAAATTATTTATTTATTTAATGATTTTAATTATATATTTTGAACTAAAATAGTTAATACTTTTTAACTCATATATAAAATTTCAGATATTATGATGAGAAAACCATGATTTATATAATTTTTAATCAGACTCTGAATATGGAATTGAAACAATTTGAAACAAAAATATATTTTTTTGTAATGGGATGATATAATATTCTCGTGATTATTTTTACAATCAAGTATTCTGATCTAGAATAAAAAAAATTACATGAATATATTTGAGTTATATTTTGGATTTAAGGAGATACCTCAGGGTTTAGTGACAATTATATCCAAATCAGTCATGTTTATTAGTTTTTAAATATCATTTTATAGTATAAGAATCACCCATGGTCATCTATTATAGAGTTAGAGAGTTTTTTGTTTGTATTTCTAATAAATTTTTCAAAAACAATTACATGTGAGGATTTTAAAGATGTTTTAAAATGAAACAAATTGATTAATGTTTTTAATTGTTATTAACATAAAGAATAATTTGTGATAAATATAATGAGATTTTATTTAAATGATTATGAATGAAAATGGAATGTTAAAAATTCAGGAAATATTATTTTAGTAATTTATTTATTTGGAATTTGGTAAAAGAAGTCCTGATTCCCCTTTTTCTGATAAGATTAATGAACCAAGAACCAACCATTGATATAATAATTACATTGTTAAGGGGGGCCTCATATTATGAATTATGGATTCTAAATAATTTTTTGATATCATGTATTAATGAGATAAAAAAGGACCTCTTGTTACCCAATTGAATCAAAACCATATTCCCACTATAAATCTCATAGTAATTGGTTTTGAAATAAATGTTTTTTATTCATCTAAGTAACAATTCAATAAAATTAGAAAAATGTGAAGTATAATTAGAAGTAAAACATTTAAATAATAATATATAACCAACTAGTATAGAAACTACTTCGGAAACACTCATTCAATGTGGGTAACTTTATTCTTTTGACTGCCCATATTTTAGATTTCCATCGAGAGTAGAAGATGGATTGGGTGGATCTAGTTCTTCATTTAATCACACCTATGTTTATAAGGATATAATTAACATTAATAGTGATAATATGTCTCCTTTAGAAATTCCAAATGGTATCACTTCTCTCCATAATAGTATAATAATATGAGTTTTGAAATGAGACATTTTTAGTCAAAGGGCTTCATGGATTTGGGAACCATCATTTTGAGATACCACATGTGCCTCGAATTTGGAATGGAAAATGACCTCGTATATACATTTAATGATGAGAATTTTTTTTAAATTAAATATTTAATGTCCAAATATAAAATTTAGTGTCCATTCGATTTCAATGTTGAGATATATTTTCAAAATAACTAGATAGGCTCCTAACATCATGAAAATTTATTTTCATGGAAATATAATGTTTTCCCACTTGATTGACAAATTTGTACAAGACTTATTCATTAATTTAATATCTATATGAGTTTTGGAATAGGCTATAGAATATTTTCCTTCTGGGATGGACATATTCTTCAGAATATGTGAAATATTGGACAAATGTTCAAGTGATTTCACTTAATTTTACAAATTTTCCCACCACTACCTCTTGGGATCTTCAAATCACCTCAACCAACAATATTTAAAAGAAAATGATCGATTTTTTAAAAAAATTACTTAAAAATAATAATTTTAAGAAAACATAAATAATTTTTTTATTAAATTCATAATTTTTAATAAAATAATATTTTAATAAAATGGTATATGGGTGAAATAAATTGTGAATCCTGATAAGGACATATAGTTTTACTATATAAATACATATAATTATATTAGAAGTATATTAAAGACCTATTATAAAATAAAAAATAGAATGAAACAAATATTATAAAGTTTGTTGATAAACAGATTAAAAATAATTAATTACCATGCACTATCCACCGAATTTCTAACTCACAATAGGTCAACATTTTTTATTTAGTGTACAAAATACACAAACAAAACAATGTAACGAATATATAAAATCAATTAATTACAATAAGGGTGTAAATTATTTGGAAAGATGTAATAAACTATGTGAAATTGAATAAGGTTGCAAAAATTGATCATTTTCTCATAATGTTTGTTGACTAATTTTAAGAAAGTCTGACAGGACAACTCATAATTAATTTTTAGAGAGATTTTCAATATTCTTCCTCATAGTAATTTCATGTAATAACCAATAACATACAACATTAAAAAAATTTATAGTTTTCTTCAAAAGAGAGTATACCATTTGGGTTCAAAAACTTTCTAGAAATATTTAAATGATGCAAGGAGAGCATTATCATTTATGTGATATAGTCTTATCATGCTTTGTATTTGGATGTCATCAATATTTTTAGAGATCTGTTTTATTATTTGTTGGACAATATAGATAACATTTTGAAAAAATATGTGGAAATAAATTTATTTATTTTTATTTTTTTATATTTTTTTTATGTTAGAATGATTCAGTGTGCTATGATATGTAATTTTCAAACTAGAATATATGTTGATATATCTAAATTTGATGTAATCAATAAATTTCCTTACCTATTTTGGGCTAAATATATTAGGTCTTTTTTAGGATATCCAAGTTCTATTGAATATTTTTCAAACAGAATAAGAGGATAGAATTTACATATTTCATGTTAATCTTAATATATCATAGGTCTAATTTTGATAATAGATTAATGAATCATTTTGGTGAGTAAAAGTGTAAACTAAACACACTTCCAGTCAAAGAGCCACCAAATTGGGATTCTCCATTCAATCTTCATTGTAAGACATTAACCTAGTAAATTTTTTTAATGTTGCCTCAAAAATTATATGGAATATTCTTTTGTACATAAATTATAATACATACAACCTAGAACCATTAATAAAAAATTAATGATGAGTTTTTAGTAGCAATTTTTTGTTTTCAAAAATTCCAGCCATAAGTATTTTATAGAAAAGTGATTATTTCTTATAATAATATATCCTTTAGGTACCTTATAAACAAGTATTAAAAAATCAAGGATATTGAGATAGATTCTATTTATCCATGAGTATTAAATTAAAATAAAAGAAAAATTTTGAGTAGAAAATAAAGTGGGAGATCACATTAATTTGCGTCACCATTTATTGAAGGAATAAATTAAAGATAACAAGCTAATAAATGTATTCATTAAATTAGAAAATGATAAACTTATTAGTAAATATTTATATTGTTTTTTATATGGTAATATTAAATATAAGTTCTCATATCCCATTACATTTGATGTAAAAAAGGTTTTTTTCACAAAATTTCAATCAATAGTTTATATTAGAGTGATCTCTATCGTTGGAATATTTTTAATGATGAAATTATTAAGAAATTATTTCATGAAAGTGAGGTATATTCTATGATACTATCTTCATACATTTATCAGGTGATCTACATTAAAACTCAATGAACTAATTGGAATGTTATAGATATCAGCATACATTTTCAAACACTATTCAATGATTTCAATTAATTTTGTAAAAAATGGATGAAATTATAATTAATTGGGAATATATCTATTTGAAAATAAATTCCCCAATTACAAATGAACATTTATATTAAATTTAATCAATGGGGACTTTATTTTCTAGGAATTATTTTAATATAATTTGTAAATTATTACAGCATTCTAGTTATAAACTATGTTTAAAAATTGTTGTATGGTAAATCCACATAAACAGCTGATGTCACAATTGTCTATAAAAATTAATGGGATGATATATTTTATAGGTTTTCAATCCCAAGAGTATTACTTAGTGACTAGGGAACCAAATTTTCAAATAGGTTAATGTAATCCTTAATTAGAAATTATAGAGTTCACCAAAATACATCATCTCCTTACAATCTTTAAGATGATTAAAAATAATAAGTTTCCAATTGATATATTAAAGAGATCAATGAAAATACATTAATTAAAAATATGAATAATTGGATACATAATTTGGAAGAAACCTTTATATGATATTATAGAAACATATAGAAACCAAATTGAAATGATCACATACTAGTTGATCTTGGGGAAATATCCCATTCTTGTGGATATATAACACAATAACTATTGGTAATTTATATAGATTAATATAAATCTATAAAAATATTGATAGGAAATAATACATCATATTCATGAAATTAATGAAATGAGGAAATAATAAGAGTGTCACATGATATACCTATTCAACAATGAGACTAACATTTAGAGGTGAAATTCATGTGTTAAAACACACGATTAAAATTTATTCTATTAAAAATCATTTTGAAAGGGATTTTCCATTTACTATCACTAATTTATATACATTTATCATAATTAATTAAATAAAATAAATGGATAATAATCCATTCAATATTAATGAACATAAGTATCATATGTATCTCAGAAATCTAATTGACGTACTAATGAAAGAGACCACACTCTCCAACCCTTCTACCAAATAAATCTCAAGTGATACCATTTCATAACCTTAATAAACATAGTACTTAAATAAAATATTCCTAAATACCATTTTTATTATAATAAATTGGGAACACTACATTATTCATATGAAAGGGGGTACAACTTTTGATTTGGTAATTTCAATTTTTTATTTTTTATTTTATATTTTTGAGACATTATTTTCCATATACTATTGTTTTGAAATTTTTTGAGCTAATATTGAATTAAATTTTAATATTTATAAAAATTCCAATATTGATAAACATATTTGACTCAATATGGTGAATATAGAAAAATACTAAAATAAAATTATTTTCATATTCAAAGTATAGTAAGTTTTTGAAAAGAATATTTTTTTCCCATGCCATATAGTAGTTCACAAATATTAAAATCACCCACCCTAAAAGATTCAATATCTTTTTAATAAACTCATTTAAATTTTACAATGTTTTGTATATAACTAACCCTTAATTAATGGATAGAATTTTTTTAACATGTTTTGATAAAACTTTTGAGTATTATGTATAATATGTTGAAAATGATTTGGGAATGATTATTATGGAGGATCCCACATTATAATGATATTAAATTATATCCCACTTCAACATATAAATATTTTTTCATTTAGTATCCATGATTTAACTTGTTAAGAAATGATATTATATTCCAAAAATTCCCAACCAATCTAATATAGAAGTACATTCATGAATATAGTTGAATTCATTTTCAAGTGGGTGGTTTTTATAAAATTCTCACCAATATGGTTTTTTTGATCTATTTTTAAATACAAAACCATTATAATGAGATTTTTTTGAAAAAATTTTGGAAAAAAAATTATACATCATGTATGGGAAACATGGAAGGGAAATATCATTCAATTTTTTACATGTACGTTCAACAAATACTTTATGTCAAAGTCATTCTATATTTATTTAAAATACACATATATAAATGAATAACAAATGGAGATAAATATATTTAAAGAATATGAGAGTGGAATAATTTATAACTATTAATTTTCATCCGGTTTGAACATTTTAGAAGAATATATATTGATATAAGAGACACATATTCGAAATATAATGTGATTAATTATTGAATTTGTGAATATAAAATAGAAATCATAAATGTAATCTATATTATATATATATCGTCGTTATTCCCATAAATTTATAATATTAATTCCTACAAACCTTTATACATAGTCAACCATGATGTTTCCACATGATAAAAACCAGTATATGACAACTTATGTGGAGACTTCAAAACATTGCACACTAATGGTGACCAATATATGAATTTCGAAGTGTAAAAGTTTACCTAAAATTTATTATAGAGTGATCTAATAAATATTTCCATGAATGTTTGTTTAAATAGTCATGTGAGGATAAAATAAATTGGAAAATAATTTAAAATATTTCATATATATAATGGGAAAATTAAAATTTAGGGGGATTAATGAATTTTTATGACAAGGATGTTAAATAGTTGACTCACATTGACTCATGGTATTAATTTTTATTGGGTAATATTTTTTTCTTCACATTTCTGGGAGTCCAAGGATTAAAATTGAGGTATTAAGAAGGTTAATATTTTATTAATTATTTCCTTGAATCATAATTATTTAATTATTACTATTCTCACATATTATGGAAACTTATACATATTTGATACATTGTGAACAATATATCTTTAATATGAAAGTGAATTAAATTAATTTCTTTAATTAGTTTTTTCAAAATGTCTATAATTTTTAGTCAACTTTATTTTATGCGTTTTATAATATTTAAAGGCAAAATAGTAATGATTATATAATTATACAACCAAATTTTTCAACGGAATAAGTTAAGTAACTATTAATGTTTTTATATTGAGTTACTCTTAGTTGAGAAAATCGAGAGTAAAATTATATAATTATACTAATATAATTGTTATTAGGATCATATATATCATTCATGGGGCAATATGTATGTTTAAAAATCTATAAAATACTTATTTTATCCTGTGAAAGATAAATAACTATTACTATGTTAACATGTATGATTTATTTCTATGGATATTGTGATGAATTATGGTAATTTAACTTTTTGTTGATGATATTATGGTAATGCATAAGTTTTATTCTCATAAATGAATTTATTTTATAAAAATATATATTTATTGAAGGGATGAATCAACTGATATGTAATAATACTTATGAGCACCCATACAATACATAATGGTAATATTGTGGTGGTATAATGATCTTATCCATTTCGACTAATGATTTTAATAATGAAACATAAGTGTCAACACAACATATATAATGGTATCATAATTTTTGATATTTTTTTAAAATATTAACAATGTTGCATGAATCTTGTGTCCCTGATCAATAAAATATAATTCCATTTCATTATTGTCAATGTGTATTCTTTTATTTGAAAAGAATGAGATAAGATTAAATGGATTTTTGGCAGATGGATAATATTGGGGATATACTTGAGTGATGGTTAATAATTTTTAATTCATTCCTATTAATCCATGTAAGGGTCAGTGACTCCTCAAATATATGGTATAAGGTTATCTTATAGTACTATTTTTAGATTTTGTTTGTTCGCACTAGTGTAGAAAATATTTATTGATATTTTCATTATAGGTTTTGGTGCTTGGGTACAAAATATGAGATAATGATATTTAGTTATTGATACCATACATATCAATATGTGAAGCTTGGAAATTAGAGAACTAATTGATAATTGAAACAACTCACTATAATAGTGTGTCAGTTAATGAAATTTATATAGATTTCAAAACTAGTTATTTTCGAAATAATAATGATACTAAGATTCTATGTAGTTAATAATTGATTATTTGACTGAGAAAGCACCCTTATTTATAATTAGATAGTATATTTCCATGGATTAACTAGATATGTTTTTGGTATGAGATGCGGTGAAAAAAAATGAGTTATTAAAAATAATAATTTCATATTATGACCCACATTTTAGGTTCCTATTTTTAAATTGTTGTAGTGAGATATTCATAATCATATAAAATATAGTAAAAATTATAATACCAAAATTATAGTCAATTAGAGAGGACCATTAGAAATATAGATATTATGTTTCTAAAATATGTCTTGGATTTTAGTGGTTCCTGTGAATTCTGTTTCTCATTAGTATAGTTTTTATAGTGAAATTTTTCAACAGTATCATAATTTATATCCTTTAAAATATATTAAATTTATACATTATTGTTCTATGTTATGTTTGAGGAAAATTAGTTAATCATCTTTGATTGGTACCAGTGTAAGGAATCATATGAACAATCATGTGAAATTTATTTCGATACAATTAATCATTATTAAAAGCTGCCAAAGTCTATATGATTATCTTTATTGATGTCCTTTGGAATATTATGGTGGTGTTTATGTATTTCTCTAATTATCTCCTTAATTGGTCTACCATATTTTGGGGAAATAAAAAAAACTAACTAATTAGTATGTTTGAATGATTGAAATGTGTTGACATATATTGTATGTAGTCTTCAAATTAGAACATTATCCTTATATTAATTACTTTTATAATGGATTACATTTTTCTCAGTTGTGTAAGTATTTACAAATTATATGACAAATTATTTGGTTTTATGATATAGATATTGAGGCCATTTTTTCTTAATATAATCCACTTTTTTTTATATTTTCCCAATGAAATAAAATTTCTAGTGAAATTTTTTACATTGGCATGGGGATGAAATTAATATATTAATTTCATAGAATAATCATAGTATTGAAGGGCATATGTTAAAGATTAATGGATTGAATATTTCCATCTTAAATTTTGATAATGCCTCCCAAAGAATACAATCCCATTTGGTGGATTTTGTAACATCTCACACCACATAATATATTATTTTACTTATATGGTAATATAATTTTTTAATTTTATAAATTTGTATGAGAGATATTTATGTAGTATAGATTAAATTAAAAGGGTTTATAGTTTAAAAGTTTCACCTTGAACATTTGGGGTTTTCTACTGAGTGCCTGAGTGTATATTGTGAATTAAATGAACCGACAACCACTCCAAACAAGTGACCAATTACATGGAATCAGGTAGTTAGTGGTCAAAATGTGATTAGTGGTCCACAACCTGGTACATGGTAAAATATATATGGGTATTTTTAATTTTTATGAAAAATTATAATTTTGTTTATTCTATTTGTTTAAGTGAAGTTCATCCTTAGGTAATAAAAAACACAATAAAATTATGTATCATTAACATTTACCTTTATCCACCCATATTTTTAATCATCATTTCCTCATAACCTATTTGGACCTATACCATTATATCATGATATCTCTATTATAGTGAGATTAGGGTTATTATGATTTGATAAATTGATATCATATGTTTCTCTTTAACACATGGAATATAACCCATTATGTTATATATTTGGTGACTCCAAATATACCAAAAATAATTTTTTTGTTTATGTCAACATATATATGGTTTAGTTTAATATATAACTAAATGTTTATTTGATTCTAAATACCATGTTGATAAATAGTTTCCAATTCCAATAAACATGAATTTATTTGATGATTTCCTCTGATTTGAATTATATTTTTCGAATATTTAATTCATTATTCAAACTATATTCTTCTTAAATTATTAATTATATATACTAATTATGATAATGTTCCAAAAATGTAAGCTAATAATAGAAATTGTTTTGAAATAATTTATAAAAGTTCATTAATCATTGGATGTGGTATACTATTTATTATCCACTAATTATGAGGTTCATTATTAATGATGGTGATATTATGAGACCATGGTATATATATATATATAGTCTATAGTTTATTTCACAAAATTAAAACTTTTTTGAGGATATTCAAATCATTATTTTAACTATTATTAAATAACATGAGGTTGATTAGTAATTTCATCTTAGATATAATTATTTTGTAAAATAAATTGAGACTTGTTACCATAGAAACTTATTTAACATTTGATAGCTAACACAAAATGGAAATTATTTTTTATAGCCTAAAATAAATACTTTTAATTTTTTATTATATAATTATTTTCATATTTTGAGTTAATCATGGTTCTACTTACATTAAATATAGTTTTGAAGCATCATGTGGGGGCCATATACTAATTGTATTGTTATCACAACCTATCTATATTAAATGGGTTGTGTTTATATGAATTTTTATATAATTCATGTAAGGTAATGTCCCAAGAACATGATAGTTAATAAGGGATATATATTGGTTTCATGTTGGTATTTATGGAATTAATAGTGCATTGTTCATCTATAGATAGAATTGTGTAGATCCTATTTTACTTTTTGATTATTATAGATAGATATGTTTTACTTTTTTCATGTATTATAACTTTTTCATTACAATTATAAGTGAATTTATATATCTTATATCAATTATAAAATATATATTACATTTTTTCACTTTTAAGTAGAAAACATTTTTCTATTATTAATGATTTTTAGGAGTCATTTTTAGTATAATACATTCAGAATAAACTATTTAATCCATCATCACCTACAAAATCCTAAAATAATTGGAATGAACAACCTAGATCATGTGGTGATTCATGTTAGAATGTATAATCCAGAAAAAGTCCCTAAAAGATATATGCAATATCTAATGTCAATGAATTATTTTATATTTTATTCGGATTGATTGAATATTGTATTTTTATTTTTTATATTAATAATTTTGTGAGGTCCTAGTCCCAGATTCCACTTAATAGGTGACCTGATCCTAGAGGGATACATGTCCTTAGTAACCTCTCCCCAAACTCCAGAGGCTGCTGACTAGCTACGATGGCATATGATCTATCAAAGACTACACACTCATTAGAAATGAGTAGCACAATAGTTAAATATTAATTGAGGTAAATCTGGGAAGATATATAAGTTAAAAAGGAACATGAGAAAATAGAGACAAAAGTAAAAATAACATAAATAATTGTAATAACATACATCAATTAATGATAATATGTTATGTATCTAGAAAACCAGAAAACATATATATAAGATAACTTACATAACATGTTTCCCAAAACTATAAATAAATTAAAATATTAACCCATGTATCCTAATCTCTATATCGGTCCTCTATAGTCAAGCTCCCACCTAAACAGCAAGAAATAAAGTGATCGAAGGTGTATGCTTCCCTTTAACAAAACCTGCACTCATGTAATCTACATTGGGTACCAAAGAGTGCCGAAGTGGGTTTGAGAAAAATTTATTGGTCCACCACCAACTGTGTATATAACATCATTATCATGTAATGTAAATGTATCAATAAGAAATAATATATATAATGTAAGAGTGCACAATGAAACTAAATACACATGTACCTACTTCATCCCTCGACTTGAATCTGGACATAACAAGTCAATTAATTGATTATTACTAGTCTATAAATAAGTCACATTTATCAATTTTAATGGTTTTATTTTATGAAAAGGAACACTATAAGACCGTTAAAAATAAAGTTACATGTAAATAACCATGGAAACCTATACATCAAGGTTCACTAACAGAGTGATAACAACAACTTGGATCAGGGTAAGAGTTTAATACAAGGAGTATATTTGATGGAATTGCACAATATGATTCATATGAATATATTGTGATCATCCAATGTAAAATGAGGATAAGTAGTGACTGGGACCTATGGGATTTAACCATGTCACCTACCTGCCAATAATGGATTCATGGAGTGTATCATAGTTATCATTTAATACTACATGAGGGATCATACAGTGTTATAATGAGCATCTAATAATAGATAAGGATCCTGATCTTGGTGGGTCTCAACCTAAGAAAGATATATCCATGAATTTTATTGGGGTCACTGAGCACTGAAGTCATTCCCTAATAAAAATCCATGTCGATCTTGAGACATGCTATTCATATTTAATTATGAAGTCATGTAATATTACATTTGGTTCAAGCCACACATTTCATTAACATGAAAACTCCAAGTATCATTGAACCATTATTAATTCCATTTATGTCGTACGAAATATTTCTGTTTCATTGCACCACCTTCCATTAATGTGGTATGGGGTGCTACAAACATGAAAACTATTAATCATTCACATTTAATCGGATCAAGTCGAATACATAGATTTCATTCTAATCTCCCATTCACATTTAATTATCAATTTAACGAACATACCATAAGTTGTTCAAGTGGAAGTTTCAGAGTACATTCCATTAATAATTACATAATACAATATGAATTTAGGATAATGAGTCCAACCATTAGTGTGGTCAAGGTCAAGCACATCAAAACAATGCCTCAAAAGTGTCAAAACATTGAAACATTAATTATGGAATATCATCCTAAATGGGATTGATGAAGTTGTGGGTGTAAACCCCAATAAATAATTACATATATGGATAGATCGTTGTTCAATATTTATAATGATGATTATAATGACATATAAATTCAATAGATGGATCCTAATGAAATTAGAAGCCCTCACACGACAATTCTAAAATCAACAAATGTGAGTGATGAGTTATAGACCCCTCCAAAATAAGGTTGAATTATCATTACCCTATGATATCAGCCTGTAATTTATAATACAATGTAGTGCATATATGAAAATAGGAAAATATCTCACACCATGATAACTAGGTCTAGAGAAAGGGCAGAGAAGAATGGATAAAAAATTAGAGTACTTACTGTTTTTCATCCATCATGGAAAACTGATACTCAGTCACATCCATGATGAAGTATATAATTTAATCCCTACATTATTCCAAAAATGAGATTTAAAAATGGTTTCAATAGGTCAATACTGCATAAAATCTGATAAGGAGGATGGATGGGGAAAAATAGATCATTAAGGGGAAAAAAGTAAAATTATCTTGAAATTAGGCTATGCACGATTTGACCGCATGGCCTGCCCAAAATTGTGAAAACAATGCACATGTTACTAGGAAATAAACGATAAATGTATGGTTTGGTCAAAGGGTTTAGAATATAATTGTTTAACCATGCAGTAAGGCTCTATCCAAAAAGACACCATCTGTACCGTTTGTCATAACAATGTGGATTTCCCGAATAGTTTTCTCTGAACCATGTTTTAGGAATGTTTTCCAAAACAAAAATTGGTTCTAGGCTATTAAAAATCTCTAGAATACCTTTGTACAATCACTAACCCATTAGGCATCCATATTAGGGCCAAAATAACGAAATAGTTCAAATTTTAATGGATTAATAACTACGAGATATCCCTGGTTCTTATATTCTTCCCCATTAAAATAACACATCCTCAAGTTAACATTACAAGGAAATATAATCATTGTCTGATAAAAATTTGGGCCGCTAAGCTGGTATTTCATCATCCCACTTCCATGTCTCATCATACACGTTGATATGTTACCATAACACTCATACTATAGGTACAGTCCATCCGTGGATATCCTTCATGGTCTGATTGACAATTCATATTGGATACTCCTCAATGGTAACATCAAAACCTATCTAAACATCATCATGATCAAAGGTATGAGAGGGTTCATCATGATACTAGAGAATCCTTCATACACAGAAGATTTCATTGAAATAATGGTGCCTATAGGTTAGTAGAAATAAATAGTTGACTAGACTAACTCTTTCTAGGATCTCAAACAGACATTTGAAATGATGCGAAAGCTTCCCTATCTCACATTACCATATATTCCCAAGCCTAATAAATACCCAATGGAAAACATGATCCCTAACATCATACTCAAGAATTCATCAATGGCGATTGGCATATAATGTTTTTCTTGACTAGGTAGTAGTAATATTATTTATAATCTATTGAACCAACTGTGCTATCTCTGGAATGAGAGGAGGACCAAGTTGGGTTGCCTCACCTACGTCCAGCTGTCATAGAGGTTAACAACATGTCCTAAAATATATGTCCTCAAAAGAAACCATCTAAATTGTATCATGTTTTCTATTATTATAGGTGAACTCAATGAGAGGTTTATTATTTTCCCATGAACCACTTAAATCAAGGACACATTCCAGAAAAATTTCCCCTAGAACATGTATCACATCTTATAATTTACCATATGTTTGATGGTGGAATGTTTTTCATAGAAACAACTTTATTCCAATAGACATCAACAATTCATGCCAGATCTGTGGTATTTAATGATAATCCCTATATGAAATTATAGTACAAGGGACTCCATAGAGTTATATGATTTCATGGACATACAAAGTTACCATCTCATAAAATGTTAAAGTCTTCCGAATTTTAATGATGATGGATACATTTGGATGTTTTTCACTGATAAACAATACAACATCCTTACCTAAACAAGACCTAGGTAAACTGATTAAAAAATCCATTTCAACATCTTCTCATTTCAATTTCGAGAAAGGAGTGGATGTAATAGGCCTCTGGTGATCCACCATCACATTTTTCCAGGTTGAACACATAGTCATAACGACTGATGTCTGAAATTTCATCTCGGGTCACAAATATTGGTGTAACATGTCTCAAAACTACTTTGAGATGTCAAGATGAACATCCCACTGGGAGTTTTGACACTCGTCCATTATTTCATCTCTCATATCTATTGGGAAGCAGACATGTCAATGGATGTGCATGATGTTGCCTCTCTCTACATATCAATACTAATGCAGATTATCCCCTGATGTGTAACGCCCCGACCCCAGTTGCCCAAAGTCGGTGCAATAATTACATAACATTGGCATGATCACAAGAAAGATCAAATCTCGAAAGACCGATTGGTTTAGTAGCCTTGGAAACACTAGATATAATCATAAAGTTTTACATTACATTTCAAAGTGAAAAACTACTACAACAACAAAGTCTTCATATCCACACTATTAACCCCTCATAATATCCCTGCAAGTCATTCATAAATTACTTCTTCACTACCTGGGAAAAATAAAACATAGAAAAGGGGTGAGCTCAAATGCCCAGTAAGGATAACAATATAGCGGAACATTCAAAATAAACATAAACATTTAAGGCAATGAATTACTAAAACAAAATCCTTTTAAAATTGAACTTCAACATAGTATGGCAAAAGTAAAATGAAATAATGCCATTTACTTGTTCACATGGATATTCTACTAATCGAATAATCACATGCAATATCAATAACCACTTTCATAATGTTGGAATGCATAATGCTAGACTATCATAACCACATAGCCAAGGCCTCGTGCCAAGACTACAAATAAGATTTTGTCAAGGCCTTGTGCCAAGACAGTAGTTTGTCTCATGAGACCTACCGATGCATCGAGGAGCTATAGCGGGCTCCACCCGTCACTTATTAAGTCCAATGCATTCCCATATGAAAAGGTTTAAATATAACATAAACATTCGTATTAAAACTTGCATACGAAATGTCAATAATTTCACCATAAACTATGAATGGTATAAAAATAGCACATCCACAGTCAAACATATCACAAAACCTTCAATACAATATAGAAGTTTTGTATCATAATAAATCAACTTCAAATAATCTTAAAATCCATCAAAGGATGTTGACATAGATGAAATCAATATTCTTTTTAAAGAAGTATCTCCTTTTATTTTGAAACCATTTAAGATCCATATAAAATAAAACATTTTCTTTGAAAATATTCTTATAATCTTGTATGGAAAGCTTCGACGATTTTATAACGGCGGAAAATAACCGCACCCACCGTATAAGTTAAAAAAACATTCTTACCTCAATTCTGTCGAAAAGGTTAAAAAGGACCTTGTTTTGAAAACGACGGAAAGATTCCTTTATAAACCTCTTATAAAAACTCAAACAAGGGTATAAATGACTTTAACACATATTCTTGTAAATATTAAAAATGTTTTGAAATACATTTCGAAGAAACATGGATGTGGATGATAAAGAGATCCCAGTAGATTATTACATATAAACAACCTCGGATAATGAAGAGATTGTGAAATAACCCTTACCTTGTACTTTTCCTTGGTTGGGGTAGGTTAACCTCCTGTATAATGGTGAAATAATTGTTATTAAATTATACAAGAATCATATATATTAATATGATATCATATATGATCTTTTAACATTGATTTGTTAATAATATCTTAGAATTATCGTCGTTTCGGGTGTTAACTTACTCATTTTCTTTTATATGTTTTGTTACATAAGTCATGTTTGTTGTATCTTATTCATATCCAGAATGATATCAAGTCCTTAAACATCATTTTTAAATCATTAAATGATAATTATACTTGAATGGATACGATGGAGAATGAATCTCATCGCGTTCGTGGAGACGGTAGTCCGTACGTACGCACGAACGCTACTTCCATTTAATTTTTATTTTAAAAGAATCGAATCCAAATGATACATAGGTATATTACTATTCCAGTATAATATAATATTTTATATATGTTACTTAAGTTCATTAACACCATCCTTTATACGTTCCATGTGTGGAATGAACGAGTCATATCATTTTAAGGGGGCGGTAGTCCGCACTTCCTCAAATGAAATTATCGTATGTATATACAACATGAAACGAATAATGGTATGAAATAAAATGGAATTACAGAAGCTTATATATAAAATATATATCATTAATATCATATTTAATTACAGTGCCATCATAATGGCCACCATGAGAGGTGGTAAGATGTATTTGAACAATCATCGTTTCGTGAGGCGTTAGTTTGCCATCCACAGAAACATTATGTTCATCATCCATTAGATGGAGTTGTGTGTATGTGTAGTTTGAATACTTATTATAACAACATCCTAGGATACTGGTGTTGTTACAAAATAAGGGAAATAAAAAGAGTTTGGGGGTTGGAGAAGCAAAATAAAGGAAAATAATTTAAGAGAAATCGTTACCTTTAATCTAGGTAACTCACTTTGGTTGGAACCAAAGGACTCCTTGAAATGCTTTCTGCCTAAGGGGAAGCTTCAAGGAGGAGGAGAGGGATTTGGGGAGCTTAGTTGGGCAGAGTTTGGACGAGCCAAGTGGCTTGAGAGGTGTGAGGAAAAGAGAAGGAGGAGTGCCCTTTTATAAGAGGGGTGAGGGGCACTTTTGGAAAAGCTAGAAATATTAATTTATAATAAATTCATATTCGGTTTCCAAAGGCTCCAAAGTTGACTATTCAAAGGGTGAGGTGGGGATAGGTCGAAAACAACTCATCCAATAGAATTTAGACAGGTTTGGGTACTTATATTAACCTTATCTTTAAGTATTAACTTTATGTTAATTATTTTCACTTTTACAATGTCTCTTTGTATTTTTATATAATATGGTTAATAAACATACCATATACATACAAGAAACCCCCAAGTGGTCCATTAATGATGAACCTATCATGATATAAGTCTCTTGGCCGAACCTTAGATTTTTAGGAATTTAATATCAATTAATAATATAATATTTGTTTTAAGAACTCTTTTATGTCAATTTTGACACTATTCAATAGTTGATTTTTGTGAAACTCATAACAGATTGATTACTTCGAAAAAGGTCAATTAAATCAATCCTAATATATCATATTATCCTATAAAATTAGTTTAATTCATTAAAAGTTTCATATTATATTTATTTGGGTATTTATAATATCAATTATTTTAATTTTTCACTATTATAGTAATTACTGCATCATCATTGTGTCATAAATAAAATAAACTATTTAATGTCTAAAAATTATAAATAAAATATCATTATGTAGGAAATCGTTTTAGCTTTCTAATTAATATTTATAATCGAAAATCCAACATGTATAACCCTATGTAAAAATTGTCGTTCTAAAAGATATATGCTTGTGTCATTTTTGTATTTATTTTTACTAAATTAAAATAAAGTGTCATTATCACTTACAAGTGGATCCATGGCGTCCCAAAATTGACACAAAGATGCCCATGGTCGACCATGTATCAACCGGTAGGGTTAATACACGTTTTAGGGTAATTTAGTATTATTATAATATTATTTGTTTAACCCTTATTTACCGGATTTACCCTTAACCATGGTAAATAAAATATTTACCGCAGTAATTATTCAAAATGTCTAAAAATAAAAGTTACCTATTTACACAATTTGAACATCCTGATTCCAAATATGGAATCCATTTTCCTAAATTCAAAACACATAAGTGGCAGAAATTAATTTAAAATTAATTCTCGTTGTCAAAACAAAAAGCGTGTTTTTAAGAGATAATAACTATCAAAAGATTGACACTTGTTTATGTTCGGTTTAATTGTAAAATTATGTCCAATGACCAACATTATATTAAATGGTAAAAATATATTCTAAATATACTTTAAAACCTCTCAACTTCATAATTTATCACTATTAATTATTTTGATTAAAAAAGTTGTTTTTAATTAAAATTTAGTAATTTTCACTATTCATCAAAATATGAAAGTTATCCGAAATGTACCAAAATTTCACCTTAGGCTAAATTCGATATTCCGAATCCAAAAATGAAGTCCATTTTGAAATATAAAATATATATAATTTCAAAAATTAGGTATTACTATTCATAACGGCTAGTTTGATCGATTGTGGTGTGTGTTAAAACTCGAAGTTGCGTACAACACATGCTACTGTATTATTCAAAGGAAAGCGTACCGTGGAAGCTTGGGATGTTTCATTTTAAATTTTTTTATGTCTCTATTTAGTCAAAAAGTTTAAAATATTTTATTTAAAAAGGTTTCACTATCAAAAGTTGATAAAAGTGCAATACTGAAAATGAATCTGTTCTTGCATTATGACTAAGAAACTCATAATATGGATTCTAAAATTATAAGGATTATATAAAGTTTAAAATTTAGATAATACTATTCATAACCTCTTTTGAATGGATTTTTTTTTGTAAGTCATGGTGTGATTGAACTCGGTGTTGCGTGTAGTGCAAGTTATTGAATTATTTTGAAGAAATAACACACTATGAAATCTTGGGGTGTTACATTCTCCCCTCCTTCAATAAATTGCGTCCTCGCAATTTTAAATTGTTCTTAGAAAATAAAAGGTTGAAAATAGAAAATATATTTGTGGGAAAACCCACATCAGAAATTGGGTTACTAAAATTTAGTCTTAATATGAGGAAAAGAGAAATGAAAGGGTCACCACCAAATTATGATCTCGATTAGGAGAACATTGGTGGCAATTTGAGACATATAATTGGAGGAAAAATGTAAATATTTATAGGTAGTGATTGAGGTCATCAATCACAAACAAGTATAAAATTGAGGTCCTTAAATTCATCAATCTATGATGATTTGAAATACCATCGGTTCAACAAAACATAGGGTATTAGGATAACACATTTTTGAAGTTTCAAAATATCTTAGTTGAAATCCCACATCGAAAAATGAATTAATGAGGCCTCTATTTAAAATAAAGAGTCGAAAGTATGAAGATTACCGAAAATAACACATACTAGGGTTCCATGTAGGAAAATATGGATATGGAAGAAAAATCTAACAATCAATTATCTGATGGAGAGTGGTAGAGAACATGGCTATGAAAAGGCCAACAATCCCAAAGCCATAAATTTGTGATGATTTAAGGTACCATCTAGGAAAACATTTTTGTTCTAAGTTTCTATTATTAATGTTGATGAATTTATTTATGATATTGGCTAAGATAATAAGGAGATATACTTACTTTATAATTAGAATTTTACCCATTAATAAATTTCTACCACAAACTCATCTTTCACTCTAAAAGATAATAGAACGTAAATTTTTTTTTTCTATTTATACTATTCGTACAGGGTTCCAAAAAAATGAATTTATAATTCATCTACCAGATCTTTAAAAAAACAACATTATTTAATCCAGGACATCTCATGGGCCAATGGTAGGTGATACACCCTTGTCGCCCTTCAGTTGCGGGTTCAAGTCTCGCAGCCTTGCCGGACGCGATGGGTTGCCGCCCAACCTCCGGGTTTTCCTTTTATGGTAATCCAAAATAATCCAAACTAGAACTATCCAAAATACTTCTGTCCAAACTCACAGTCCAACATTTATAAGGAAGGTAAACATAATATAGATCCTTTTTACCCCGCAATAGCATATGAATACCTTCATCTTGTATTCTTTTAATAAACTGAAACATCTTGAATTACCATATTCCTTATTGATTACATTCATGCTCCCCTATTCCATATAGAATGCTGGATATACTTCATTAATCCAAAAATGTTTTAAACCCCAACAATGATGGAATATACAAATCATTAATTATTTCCAAGGTAGTCAAGAATATCCAATATAATTTATCCAAATCAATCATGTATTATTCTAAAATAACCACCTCGGTATCTGAACCATATTATGGTTTATCTTTCTCTCAACCATATATTTTCCAAACATTTACCTGCTACTGAGTCACTTTTCTTTGTTCCACACCATCTCAAGTCCTTAATGAAATAGTACTGCAGTACAATCTTTATATACTCCATAATTATTATAACAAGTACATTGTTGATACAACACTCAATTGATATAATCAACATAATAACTCTAATCATTCCTCTTAATCTGTGGTAGTATCATAACTTGATTATTATCCAATAGCATCATTTGCGGCATAGTCTGATGACTGGGACATAGGTTCGCGTAGTGTCCAAACTCCTTGCAAATGAAGCATTGTACATTTGAAACCATTTTCTTACCCTTGCAGTCAAGTACTTTGTGCCCTTTTCCTCCACACTTATAACAAACTCCCATTCCTTTCAGGCAAGTTCCAGGGTGTTTCTTTCCACAGTTACCACATATGGGAAAATTATTCTTTTCCCTCTTCCCTTTATCCATCTTTCTCTCTTCTATCCTTTTCTTCTCTTGCTTCCCTTCAAAGCCATAGGACTCAGTAAACTCTTTACTTATCTTATCAACACATGATATTATTTCTTCATATGATGATAATACATGGGAGACTATTTCTCTTATAAATTCTAGCTTAAGACCAGGAAAGATATGATCCTTCCTTCTCTTTGGATCATGTTCATTTCTGGAGGTCTCATTCCTTCTACTGGGCGCCATTTCTAAACAATGGCATACACTAGATCAGTTTATGAATCAAAATACATAATCCCATAGTTATAAAACACTTAACATAGATTGAACTATTTATGGATATAATCCATAATCATAAAAATGTCTCCTTTGAGGATGTATATACTCATTAACCCTTCATAAAGGTTTGTAAAGAAAATGAGAATTATCCTAAGCATATCCCCCGGGAGTGTCGTAACCAAGAGTGCAGCAAGGCCCGTTGTCGTGCACCAGTTCCCGTTCGAGTCTAGCTCAAAGCGGTGTTTCCGGGTTTTACCCCTAGGTACATCTGTGCCGGAGCCGCCTCTACCTGCTCGTATCCAGACAGGGATTTATTGCTCGGAAAACTCACAAAATCTCTACAATACCAAAATTCTAGGAAGTTCTTCTATATTAATCCTCAAAGTTCATCTTAGGATTACGTGCTCTAATCAGAGTTTATCTAAATCTAGCTTCCAAGGTTTGTACTAAACTTCCTCTGATACCAACTGTAACGCCCCGACCCCAGTTGCCCAGAGTCGGTGCAATAATTACATAACATTGGCATGATCACAAGAAAGATCAAATCTCGAAAGACCGATTGGTTTAGTAGCCTTGGAAACACTAGATATAATCATAAAGTTTTACATTACATTTCAAAGTGAAAAACTACTACAACAACAAAGTCTTCATATCCACACTATTAACCCCTCATAATATCCCTGCAAGTCATTCATAAATTACTTCTTCACTACCTGGGAAAAATAAAACATAGAAAGGGGTGAGCTCAAATTCCCAGTAAGGATAACAATATAGCGGAACATTCAAAATAAGCATAAACATTTAAGGCAATGAATTACTAAAAAAAAAGCCTTTTAAAATTGAACTTCAACATAGTATGGCAAAAGTAAAATGAAATAATGCCATTTACTTGTTCACATGGATATTCTACTAATCGAATAATCACATGCAATATCAATAACCACTTTCATAATGTTGGAATGCATAATTCTAGACTATCATAACCACATAGCCAAGGCCTCGTGCCAAGACTACAAATAAGATTTTGTCAAGGCCTTGTTCCAAGACACTAGTTTGTCTCATGAGACCTACCGATGCATCGAGGAGCTATAGCGGGCTCCACCCGTCACTTATTATGTCCAATGCATTCCCATATGAAAAGGTTTAAACATAACATAAACATTCGTATTAAAACTTGCATACGAAATGTCAATAATTTCACCATAAACTATGAATGGTATAAAAATAGCACATCCACAGTCAAACATATCACAAAACCTTCAATACAATATAGAAGTTTTGTATCATAATAAATCAACTTCAAATAATCTTAAAATCCATCAAAGGATGTTGACATAGATGAAATCAAAATTCTTTTTAAAGAAGTATCTCCTTTTATTTTGAAACCATTTAAGATCCATATAAAATAAAACATTTTCTTTGAAAATATTCTTATAAGCTTGTATGGAAAGCTTCGACGATTTTATAACGGCGGAAAATAACCGCACCCGCCGTATAAGTTAAAAAAACATTCTTACCTCAATTCTGTCGAAAAGGTTAAAAAGGACCTTGTTTTGAAAACGACGGAAAGATTCCTTTATAAACCTCTTATAAAAATTCAAACAAGGGTATAAATTACTTTAACACATATTCTTGTAAATATTAAAAATTTTTTGAAATACATTTCGAAGAAACATGGATGTGGATGATAAAGATATCCCAGTAGATTATTACATATAAACAACCTCGGATAATGAAGAGATTGTGAAATAACCCTTACCTTGTACTTTTCCTTGGTTGGGGTAGGTTAACCTCCTGTATAATGGTGAAATAATTGTTATTAAATTATACAAGAATCATATATATTAATATGATATCATATATGATCTTTTAACATTGATTTGTTAATAATATCTTAGAATTATCGTCGTTTCGGGTGTTAACTTACTCATTTTCTTTTATATGTTTTGTTACATAAGTCATGTTTGTTGTATCTTATTCATATCCAGAATGATATCAAGTCCTTAAACATCATTTTTAAATCATTAAATGATAATTATACTTGAATGGATATGATGGAGAATGAATCTCATCGCGTTCGTGGAGACGGTAGTCCGTACGTACGCACGAACGCTACTTCCATTTAATTTTTATTTTAAAAGAATCGAATCCAAATGATACATAGGTATATTACTATTCCAGTATAATATAATATTTTATATATGTTACTTAAGTTCATTAACACCATCCTTTATACGTTCCATGTGTGGTATGAACGAGTCATATCATTTTAAGGGGGCGGTAGTCCGCACTTCCTCAAATGAAATTATCGTATGTATATACAACATGAAACGAATAATGGTATGAAATAAAATGGAATTACAGAAGCTTATATATAAAATATATATCATTAATATCATATTTAATTACAGTGCCATCATAATGGCCACCATGAGAGGTGGTAAGATGTATTTGAACAATCATCGTTTCGTGAGGCGTTAGTTTGCCATCCACAGAAACATTATGTTCATCATCCATTAGATGGAGTTGTGTGTATGTGTAGTTTGAATACTTATTATAAAAAAATCCTAGGATACTGGTGTTGTTACAAAATAAGGGAAATAAAAAGATTTTGGGTGTTGGAGAAGCAAAATAAAGGAAAATAATTTAAGAGAAATCGTTACCTTTAATCTAGGTAACTCACTTTGGTTGGAACCAAAGGACTCCTTGAAATGCTTTCTGCCTAAGGGGAAGCTTCAAGGAGGAGGAGAGGGATTTGGGGATCTTAGTTGGGCAGAGTTTGGACGAGCCAAGTGGCTTGAGAGGTGTGAGAAAAAGAGAAGGAGGAGTGCCCTTTTATAAGAGGGGTGAGGGGCACTTTTGGAAAAGCGAGAAATATTAATTTATAATAAATTCATATTCGGTTTCCAAAGGCTCCAAAGTTGACTATTCAAAGGGTGAGGTGGGGATAGGTCGAAAACAACTCATCCAATAGAATTTAGACAGGTTTGGGTACTTATATTAACCTTATCTTTAAGTATTAACTTTAAGTTAATTAGTTTCACTTTTACAATGTCTCTTTGTATTTTTATATAATATGGTTAATAAACATACCATATACATACAATAAACCCCCAAGTGGTCCATTAATGATGAACCTATCATGATATAAGCCTCTTGGCCGAACCTTAGATTTTTAGGAATTTAATATCAATTAATAATATAATATTTGTTTTAAGAACTCTTTTATGTCAATTTTGACACTATTCAATAGTTGATTTTTGTGAAACTCATAACAGATTGATTACTTCGAAAAAAGTCAATTAAATCAATCCTAATATATCATATTATCCTATAAAATTAGTTTAATTCATTAAAAGTTTCATATTATATTTATTTGGGTATTTATAATATCAATTATTTTAATTTTTCACTATTATAGTAATTACTGCATCATCATTGTGTCATAAATAAAATAAAATATTTAATGTCTAAAAATTATAAATAAAATATCATTATGTAGGAAATCTTTTTAGCTTTCTAATTAATATTTATAATCGAAAATCCAACATGTATAACCCTATGTAAAAATTGTTGTTCTAAAAGATATATGCTTGTGTCATTTTTGTATTTATTTTAACTAAATTAAAATAAAGTGTCATTATCACTTACAAGTGGATCCATGGGGTCCCAAAATTGAAAAAAAGATGCCCATGGTCGACCATGTATCAACCGGTAGGGTTAATACACGTTTTAGGGTAATTTAGTATTATTATAATATTATTTTTTTAACCCTTATTTACCGGATTTACCCTTAACCATGGTAAATAAAATATTTACCGCAGTTATTATTCAAAATGTCTAAAAATAAAAGTTACCTATTTACACAATTTGAACATCCTGATTCCAAATATGGAATCCATTTTCCTAAATTCAAAACACAGAAGTGGCAGAAATTAATTTAAAATTAATTCTCGTTGTCAAAACAAAAAGCGTGTTTTTAAGAGATAATAACTATCAAAAGATTGACACTTGTTTATGTTCGGTTTAATTGTAAAATTATGTCCAATGACCAACATTATATTAAATGGTAAAAATATATTCTAAATATACTTTAAAACCTCTCAACTTCATAATTTATCACTATTAATTATTTTGATTAAAAAAGTTGTTTTTAATTAAAATTTAGTAATTTTCACTATTCATCAAAATATGAAAGTTATCCGAAATGTACCAAAATTTCACCTTAGGCTAAATTTGATATTCTGAATCCAAAAATGAAGTCCATTTTGAAATATAAAATATATATAATTTCAAAAATTAGGTATTACTATTCATAACGGCTAGTTTGATCGATTGTGGTGTGTGTTAAAACTCAAAGTTGCGTACAACACACGCTACTGTATTATTCAAAGGAAAGCGTACCGTGGAAGCTTGGGATGTTTCATTTTAAATTTTTTTATGTCTCCATTTAGTCAAAAAGTTTAAAATATTTTATTTAAAAAGGTTTCACTATCAAAAGTTGATAAAAGTGCAATACTGAAAATGAATCTGTTCTTGCATTATGACTAAGAAACTCATAATATGGATTCTAAAATTATAAGGATTATATAAAGTTTAAAATTTAGATAATACTATTCATAACCTCTTTTGAATGGCTTTTTTTTGTAAGTCATGGTGTGATTGAACTCAGTGTTGCGTGTAGTGCAAGTTATTGAATTATTTTGAAGAAATAACACACTATGAAATCATGGGGTGTTACATGATGTACACTCACATATTACAAGGAATTAATGATCTAAAAAATTTCGACTCATTACATTCTCAAGGATGGAAGAGGTAACTTCCAAAAATAAGATACAATACTACCCATTAGTATCATGAAAATCATGGTGAAACATAGATAATAGAGACATTAACATCCATTCATCGCTAACTTCTCATATTGCAAGTTTCTTAGTTTTTTAACTCAATTAATATTCAACCACATTCCCATTTCTAGACATTTTGGGAAGCTCAAAACAAAAGGATTATAAATATTCAACCCATCTCTATTTTTTTAGGTTCAAGTCACATTGAGTAAATATTTATTTTAGGCTCATGTGCTCTAAGTACTGAAAAAATCACTCACCCAAAATATAGGGACACAATAATATAAGGCATGGACAACTATTCCTTGATTAGGTTTGTTCATTTGGTAATTTCAATCATGATGTTTCAAATTCTGAGAACCATACGTAGGGACAATGTCTTCCTCATTATCATTACACTAATGAAAATACATGATGCATAAAATAAGAAAATATAACCAATACCTAGCTTAGGAATGATTGGAATATGTGTTGTGACATGCCTCACTTTCCGCTCCAGAATTGATTTCTTGCACACTTCGAACCAACGGAACATGAAGCCTTTCATTATAATGCTAGTATGAGGGAATGAATGATTTGAGAAATCCTATATTATATTCATGATATATCCAACAATCCCAAAGAATGTTTGTGTATCAAAAACATTCATTGTCTCTTTATAGGATAATACAACAATAACCATTTCTAGGTAAATATATATTTGTAATTATGATATAATATGACCCAAGAATTAAAAAATTTCAATCCATATTATGAACTTAGTAGTCATGGAATAAATCGGATGTTCTCTCATTGTACTAATAATGATATATTGGTGATTGGCATGGTCACAACCAGAATGAAATACCCCACGATGAATTCTATAATGGAAATGAAAAAAGAATCCAAAGAGTAGTGGAAAACTCTATTCATCAGATACTGGAAAATGGATGTTGATTTCATAAGTCAGAACGAAAAAACATGGTTATCATACATACCATACATGTTCTGAAATCCTCTATGAGTTATGTCTGATAGTCTGACACACACCTGATGAAAACATGATCTCATGGAAATCTTAGAGATGAAACTATCTCCTCATAGCTTTTGAATGAGTGATTTATTCGAGGTAGAGGAAATCTGTTCATAATGGGGATATGGTTCAAATTTACATATTCAATGCATAGATATAATTTTCCCTCAAAATTATTTGAAAAAATCATGGGCGAAGACCATGAAGATGTAATAGACCATATAAAACCTTTGGACTCTAAAACCTCTAAATACTGCTTATGTTCCTAATATTTTGTAGGTTCCTTCCTATAAAGGGGAATGGAAACTAAGGATTCTACCTGAATAAGATTGATTGAAAACATTACCACCCACATTTTAGGTATGAATGAAAAATAACTGAGAAATATGTCACTAAAATAGTCCACTAATATTGTAAAATCTGTTCGATGTAAACCCTGATCCTTTATAAAGATATTTTCAATCAGGGTAGTCACTCCACCTATCCCATCATTATTTTTCCATGATCTACCAGTCTGGACATCCCACTCACCCTTATGTAGATATATTATTCCCAATTATGAAGTAAATGATACACTGCATTGATAGAAGTCTAAAAATTCATAATAATGAACTAACCAATCCATCGAGATAATGGTAGTGAAGAACATCTTCTTGATAACCATGAGGTTCTATAAGAATGGGTAACTACCAAACTCAATAATATAGTCCCTACACTGGTGTTTACCCAATTTTCATACCACTCTCGGTGTATCTGGGTTCATAACCCCATAGTAATATTGTATATTCTGTTTGAGACATCCCATGATAGCTATATAGGTAAAAGAGTTCTAGGAACCTATATCAAATATAGTAGATACAATGGTGGATGAAAAATGAATAGTTCATCGTATTGTAGATGTTCCTATATCTAGATCCCCAGATATTTGATATAGTTCATGCAACTGACTTGGTCCTATAGGAGTTTTACTGTGATCATAACTTCTATGTTTCCACTACTGGAGCCCATCCATGATACTCCTAGAATGTGAAGTCTCATGAACATCTAGATGCGATGAAAAATGATGTAGCTCTATGAAATTAACATACCAAACCAACACTAATAAAGAACCATGCTCGAGATTCCTAAACTCTCTGGATATTTTAACTCTCATCATCTAAGGAAATATATGATCATAGAAGGCTGTCTGGAAATCAACCCACTACATGCCATGATGAAAACCAGCCTTGGTAATCACATCCCCCTAGAACTTGGCTGAGTCCTTAATCATGTATGTGGAATACATGAACCTCCACTCTGGTGGTGTCTCCAGATATTCAAATATTTATAGGGTGTCCTCTATGAAACTCTCAGCTTATTATCGACTTCTATCCAAAGTGAAATTAGGAAGATGATGCTACACGAACTCATGATCCTGATTAGCCATCATAGGTGTGATCTAGGGAGCACCATGCGTTAAATACATCAGATTTTGTGAACATGGTAATCAGTTCCTAGAACATGTAAAGAAAGAGGTCCATCGAGTGGTACTCCTAGAAGAAATAGTGGTCGATCAGGGCCCACCTCATCTGGAGCATGGTCGTTGGCACCGCCCTGGCATTCAATATGAGGAATTCATAGCTATATTTCTCTAAATTTTCCAAGAACTATCCTCATAATAATCATAAGAAAAAAATAATTTATCCCTAGTGGAAGATGAATGAATTAAAACTCCATACCCAAGCCATAATGCCCCAAATATCACTTAGATGACAATGTATCGGTAAGTGCTCAAGTATATGTTTTATTTTGTTTTAAATTTAATTACTAGGTTCACTCCATTACATATCATTAACATGAAAATTAATGATAAGTATGATAAACCAATTAATTTTGGATGTTATGAATCACATTTTAATCGATATCAATATATGGTTAATTCGAACCAATACACCTTATCACTAGAAACAAAACCCAATTATTTATAACATGGTTTCTCGACCTTGTTAATTAATCATCCCTAACCATTATGGCTCATAAACCTAAATAATTTAGATAGAAATAGCTAAATAAAAAATAATAATAATAAAATTATATGAAATCTTTCACAAAAAATCTCAACAATACCAAGAATATAAAGTAATAAAAACTAGTGAAATTCACTTATATGAAATTGAATTATATATAACATGTGAATTCTAGGTTTCTATATGTTTCATGTAATAATTCCCCATTTACATGTTTCATTGGGCCATGTATAATATAGAATATCAATCAAAATAACAATCAACAACACAATAAATAATTTGAAACACCCAATGTTGATATAATTTCAACTATAATAGGAAAAAGAGAACACGAATTACAATTTAGGGGACTCAAATTTTACCCCGATCATGGGTATGTAATTCCCATCCCTGGCTTGTGTCCATGTTCCCAGCATTCATAATAACAAATATATTTTCTCTAAATAGTAAATAAATAAATAAACCTGATTTAATACAACATTTTCATTTCCTGAACCCGAATTCCTCTTAATTGGGGCCCTAAACCTAGTGGCCCATAACCCTAAGAACACCTACCCAAACACCAGAGGCTTCTAACTAGAAGTAAGGTACTAGGGTTTGTCTATATGGTGAAAATTACATCATTGTAAATGTGTATCATAGTGATTAAATATGAAATGAGGTATATAGAGAAATCAATATAAATAAATAGAATGGATAAGGGAAAATAAATACAACAGTAATGATAAATGAAATGACTAGAATAACATAAAAAAATTAAGGATTGTATGTCATGTATCGAGAAATTTGAAAAACATGGATACAAGATAGTAGGAATAACATGATCCATAAAGGTATAATGTAAATCATATAATATCCCAAGATTCATGATATCTTGCTCAGCCATCTGCTATCAAGCATCATCCTAAACTGTATGCAATTAAGTGTTTGATGTTGAATTATTCCATTTATCAACACCTGAATTCATTAAATTTCCTTAGTTACAAAATGATTCTTGAATAATGTGTGAGATAATTATTTGTGGTCCAAAACCAAATGGGTTTATAATATCTGTTCCATGTAATAGAAATATAATAGTGTGCAATCATTCATATATAAATTAAAGTCACACAATATAAATAAATACCCAAGTACCATCTTCATCCCACAGTTGGTGTCTAAACATAACCAACTCATTAAATGATTATTATTTGTTTATAAATAATTCCCATGTTGAAAATTAGTTATACTTCCATTTTTTGAAAATGAGACTTATAATGAAAATTAGTAATGATGTTCAATGGTAATAACCTAGGAAATATAGAGATCAAGGGTTTCCAACTCATTGATAACTGAATCATGGATATGGGAAAGAATATAATCCATGGAGAATAATCCTTGGAATTCCATAATAATATTACCACCGAATCCAAATAAATCGTTCAAGGTAATGTTGGGATAATCCATGACCGGGCCCGAAGGGATATAACCATGGAACCTACTTGTTACTACAGTATTGAATGAGTGTATCGAATGAATAATTTAATACTATTTGATGGAACCTGCAATTTCATATCGGGGATCAAATAAATGATAATGATTGGGTTCTAGGTGGGTCTCAACCTATGAAATCCTTATCCTTGAATTTGTATGGGGTTTCCAAGTGCTCAAGTCATTCCCTTGAAATGAATCCTAGGAGAGATTGAATCTAGTAATTACTATTTATTTATAAATTGATGTCATATATCATTTGGTTCCAGACATCAATTTCATTACTGTGACAAGGAAAAGTATCATGAATCCTTCAATAATTATATTTAAGGAATAATAAAGAATTATAGTCCATTATGATATAATCCATTAATCTGGAATGGGGTTTTACAGACATGAAAAATATTAATCATCCACTCATAATCTGGAAAATTCATATACTTGCGATACTTTCTAAAATCACTTTCACATTTATTTATCTATTTGAATCACTTATCTTATGAGGGTCATGTTTAAGTAATATGGTACTTTACATTAACCAATCTATTATACAACAAGCATTTATGATAAATATTCCTACCATTAGTGTGGTCATGTATGATCAAATTCAAATAAGGGCTTAAAATTTTCCAAACACTAAAAACGTTATTATGGAATATCATATTACATGGGATGGATAGAGTTGTGGTAATAACTACCAAAAATGATCACATATATGGGAATATCATAATTATATTTTTATACTAAATAGAAGTATGACATAAAATAAAAATAAAGGACACCTGATGAAATCAGTGGGCCCCACATGATAATTCCAAAATCTATGAACATGATGGACGAGTTAATGACCACCATACTCAGGGTTGTATGATCCTTCTACACCAATATTAGCCTCTAATTTTTCATACAACAAAGTATAATTAATGATATTGAAAAATGAACACACCTTGATAACAAGGATGAGAGCAAGAGAGGATAAGAACATCTAATATGGACATGAGTACATACCATTGCAAATAAAACATGATGAACAGAAGCTCTATCATATTATTACTAAAGGATATATTCCAATCCCTACCTTACACATTCAATAGCATAAAAAGTGGATAAAGGTTGGACAATACTGCTTGAAAATAAATTTGGAGGATATAGGTGGCTTAATTAGATAATTAATGTACAAATAGTAAAATTAACCATAAATTAACCTATGCACAATTTGGCCACATGGTTTTCCAAACCATTACCCAAGCTTGTATGAGTACCTTGGAATGAAGGTGAACTTGTTTGGGTAGGTCACACGATTAGTGAAACTATATACCAACGAGGTAGTAAGGATGAATCCAAAAAGACCCCATTTACATGCTAATTCATAATAGTGTGGCATAGCCACATGGTTCTCTCTAAACCATATGCTAGGCCTATTTTCCCAAAAATATGGTTTCTCATTTCCAAAAAAGTGAAGAAAACCCTTCAAACATCCATAACCCTAAGCATCGATATTTTTACCAAAATAATTAATTAGAATGAAATTTAAAGGATCCATCCCTATGTGAAAAACCGGTTGATTACACATTAATAGTCACTATATATATTTTTTATAGATTATTAATGGTTCTGTTAGATGTTGTAAATACTTTATTAATTTTATTGCAATGGAAAAACAAATAACAGACTATTCATGACCCGAACCACTGAGGACCGACTAGTGACTACCGCAACCCCCCCCCCTCCAATAGGGTAGGGGTAGTGACAATAACTGAGTAAGAATATTCCCAAAATGGGAGGCATTTTCCTATTTCACCTATTCAAAAACACCCACACATCCAAGTCCACACAATACTGAAATGTAATACAAATAAATTAATTCATCCATTAATCCAATATCCTATAACATAGTATGATAATAAAGTACTTAAAACCATGAAGGGGAAAAAAGCCCAACCAAAACATTAAAGAGTGAAATCTGATCCAAGGGTGTGGTCTATGTAAAAAACGTTCTAAAAGTAAAAAAATAGTTCAATTAAGTTATATCTATGCTAAATCCACAACTTATCCTTCCTAGTCACAATAAAAAATGCTATCATTTACACTAGACACAAAACGTGTGAGAGAAGCCCATGCAGGGGTGAGTATAACTATACTCGGTATAACACCCTAAACCACTAGTCACAGTGAACCAACTGTATTCAAGACAAAAAAAATAAATAAATAAATATATATATATATATATAAACAACAAGATATACTCAATAATGTCATCACACCACTAGGAGGTCATAACCAACTATCAGCCACATGATTTCTCTTGATGCAATTCTCATTCGGAGTTAACTCACTCACTGAGCCTTGCTATCAATGTAAACTCTCAAAAAATAGTTCAAGATCATTTTCCCAAAACCAAAGAGAAAAAATTGGTCTATTAATTCATTAATACATATATATGGGTCACTCATAGAACAACTACGGGAAACATGAACCTAATCTAGGTCAACCCTCCACGTTGGGGATCAAACGTCAAGGATTCCACCAGCCCTAAAGTTTTGGCTAGACAGATGGTGGATCAATTCACAACATTCATAAATAATTATGATATTAGAAAAAACATATAGGGGACTATGTATGATACTAGATCGCACTTGAGTCACATGGTGGGATGAAACAACTTTATCGGAGACCTGGCCACTATAGGGGGTCAAAATCTAGTTATTTTGATGTAATGTTGTAAAATAAAATAGAGAGAATGTCAAAGGGAACATAATCAACGTAGAATTGTCCAGAAAATGTAAACAATGTGCCTAAATCAATCGTCTAATTAGTACATGATTTTTAGAAGTGGTACACATTGTGTTCTTTAACCTCATTTCCTTCCCGGGTAAATGGACTAGGTCATTAAATGATGTACATATAGTAGTACAACCCATGTTGGAAACCCATGTACTATACCTATTTTCCAGTACATGTCTACAACCCATGTAACCATATCATTGTATCATTACAAGACATATGGTTGTACTTGGTCCAACTCATGTCTATGTAGAGCTATACACACAGTGTCAGAAACTAGTGTACTACACCCCATATCCATGTACTTCTCAAATACATGTAGAGTATATGAGGAGGAAAACTCATTGTGTAGGTTTTTCCACACTTTTTGTGTTACAAATATCTAACATGAATCCCAATCCACAACTCAGGGGGCGCATGTTGTATTATTTTGGAATACATGATTTGTTCTGTGGGATTTTCGATATATCCAATATCATATCCTACATCCCTCGACTGATACATTGACAAGTACTTCGTTGAACTCCATGCCCTGAAACTAATTATCCAACCTTATTTTTCCATACCTTCACCAAATAAACAAGTTTAATTACTATATATAAAATAAAAAATGGATCAAATCGATGTTCTTCATCCCCTATTTAAAATTTCAGTAGAACTCAAAATATGGATTCATTATTCATTTAAATCCTTTAGTCTCCATTTTCACTCAACCATCATGTAGTTTCAGTCATAAATCAATGATATTGGATAATTGTTTTATGAAATATGACCCCAATGATGTATTTATTAGGGATAGTAGTACCTCATGTAAAATGAATAAATCCCATCGTGAATCGTGGATTCGAGGGAGAGAAGCACATCAAATGATAGGTACAAACCTCAATCGATGATCATGTTGCGCTTGGATCCTATCATTTTCAATGAAAATAGAATACATCAAAATTCTAATCAAAAAATATTTCCCACTAAATCACATTAAAATGATAACATCCCTCAAGTCGACCAATGCACAAATAAATGTTTTCATCAACTTATTTTCATTCATTGTATAAATTAATAATTAGGAATAAATCCAAATAAAACACATGCATAACCAAAATTGGGTCATCCACAGATAAAAATGAATGAATTATCATCATCATGGGATGAATCCTTCGAATACGAGGTTAGGTCAATTGTTGATTCCAAACCTTTGACTATTCTCCTAAGATAGATTCCTTGAAGCTCTATCTAGTGGCATTTCATTGTTTCCCAGGTTATGCAGATATATCTGTAAATTCTCCAAAACAATATTCTTATCGATTTTCTGTCATTATACAAACAAACTGAATTAATATAATATCCATATATATTTCTATTCATTTCAACAACCATAAATACTTATCCACAAACATCACACACAATCTAATGTTTAGTCATGCATATTGTAATTCTTCCATTCTAAACTCAATCCTTTCCTAATATTTTTGATTTAGATACATGTTTATATTTGATTCCAAATTTTCATGAAAACTATAAATTTTTTCAATTTTATATTTTTAGTATATTTGATACATTAATCTTGGGAACACTGGGCCTCATAATCATATGTCATCTCAGTATCTGTTCTTGAAAATACTACATATAATATTTAAAAACAATACATTGAAAAAATAATACGTTATTTTCTCCACAAATTGGGGTTTAAATCCCATAAATCTAAAATAAGGGCTACTAAGAGTATGATGGTACGGATCATGAACATTAACCTCTTACTCCCATGTTCCCCCTCAAAATTACCACTCTCGCACCACACACACACAAAACTAATCGTTTTCCCATGGTGTATCCTCTCCTAACAATACTTTATTACTCTTGGGTACTCATCAATGGTCACACCATCCTTGATTTCTATCTTTACCTATCCAATAACCCATGTTGATTCATTCATGTTCTTCATTAGTTGCAACATATGGAAGATTTTTTTACCATGTCTAACATTAGAGGTAGAGCTAAGTGATACGCCAATTAGAAACTCTACATAGTATCTAGAAATAGTCAATATACCTCATAGAATTATTTTCACCTATTCCAAACCTCTGTAATAAACATTGAGGTGAAACTCGTAAGAACACATAGTCTCTATAGTATAACTTCAAAGGACTATGTTGAATTTCAGCGAGATAATTATGACAGTTGCGTTTAGTCTTCATCATCTCCTAGATGATCATCAAATTATCTATAGTAGATTACACTAACTATAAGACACATGTGTGCTGACACTTTTGGGACATTCTAACAAAGTGGTGATCTTAGGGTTTCTTATATGATGAATTTATTATTTCCATTCCAATGGTGGATTGGTATATCTTGTTTTATGTAGAAACCATAAAGGGTCGTTGGTCCTCCTAACTCAATCCAATGTCTAATAAGAAATCTTTTTTCATGTAGACCAATACATGAATAGTTCACATAGATTGTCCATCAGTGTGTTGGTGGTATTTTGTGCTCAAACATAACTATGTTCTAAAAGGCTCATGTAATTAATTTCATAATTGGGATATAAATAGGGAATAATGATTAGAAAAAATAATTAATGGAACTCTATGGAGTTGGACTGTCTCTAAAATGTAGAGAAGTAATGTGATCTCTAATAAACACTTCTCTCATATTTCTATGAACTGAGCCAACATGGTTACTTAATCTATGGTCACCATGAAAAAATCATGTTCCATAAACAGATTTGGTAATTCGATCATTTAGTCTATGTATATCACATCCCTCTTCCACTCGGGCACCTCAAGGGGTTGGGTTAAACCCAAAGGAACATTCCTCCCAACCTTCACATTTTATTCAGTATGGAATCAATATACAAACTATGAAACTCTATTCTTCATTCCTAGCCACAAAGACTGATGTTGAAGGTCATTGTACATAATAGACATTGCTATATGTACCGTTAAATGGGATTTATGAAATCCGGAAACAAATTATTTTACAACACCAAAGGAACAACTTTTCGTCCTATGAAATGGATATCATACTACCCACTTTACTAATATACCTCGGGGAAATGTAGTTTGAATATCTTATTCTGTATGCTCTCACAGTCATAATATCCATATTGATCATACCTAACATGTTGTAGATGTAATCGGATAACAACCATCAATAGAATATATGAAGCATTATACATATCCCCAATGGATAACAACAAAAAGGGTTACTTCTCTAATGCCTCATCAAATAATCGAGAATAGGATATCATGATCATCATCTCCACCACAAGATTCACCTTCCCATGAGTATAGAATATCTAAAAGTTATAGTCCAAGAGGAACTCAAGCAATCTCTTATATGTCATGATAAGTTCCTTCAGAGAGAATATGTACTTGAGAATCTTTTTGTATGACTGTTTGAAATACTTTTCACTCATCATGTAGTGTCGCCACATCATCAATTTGAAATGTAATGTTTCTATGTCAAGGTTGTGTGTCACACAGTTCTACTCATGTTGTTTGAACTGATATGAAAAATAGGTAATAACATCATGACTCAACATTAGAACAAATCCATGTCTAGTCCCTAATGCAACATTGAACAATATGTACATGACACCCACCTCTAGTAACCTCAATAATGAAGCACTCATAAACCAATACTATAACATCTAAAATCACAATTAACACTATTCTATCAACATTAAGTAAATAAATTTCTGATTAAATGATATCAATGTTGATTCCACTCTAGGGATGTTCGGTGCAAATATTTAATTGTACCTAGACATCCCAGGAAACTCCTCACCTTGTTAACACTCTTTGTGGAAACCATGAAAGTACTACCTCAAACATCATTGGACCAACTAAAAATACATATTCTATGAATTCATTTCCTAGTATGTTGATTTACATAATCCAAAACTGACACAGTGAGAGATTCTCATAAATAAGGTTCTCATTGAGTGTTTCCAAGACAGTTATCAAATGTCTCATGTGATCCTCTATAGATAAAGAATACACTAGGATTCCATCCTTGAAGTCTAACATGAACTAGTCAAATAATAGATTAAATTCCATTTTCATGAATCACATGATAATAGTTTGGTATTTCACCATGATAAATTGGATCTCCATGCTCTCATATTGGCCATAATGATATTTAAAGATTGTTTTCATCATTTCCTCATCATGAACTCAATACTAGTGTTAGTTTCATCTGAGTTCAATCATTTAGAACCACCATGCACCTCAGTAATTATCAACGAGGATGTAAATTCATGGTCGTGGATACTTTTTTGCTAGGTCATGTAGTTCAATCACCAATAATAGACTAATAAACTCAATCTCTCATACCCCTTTTTGAAAAACTGCACTAGGGTTGCCCGTGGGGAAAAATTTGGTATCACGAATCCCTTATCATTAATGTCCTATAAATGCATCCTCACCACTCAATGTTCTATGGGATCAATCCACTATGATAGTGAAAATATCATTGTCATTGTGGAATTTATTTAAATTTAGAAATATACCTCTGTGTGGGAAGGTAGACCTGGTACGTCCTCATTAAAGACATCATTGTACATCGCCACAACTGTATGAAATTGATAGCCCCAAGCATCAAGTACACCTAGTGTCTTATTGGATAACTAGTGAGTAATTGTATTTAATATCCTATTATTGAGCACACACTAGTCTACCATGGTTTCCTTTAAAAAAATGAAAACCCCATTCTGTTACTATGTACACACCACATCCTCCACCATAAAAAGTTAATATGAGAATGAAATATAGATAACCAGTCCAAAACAAGAATGTTGATGTAAGGAATCATTGCTTCAACTAAGAGATAAAATATAAAAATATCACCTCGAATAGTCTGGTGCACTATCGTTACTACATTGATATTCTGGTGTCCTCGACTATCGATGTCTCCAATCGGATGGGTCGAGCTAAAATAACAACTTGAATCTCTATGTTTTGATTGAGATAGGTGGAATGGATGGAATGGATAGAACCTATATCTACAATATTATAACTAAATTAGAAAATACATAGATCATACCACTTATAAACCAAGGGGACTTGGAGTAATTAGTAACCATATCTTACAGTTGGCCTCTTCAAATCCCACTAACTCCTTGAGCCTAGAATGGACCCCGTAAGGGTGGAGGTGGTAATTGGTTGAACCTATAACCACCTCATATTTCCCTTCTGGACACTCTTTCATGTCTATTTCCCTACGGACCTCCTTGTTCTTACATATATCCCTATATTGGTTTCCCCTAAACCATATCCTAATATACATTATAGTTGGTCCGGAAATATCATGCAATATTTCCCCGATCGTTGAAAGAGAAACACAACCTATCCCTTGGCTGATTCGAGTAACCCTGAGAGCCATGCGTTATTGATCCAAAGTCATAAAATCACCTCCTAAGGTGTTTGAATTTTGGGATACCTCTGATTATATTCATATAAATAATTTTTATGTCTTATCTACTATGAGACCACTACTATCTCCAAGAACTGGTTTCTTCTCTACTAGAAACTATTCTACCAGCAATGATAGATCAATCACTGAAATTTATGTGGATGTGATAAGAGATGCAACTAACACCCAAATATCCCAATGTAATCTCTTCTCAAAAAACCAATACTAAATGAAATGTTCATTTAACACATCCATGGAGTAATGTGAATGATCAATAAAACTCGTTGAATACTCTTACATTATAATATATCCCTATTCGAAATACATATTCTCATATATGTGTTCTAATCACATTATGGTCACATTGAACTCCTCTCAAAAAATGCACTCGATATTTATCGAGGAGTGAGGTGTATCATCATGTGACTAAGTCACTAAGATCCACCATCTCCCCAAAAAAATCATGAACATTTCTCACAACAAGAACTACTATTTATTTGGAAGGTATCATGGAAAGGAGGAAAATAAGGGTGACTGACTCTAAATATTCCTCAACAACCTCGGGGTCTACCTCACACTGAAACCTAGGAGGATGCTTCTTATGAAACAAATTCATCACACTAATCTTATGTTCATCCTTAGCTGGCAGTTCTATGGTTTTATATTTCTCAAAAGGTAGTGGTATATTTGATATATTACTCGGATGTTCAATCTATTGTAAAACTCCATCTACAGATTCCTCATCCCTAAGCCAATCATCATTATGATCATGTTGTGGAATAGTGAATGGTTATCAATGTGGTGGAAATAAGAGATAAAATCTGATACACCATGATCAAAAGATTATATTTTGGGAATGGAATCATGATTTAAATGGAAACACAATCTGATTTATATATGATATATCTTCCTAAAAATTTCCCCATAAGAAAATGTTTATCTATACGTAGTCGAATGGAAGGTAATCTGATTGGTTTTGTATGGATACATAAACCACCTCACCAAAACTGGAATCCCTAGCTTCATATATAAACATGAAACACTAAATGATATTTTGTTAAACCAATATAATTGACAACCAAACCTATTGTATAATTTACCCCCTCTAATACCACTCAGTCCGGACCTAACCAAATGGGGTCCAACCCGTTAGTACCCCAGTCCTACTACTAATAGGATATGGGATAGAGACCTACACCAAGTAGTAATATCCATAAAATGTGAGGAATTAGACTAAAGAACCAACACACACACCATCATATAAAATCCCACACAATGATTCCATATAAAAAATCTGAAAAAATGCGTGCATTAATCTAAGATCCCACAACATACTATGATAGTAATGTTTTGAAAAAAGTGTAAAAAATCCCAAACAAAATGATAAAGATTATAACCTTATATAAGGATGTGTACTACGAATAACATATGCGCTTGGTATAAACCTCAGTCTGTGGAGCACAATCTACGCTCCACCCTCTCCCTGTCCTCGCAGGGCACCATCAAAAGGTTGATTGTCTACAGAAGACACGACACGTGCAGGAAAAGCTCATGAAATTATGGGTATTACAATACTCATTAGGACATCCAAAATACACTAATTATGAATCCCCAAGTCTAGTCAACACAATATATGTTATAGCAATCAATTTATTATAGAGAAACAATATATACAACTTAGGAATGACTTAAGCCATCAGACGTTCATAACCAAATATTATCCATGGGATTCTGCTTGATGAAACCCCGGTTCTAGGAGAACTCACACCATGAGCCATTCTATAATAATAGAATATCAATGAAGATATCTAGCTCATTGGGGCCCATTGAAACATAATTCATTGGTTGGAGAATTATTTGAGACACAAAAGGGGGTCATGCACAGAACCGTTATTGGACACCGTGGACCAAATTTAGATCAACCCACTATATAGGGGATAACAAATCAAAGATTAAAACGTCCTTTTTTATATGAACTTATAATTGGAGGATCATCACCCAACTCATGGAGGTCAAAATGATTCCACAAACTCCAACTATGGAAGAATGGATCATATAAGATAACAATCTAGTCTCACATATGGATACCATATCACTATTTGAGACTCTATATATATATGGGATCATTATCCATTGATTTGGATATAATGTCACACTACAGCCTAGAGGGAAAGGAAAAAGGGAAAAAATTAAACATATACTCCTACAAAATAAGAAACCAAAGAGGCTTAAGTGCTCTTGAAGGGAGTAAACATCATGTATAAGGGTTACACATCGTGGTGCTTGATTTCATGTCCAGTCAATGTAAATGGCCCTTGTCAGCTACCCATGTATGTTTAGTAGTAAAAGCCATGTAGGAAAACGTTGTACACTACCTATGTGCTAGAAGATGAATATATACAATGTACCCATGTTTGTGTATTGGAACATATCCCAGGCCGTGTACGTGGTCCAACCCCTGACTATATGGGAGAGTACATTTCATAAAGGAAACTCATGTTATATACCCCATGTTCTTGTACTTCCCTTGTAGACACCGAGTATCTAGAGAGGGAATAAATTCTATGTATGATGGGCAACATGAAATGTGATTCCTATCACTTTCCAGAAACCAATGTTACCACCCATGGTGCCCACACTGTTTCCTATAGGATTTTCCATAAATCCTTGATCTTCCTCCTCCAGCCATGGCCAATCCTTTGGCCTCTAACATATAAAAATTAATACCTAGAAGCACAATATACATATATTTCTTGAAATTAAATCTATAAATCAATAAGTTTCATCCATAAATCTCCGTAAAAAATAGATTGAATCAACATTCTCCATTTCATGTTGAAAACACCAATGACTGTGAAATCTGGAATCATCCATCTTCTGAATCAATCCACCTCTACAATTTCACATCCATTGTGTTGTGAAAGTACTAGATCTATGGTAAAATATCATTTCTCTAGAAACTGGATGTGAAATTATTGATTTATCAGGAATATATAAATGTTGGGGAAAAAGGATTATCATGGTTGATCATGAAATCATGCGAGAGAACAAGAATAAATGAGATGAACAAACCTCAATAAATGGTCATGTAAATCATGTTTAATAGCCATTATAACAAATATAAAATTCATCCACATTTTATTAAAAATTATTTATCCTACTAAATTCTCACATAATATTCATATACCACAACACCACAGATCCCCAAATCAATCTTTTTTTCAAATGATTTGTGTTCCTCAAATAAATAAATAACGAATAAGAAATATAAATAAAAAACATTCCCTATCACAATTAAATTTGATCATTGATGAAGAACGAATGAATGGTATATTTTTTTTGCTTGATCCATCAAATACATGGTTGTGTGGATCATTGATCTATGATCGTTCATTGTTCTCTTGAAATATGATAATCATGTCTCTCTCCAGCAGTTTTCAAATATATATAGGTTTGTGTGGATAAACCTATAAATAATGCATAAAAATATATTTAAATATTGTTAGTCACTAAATTTGAGAAACTGAAATAAAATAATTTAATTATTTTATTTTATTTTATTAACATCCATGATGACATTTCCACAAACGACACATACCCAATAATTATATATCCTTCCTAGGGAAAATCAACAACTTTGAACTCAATGCTTCCCTATGATTAATGATCTATAAACCAATTTAGATGTTATTACACTTTTCATAAAAACCCTTTAATGAGTTATATTGAAAATATTTAATATATTTCAAACATTTATTCTTTACATGTTGGGCCTCAGAATTGTATTTCATCTCAACAACTCATCTTAAAATCAATCTATATAATATTTAAAAATTTTACAGAGATGATCCAATAAATTGAAATACATTTCATTTTCATTATATGGGTGAATTATTACTAATGATATTATATATTAGTTATTTATTCAACCAAAGATATACCCTTTCATTCACACATATTAATTTTTAAAATAAATAACACTTTTATATATTAATTTATATTTTTATGATTTTTTCCCGAATCAAAATATATATATAAATTTTTTTAAACTCAAATTTTTTAAATATAATCCAATGATATTTTAAAAAATATATTTCCCTCTAAAACGGAATGTGTTTAACATAATTCTTTACATGAAACCTCAATGTATAAAATTATTGAAAAGGTAAGTAACCCTTAATATTTTAGTATTTAATTAAACGGTGAATATATTGGTTATAGAATTATAATATATATATATATCATCATAAAAAATTAAATGATAATATTTTATTATTATATTGAAATAACAAATAAAATCATTGTAATCATAATAATATATTTTCATAGAAACATCCATTTGATGCATAAGGAATTTTATAATGATATGATTACCTAATTGTTTAAGTCAAAAAATTTGAAAACATATACCATTAAATATATTATTATCTATCCCTTATTTATATCTAGGTTGGTAAAAAAAATTATATTATTCAAATAAGATACAGGTTTATTAATATTGTTTTTATGCAATATGTGTTTTTCTATAAAATTTTTTTTATCAATTTAAGAAATATAATAATAAAAAGTTATTTAATATTCTATATCATAATGTTAATTTTTTATTGGTTTGATTTAATTTTTAGGTATAAAATTATGTTTTCTTGATAAATATTAGTTACCATGGTAAACCAATTTTTTCAAGGAATGATACATTTCTAAATAATATGATTTAATATTATATTGATAAATAATAATATAATAAATTTTATATATTTATAAAAAATATTTAAAAAACATATTCCGCATTTAATTGATAATTAATGTAAATAAATATTATAATCACACAGTGATTCCAAAACATATTTCTAAAAAACAATTTTCAACACATATTATTTTTTAAGATAAAATTACTTTTTCTCAAATTTAAAATTTGAATTACGATAAATGAAAACATAATTAGGATTCAGAAAATCCAAATTCATAGAAATGGTATTCTTATATATTATCTAATAAAACAATTACCATTGTGAAAATTTTATCATGATTAATAAGTGTTGACAATGGTAGTAAAATTTGGATCAAATTTTATGAAGTCAATTGGTAAAATATAGAATAATGAAAACCATTATTTGTTTTAAATCCATAGCTACATATCTATTAATCATTTATCTACCTAACTAAACTTAACCTTATGCAATATCATTTTTAACCCTCACATAAATTTCTTTTTCAATTATTTGTCCCTATCTTACAACATTAAAGGAGATCACTTCAAACCATTTAAACTACATCATGTAGTTATAAATTCCCTTGAAAATATTTTCAATTTACATATTCTATATATCCTATATACGTTTTTCTAATTATACCTTCATCAAATTTGCTATTGTCCTATGTTATCAATTGATACATCCATATAAGTTCATAATTCTCAACGTTAGTGTTACATAAACATTATCTTCTATTCAATATCCATCTCATCCACCCTCCTCAAAATAATTATATAATTACATCAGTATATATTTTATACTTAAAATTAATTATATTGTTTTTATAAGAAAACTCTATTCTTTTATAGATAAATAAGAAATTAAAATGGCGCTTGCATGAATGTTTGGACTACCACCTCCATCAATGAAACATTCCATTTTTCATCAACACCTTTAAATGAGTGTTATTGAAATGTTTTTCAGGATAATATATTTTATTTAATTCATTAACAATATTATTAAATTATAAATTATAAATTCTATGATAAAATTTTCAATAAATGAGCATTATAAAACTAACTTTATCAAGAAAAATAAATGAAATTGGAAAAGTGGAATATTTATAAGGGGATTCTTATTTTTAGTTTCATTTATTTAATTAAATCATTCAAATAATGATTTATTCTTATCTAAATAATCTTTTTATTGTTTTATAATTACATTATATAAAAAATCGCATCCACAGCCATGCTCACCCATATATTGTAGAATGTTATTATTGAATATGATTAACTACAGACATGAGCAATGCTATAAATTTATATCGTGAATGTATTTATAAAATAAATATTTTATATTAATAAGTAAATAATTATTTTTTAGCTCTAGAATTGTAATATAGATATTTGAATCATTAAATAACTCAAAACCATTATTTCTTTATAAATTACCAAAATAATCTCATCATTATCTTCAATATCATCAATAGTAACTAAAATAATTATAATATTAAATTATAAAAATATAAATTTTTATATAACATCAATTAAAATATATATATTGATCTTTTACTAAAATTTTTTTTAGAACAATTATGAATAAATATGTTGTTGTCGATCTAGTTCAATATCATCATGAATAGTCACACCATATATTGTATATAGATAATAAGTGACTAATATAGATATAGAGAATATATAAATTTTATTTTGATAAATGTATATATATATATATATATGAATACATTTAAAAAATAGATGATTAATATTGTTATTTTTTATATAGGAGATTCAAGAGCATCAGAGAAAAGTTGGGGGTTATATTAGTGAGTTCTCTGTCTCAAATTTAATTTAGAGAGACATAATTCTTATCGATCGCCATATTATCATTAATAAGGTATTATTAATACCTAATGAATTAATATTCACTATATTCATGTAATTAATATTGGTTCATTATTCATATTGCATTATTTATTCAAATTTCTTTCTCTTCAAATGATTTAATTTAATAATGGTTTTTAGTAACTCAATTAACAATTTTGTTATTATATTATTCATATTATACTAATTTAATCAGTTATTATTTTATTCCATATAAATAATATATTTTATTTTAATTTTTATTCCACTAGAGTAGAAAATTTCCAATCAATTGAAATATTTTCCCTTGATAAATTTCTTTCCCAATATCAATACCAATATTGAGAATAATTCATAACTTCTTTAACAATGGTTCCCATCCTTTTCCATACTAATAGTTCAAGTTATTTTAATCAAATTTATTTGGATAAAAAATTTATTCTGTTTCATGGGACCATTATATTTCCATTTTTCTCTATTCAAATGGATGATCATTTCAATTTTTACAATATTGGATTTGGAAATTTATATTTTTTATTATGATATCATATAAATTCCATGATTGTTTGTTTTATGATCCACTACACATATTAATTTAATAAAATTTTGTATTTTAAAGGCTCCTATATCGAAGAATATTTTATAAAAAATTAATTTTTATTAATAATGTGCTCCATCTTATTTTAAAAAAATCGAAAGTGACTCATATCGTTAGGTTTTTATGATAATGTTATAAATTTTTTTTGAAATCAATTTTCAATTTTTTTTTCTTCCATGATAACACATATTTCAACCATATTTCCAATTAATATTCTTCTATATTACATAAAGGGTAGATGAAAATTTATTAATCAACTATTTTATAAATAAATTTCTTCAATTGGTTATAGATGTTTCTTATTTAAAATAGATTTTAATAATGACACTAAAAGGTTTATATACATGTTTGTAAACACCCTATATTTATTCCTATGATATTATATAATGACTTAACCAAAAATATTTATATAGATAGAAAATATTTATGTTTTATATTATCAGGTGATATATTTAAATCATTGGTTTATTATGATTTTATAGAATTATGTGTTATTCCTTTTTGGGAAATAGATAATGTTCAATATATGAATGGTGTACTATGATAGTGCTCAAATACACTAGGTAATTAATTAATCTCCAAATATGACATTTTTATGATTCCATGTAAATAATAATTGGTAATTTTGTATGATACCATAGTGAGAAATTATATCAATACGAATAGTAAACTCAGATAGAACTCCAATGCATTAGGTAAAGAATTTTTCAATAAATAAGACTTGTTTATCATACCATAGAAGTATTAATCAGTAATACATAATAATATCATTTTGAATAATCATAAAAATGTTCTTTGAAATTAAATTAATTATTATATTGGGTGACATTATTAATAATTCATAATAATTATGTTTTTCCACAATTCCACATCCTGCTTCATGTACATACTATCATGTATTGCCTCTTGTACTTATCTTGAGGGTGTTATATTATTATTATTATGTTAATACACTTTTTATACCCATATTATGTTATGATTTCATTAATTGACCCTTCTGTGGAATTTATAGTCACACATTTCTTGTGTTTCAATTTTTTTAGCTCATGCTGAACAGAAATATTATGATGTGTCTAAAAGAGTTTCATGTTTGGTAATTATTGGGAGATTTTAAATACTTGTTATAGAATAAATAATAACTTATAGAGTGGTAAAATTTTCATTAATTGAAATAGAAAATAGTTTTGTTAGTCTATTATTTCCTAATTATCTAATCCTCTAAACCAAAATGGTCCTGGGAATATATGTAATTTAGTACTTTATATACATTAATTAATAGAGATGAACGCATTTTTTTGTAATTAGTGTTTCTATTAGTGTATGTTTTATATAAATATATATGATATGACTTTTTTAGCAATAATTAAACGGTATAAAAGTTATGGTTGACAATAATTTATAAGTTATAGAAAACCATATATATTAGTTGACCTACAAGTGAATATTATAGAGATTGTAAAATTATAAATTTAGTGAATACATTAAGGATAAGATTAAGGGATAAATATATGTATATGACAGAACTATAATGTTTTGATATGGTTCATATTGTGTCATTATCAAATAAATTAAATCTATATTTTGATATAGGAATGTGGATGTGACTGTGGAATTGATATTCCTTCGGGTAATCACCCCAAAATAGTTGGATGAGAAAAAATTATATATTCAATCAATAACGCAATGAGTGGTCATAAGAATTCACACCAATTCAAACACTCGTATGGGATATTATTTTGCTAATCAACGTTTTTTTTGTAATCTATTTTGAAGTATTTATTATTTAATTATAAGGAACATTGGACAACCCGTCCTCCAAAAACCTATATTGAACTGGGAGTTATTTTGGTTTAACTTAGTGTTAATGCTAAAATATCTATTAATATGTTTTTTCAAGATGAATTGATCATATTATTATCTTATATTAATTCTCATAAGTGATTAAATTTTCATAACTCTTGTTAACTCCTATTGGATTTAGTAATGTCTAACTTCATAAAGAATAATCTTAACGATGGGTTATATAGAAAATGTAGTTTTTTTACAAATGAAGAAAACAATGGGATAAGAACTGAAATGGTAAATATTTTGATCATGAAAAACTAGCTATCAAAAATAGTGACTAATAATATAAACATTATTGAATTATGAAAAAAGAAACTATTTATTATAATGATATAAACCTATGTATGATTTGTTTATAAATATGAATAAGGAAGAAAAGAAATATTATGATCTTGACAGACCATCTATCAATAAGTTTTATTAATAATATAATCATTATTTTATTAAAAAAAACAAATTAATATAGGCATATAATCGAATATATATATTTCATTTTTGAAGACGATGAGGGATAAACAATTAAAGTTTTCCATGTCAAAAATCTAGGAGGATGAACCAATGAAGTTATCCTAAAATAATTGACATATGTTATATGTTTTGAATGTGAGGGTATATGGAAGAAATTTTCCATCAAAAAATGTAATCAATTAATATGATGAACGGAAAATAGTTTTTTACTATTTGAACATACAATATTTATGTGGATTCTTCATTTGAAAATGCACACTATGATATTCCTATCGTTAATAAAAACTTATAAAATTTTTTTAGTGAGTGATAATTAATATTGGTTGGAAATAATTTTTTTCTATCGGATAACATATCACCCATATATTTTAAAATAATTTTTGTACATTAAAATTGAATGTGTTTAAAAAATTTCTTCACACAAAACACCGAATAAAAAAATTGTGGAATGATATGTGTATTTACCCAAACCCCCGATTACTAGAGTTTGTGACATCATTAATACATTTTCATTGGATACATAGAATTACTTAGTGATGGATCGAATAGTTTTCATGTCTTGTTAAATGAGAATCACACATGATTCCCATATTACATTTGAATAAAAACTATAACATAATTATTATTTGAGCATTAAAATATTCTTTATTATATATAATTGTATACCAAACATAATTCATTTCATGGATTACTTATAAAGGAAAAAAAAATATGAATGATCTCAAATTCTTTGTAAGGGTTATGTATTATTATAGAAATCACAAATTAGTGACAATAATCTATATGGAATGATAAATAACTGAAAAAAACAAGTAAACATTGAAATAATAAGTATGTGGATTCAAATATTATATCAATGAATAATATCAAATATAAGTATCAATATGGATACTTAAATAATTGAACACATGTTAAATTTAATCAACGAAAAGATTATCCTTAATATATATGGAATAATAATATGAAAGGATAAATAACATCTAACACATTCCATTTAATCATGAAAACGATAATGAAATAGATATATATATATATTAAAACATTATGAAAATACCATGGGTAATATTTATTTAAGTTATAATGATTAAAATGGTTAATTATTAGATGTCATATTTCCATGGTAAAGGATACCTCTACCCTCATCATCTATTTCAATATAATATAAAACTGAGGGGTAGAAGACCATTAATTATAGTTAGAAAACATAATTATCCCATCAGACTACAGATGCATCGAGGGGACCCCAATAAACATTTCCCATCCATAGAAAGAATTTCAATATAATTAAACATTGTTTTATTAATCAATTTAATTCATAATTGATGTTTTTTATCATTAAATATTAGTTCTGATTAAATAATCCAAATTTATCACCATTCCCCCATATAAAAAAAAATTTTAGTGTAGAACACCATACATATAACAAATATACAATTTAATTATTAATAATATACCATCTATATATTACTTATAATTATAATACATTTAATATCCAATTTTCATAGGAACAAGAAAATTTTAAGGGTAATTTATAGCTTACAATAATTAACTCGATTTAGTGAACATTAATAAAATCCTTGGTCAAAAAATTCTACAAAATCAATAGAGAGAATAATTATGGTAATAATATATCATATCCATGTTTTAGTACTAATAAAAGACGGGTTTTTTCAATGATTAATATATATAGAATAACTTATCTTTAAAAAATATTTTTGAAAATATTATTTTCTTTTTAAAACTAAATTTTTAAAAATGAAAGGTATAAATAAATATAATTATTCAGAAATAATATTTTACAATTATAATATAATCATTAAAAAAATATTAGTTTTCATGAAAGACGGAAATACATTCATTTCATACAAGTTAAAATAATGATTCATTTCACTTTTAAAAAAAATCCAAATAAGAATTTTCCTAAAAATTACATGAATATTTCATTATAAAATTTATAAAATGTAAAATGTGGGAAAAAATTATTTAATAACTCATTTATAAAGATAAATTTTATTAAAAAACATGTTTAGAAAAAATGAATTTGTAGGAAATATGATTTTTCAATGAAGGGAGAAATATGTTTTATATTATTAAAAGAATTTTTCAGTTATATTAATTACCAAAGAGTGTGAAAATGGAAATATTACATAAAAATCATTATTAGCTAGATTTGAATAAAATTATATTGTTTAATAAATAATGATAAAATAATATCTTTCAAAATAAATTAATGAATAAATATTCCTAATTAAAATGATATAGTGAAATAAATCCGTACAAATATCATAACATTGAAGAGAAAATTTGTGAAAGAAAAAATAATTTGTATCAAATAAAAATAATATTAGAAAAACTGTAAATAAATTTTTTTTGTAAAATTTCATTAATCAAATAATCATAGAATACTGAACAAAAAATTTAAGTAATATATCAATATGAAATGAAATGATGTTATGAAATTAATTACCAATATGTAGCTTTTATTTCAAATCCAATTAGAAAAAATAATTCAAATTTAATATTCAAATATCATTAATTGTGAATTATTCATGATATTTCATGAAATTATTTAAAGTATACACCATATAAAATAAAATAGATTTATAAGATGAAAGTATTCCATTATAAAATTAAATTGAGATGAAATCCAATACCTCCAACTTCATTGGAACTCAAAAATTTTTAACCCCCATTATATTAATTGTTAAAAATTTATTAACTAATTAAATAATGGTATTAAATTTTATAATTTCATATACAATTCTTTTATAACATCTTTTTTCCCTTCTATTAATAATCATTCATTATATTCATCTTTTTGGGTGTTAATTTTCTTTTCTTCTTATGCATGTTTCTCCCCAATGACCTGTTTATAGTAAATATTATATATATATATATATCTTATCTTGAATAATATTTAGAAAATAATTATTAAATATAAACATAAATTATAATTTTAAAATCAATCACGAATCAATGTTTTGAATGATGAAGTTCATAATGATAATAGATGTGTTAGGTAATATGTAGGCATGTTTAACATTTCTATTTTCCAACAGCCATTAGTGAAAATTGGAATGTAATATTTTATCGATCGATAATGATAAAACAAATCAAATTATATATTTAATTATACATAGATATCATACATGTGTTTTCATTATGAAAAGAGATATACGTCACTTATTCAAGGCGGTAGTCCACATGTTCATTAAAATTGTTATCATCATTATGGGAGTGTAAATTTAATAAATAGATTTATATTTTTTAAATGGTGATAAATATTTTATATATATCCTAATTATTTCACGTGTAACACATATAATTGTTAAATTTCCTGTTATTAACTTCCTTGTAATGAATTGTCGAAAAATGAATTACATTTTATCATTTGGTGGTATTTCCCCATACACATGAATGATGTTATCATATCCTTTATGAAAATGTAATTAAAATGATATATATATATATAATAATTAATGTATTGGAAGAATTATATTATATATATCATATATATTTTGTATATTCAACATTATAACCAACAATAATAGGTGTAAATGAAAAACTGATTTACATTGGTTAGTAGGGTGGTAGACTATCGTATACACGAATGATTATTTAGTGACAGGTTTAGGTATGTAGATAAGGTTTTAGGTATATACTATAACATAAAAACATGTATATATATTATTTATTTATTTAATTTTTTCATAGTTTTTCAGTAAGATCTTATGGAGGTTGATGAAGATATAATATAAAAATGGTTATTGAGGAATATTACATCTTATTTAGCTATCATCATTAGTTTTCCACCAGAACATTTCCTAGGGATGTTTTACTCATAAAATGAAACAATTTTCATTATATAAAGGTATAATATTTATGATTTTACGAGTTATTTTTTGATCTAAAAGGGAGAAAAGGTGTAACAATCATATGAGAGGGGGTGGACATTTTTCAAGTGATGTGAGTGAAAAACCTAATTTTTTTAAAGGATCTATCATACCCAACTTGATATAATGATGAAAAGCATAAAAACTGGTATTTTATTGAGCCCCGATGAGATAATGTCTAAATATTACCATAATGTTTTCATATCAGAAGTTGGAAGGTCATTTTTACCCTTATTCACTAATCATTTTTATCAGAAAAAATGTTTAAAATTTTATATATTTTAAAATTATTCAGATTAGAAATATGGAATTGAATTTTCTAAATTAAATTAACAGAACCAGACATATTAAATTTAAATTTAATCCTACAAATGTGATAATAAATTAAGGGCTAACAATTAAAATGTTCAAAAGAATATAAAGTTTTTATATAAAAAATCAATACAAGAAATGTTAAAAGGACCAAAATTTGATTAATATACATATATTTGAACTATTTATACAATAAAATCAATTCAAAATATTAGGTAAAAATATAAATAATTTAAATGAAAGTACACTTTCTAATTAAGTTTCATTGTATTTCATTATTCATCAGAAAATGAAACTTTTCATAAAAATCCCAAAAATTCACCATAAAATAATTGTGACGTCATAATTTCAAAAAATATGTTTATTTTGTATAATAAATTTTCATAAAATCATAAAACTAAATTCATATTTTATCTACAAAAAAATGACTAGTCCATGTTTAAGAAATATATAGTTTTTTAGAAAACATTATGTTTTTTAAATTTTTCATGTTTTATTACTAATCAATAGATAACCATAAAATTCATATATTGGTTAATACTCTTCATACAATCCAATTTAATTTCTATTTTCTAACACTATATTTTATTGAGGTTCATTTAGACATGGAGTACTTTTTTGACATGTTATTAATGTGTTTAAATTTGAGAAAATATATTTTGTGGTTTATTTAAGCCTCATATCGAATGTCACAAACAAAATTGAATAAAAAAATCTTTTTATTAGAATTTTGTGATGTAACATTCTCCCCGTCAGAAATAAATATCATCCTATAAATATATAAATGTCCTTTGAAATCAAGGGTCTTATTTTTTAAAATTATTTTTTTTATAACCAACATTATAAAAAGTGTTGACAAAATATCCACATTATAAGTGATGAGGTAAATTAAAATCGTCATATGGAGAAAATATTATCTATAATTCTATATAGGGGAAATGTGAAGATAAAAAGATGGATGAAAAGGGTAAATAATTATAAATAGTTATTTAATCCATTTATCACAAGAATGTAAATGGTCAATTTAATGTAATGAGAAACAAAACCATAAATACACAATTATTTAAATGACCATTTAGTTCATCCGGTATAATTTTATTAGGATAAAATTTGGAATCAATGTCGGTTTCCAATTACTAAGGGGTTCTTTTACAATCTATGAATATAAAGAAATTTATTACAGAACATGTTTCTATTTCATAATAACCATTTAATCCTTTGGATTCACTTTGATAAATTTTCACATATTACATTAATTAATGAAATTAATATCTAAAGATCAAATTTTTAAGCATGAAGAACTATAATTCACTTTTAACATATCATAATATTCAAAAAAATTATATTTATTCTCAAATGCCTCTAATTATTTTCCCAATTCAATATGGTTCGATCAAATTATCGAACATAATACATTAATCAGTAAAAAAATGTTAACACAAAAAATCAATAATTAATAAAATAATTTAAGAATATTTTCCTATAAAAGGTGAAATATTAACCAACATGTCACGTAGGCTAGTGGTATTCACTAAACCATTATCATCTTATTGTAATTGTATCAAGCCCTATATCCATAATAGATGCTTTAGGATGTCACCTAGCATATGGGTTTTCGTTTTTGTAAAACCATATTACAATAATTACATTTAAACTCCCAAAATAAATTTCTTAGACATTAATGAAATAAAATAAATTTATAAATTACCTTTATATTGCATCTTTTTAATAAAATATTTTTATCTACAGTCTAATATTCGTATTTGAAAATTATTAAAATTTAAAAATTTATCATATAAACTCTAAATTCTATCAATACCATTATACTTATGTCTATAAATTGTAAATGAATTATTACTCAAATATCAATTTCACCAAAACATATACTAGACAAATATGTTTTTATTTCCATATTTCTCCCCAAAATATCCTTAATCTTGGTATTAATTAATGACATAAAAACTAAAAAGTGGTTATTAAGATATTGAACTTATGATCCAATAACAAATCATAATTCCACAATGGTATTTATACCTCTTTATATATTGAATACACATGTGATTCTAAAAATTAGCATAATATGTAGATGTTTCATGATTCGTATAACATAAAACTATTGTAAAAATACTTCTAAAATTTAATTCATGAATCCCAATACACAAATAATTATAAATTTTATTTCAACATATGTCATTCCATGGCCATTTTTGGACCTTTAGAAGAAGGAATTTACTGGGATAATTCACAGATTCTACACATTTAACTTAAAAAACAATAAATGGATCTTTTTGATCAGATTTATTTCTTAACATGAAGCTCTTCAATTCCCCATGGTGATTCACTTCATTATTTCCTTTTTTCCCAAAAAAACTGGAAAAATTTTTTGGACACATTTTTTATTTCTAATACACGTTATGATTAACACAATTCCTTAATTATCTCAATTAATTGGAATCTGTCATAATGGTATATAATGTAAATGTGAATTATCCAATAATATACCCTTTGAGTTTCAATGAAGGAATGTAGAAATTCTTGATATATTGCACCAAGTGTTGATCAGGTAAATGAAAATGTCCACATTATATAGTTATTAACCCAAGGTACCTAAATTGATGAACAATTTTCATCTATAATATCCTTAAAAGAATTTATTTCTAGGAATTCCCACAAAAAATATTACATATGAAAACATTATGATGATTCTATAGTTATGCATAATGTTTATCATAGGGAAATGTTCCCAAATACATTTTTTCCTAAATATAATTAACAATTTTAATATTAAAAATCCTATAATACCAACTATATTAACCCTGAACCCATTAACATTTGGTCGGTGACTACATTAAAGCATTTGAATAAGATACACTGAATCAAATCCAAAAAGTATAAATTGATCAGATGTCTTGGTAAACTAGATACATTCATAATTTCCATATTACATTTGGAAAAAGAAATTACATCATAATTATTTTTCAAGAATAACATTATTATTTCTTTTATATCCTTCCATATAAAACATAGTACACATCATTGATTCCTGAGAACATATTATAATATTGGTGATATAAAATTCATAGTATGAGATAATTATTGTGGAACCTGTCATGAATAGATAATAATAATAAATAGAGAAAAGTGAAAAAAGAAACACACAATCCATGTGTCTGATAAACTGATAAGTAAGTGAATTAAGATATAATATCAATGTCAATATATAATAGATAATAATTATTTTGAAATATTAAATAACTTAAAAAATTGAAATAAACCAATAAGGAATGTGTAATGAATAGATATGAAATAATAAATATGGAAAGGTAAAAAACATTATACAAATTACATTGAATAATTAAAAAAACAATGACATTCATATTTAAAAAATATCATAGTGAAATTCAAGAGGATAAAAATTACAAAATGTCGAATGATGGAAATTCATATCTATTGGATGTCATATTTCTAAGGAACATGAAACCTCTACCATCACTATATACCATAAAAATAGTTAAATTTGTGGGTAAAACTTTTTTAACAATGTATATCCAACATATTCATCACATTAGACAACTGATACATTGAGGGGATGTCTATAAGTGGTCACACCTTCTTCGTTCTTTTTTACAAAATTCAAAAAATACGGAATAATCAGTCTAATTAATAAACCATATTCCTTATCATAAATTATTAATATTAATTAAAGAATATATATATTTATCAATATTTCAGTATTTAAAAAATGAAATTTAGTGTAGAACACAATATGGAGAAATTATATATGGTTTCATAAATATACTTACCCAATATATATAATATGCATATTTAGGGAAATATAATTTCTACTATTCCTAGGAAATTTATATTTTCAAGGGGAAGTTATCAACTGAAAAATGAATCTTATATGTGAATTTCAATACTATCCTTTATAAAAAAATCGTTACCTATTCATATAGAGAATATATAGGGTATCAATAAGAAATATCCCACTATTAATTAATGTATAACGTAGGGTTCTTGTCATTTTTTAGTAAAATTATCATTAGTGATAATTCAATACATTATTATGGAATATATCCACTTCATTTGTAATATAAAATTTTAAAATTAATTGATCACGAAAAATTCATAAAATAATATGTGTAAATAAAAATTATGATTTGAAACATTTGAATTAACATGATGGAAATAAATCATATTCATGTAAATAATTTTAAAACCTATCCATAAATATTTTTATAAATAATGAGGTATGTTACGATCATGGAAATGGTATGTCATACATATACATGAGAAACATATTTATTTTTTACAATAATTATATAAATAAGGTTTATAATATTCTATATTTACACAATGATAATAAAATATAATTATTTATTTAAATATATATATATATCGTATATACTGTGTGTTGATGAAAATAGAGTTGCATCACTTCATAAAGGATATAGTTCACACATTTACAGATAATGTTTTCATTATTATGTGAGCGAAATATTGATAAATAAAATTATAAATTATAATTTAATAATGAAAAATATGTTGTTAATATCAAAATTATGTCATTTTTATCACATATAGTTGTTAACATTATACTAATTACCATTCATGTAACTTGTTAGTGAAAAATAAGTCAAATATCTTCATGAGGATATAGTTCTCTATACACACAAGGGATGTTAGCATATCCCCTACGAAATGTAAAGAAGAAAAATTAAAATCTGATATAATTTGTAAATTTTTTTAATTTTTCAATAAAAATATTATATATTCTTTATATCTATTATAATTACCAATCATGGGAGTAAGAAATTGGAAAAGTAATTCCACTGGTTCCTGAGAGTGTAGTCCATCGTACACTAGAATGATGATTTTGTAACCAATTCGATGGATGTGTATATGGTTTATGGTAACTACCGTTGAAAAAAATTATATTAGTGTTTTTAATATACTTATTCTATTATATTTTCATGGTTTTATAATAATAGAAGTATGTGGAGGATTAAGAAATTATGATTATATTTTATAAACATTACCTCTTCTTTGGTCATCCTACATATGTTTTCCCCAAAAGCCTTCCCGAGTTGGATTTATACCCAAAATAAGGATTATATAATGATATTAGGGACTTTTTGATGTTAGTTGATCATGTTTTTTTGTTAAAAAAATGACATTATATTATAAAAAATATAGGAGAGTGGGTGGCCTTTTATATGTGAGTTTACTGATAGACATGTAATGTTTGGAAATGATTGAATTGTTATCATGTTTTTATCATTTAAAAAGTTTTTAAAATGGTTCCTTAAATAACATATAATATATATAAAATCATAATATATCCTACAATTGTTTTATTACATGTTTTTAGGTCATTATTATCAATATCATTTTTAGTTTAACCCCTAGTAACCCAATTTTTAACTTAACCTCAAGTAATTGTTTTTATCAATTTTTACTATTCATTTTTCTCAATACTTAATTTTAACATATTATTAATATTTCAATATTTTTATTCAAAAAATGGAATATATTATCCCATATTAGATTCAAATTAGTGAAAAATATTAACGTAAAATTCAACTGTTATAAGTGAGGAGAAAGAATATTTTCAAAGAGTAAATTTACAATGGTTTATAGTGATTTGATATAAAAATTCATCTTGAAAGTGGTTATAATGGCATAAATGTTATGAATTGGTATAAAATTAATAGAAATTTAATATAAAACCAATAACAAATGTAATTTATCATCATAAATAATTTAATCATAAATGTATTTTTTAATTAATATCAAATATTTTTCACTATTCATAAAAAAATTAATCATTTCAGAAAAAATCCAAAAAAATCATCCTAAGATAATTTTTTAATATTTATTTAAAAAATTAAGTTGAATTTTTTATATAAATTTTTTAAAATATGTAGAATTAATTTTTAATTGTATTTATAATGTTAAAATACTTCCTCTTTTAGAAAAATATAGTTTTTCAAAAACAATTATATTCTTTTAAATTGTTCTCATTTTATTTATAATCAATATATATACCTATTTTTCATTTTTTTAGTTAGTAATTGTTATTACCCTCAATATAATGTCTTGGTTATAAGGTTATATTATATTATGGTTCATCTATACATAAATATTTCCCTTCCACAATATAAAAAATAGATTAAATTTGAAAAAAATGATTTTTATTTAATCTCGATGTTGCATATCACATACACTATCAAATAAAATGTTTTTATTTTATAATTTTCTTGTTGTAAAATATGTAACCATTAAAATTAATCCATTAATTTTATTATAAATATATATTTTTCAAGAATATTAAAAATTATATAAACATATAAAATAAATTTGTATTTTTAATAATAATTCATTGATAAAATCAATTATTATAGTTATATAACAAAAAAAAATTATTTTATGCATATAATAATTTATTAAAAAAATTATCATTTCATATTAAATGAATTTAATTATATAATTTAAAAATAGTGGTCCTAATGGAATTAATTTATAATATATATAAAAATATTCTAATATAAAACGAATATATTTTACAATGAAAATAATAAATTTATTTTGTACACAGTAGATACAAGCTCGATAAAATTGTTTAAATTCATTATGCGTACTTATATTAATATTTATTTTTGTAATTTTTTAAAATTTATTAATTTAAATGATTTTAATACTTCTAATTATAATTTAGAAAAAATTTAAATGGTTAAATGTATTTTTACATCATAAAATTAAGTTAACAAGTTAAAAATAAGTTACTAGAGTAAAAAGTTATTTTTTAAGTATGATAAATTTTTTAAAAGTTGCAATATTAATTATCATTGATAAATATTAATACAAAGAAACTGATATTATTTCTAAACCAATATATAAATAAATAGAAACTTACTTAATTGGTAATAATTATTAAATATGAATAATGATATTTAATAAAAAAAATTCTAAAGAAAAAGTAATTCAATACAATATATGTTTCAATTGAAATTATATAAATTTAAAATTTTCTAAATATTTTGAGTTAAATAAATTGGAAATTCTTATTTTGAAAATAAAAATTTTCAGTGACTGGACATCTTATACTTTTTGTAATAAAATTGTTACTATATTTATATTTTAATAATGATAAATAAGTGTTAACATGGGAAATATTTTGTAGATGAAATTTTACTATATCAATATTAACATAGAACATTTATAATAACATTTTCAGATTATAAAATCATAACTCCATATCCCTACATCATTTCTCAACCTTACTCTAGTGTAATTACATTCATAACCCTTACCTTTCTATAATTTCCAATCATTTTAACCTATTTTTTAACTATAAATAGATCTCACATCCACGAACATCAAGACACGACCATAATATAAAATTCCCATGAAAAGCAACCAAATTTATTTTTTCATGATATATCCTAGAAAATGTTTTCTATCTATCGTCAATAATTTTCCTTAGGTCTAATATCATCAAATGATATTTTAAGAGAAGATCAGAATTTTGAATGTAAGTGTTATATACCCATTGACTTCCATTTATTACCTTTCTCATCCAACATCCTCCAAAACAATAAAAAACATAGGTATATAATTGATTCAGTATAAATTATATAATGAAAAATTATTATATTCATTGAATAAAGAATACGTTTTTTGCTACCATTCAATTGAAAAAAATTATATATTGTGCATTCACGTGTGTTGACCATAACCAACAAGAATGACATGTTTTTTCATCACTAGTTTTTTATATATTTTATAAAAAAAATTTACTGAATAAATATGTTATTTATTTAATTTGTCATATTATAAAATTATTAATTAAAAATTATCTAAGATATGTTAGAAATAAGTGATCTGGTAAAGATAATTGCACAAAATGATCATATCATGAGGGAAACCTATTTTTTAATTGAAAAAATATTTTGTTTCATTCAAAATATTATTAAAAATCATAAAAATTCATATTTATCATGATAATGTCATAAAAATAATTTCATTTTATTTTTTTTTAAATTATATTATACAAAAAAACAATCTCTTGAATACCAATACTGACACATAGATTTTAGCATGTTCTTACTAACCCAATTTCACCAAAAATATAATCAATTATATAAATATATATTGACGATGAATTTGGAAATATAATATTTGATATTAATATAAAAAACATGATTTCTTAATGATAAATATATATATGTAACTAATTAATTAAAAATACATAGTTCATTCATTATAAGTTACAAAAACAAGTTCATCGTCGAAATTATCATCATCAATAGTTATTATCATACAGATGATATGAAATAATAACTTACGAAATAATTTAAAAAATCAATTCAAATTAATTTAATGTTCGGTTAAATATGATATTTTAGAGAATTATAAATAAAAACAACACTGTTAGAAAACATGTTCAAATTTATCAAAATTATTACACCCCACCCCATTAATATTGAAAATATATATTAATTTATTTATATAAATTATTTTATTAAAATAAAATTGATATTAATAATGATTTAAAATATTTGATTCAGATATACATTTTATTAATAATGTATATTCAAGATCATTAGGGGACTATATAGTGTTAAGGCAAATGGCTCTTTGCCTCGAATTTTGTTTCCTCTAATATAATTATGATTATGAAACAAAAAATCTTTAACAATGTGTGATTGATACAAAATGAAATCATTTTTAACATAATCATGTAATTTATTTTTGTTTTATGAATCATATTATATTCATTATTTATTTTTCACACAATTCAAATGATACTAAATTTTTAAGTCTTTTTTAACTCATCTCCCTCTGTTGAGTTAAATAATTCTTATTAAACTTATTTCTAAAATGATTGGTTTAATACAGAATTTGTTTAATGGTTTATTCTATTCCTGTATAGTGGAAAATGACATTTTAATTCAAAAAATTTACCCTCATAAGTATCAATCTCAAAATAAATACCATTATTTAGTATAATTTTTATCCTCTTTAACAATTATTTCCCCTCATAATACCAATTTATTTTTCCTAACAATTCATCCAATTATATTTTATAAACTAATAATTATTTATTTCATGAGACCATAATATTTCCCTTCTCAAATTTTAAAAAAATCATTTATTACTCATTTTATGTTGTTGGATTTAAATAATGATATTTTAAAATAATTTAATTATTATTCTTACATGATTTTATGGTTTATCTTCCACTGAAAAATTTCATGGGATAGTCTATTGAGTTTTTAAATAGTCAATTATTAAGTTTTATTTTGTAAAATTTATATATTTCCAATATTGTACTTCCCCTTTTTGAAAATAAAATTTTAATGTGACACATTACTATATCATTTTAAAATGATGTGACAACATTTACTAAAATATATTTTTATTTTTTTCCATATGAACAAATATTTCCATAATTATTGTATTTTTCATATGATAAATACTATCTATATAATCATGGATTCTCAAAAACATATCAACCCACTGGATTTATAATGAAATTTTCACAAATGGTTATTGATATTTGTTATATCCAATGAAATTTTATTTACACTTCTAAAAGAGAATATTTTTTCTTTGTTAAACCCCACAATTAATTCTTATGATATTATATTAAGATCTTATCTACCTTGTTTCATGGGATGGATTTGGATTTTGTTTTGTATTATTATACATGTTATTTCCTTCCTAGGATAAGTATTCTGAGCTGAAATTATTTATTATTCCCTTATGTACACACATAATGATAAACATTTAATGGTTGTACCCTAATAGCACACCAATTAATTTGGAAATGAATTAATATTTAGAGATTAAATGTTTATAATACCTTAGAAAAATTCCTTGATGATATATTATGACACCACAATGAACAACCTTTTAATATTAATAATGTTCTTTAGTAGTGGTCAAACGCTTTGGGTAAATAATTAATCTCCTGGTAGAAAATTTTTATTATACTTTCCTGCATCCTTGGTATTGTTTTATGATATCAATGTGAAGAAACATCGTAATTTTCTTTTTTGACACCTATGTGATGAGATATAGTGATATGGTTATAAATGTATCAACTATATGTTTTAGATAAATTTCAATGTCAGGCATCTTATAATTATTATCATGAACTAATTATTGTATTTATATTCATATTCTCACTGTGTTATTATTATTATGTTATGACCGAAGAATTACCATGTTGCGTTCAACATTAATTTTTATATATTACTAAACATATAAGATCTCACATTTCATATTTTTCTATTTCAGCATCTTATAAATAAAATTAGTTTGTTTGAAGTGTCCTGAATAGTATTCTCTGTGGATAATATTTTTGATATGTTGAGTAATTTTTCTATATTAGAAGATAATTTATAATTTGGAAAATTATAATGATTTTAAAAATAAATATATTTTACAGCAAATGTATTTTCCAAATTTCTAATAAATAATAAAATAAAACGACTTGGGGTGTTTTGTTATAGAATATTTTATACATGTCATGTGATTGAATGGACAATGTCAAATGTGTTCCATTATAAATTTGGAATATTTTCATTTCTATTATTACATTAACATAATTATGTGGGACTCAATTTCTTCCTAATAATTTATATCATTCTATACTATATATATCATTCCATATATTTGGTAATAACAATAATTGAATATTTTTTATCAGTTATTCCTTATATGTTTTGAATAAATTAGTTTCCTTCCATAGAAAGTATATTTGAAAAAATTATTATTATTTTTCAAACATTATTCTAAAATAAATGATGTTTTATTTGTTAAGCCACTATAAATATTCAAATAAGGTTAATAAAGAGGTTAAATCATTAATTATACAATTTGATATTTAACAGTACTTAATTATTTTTGGTTATTTGAATGTGGTTATTATATGGTCTTAATTTTAGAATATCAATGACTGAGATTCTCTAAATATGTAACAAATATTAAAGAAATCAAGTGTATCAAATACAATGTTGTATGTTTTGTGTCATGCTATGAAATATGAGTTAATAAAAGATACAACCACAATAATGATCACCGTTATCATTCTTTATGTATTAAATTTCATTGGTTTTTTGTCTTATGAAAATACTAAACAATTTTCTCTTTTTAATGAATTCTAGGAGGAGTTACCATTTTTTATAAAAATTTGATCTTTGGAAAAGGGTCCTAGTTTAAAATGAATAATAATAACTATTAAATTAAAAAAATATCTCTATGGGAATTAAAATTCATAAAAAATGAGTCGAAATAGATTTTGGCGGATCGGTTAGGGGATTGAAAAAAATAAAATGATATAAAAAAACATAATTTGATGATTATTATTTTTTGAATTTAAATTATAAGCAATTATTTGTTTTATTTTTTTATTTTATGGAATGATAACTTTTAACATACTGTTTTTCAGGATATGGTAAAAAAAGGATAAATGTGGGGGGAGGGGTGTTACACACCCAATTCATGTAAAAAATGAATCCATTTTTTCAAGGGTTAAATATATTTAATATTATCTAATACCATATAATTAATTTTTATTTGTTTTTTGGGTATGAAAAACTGTCACCCATATGGTTTTTCATATGTTTTATCAATAAGTGTAAATTATTTAGTGAAAAATATTATAATTTCTGTGAATCTCTAAATTTTCAATTCACTATAAAACATTTCATAAAAAATCATAAGAAACAAGAAAAAATATGGCCTTGGAAATATAGCCAAGTGAATAATTTCCTTTGATCTTGGTAACCTATAACCATGGGAAAATTATTAGTGAGGATACAACTTCCTCATATCTAGAGTAATCTGACATATTGAAATAGTTTAGATATTGATATTTTTTTTATTCCATGATGGAAGGAAGATCCTATAGCCATGTGAAAATAATAACTATTTCTATATCCAACTACACTAGACCCATATAGAAATTTTCATAGTGTAAAGTGGTTATAGTCCCTTTCACATGGCACATATATTCATGTACATTATGGACTATGGTTGTAATCCAATCCAAATAACACCTGTATCCATGATCAAATATGATCGTGAAAATAGATCCTAACACCAAACCCCAATAAGCACAACTATAGAAGACTATGATTATATTTACAAACACCGAACCCACTCGGGCCATGGTCATACAAGAATTTGGTTATAGCTGCAAACATTTCATCCATGAAAATATCCATCTAAATCCATAGTGATTAGATCATGGCTATTTATGAAACATGGAGTAGGTTCAATGTCAATGTAGTTATAGACACAATTGGAGGCGATGCATATATACCTAACACTATCTCTATAGATTTTGAAGCCATGAATGTTATGAGAATGATTATAGGCTATAGTCAGAAGAATTTGTGAATTCCAACTGACATAGAATATGTCAATATGCCATTTTTCTACTTTTGATAACTCAATTTTAAAAATTATTCCTTAAATGTGTGGCCTACACAAGTCAGACATCATATTATATAGTCCTTGATAACCTCACTCCAACAAAATATAAGGTCACGATCCATCCTCGCGGCCCATGTCGTGACTACCCCAAGCCGGCCTTCTATAGGCCAGGGCTGTTGACTAGCAGCAATGACATAAATCCCAATAAAAGGGAAGGCATTGAATTTATAGAAGTAAACAATCAAAATAGAGTACGCAGCAGAATTAAACACTAAGTAATACTGAATACAAATGAAAGTGTTAAGATGTCAATGGGCTAGTATAGAAACCCAACTATAAAGTACAGTACAATTGAAAAGATAGTTCAACTACATTAAAGTAAAACGGCAACCACTGAGTCATCCTCTGAGAATCCCACCTGAAGGGTGGGTACAGATGACCACCTTAGCACCTCAAGTCCGACTGTCCGCATTATGTATGTCTCACCAAGTGGTCCACCTCTGGGTACTGTCTAGCTCCACAATCCTCCACCTCGATCAGTGTTGTCTGTCGTCTACATCCAACACAACGTAGTGCATGCATAACTCGTGCAGCGTTGAGTATACGATACTCAGTAGGGACCCCGAGAGCCCCAAAGGTCTCCCAGAATATAGGAAGGATAAACCACAGAAGGAGGAAACAATCACGAAGTATCAACCAACTCTACTTAGGTATATTCCCATACATATACATAAGTTATAAATCACAGTTCTGCTCCAACTCTCGAGCCCAAGAACAACCAAGTCCACACAGGAATGAAAGTCAATCACATCGATGATAATGGTTGAAAGTCAAGACTCATCTCACATGGGTATACATATTTTTTAATGTGGTAGAGATGATTCTATGTAGTCACTGATTCATCTAAGATGTCGGACCCACATAGGATACTAGAGCAGAAAAGTTGTCGGACCCAAGCAGGATACTAGGCCAGCTACTCTATCGGACCCACTCAGGATACTAGTACAGATGTAAAACTGCCGGACCAACTTTGGATACAAGTACAGTAGTCATCACTATGAAACCCACTGAGGATTCCAGTACACTTGTCGTCTCTGATGAACCCATGAAGGATTCCAGTATAGTTATTGTCGCTGCCGAACCAACAGAGGATTTCAGTATAGTTGTCTTCACTGTTGAACCCACATAGGATTCAGTCCAGTCACATTGTTGTCGAACCCATGGAGGATTCAATCCATCCTCATTTCTGTCGAACCCACAGAGGATTCAATCCATCCTCATTTCTGTCGAACCCACAGAGGATTATAGTATAGTTTTTGTCGATGTTGAACCCAAAGAGGATTTCAGTACAGTATAAGTCACAGTCACAACCATCTCTAGGGTTCCCGCACACATCACACTCGATTCCGGGAGGGTCCGCTTCTCGATCCAAGGGGTCAATACATTAATTGTCACGAATACCAGAGTTGATTTATCCAAAAGTTTCGTCGCAACAAAAGGAACCCAATGCGGAAGATGGCGCGTCAATCAGACGCCCAGTTAGAGAGTTATTGGCTTTTCCGTCCAGGGGCCTGGATGGAATTATGCTCGTTCAAACCTGGACATCTTCCAAATTCGACCAAAACTCACATATATTATCGCAAATGGACCACCACATCATAAGGGTCCCAATGCCGCAGACGGCGCATCGATCGGACACACGGTTGTGATGTTATTCGCATTTAAGAGAAACGGGCTCGACCCGTCATGGCTCGGTGGGTCCAACCCGGCTAAGGGGTATACCCGGCCAGATAATGCGCGGCCCGACCCAGTGGTGCACGGCCCGGACCGACCCGTGCAAGGGTGTGGCCCTACCTGTGAAAGGGCGCATCATGGGCCGGCCTGACTGGGCACGGCTCGACCCGGCTGGTGCGGCCTGGCTGGCGAGGCACAGCTGGGCGTGGCTCGACTGGCGAGACCTGGCTGGCGTGGCCCAGCTGGTGCGGCCCGGCTGGCATGGGCAGCCAGCTATTGGCCACGGCATGGCCAGCTGGCCGAGTGACACGAAGCAAGGGGGCGAGGCCCCCCGACTTCCCACACCAGCAGCGTAGAGTAGTTCTTCCCTCCTGCCCAGCCAGCTAAAGCCGGTCGGATTCTCCAGCACGATTAGCCCACTTTGGTGGGCCTCTTTCCTCCACACGCGGTGCCAGGTGGTGCCACAAACTCCTCCAACCTAGTCAGTTGATGAGCCGGCCGGTTCACCTGCCGAAGCAGCCCGCAGAGTTCGTGTCGCAGACCTCTGTAGCGTGACTCCATGGGTCGTCACGGCTCCACTAGCTCGGCCTTCTATGGACAGCCGGTTCTTCTTTGGCTGAGCAGCCCGCAATTGCGTGCCGAGGTTCTTCCACACATTCCCGACACGCAGCCTCTGCCTTCTCTCGTTGTCGCCTCTTCCAACACACCTCCATCATGAATAAAATCAGGAAACATCGTAGGGACTTCAGGTCATGTTCGTTCGGTCCTCACCCTTCGCGTTAGGCGGTAGCAGATGGATGAAGACATTCCAATGGATTCAACAAAAATTAGATAATTTATTCACTTAGAAATATAAAAAACCCCTAACTCATAATTGATGTCTCACATCGACAAGCCACGAAAGATGAGCATCGCGGTAGTCGGGCGTCGCAGAAGATGGCGTCACAGAGAACGGTGTCATCCCGTCAACGTTGGAGGAAGATTCGTTGTCATAGGTGACCCTTCTGGCGAGTCGTGTCTTCTCCCTTGACGCGAATGAAGAAGATAGTAAGAGATTTTGTGGAGCATTCTTCACTGAGAGAGGATGATGTTCTTCGAGGATGATTGACCTCTAATTCTCTAAAGGTTTCCCACTAAAATATTATCTAACACAAATATTATAATAGACTTCTCAAAATTTAATGAATTTCCATGAAAATCAAAATAATTCAAACTAGAGGTTCCAATTAATTAATAAAGTTATTAATTAAATGGGTTGGAATCATCAATTTATGGGAGGTGGAGAGGCTCCACCATAATGAGGGGGGAGTTCAAGGGAGATAAGGGAAGATGAAAGGATTAGTGCTCGTGTGGGCCCCACCACACTAAATCCTCTCATATGAGGTTATGTGGGTGTGGGCCCCACCTCTAACTCCTATTGGGAGGAATTAACCACCAATAAATAATAAAATTGTGTACCAACAATTTTTTTAATTTAGTATGAATTCCTCAAAATATAACGTTCAACCCGCATAAAATGAAACTGCGGTGAATGTCCCCTTAAGTGAATACTGGCGATGCGAGTTCATCAGTATCCTCAGATATTAATTCCAAGAACCAGTTCAAAAGATAGAAAAACCCTCACATAAGTTTACTGAAGGTACTCGAACAAAACATCAAAAATTTATTCCAGGCACACCGGGCCTTGGAATCGAATGACGTCTAAAACCCCGGACTCATAAAAACCAAAGTATTTAAGAAAAAAAATTCTTTGAAATTTCTGGGTCATTAAAGTACCGCCACCTCAAGGATTTACGTCCCCTTAAAGCTACAACACACATAAGGGAATCATATGAGGGTATTTAGAACACATATGAGCCTCCCGCTCCCATGTGCTCTCCTGGAGGATCCCGTACTGCATAAGAATGTGCACCAGAGGAATCGATCGTCCACATAGGACCTTCTCCTGTCGATCCTCGATCTCCACTGGGACCACCGTGAATGTCTCCCCATCATCGATGTACATCTCCCCACGGTTGATGACATGGGATGGTTCATGCACGTATCTCCACATCTGAGATATGTGGAAGATGTCATGCACCCAGTGTAACTGAGGTGGAAGGTCCAGGCGGTAAGCCACCTCGCCTACACTACTAAGGACCCGAAAAGGACTGATGAAGCACAGATATAACTTTTTTCCCTATCCAAACCTCCGTAGACCCCCTTGAGGTGAGACCCGTAGGAAGATGTGGGGGCCATCCTCGAACTCTAGTGGTATATGTATGCTATCAGCATAGGACTTCTGTCTGCTCTGTGTAGTCTTCATCCGCTCCTGGATGATCTACACCTTTTCTGTCGTAGACTGATCCATCTATTGTAATACAAGTGCTAACTCCCCTTGGTCAGTCCAGCACAGAGGTGATATGCATGGTCATCCGTACAGTTCCTCCCTGACATGCTGATGTAGTGGAGGAGTGACAGTGAGGGAATGCAGAAAGGCTACTCTATCTATATCCACAAAGGATTTCTGCAACGCGGATAGCTGCTCTGTCTCCTCTCCAAGCACTTGAATGCCCGATCTTCTACTGAGAGAATCTCCTACAATGTTTCCCTTCCTAAGAGTATAGACTATTTCAATGTAGTTGTCCTAGAGGAGCTCGATCCATCACCGTTGTCTCAAGTTCAGGTTCTTCTAAGAGAAGATAGACCTGGGACTATAGTGGTCAGAGTATACTGTAAAGCGCTTGCCCATCAGATAGTGATGCCAAATCATCAAGGTGATGACGACTACTACTAACTCTAGGTCATGGGTAGCTTAGTTCTTCCCGTGCTGTATCAGCTGATGAGAACCTTAAGCGGTCATTGCTCGCTCCTGCATCAGGAAACACCCGATACTTTTGACATTAGAGTAAACTGTAAATTGTTCGCTCAACAAACTATGTGTTTGACTATTCAATTTTATAGAACTTGACTGTACCCTTTTACGCTTATGTCCTACATGAGCTGCTAAGAATTCTCCACTGCCAAAAAGAGAAATCGGGTCTCATCCCCTGAATTAACAATGTTCTTTGCCTAATACATTCAATCCTAACATGAATGGTGCTATTCCATGCCATGGACGATGTCATAAGGCCTCGACGCTACTAATAAAAGATCCAACTGTTACACTCGACTCCAAGGGTCGAGTCACACTGTCGGCAGCAGTGTGTGGTCGCTAGGTCTCCTCTAGTAGGAATCTCGAATGTGAGGGTCAAGTCAACGGTTTTAACCTGAACCTCTCAGTATCAACCACATAAAACGGACAGGAAAGAAAACGTCACATGGACTAGTGTCTTTTATTATTTCATCTCAATGTATAATGACACAAATCATGCACAAACAATGACATCAACAATGCTATAAGCATCATAAACAAAGGCCTCAATGTCTAGAGCTAGTCCTGCTCATGTCCACTTGCTGCTCAGCCAGCTCCTCTGCCATGTCCTCTTTCTCCTGGCGGACCTCCATAGTCGAACCTCTTCCTCTGTCTGGATGTTCCCTCTACTGCCTACTGCTCATCTGCAGGATGAGTCGAGCAGTCTCGAGCCATGGGACCCTTCTCGCCACATGCACAACACTGCATGCTCCTCATATGGCTGGCTCTAACTTGTGCGCCCCGAACAACCATACTTTTGTCCTTGGGTCACCCTCCTATTGGCCTAGTCCACCAAGACTTTTGTGTCATCTGTCTACTTCCGGATGCAGAAGACTCCGCTATGATCATAGATCCCTATAGAAAGAGCAGTATCTCCTAAGCCCACATAGATTATAGAGTTGCCGGTACAGACTATCCACTGAAAAGACCCTCGAAGTATCCCTAGGTGAGAGTCACCTCATAGTAAAATTGACGCTTCAGGCTCCACCATCTCTCAGCTGCTCCCTGAAAGAGACTAATACCTTGATACACTATCTAGTCAGTGGGTGTTCCAACTGCGTGGAGAACTCATGTTACAACCTCCAGCCAGCACCAGGCTATATGAAAATCTGTCTCGCCTCGAAACATCGGAGGCCTCTATTGCTGGAACTCGTGCAACGCACTCAGGTGGAGTGCACTATCTACTTCTAGAACTAGTGGTATCGGTGGCCCAGTGGGTAGTGGTGCCACTAGTGCCTCCTCTATGATGGGGCCCTGCACCAAGGCCTCATATCTTGGTGGGATACCTTCTCGTACGTAACTCAGAACCCTAGCTAGCTGCCTTCGTGTGGCCATCCTAAAAATGAACCGGTGAGCCATGGTTTTAACAATATACCTGGTGAGCTGACACAATGTAATCTTAAAGAAAATTTTTGGAACACACATGAAATCAATGTTTTCATGTACTAAGTCAGAAATCAGAGGTCAGGGTCCTGGTGTATAGATACGCCGGTCGTAGCACCAATACTGGACTCCCTGGACTGAAAACCACACTCAATACTCTTAACATTATTTCTTCAGAGTAAGATAGATCAGAGTCCTAAGTTCTGCGGTAGAACCGACTCCTTCGATAACAATTTTTCATGACCCTTCCTCAGGGCCTATGTCGTGACTACCCCAAGACCTCCTTCCATAGGCCAGGGGTTGGAGACTAGCACCAAAGTCGTAAATCATGATAAAAGGGAAGGCATTGCCTTTATATAAGTAAACAAACACAACAGGGTACACAAAAAAATTAAAAAAATTAGTAATACTGAATACTAAAGAACATGCTGAGAAGTAAATGGGCTAGTATACAAACCCAACTTTAATGTACTGAACAACTGAAAAGCTAGTACAACTTTTGTAAAGTAAAACAGCAACTAATGAGTCGTCCTTTTTGAATCCCACCTGAATGTTGGGTACAGATGGAAACCCCATCACCTCAAGTTAGACCATTGGCTCAGTGTAAATCTCGCCAAGTGGTCCACCTCCGGGTACCGTCCAGATCCCCAAGCCTCCACCTCAATCAGTTTTGTCTTTCGTCTGCATTCAACAGAACATAGTGCGGGAAAAACCCATGCAGGGGTGAGTATATGATACTTAGTAGAGACTCTGAGACCCCTGAAGGTCTCCCAGAATCCATGGAGGATGTACACAAAATGAAGATGCAATCATGAAGTATCAACCAACCCTACATAGGTATATTACCATTCATATACCTAAGTTATCAATCACTGTTCGGCTCCAACTCTCGAGCACAAGCACAACCCAGTCCACACAGGAATGCAAGTCAATCACATCGATGATAATGATTGAAAGTCGTGAATCAACTCACAGAGGTATACATCATTCGTAATGTGATAAAAATGATCATATGTAGTCATTTATTCATCTAAGCTGTTGGACCCACGTGGGATACTAGACTAGCTAAGTTGTCGGACCCATATAGGATACTAGACCAACTACTCTGTTGGACCCACTCAGGATACAGGTACCGAAGTCAAACTTTTGGACCCACTTTGGATACATGTACAATAGTCATCACTATAAAACCCACGGAGTATTCCAGTACAGTTTTCCTCGCATCCAAACCCACAGAGGATTCCAGTACAGTTGTCGTCGCAGTCGAACCCACAGAGGATTTGTGTATAGCTATCGTCACTTTCGAACCCACGGAGGATTCAGTCCAGTCTCATTGATGTCGGAACCATGGAGGATTCAGTCTAGTCTCATTACTGCCTAACCCATGGAGGATTCCAGTACAGTTGTCATAGTTGTTGAACCCATAGAGGATTCTGGTACAATAGACGTCGTCGTCGTAGCTAGCTCTAGGGTTCCCGCCCACATCACACTCGATTCTAGGACGGTATGCTCCTCGAGCCAAGGGGTTGATACATCAACTGTCACGAAGTCTAGTGTTGATGTATCCCAATGTTCTGTCAAAATAACAGGAACCCAATGCGACAGAAGGCATGTCAATCGGACGCCCGGTCTGAGAGTTATTGGAATTTGCATTCCAGGGGCCCGGTTGGAATTATGCTCTTTCCAGACTCGTCTGTCTTCCAAAGTCATCCAAAACTCACATAGAGTATCAAAAAGGGACCACCTCATAGCAAGGGTCTCATTCCCGTAGACGGAACATCGATCGGATGGATGGTCGTGAAATTATTCACATTTAAGTGAAACAGGAACGACCTGTCTAGCCTAGTGGGCTGGCGGGTCAGCCCGTCCGGCTCGGCAGGTCCGACCCGGCTAAGTGGTCGGCCCAGCCCGATAATGCATGGCCTGGCCCGGTGGGGTATGGCCCAGACCATGTCAGGCGTTTCGACCCGGTGGGGCACGACCCGACACGGCTGGGCGCGGCCCGGCCCTGCTGGCGTGGCCCGACCTAAGGCGGGGTGCGGCCCGGCCCGGCTGGCGCGGCCTGGCCCGGCAGGGCACGGCCCAGCCAGCTATTGGCCGCGGCTTGGCTAGCTGGTCGGTGACGCAGAGTAAGGGGGTCCAGCCCCCCAACATCCTGAACCGACATCGCTGAGTGGCGCTGCCCTCCTGCCCAGCTGGCTGAATCTGGTCGGCTTCAACCCGCAAGAGCGGCTCGCTTTAGGGGGCCACTTTCATCCGCACACTACGGCGGGCAGCTCCGCGGCCTCCTCTAACCCATCTATCCAACGAGCCGGCTTGTTGGCCAACTAAAGCGGCATGTGGAGTTCGGGTCATGGACCTCTACATCACGGATCCTTGGGGCACAGCGGTTCCACCAGCCCAGCCAGGTTCGGTCGGCCGGTTCTTCTTCGGCCGAGCATGTAACACCACATGCTTCCACGATACGCTTCTCTTTCAATAATGCAATAGCTTGCATTGTACGCATGTTCGAGATTCTAACACACCGCGACCAATCAAAATAGATGTTATGAATAGTAATTCCCACTTTTTGAAATTATATAAATTTTATATATAAAAATGCACTTCATTTTTGTATTCAGAATATCGAAATTATCCTCAGTTCAATTTTTTGTAATTTTCTGAGAACTTCCAATTTTCTATGAATAAAATAATATATTTAAAAACAAATTTTTTAATAAAAATAATTTATAATGATAAATTATAATATTGAGTGTTTTTAAAGTGTAATTAGAATATATTTTTACCATTTTATCCAAGGGTGGTCATTTGAATTAATTTCACTTTGAAATTGGACATAAACAATTGTCAATATTTTGATTGATATTGTTTCTTAAAAACACGCTATTTTTTTACAATGGGAATTAATTATAAAATTAATTAATGAAACTTATATGTTTGTAAATATGTAAAATAGACACAATTTTGGAATTCAGAATATCCATTATTGCTTAGGGTGATTTTTTGGTATTTTTCGGAAAAACATCAATTTTTTATGAATAGTGAAACCACTAAGTGGTAGTTTAAAAACTAATTTTTCGTGTAAATGAAACATTACCACATCTGTGATTTGATTTTTAAAAATCTAACATAAATGGTTTTCATTAGAAAGTAAAATGTGGTTCAATGGGATTAAAATAATTTTTTTGGTGAATAGTAACTTTTAAGTTTAATTAATTGCGATTAAAGGTAATTAGTGAAATTTAAGGTAAAAATGATATTATAAAAATATGAAATTACTTTTACACTTTTCCTACCCTTATTGGATGAGTCATGGCCGACAAAGAAAATCCATGGGTCAACATGGGGACCCCATGGAGCCACTTGGGTAAGAAAATGACATTAATAACTTTTTATTTAAAGTAAAAATAAAATTGTCACAAACATGTGTTGTTTTACTAAAACAATTAATACATGGGGTTATATAAGTTAAATTTTAGACTATAAAAATTAATTAGAATGATAAATATATTTATACATCATGATATTTTTTTATAATTTGTAGACATTAAATAAATTAAATTTGTATGACGCCATGATGATTTAGTGATTACCTCATTAATTAACGATTTAAATAAAATGAAAAGATAATGTAAAATATAAGACATACACTTGTCAAAAACCTATTGGATGAGTATATTTCGAACCCTTATCACCTTATCCTAGTAATATATAAGTGTGCTATCTTTAAAATTCGAAACTCATTATATAATAAAGTAACATTTTTGACTTTCCAAGAGTGTCCCTCTTCTCCTCTTATAAAAGGCCCCACCTCTACCACCTGATTCACACCTTCAACCCATTTTTCTCGGCCAACCTCTACCCAAATACTCCCCCAAAATCCCTATATTACTCCTAGAAGCCTAAAATTGTGCAACACTCTTCCCAAGGAAGCCTTTGTCTCAAATCAAAAAGAGTTACCCGATTTTAATGGTAATGTCTTCACTTGGGTTCTTTTGTTTTATTTTTCTTCTCCAACCCCCTAAACTCTTTTTATTCATTTATTTTGTAAAAAAACCAGTATCTAAAATATACTAGTATGTTTTCGTGAGAAGTATTTTATTTACACTTACATATACCTTCATCTAATGGTTAACCAACATACTGTTTATGTGGGTGGAAAATAACTGCCTCACGAAACGATGATTATTCAATATTATTTTAACACCTCTCATGGTGGCCATTATGATGAAAATATTTTCATATATGATATATATATTATGTTTATGTTCTCCTTATGATTCTGTATTTTTCATTTATGGAATTCCATTATGATTTCCATTATGGGAAAACGCGACCATTTCATTTTAGGAAGTGCGAACTACCGCCCCCCTCAAAGTGATTTGAATAGTTAATTCCATATGTGGGATGTGTAAAGGATGGATTAAATGATATTTTATATGATATTACACTGTATTTTAAATATAACTTTATATCATTATGATTTCATTCCATTAAAAATGAAATAGAAATGAAAGTAGCGTTCATGCCTACATACAACTTACCATATCCATGAACGGTGCATTTCATTTCTTACCTCTAAATGTTATGTAATATTATAAATGAATGTATATACTAGATATATCTGACATATATGATATCTACATAATGATTATAACACTAGATATAATATATATTTTTCCACATGAACAACGTGTAATTATATGAAGTTTATTTTTGACTCAAGTACCTAAGATCGACAAAACGACCGTTATTAACGTAAATAATTACATAATGTTCATAACATTGTAATAAGTGATATAAAAGGAATAATGAACTTGTAAAGGTTCTTAATCAAGTATAAATTAACTCTAGTTTATTATTTAGGAGGCTAAAGAACGTTCGAGTCAAGTTGGACATGAGGTAAGGGAACTTCTTAACCTAATTTTCGTTTTTTGGGTTAATCTCCTACTTCCAAATTATGTCATGATATTATTATGTTCAATATTGTATTTGTACTTCCTTTTTGTGTACTTATAGTTAATACACAAAATTGGTCTATTTTATTTAAAAAAATGATCTTTGTAAGGGACTTCGTCTCAATCTCCTTTCATTGAGGCATATTTTGTTTTATACACAGCTTTCTTTTATACGGTGTATAAATCCCTTTGACATTTAAATTTATTCAAAAGGAATATTTTTTATACGAAGAATTTTACTAAATGAAAAAAAGGAAGGTTTTTTTGGTCGTATGTATGCGGTGACAACGACTTCTCTGCAGTCGTGACCAACTTCTATGTTTCGGCTTCCTCTACAAGCTATAACTTTTTTAAAATGAAAAATAAATACATGTTTTTATTTTTCTTTTATTGTGATATTTGAAATTGTTTTTTAAGTGTTTTTATTATATAAATGTGATTTATTGATATCTTGTGATTGGAATGTGGAAATGTTATGATTCCTTTATACATGTTTTATGTGATACTATTATGTTATGGTTTTTGATATGTTTAAACTTGTTCATATGAAGAATGCATTGGACTTAATAAGCGATGGGTGGAGCCCGCTATAGCTCCTCGAAGCATCGGTAGGTCCATGAGACAAACTAGTGTCTTGGCATGAGGCCTTGACAAAATCTTATTTGTAGTCTTGGCACGAGACCTTGGCCACGTGGTTATGATAGTCTGGCATTATGCATTCCGTCATTATGAAAGTGGTTATTGATATTGCATGTGATTATTCGACCAGTTGAATATCAATGTGAATAAGTAAATGGAATTATCTCATTTTAATTTTGACATATTATGTTTAAGTTCAATTTTAAAATGATTTTGTTTTAGTTATACATTGTCTTAAATGTTTTTGTTTATTTATGAAAGCTTCCGCTGTATTGTTATCCGTACTGAGCATCTGAGCTCACCCCTTTCAATGTTTTAATTTTTCCAGTATGTGATGAAGTATATTATGAATCACCTACAGGGATAGTATGAGGGGATATAAAAACATGATGTTTTTTTAGTTTTTTTTACTTTATGATGTAATGTAATACTTATGAATGTATATAGTGTTTCCAAGACTACTAAACTAATCGGTATTTTGAGACTTGATCTTTTGTGATAATGCCAATGTTACACAATAATGCACCGACTCTATGTAACTGGGTTCGGGGCATTACAGTTGGTATCAGAGGCAGTTTAGTACTAACCTTGGAAGCTAGATTTAGAAAAACTCTGATTAAAGCACATAGCCAAAGATAGTCTTTGAGGATTAGTATAGAAGAACTTCCTAGAATTTTGGTATTATAAAGATTTTGTGAGTTTTCCGAGCAATAAATCCCTCTCTGGATATGAGCAGGTAAAGGAGGCCCTGGCACAGATGTACCTAGGGGTAAAACCCAAAAACAACGCTTTGAGCTAGACTCGAATGAGAACTGGTGCACGACAATGGGCCTTACTTCAATCTTGGTTACGACACTCCCAGAGGATATGCAAAGGATAATTCTCATTTTCATTACAAATCATTATGAAGGGTTTATGAGTATACAATTTCTCAAAGAAAATATTTCTTTTTATGAATAAAGATTATATCCATAAGCTGCTCAATTTATGTTAAGTGTTTTACAATTACGAAATTATGTATTTTTATTCATAAACTGATCTAGTTTATGCCATTGTTTAGAAATGTAGCCTACTGGAGGGAATGGAAACTATATCAATGCACACACTCCATGTAGAGATTTCCCTCCTACTCAAGATAATTATAATGGAACTAGTGATACAACTGGTGATGATTAGCTTATCAACATACATGGACAACTCACTCAGGCTATGAATAATAACCATACTCGTATAGAGCACCCTGATCCACAACATGGAGGATCAATGTTAGACCACTTTATGAGGCAACAACCACCAACATTAAATGGGATTACAAATCCCTTAATAGTTGAGCAATGGATAAATTCATTAGAGAAAATATTCCATGCCATGGGGAGTAGTGAAAGGGAAAAGGTTATCATGGTAGTTTACCGCCTCACTAGAGATGCTGATCAATGGTGGTCCCCGATCCAAAATACAAAGGAAGATTAAGATGTATAAAGTATGGAATGGAGAGAATTAAAATAGATTTTCTTAGAAAAATACTTTCCTCGTGACCATCGAGCAGATATGCAAAGGCAATTTCTGAGTCTGAGACAAAAGGAGGATATGAATGTCGCAAAGTATGAGGCCAACTTTACAAGGTTAGCGAGGTATGTGCAGATTATATACGTAACCCAAGACGTATGATTGATTGTTTCTTTTATGGGTTAAAACCATATCTCTGTCGAGCATTAGTACCACAATCCTTCTTATCGTACGAAGATATTGTCTTGTGTGCTATCAAGACAGAAAATTAATTCTCTAAGTCTTATGACAAAAAAGTAAAGCTAGAGAAGAAGAGAACGGCGGAACAAGACACATATAAATGGAAAAAGGGAAAGAAGTATTTTCTATTATGCGATAATTGTGGGAAGATTCACCATGGTACATGCCTAAAATGAATGGGAGTTTGTTATAAATGTGGAGAAAAAGGTCACCAGGCTTGTGATTGAAAGGGAAAGAAAGTGGCTATCAATGTTGAATACTAAAATTGTAGGGAAATAAAGCATTATGCAAATGAATGTCCTAATCGTTAGGGAAACATACCTCAGAAAAGGCCAAGGGATCAAGGACAATCTTATGATGTTACTATAGTTGAAGTGGAATAATTAATGTATTAGTGCTTTTGGACTCAAGGATTATATTCTGGATATAAGAATAATGTGATATATATAAGGATTGTACTGTAGTACATTTTGTTTTAATTAAGGATTTAATATGATGAAGGTAATCATATTTTTAGTATGTGACAATAAGAGAAAATTTACTTTGTTTGGGGAATCTGATGTTACAATTGATTTTGATAATTGGCGACCTTTTAGAGAATGTCTAGATAGAGGTATTTTGGATAACTATAAAGGTTGGAATGGATTAAGTTGAACCTCGGATAGTATTTTTTAAGGTTAAAACATTTCTGAAGATTATTTTTGGAATATTATAATACTGTAGTTTTAGGAAAAGGACAACTTGCAGGTTGGGGGATAACTCGTCGCGTCGGAAAAAGCTGTAGGAATCGAACCCACAACAATAGTGCGACAGGACTTTATTACCTACCATTATCCTACAGCAAGTCCCTGGTTATTAAAAAATAGATTACCTAATCTAAATGGTATGTGGTAATATTTGGAACCTTATTCAATTAGGATAAATAGAATATTTTTGAGTTCTGTTACTATTTGGACTGAAAGATGGGTTTGTGGTAAAAATTTATTAAAGAATGAAAGTCTACATGACAAGTATGTATATTTCCATACGTTCTTAGTAAATCTCTTAAATAAATTCCTCAACTTTATTAAAGGTAACTGAAAACAAAAATTTTGTCGGTTAACTTTTCCAACTCAGGATTCAATGATCGTTTAACCAATCACAAGTTTTTGATTTTCGTGTAGTTAACTTTCCCCTAACCTTGTTTTCTACAACTCTCCATCAGACCTTGATGGTTTGTTTTTCCTTCATATCTATATTTTCATAGAATCGTAGTATGGGTTATCTCAGGTGACCTTTTTACATCTATTTCTTTCTTTTAAAGTTATATTTTTATTAACCTTATTTCTGATGTGGGTTTTCGACAAAGGTATTTTCTATTATAAACCATTTATTTTCAAAGAAAAATTTCAAATTGCGAGGACGCAATTTGTTTAAGGAGGGGAGAATGTAACACCCCAAGCATCCACGATACGCTTCTCTTTCAATAATCCAATATCTTGCATTGTATGCAAGTTCAAGATTCTAACACACCACAACCAATCAAAATAGCTGTTATGAATAGTAATACTCTCTTTTTGAAATTATATAAATTTTATATTTCAAAATAGACTTCATTTTTGTATTCAGGATATCAAAATTATCCTAAGTTGAATTTTTTGTAATTTTCTGAGAACTTCCAATTTTCTATGAATTGAAAAAATACTTAAAAACAACTTTTTTAATCAAAATAATTTATAGTGATAAATTATAAAATTGAGTGGTTTTAAAGTATAAATATAATATATTTTTACCATTTTATCCAATGGTTTTCATTATAATTAATTTCACATTGAAATTGGACATAAACAATTGTTAATCATTTGATTGATATTGTTTCTTAAAAACACGCTATTTGTTTTGACAACGGGAATTAAGTATAAAATTAATTAATTCAACTTATATGTGTTAATTTTTTAAAATAGACACCATTTTTGAATTGAAAATATCAATTATATCTTAGGGTGAATTTTTGGTATTTTTCTGAAAAACTTAAATTTTTGATGAATAGTGAAACCACTAAGTGGTAGTTTAAATACTAATATTTCATGTAAATGAAACATTACCACTTCTGTGATTTGATTTTCAAAAATACAACATACATGGTTGTCATTAGTAAGTAAAATATGGTTCAATGGGATTAAAATAATTTTTTGGTGAAACGTAACTTTTAAGTTTAATTAATTGCTATTAAAGATAATTAGTTAAATTTAAGCTAAAAATGATATTATAAAAATATGAAATTACTTTTAAACTTGTACTAACCTTATTTTATGAGTCATTTCCGACCAAGAAAATCCATGGGTCAACTTTGGGACCCCATGGAGCCACTTGGGTAAGAAAATGACATTAATAAATTTTTATTTAAAGTAAAAATAAAATTGTCACAAACATGTGTTGTTTTACTAAAACAATTATTAAATGGGGTTATACAAGTTAACATTTAGACTATATATATTCATTTTAAATATAAAAATATTTCCTACATCATGCTAGTTTTTTTTTAATTTTTAGAAAATAAATAAATTAAATTTTTTATGACACCATGATGATTCAGCGATTACCTCATTAATTAACGAGTTAAATAAAATGAAAAGATAATGTAAAATCTAAGACATAAACATGTAAAAAATCTCTTGGATGAGTATATTTCAAACCATTATCAGCTTATCCTCGAAATATAGAATTGTGGGACCTTTAAAATCCGAAACTAAAGATATTATAAAGTAACATTTCATGACTTTCCAAGAGTGCCCCTCCTCTCCTCTTATAAAAGGCCCCCACATCTACCACCTTATTCACACCTTCAAGCCATTTTTCTCGGCCAAACTCCGCCCAAATAATCTCCAAAATTCCCTCTCTTACTCATAGAATACTCACATTGGGAAGAAGTCTTCCAAAGGAAGCCATTGGCTCAAATCAAAATAAGTTACCTGATTTTAATGTTATTGTCTTCACTTGGGTCCTTTTGTTTTATTTTGCTTCTCCAACCACCTTAACTCTTTTTATTCCTTTATTTTGAAACAAAACCAGTATCTAAAATATACTAGGTTGTGTTCATGATAATGATATTATTTACACTTACACATAGCTTCGTCTAATGGTTAACCAACATACTATTTCTGTGGGTGGCGAATTACTGCCTCATGAAACGATGCTTGTTGAATATTTTTTTAACACCTATCATGGTGACAATTATGATGACACTATTTTCATATATGATATATAAATAATATTTATGTTCTCATTATTCTTATGTATTTTTCATTTATGGCATACATTTATGATTCCCATTATGGGTAAACGCGACAATTTTATTTTTGGAAGTGCGGACTACCACCCCCTCAAAGTGATTTGAATCGTTAATGCCATATGTGGGATGTGTAAAGGATGGAGTAAATGTTATTATTTATGATATTATACTATATTTATAATAAAACTTTATATCATTATGAATTCATTCCATTAAATATGAAATAGAAATGAAAGTAGCGTTCATGTGTACGTACGGCTTACCGTCACCATGAACGGTGCATTTCATTTCTTACCTCTAAATGTTATGTAATGTTATAAATGAATGTATATACTGGATATATATGATAAATATGATATATACATAATGAATATAATTATGTATATAATGGATATTTTACCACATGAACAACGTGTAATTATAAGAAGTTTATTTTTGACTCAAGTACCTAAGATCGACAAAACGACCATTATTAACTTAAATAATTACATAATATTCATAACATGGTAATAAGTGATATAAAATTAATAATGAAAATTGAAAAGGTTCTTATGAAATTAGAAATTAACTCTAGTTTATAATTCATGAGGGTAAATAATGTTCGAGTCAAGTCGGACACGATGTACGAGAATTTCTTAACCCAATTTCTGTTCATTGGGTTAATCTCCTACTTTCAAAATATGTCATGATATTATTATGTTCTATCTTGTATTTGTACTTCCTTTTTGTGTACATATAGTCAATACACATAATTGGTCAATTTTTTTTAAAAATGTTCTTTGTAAGGGACTTTGTCTCAATCTCCTTTCATTGAGGCATATTTTGTTTTATAAACAACTTTCTTTCATACGGTGTATAAAGCCCTTTGACATTTATGTTTATTCAAAAGGAATCTTTTTTATACGAAGTGATTTACTAAATGAAATAATGGAATGTTTTTTTGGTCATACTTATGCGACGACAACGACTTCCCCACCGTCGTGACCATCATCTGAGTTTCGGCTTCCTCTACAAGCTATACCTTTTTTTAAATGAAAAATAAATACAAAGTTTTAATTTTCTTTTATTTTTTTATTGAAAATTGTTTTGAAAGTGTTTTTATTATATCAATGTGTTGTATTGATATCTTTTGATTGATATGTGGAAATGTTATGTTTTATTTTATGCATGTTTTATGTGATATTATTATGTTATGGTTTATGATTTGTTTAAACCTGTTCATATAAAGAATGAATTGGACTTAATAAGTGACGAGTGGAGCCCACTATAGATCCTCGATGCATTGGTAGGTCCCATGAGACAAACTAGTGTCTTGGCCTAAGGAGTTGACCAAATCTTATTTGTAGTCTTGGCACGAGGCCTTGGCTATGTGGTTATGATAGTCTGGAATTATGTATTCCATCATTATGAAAGTGGTTATTTATATTTCATGTGATTATTCGACCAGTAGAATATCCATGTGAATAAATAAATGGAATTATATCATTTTAATTTTTCCATATTATGTTGAAGGTCAAGTTTAAAATACTTTTGTTTTAGTTATACATTGCCTTAAATGTTTTTGTTTATTTATGAAAGCTTCCACTATATTGTTATCCTTACTGAGAATCTGAGCTCACCACTTTCAATGTTTTAATTTTTCCAGGATGTGATGAAGTATATTATGAATGACCTTCAGGGATTGTATGAGGGGATATGAAGACATGATATTTTTTTAGTTTTTTTTACTTTATGATGTAATGTAATACTTATGAATGTATCTAGTGGTTCCAAGACTACTAAACTAATCGGTATTTCGAGACTTGATCTTTTGTGATCATGCCAATGTTACGCAATAATGCACCGACTCTGGGTAACTGGGGTCGGGGCATTACAGTTTGTATCAGAGGTAGTTTAGTACTAAACTTGGTAGCTAGATTTAGAAAAACTATGATTAGAGCACATAGCCAAAGATAGACATTGAAAATTAGTATTGAAGAACTTCCAAGAATTTTGGTATTATAGAGATTTTGTGAGATTTCCGAGCAATAAATCATTGTCTGGATACGAGCAGGTAAAGGAGGCTCTGGCACAGATGTACATAGGGGTAAAACACGAAAACACCTCTTTGAGCTAGACTTCAATGGGAACTGGTGCACGACAACGGTCCTTGCTACAATCTTGGTTACGACACTCTCGGGGGATATACATAGGATAATTCTGATTTTATGTACAAATAATTATGAAGGGTTTATGAGTATATACATCCTCAAAGAAAACGTTTCTTTTTATGAATATGTATTATATACATAAACTCTTCAATTTATGTTAAGTGTTTTACAATTACTGAATTATGTATTTTTATTCATAAACTGATCAAGTTTATGCCATTGTTTATAAATGGCGCCTAGTGGAAGGAATGGAAACCGTATCAATGAACGCACTCCATGTAGGGATTTACCTCCTACTCAAGATAATTATAATAGAGCTGGTGATACAACTGGTGCTGATCATCTTATCACCATACTGGGACCACTCACTCAGGCTATGAATAATAACCTTACTCGTATGGAGTACCCTGATCTGCAACATGGAGGATCAATGTTAGACTGCTTCATGAGGAAACAACCACTAACATTAAATGGGAGTACAAATCCCTTAGTATCTGAGAAATGGATAAGTTCCTTAGAGAAAATATTCCATGCCTTGGGGAGTAGTGAAAGGGAAAAGGTTATCATGGTAGTTTACTGCCTCACTGGAGATGCTGATCAATGGTGGCCACTGATCCAAAATAAAAAGGATGATGAAGAAGTATCAAGTATGGAATGGAGATAGGTCAATGATATTTTCTTAGAAAAATACTTTCCTCGTGACCATCGAGCAGATATGGAAAGGCAATTTCTGAGTCTGAGACAAAAGGAGGATGAGAACGTCGCGAAGTATGAGGACAACTTTACAAGTTTAGAGAGGTATGCTGCATATAATATACGTAACTCAAGAATTAATATTGATCATTTATTTTATGGGTTAAAACCATTTCTCTGTCAAACATTAGTATCACAATCCTTCTTATCGTACGAAGATTTTCTCTCGTGTGCTATCAAGACAGAAAATGAATTCTCTAAGTCTTATGACAACAAAGTAAAGCAAGAGAAGAAGAGAATGACGGAACATGAGACATACAAAGGGAAAAAGGGAACGAATTATTTTCCATTATGCGATAATTGTGGGAAGAATCACCCCAATACATTCCTAAAAGGAATGGGAGTTTGTTATAAATGTGGAGAAATAGGTCACCAGGCTCTTGATTGAAAGGGAAAGAAAGAGGCTATCAATGTTGAATGCTACAATTATAGGGAAATGGTGAATTATGCAAATGAATGTCCTAAGAGTCAAGGAAACAAACCTCAGAAAAGGACAAGGGATCAAGTACAGTCTTATGTTGTTACTATAGTTGAAGTGGAATAATTAATGTATTGGTGCTTTTGGACTCAAGGATTATATTCTGGTTATAAGAATAATGTGATATATATAAGGATTGTATTATAGAACATTTTGTTTTCATTAAGGTTTTAATATGATGAAGGTAACCATATTTTTAGTATGCGATAATAAGGGAAACATTACTTTGTTTGGGAAATATGATGTTACAATTGATTTTGGAATTTAGAGACCTTTTAGAGAAATTCTAGACAGAGGTATTTTGGATAACTATAAAGGTTGGAATGGATTAAGTTGAACCTTGGATATTATTGTTTATGGTTAAAAAATTTCTGAAGATTATTTTTGGAATACTATAATACTATATTTTTAGGAAAAGGACAACATGAAGGTTGGGGGATAACCCGTCGCGTCGGACAATGCTGCAGGAATCGAACCCACAACCATAGTGTGATATGCCTTTATTACCTACCACTAGCCTAAAGGAATTCTCTGGTTATTAAAAAATAGTTTTCCTAATCTAAATGGTATGTGGTAATATTTGGAACCTTATACAATTAGGATAAATAGAATATTTTTTAGTTCTGTTACCATTAGGAGTAAAAGATGGGTTTGTGGTAAAAATTTATTAATTAATGAATGTCACATGACAAGAATGTATATTTCCTTACGTTCATAGTAAATCTTTTAAATAAATTCGTCAACTTTATGGAAGGTAAATTAAAACAAAAACGTTGTCGGTTAACTTTTTCAACTGGGGATTCAAGGACCGTTTAACCAATCACATGTTTGTGATTTTCTTTTAGTTAACTTTCACCTAACCCTATTTTCTAAAACTCTCCATCAGACCTTGATGGTTTGTTTTTCCTCCATATCTATATTTTCATAGAATCCTAGTATGGGTTATCTCAGGTGACCTTTGTACTTCTCTTTCATTCATTTAAAGTTATATTTATATTAACCTTATTTCCGATGTGGGTTTTCCACAAAGGTATTTTCTATTTTCACCCTTTTATTTTCAAAGAAAAATTTCAAATTGCGAGGACACAATTTATTGAAGTAGGGGAGAATGTAACACCCCAAGTTTCCACGATACGCTTCTCATTTAATAATGAAATTGCTTGCATTGTACGCAAGTTCGAGATTCTAACACACCGCGACCAATCAAAATAGCTGTTATGAATAGTAATATCCACCTTTTGAAAATATATAAATTTTATATTTCAAAATGGACTTCCTTTTTGTATTCAGAATATCGAAATTATCCTAAGTTGAATTTTTTGTAATTTTCTGAGAACTTCAAATTTTCTATGAATAGAAAAAATACTTAAAAACAACTTTTTTAATCAAAATAATTTATAGTGATAAATTATAAAATTGAGTGGTTTTAATGTATAATTAGAATATATTTTTACCGTTTTATCCAATGGTGGTCATTAGAATTAATTTTACTTTGAAATTGGGCATAAACAATTGTCAATCTTTTGATTGATATTGTTTCTTAAAAACACGCAATTTGTTTTGACAATAGGAATTAATTATAAAATTAATTAATGCAACTTATATGTTTGTAATTTGGTAAAATAGACACCATTTTTTAATTCAGAATATCAATTATAACTTAAAGTGAATTATTGATATTTTTTTGAAAAACTTTAATTTTTGATGAATAGTGAAACCACTAAGTGGTAGTTTAAAAACTAATTTATTGTGTAAATGAAACATTAACACTTTTGTGATTTGATTTTCAAAAATCATACATACATGGTTTTTATTAGGAATTAAAATATGTTTTAATGGGATTAAAATAATTTTTTTGTGAAAAGTAACTTTTAAGTTTAATTAATTGCGATTAAAGTTAATGAGTGAAATTTAAGGTAAAAATGATATTATAAAAATATGAAATTACATTTACACTTGTCATACCCTTATTGGATAAGTCTTGGCCGACCAAGAAAATACATGGGTCAACTTGGGGACCCCATGGATCCACTTGGGTAAGAAAATGACATTAATAACTTTTTATTTAAAGTAAAAATAAAATTGTCACAGACATGTGTTGTTTTACTAAAACAATTATTACATGGGTTTATATAAGATTAAATTTTGACTATAAATATTCATTGGAAATATAAAAATATCTCCTACATCTTCATATTTTTTTTATAATTTTTAAACATTAAATAAATTAAATTTTTTGTGACACCATGATGATTCAGCAATTACCACATTAATTAACGATTTAAATAAAATGAAACGATAATGTAAAATCGAAGACATGAACTTCTTAAAAACCTATTGGATGAGTATATTTCGAACCCTTATCTCCATAACCTATAAATATATAAGTGTGGTACCTTTAAAATCTGAAACTCATTATATAATAATGTAACATTTCATGACTTTCCAAGAGTTCCCCTCCTCTCCTCTTATAAAAGTCCCCCACCTCTACCACCGTATTCACACCTTCATGACATTTGTCTCGGCAAAAATCTACCCAAATACTCTCCCAAATTCCCTCTCTTACTTCTAGAAGCCTCACATTGGGTAGTAGTCTTCCCAATGAAGCCTTTGGCTCAAATCAAAAAGAGTTACCCGGTTTTCAGGGTAATGTCTTCACTTGGGTTCTTTTGTTTTATTTTTATTCTCCAACCCCCTAAACTCTTTTTATTCCGTTATTTTGTAACAAAACCAGTATCGAAAATATACTAGGATGTTTTCATGAGAAGTATTTTATTTACACTTACACATACCTTCTTCTAATGGTTAACCAACATACTGTTTCTATGGGTGGCGAATTACTGCCTCACAAAAAGATGATTGTTCAATATTCTTTTAACACCTCTCATGGTTGCCATTATGGTGAAACTATTTTCATATATGATATATATATTATGTTTATGCTCAAATTATTCTTCTTTATTTTTTATTTATGGCATACTTTTACGATTCCCATTATGGGTAAATGCGACAATTTCATTTTAGGAGGTGCGGACTACCACCCCCTCAAGGTGATTTAAATCATTAATTCCATATGTGGGATGTGTAAAGGATGGATTAAATGTTATTATATATATGATATTATACTGGATTTATAATATACCTTTATATAATTAGGATTTCATTCCATTAAATATGAAATAGAAATGAATGTAGTGTTCATGCGTACGTACGGCTTACCGTCTCAATGAACGGTGCATTTCATTTCTTACCTCCAAATGTTATGTAATATTATAAATGAATGTATATACTGGATATATATGATATATATGATATATAAATCAGGAATATAATTCTGGATATAATGGATATTTTACCACATGAACAATGTGTAATTATAAGAAGTTTGTTTTTGACTCAAGTACCTAAGATCAACAAAACGACCGTTATTAACTTAAATAATTACATAATGTTCATAACGTGGTAATAAGAGATATAAAAGGAATAATTAACATGAAAAAGGATCTTAAGAAAGTACAAATTAACTCTAGTTTATTATTCATGAGGGTAAACAACGTTCAAGTCATGTCGGACATGAGGTAAGGGAAATTCTTAACCCAATTTCTTTTCTTTGGGTTAATCTCCTACTTTCAAATTATGTCATGATATTATAATGTTCTATCATGTATTTGTACATACTTTTTGTGTTCATATAGTGAATACACATAATTGGTCTATTTTATTTAACAAAATGATCTTTGTAAGGGACTTCATCTCAATCTCCTTTCATTGAGGCATATTTTGTTTTATACACAACTTTATTTTATATGGTGTATAAAGACCTTTGACTTTTATGTTTATTAAAAAAGGAATATTTTTTATATGAAGTGTTTTACTAAATGACAAAAGGGAATGTTTTTTTGGACGTATGTATGCGGCGACAACGACTTCTCTGCCGTCGTGACCATCATCTGAGTTTCGGCTTCCTCTACAAGCTATACCTTTTTTTAAATGAAAAATAAATAAAAAGTTTATTTTTCTTTTATTTTGTTATTGAAAATTTTTTGAAAGTGTTTTTATAATATCAATGTGTTTTATTGATATATTTTGATTGAAATGTTGAAATGTTATGTTTTCTTGTTTGCATGTTTTATGTGATATGATTATGTTATGGTTTATGATATGTTTAGACCTGTTCATATGAGAAATGCATTGGACTTAATAAGTGACGGGTGGAGCCCAATATAGCTCCTCTATGCATCGGTAGGTCTCATGAGACAAACTAGTGTCTTTCCATGAGGCCTTGACAAAATCTTATGTGTAGTCTTGGCACGAGGCCTTGGCTACGTGGTTATGATAGTCTGGCATTATGCATTCCATCATTATGAAAGTGGATATTTATATTGCATGTGATTATTAGACCATTTGAATATCCATGTGAATAAGTAAATGGAATTATGTCATATTAATTTTTCCATATTATGTTGAAGTTGAAGTTTAAAATGCCTTTTTTAGATATCCATTGCCTTAAATGTTTTTGTTTGTTTATGAAAGCTTATGTTATATTGTTATCCTTACTGAGCATCTGAGCTCACCCCTTTCAAGGTTTTAATTATTCCAGGATGTGATGAAGTATATTATGAATGACCTTCATGGATAGTATAAGGGGATATGAAGACATGATGTTTTTTTAGTTTTTTTTACTTTATGATGTAATGTAATACTTATGAATGTATATAGTGTCTCCAAGACTACTAAACTAATCGGTATTTCGAGACTTGATCTTTTGTGATCATGCCAATGTTATGCAATAATGCACCGACTCTAGGTAACTAGGGTTGGGGCATTACAGTTGGTATCGAAGGTATTTTAGTACTAACCTTGGAAGATATATTTAGAAAAATTTTTATTAGAGCACATAGACATAGATAGACTTTGAGGATTAGTATAAAATAACTTCTTAGAATTTTGGTATTAGAGATATTTTGTGAGTTCTTTTAGCAATAAATCCCTATCTGGATACGAACTGGTAAAGGCAGCTCTGGCACAGATGTACCTAGGGGTAAAACCTGAAAACACCGCTTTGAGCTAGACTCGAATGGGAACTGGTGCACGACAAAGAGCCTTACTGCAATCTTGGTTACAAAACTCCTGGGGGATATGCATAGGATAATTCTCATTTTCATTACAAATCATTATGAAGGGTTTATGAGTATATACTTTCTCAAAGATAACATTTCTTTTTATGAATATGGATTGTATCCATATACTGTTCAATTTATGTTAAGTGTCTTACAATTACGGAATTATGTATTTTTATTCATAAACTGATCTAGTTTATGCCATTGTTTAGAAATGGCGCCTAGTGGAAGGAATGGAAACTGTATCAATGCACGCACTCCATGTACGGATTTTCCTTCTACTCAAGATAATTTTAATGGAGCTGGTGATACAACCGCTGCTGATCAGCTTATAACCATACTGGGACAACTCACTCAGGCTATGAATAATAACCATACTCGTATGGAGCACCCTGATCCGCAACATGGAGGATCAATGTTAGACTTCTTCATGAGGCAACAACCACCAACATTCAATGGGAGTAAAAATCCCTTAGTATCTTTGAAATGGATAAATTCCTTAGAAAAAATATTCCATGCCTTGGGGAGTAGTGAAAGGGAAATGGTTATCATGGTAGTTTACCACCTCACTGGAAATGCTGATCAATGGTGGCCACTGATCCAAAATTCAAAGGAAGATAAAGAAGTATCATGTATGGAATGGAGAGATTTCAAAGATATTTTCTTAGAAAAATGCTTTCCTCGTGACCGTCGAGCAGATATGGAAAGGAGATTTCTGAGTCTGAGACAATAGGAGGATGAGAATGTGGCAAAGTATGAGGCCAACTTTAAAAGGTTAGCGAGGTATAATGCAGATTATATACATAACCCAAGAAGTAAGATTGATCATTTCTTTTATTGTTTAAAACCATTTCTCCATCGATCATTAGAATCACAATCCTTCTTATCGTACGAAGATTTTGTCTCATGTGCTATCAAGACAGAAAATGAATTCTCTAAGTCTTATGAGAACAAAGTAAAGAAATAAAAGAAGAGAACGGTGGAACAAGAGACATTGAAAGGGAAAAAGGGAAAGAAAGATTTTACATTATGCGATAATTGTGGGAAGAATCACCACGGTACATGCCTAAAAGGAATGAGAGTTTGTTATAAATGTGGAGAAATAGGTCACCAGGCTCGTGATTTCAAGGGAAAGAAAGAGGCTATCAATGTTGAATGCTACAATTGTAGGGAAATGGGGCATTATGCAAATGAATTTCTTAAGAGTCAGGGAAACATACCTCAGAAAAGGCAAAGGGATCAAGGACAATCTTATGTTGTTACTATAGTTGAAGTGTAATAATTAACGTATTGGTGCTTTTGGACTCAAGGATTATATTCTGGTTATATGAATAATGTTATATATATAAGGATTATACTGTAGTAATGGTTTTTTTCATTAAGGTTTTTATATGATGAAGGTAATCATATTTTTAGTAAGTGACAATAAGATAAACATTACGTAGATTGGGGAATCTGATATTACAATTGATTTTGGAATTTAGAGACCTTTTAGAGAAAGACTGGATAGAGGTATTTTGGATAACTATAAAGGTTGGAATGGATTAAGTTGAACATTGGATAGTATTGTTTAAGGTTAAAACATTTCTGAAGATTATTTTTGGAATATTATAATACTATAGTTTTAGGGAAAGGACAACCTGCAGGTTGGGGGATAACCCATCGCGTCAGACAAAGCTGCAGGAATCGAACCCATAACCATAGTGTGACAGGACATTATTACCTACCACTAGCCTAAAGGATGTCCCTGATTATTAAAAAATAGTTTTCGTAATCTAAATGGTATGTGGTAATATTTGGAACCTTATACAATTATGATAAATAGAATATTTTTGAGTTCTGTTACCATTTGGAGTTAAAGATGGGTTTGTGGTAAAGATTTATTAAAGAATGAAAGTCTACATGACATGTATGTATATTTCCTTACGTTCCTAGTAAATCTCTTAAATAAATTCCTCAACATTATGAAAGTTAACTTAAAACATAGGCGTTGTCGGTTAACTTTTTCAAATGGGGATTCAATGACCGTTTAACCAATCACAAGTTTGTGATTTTCATGTAGTTATCTTTCTCCTAACCAAGTTTTCTACAACTCTCCATCAGACCTTGATGGTTTTTTTTCTCTATATCTATATTTTCATAGAATCCTAGTATGGGTTATCTCGGGTGACCTTTGTACTTCTCATTCTTTATTTTAAAGTTATATTTTTATTAACCTTATTTCCGATGTGGGTTTTCCAAAAAGTTATTTGCTATTTTCAACGTTTTATTTTCAAAGAAAAATTTCAAATTGTGGGGACTCAATTTTTTGACGTAGGGGAGAATGTAACACCTCATTCTTCTACAATACGATTCTCTTTCAATAATGCAATAACTTTCATTTTATGCAAGTTCGAGATTATAACACACCGTGACCAATCAAAATAGCTATTGTGAATAGTAATATCCACCTTTTGAAATTATATAAATTTTATATTTCAAAATTCACTTCATTTTTGTATTCAGAATATCGAAATTATCCTATGTTGAATTTTTTGTAATTTTCTGAGAACTTCCAATTTTCAATGAATAGAAAAAATACTTAAAAACGTCTTTTTTAATCAAAATAATTTATATTGATAAATTATAAAATTTAGTGGTTTTAAAGTATAATTAGAATATATTTTTACTATTTTATCCAATGGTGTTCATTAGAATTAATTTCACGTTGAAATTGGACATAAATAATTGTCAATATTTCGATTGAAATTGTATCTTAAAAACACGCTATTTGTTTTTACAACAGGAATTAATTATAAAATTAATTAATGAAACTTATATGTTTGTGATTTTGTAAAATAGACACCATTTTTGAATTCATAATATCAATTATATCATAGGGTGAATTTTTGATATTTTTCAGAAAAAGTTAAATTTTTTATGATTACTGAAACCACTAAGTGGTAGTTTAAAAATTAATTTTTCATGTAAATGAAACATTACCACTTCTGTGATTTTATTTTCAAAAATCTGACATACATGGTTTTAATTAGGAAGTAAAATATGGTTCAATGAGAATAAAATTATTATTTGGTGAAAAGTAACTTTTATGTATAATTAATTTCGATTAAAGATAATGAGTGAAATTTAAGGTAAAAATGATATTATAAAAATATGAAATTACTTTTAAACTTGTCCTACCCTTATTGGATGAGTCATGGACGACCATGAAAATCCATGGGTCAACATGGATACCCCATGGATCCACTTGGGTAAGAAAATGACATTAATAACTTTTTATTTAATGTAAAAATAAAATTGTCACAAACATGTGTTGTTTTACTAAAAAAATTATTAAATGGGGTTATATAAGTTAACATTTCGACTATAAATATTAATTGGAAAGATAAAATGATTTAATACATCATGATATATTTTTTATAATTTTTAGACCTTAAATAAATTAAATTTTTTCTTCTACCATGATGATTCAGTGATTACCTCATTAATTAACGATTTAAATAAAATGAAAAGATAATGTAAAATATATGACTTAAACATGTCAAAAACCTATTGGATGAGTAGATTTTGAACCCTTCACACCTTAGACTCGAAATATATATCTGTGGGACCTTTAAAATCTGAAACACATTATATAATAAAGTAACATTTCATTACTTTTCCAAGAGTGCCCCTCCTCCCCTGTTATAAAAGGCCCCCACCTCTACCACCTTATTCACACCTTCAAACCATTTGTATCGGCCAAAATCTTCCCAAATACTATACAAAATTTCCTCTCTTACTCCTAGAAGGATCATATTGGACATAAGTCTTCCCATTGAAGCCTTTGGCTCCTATCAAAAAGAGTTACCTAATTTTAATGGTAATGTCTTCACTTGGGTACTTTTGTTTTCTTTTAAGTCTCCAACCCCATAAACTCTTTTTATTACTTTCTATTGTAACAACAACAGTATCTAAAATATACTAGGATTTTCTAATGAGAATTATTTTATTTACACTTACACATACCTTCGTCTTATGGTTAACCAACATACTGTTTCTGTGGGTGGCGAATTACTACCTCACGAAAAGATGATTGTTCAATATTCTTTTAACACCTCTCATGGTCGCCATTATGATGACACTATTTTCATATATGATATATATATTATGTTTATGTTATACTTATGCTTCTTTATTTTTCATTTATGGTATTCCTTTATGATTTCCATTATGGTTAAACGGGACAATTTCATTTTAGGAAGTGCGGACTACCGCCCCCTCAAAGTGATTTGAATCGTTAATGCTATATGTGGGATGTGTAAAGGATGGAGTAAATGATATTATATATGATATTATAATGGATTTATAATATACCTTTATATCTTTATGATTTCATTCCATTAAATATGAAATAAAAATGAAAGTAGCATTCGTGCATAAATGCGGCTTACCACCTCCATAAATGGTGCATTTCATTTCTTACCTTTAAATGTCATGTAATATTATAAATGAACGTATATACTGTATATATATGATATATATGATATCTAAATCATGAATATAATTATGGATATAATGGATATTTTACCATATGAATAACATGTAATTATAAGAAGTTTATTTTTGACTCAAGTACCTAAGATCGACAAAATGACCGTTATTACCTTAAATAATTACATAATTTTCATAACATGGTAATAAGTGATATAAAAGGAATAATGAACCTAAAAAGGATCTTAAGAAAGTAGAAATTAACTCTAGATTATTATTCAGGAGGCTAAAGAACGTTCATGTCAAGTCAGACACGAGGTAAGAGAACTTCTTAACCCAATTTCCATTCTTTGGGTTAATCTCCTAGTTTCAAATTATTTCATTATATTATTATGTTATATCGTATATTTGTACTTAAATTTTGTGTACTTATAGTGAATACACATAAATGGTCTATTTTATTTTAAAAAATTATCTTTATAAGGGACTTCGTCTCAATCTCCTTTCATTGAGGCATATTTTGTTTTATACACAACTTTCTTTTATACGGTGTATAAAGCCCTTTGACTTTTACGTTTATTCAAAAGGAATCGTTTTTATAAGAAGAGTTTTACTAAATGAAAAAAGGGAATGTTTTTTTTGGTCGTAAGTATGCTGCGACAATGACTTCTCCACCACTGTGACCATCATCTGAGTTTCAGCTTCCTCTACAAGCTATATCTTTTTTTTAATTAAAAATAAATACAAAGATTTAATTTTCTTTTATTTTGCTATTGAAAATTATTTTGAAATTGTTTTTATTATATCAATGTGTTGTATTGATATCTTGTGATTGAAATATGGAAATTTTATGTTTTCATTATGCATGTTTTATGTGATACGATTATGTGATGGTTTATGATATGTTTAAACCTACTCATATGAGGAATGAATTGGACTTAATAAGTGACGGGTGGAGCCCATTATAGCTCGTCGATGCCTCGGTAGGTCTCATTAGACAAAATAGTGTCTTGGCATGATGCCTTGACAAAACCATATTTGTATTCTTGGCACGAGGCCTTGGCTACGTGGTTATGATAGTCTGGCATTATGCATTCCGTCATTATGAAAGTAGTTATTGATATTTCATGTGATTATTCGACCAGTTGAATATCCATGTGAATAAATAAATGGAATTATCTCATTTTATTTTTTCCATATTATGTTGAAGTTCAAGTTTAAAAGAATTTTGTATTAGTTATATATTTCCTTGAGTATTTTTTTATGAAATCTTCCGCTATATAGTTATCCTTACTGAGAATTTGAGCTCACCCTTTTCAATGTTTTAATTTTTCCAGGATGTGATGAAGTATATTATAAATGACCTTCAGGGATAGTATGAGGGTATATGAAGACAATATGTTTTTTTAGTTTTGTATTACTTTATGATGTAATCTAAGACTTATGAATGTATTTATTGATTCCAAGACTACTAAACTAATCGATATTTCGAGACTTGATCTTTTTCGATCATGCCAATGTTGCGCAATAATGGACCGACTCTAGATAATTGGGGTCGGGGCATTACAGAGCAGCCCACAGTTGCAGGCCGCAGTTTCGGGCTGCGGTTCTTCCTCACACAGCTGACGTGCGGCCGTCGCCTTCTCTCTTCACCACCTCTTCCAACACGCCTCCATCGCAAATAAAATTAGGAAACATAGGAGGGTCGTCGAGCCGTATTCATTCAGCCTTCTCCCTCCGCGTTAGGCAGTCGCAGTCAGCCGAAGACATTCCAATGGATTCAACATAAACAAGATAATTTATTCACGTAGAATTATACAAAACCCCTACCTCATAATTGAGGTCGCACGTTGACAAGCTGCAGAGCATCGCGGTAGTCAGGCATCGCGGAAGATGGAGTCGTAGAGAATGGTGTCGTCCCATCATCATTTGGGGAATAGTCATTGATATAGGAAACTCTTCTCACGAGCAGTGTCTACTCCCTTGTCATGAAGGAAGAAGAGGGTAGGAGAAGTCATGGAGCATTCTTCGCCGAGGGAGGATGATGTTCTTCGTGGAAGAATGAAGCTCCTCTAATTCTCCAAATGTTCCCCACCAAAATATTCACAAACGTGAATATTATAATAGACTTCTCCAATTTTAAGGAATTTCCATGAAAATCAAAATAATTCAAATGAGTGGTTTAAATTAATTAATAAGGTTATTAATTAAATGGGTTGAAATCTTCAATGTTTGGGAGGTGGAGAGGCTCCACAATAATGAGGGGAGGAGTTTAAGGGAGTTTAGGGATGATGAAAGGATTAGGGCACATGTGGGCCCCACCACACTAAATCCTCTCATGGTAGGTTATGTGGGTGTGGGCCCCACCTCTAACTTTTATTGGGAGGAAATAACCGCCACTAAATAATAAAATTTTTTACCAACAATTTTATTAATTGGGTATGAATTCCTGAAAATATAACCTTCAACCCGCATAAAACTCAACTGTGGTGAAGGTCCCCTTAACGGAATTCTGGCGCTGCGAGTTCATTGGGGTCCTCAGATTTCAATTCTGAGCACCGGTCCAAATGATACAAAAACCTGCACATACGTTTACTGAACATACCCGAACAAAAATTCGAAAATTGATTCCAGGCACACCGGACCTCGGAATCAGGCACCGTCTGAAACCGTGGACTCATAAATTTACAAAGTATTTATGAAAAAAAATTCCTTGAAATTTCAAAGTCTTTACAGATAACCCAATTAATTCATATTTGTTGGTGTAATTAAGTATTAGAATTATAAAAAAATATTCAATCTCATTTCATCTAAATATAAAAGGCCTCTAACTCAACAAGGAAATTTTTATATTGATTTATTTTTTTAGTATTGGGGGTGGTTAGCAATTTCATTTTTCTTTTCCTTCACCACTTTATTCGTCATATTATTCATTTTATTATGTATTATATGTGTCATTATACACTTACATATTTAGGTTGTAAATAATAATGGTATTTTTGAGATTCATGCATTATGTTATCATAAAAAAACACATTAGAATTCTTAATAATATTTTTATGTTCACTATATTAGATTTTAAAAATTAATTGTTATGGTTCATGTCCAATTATATAATGATCATTCAGAAATTTTTCAACTAAAAAAACATTAATATTGGAAATGATAATAAAAAAATTATAGTTTCAACTTAAAAACAAATTTAAATTCAGTTATTTGGTCAATGTTTTTTTTCAAGTTATTTTAAAATATAATCCATCTAAAATTGATATATAATAATTATAATTCCCCATGATCATAAATCTTATATATTTATTTATTGTACATTGTATATTTTTAAGGAAATACCCCTTTCTTAAATACTCAAAAAAATTATATTAAAATTTTAAAACCAACTATTTAGAAATTTATTTTTATTACTGACATTAAAATTTGGTTATTTTAAATTCTCATTCATGATTTCAATTGTTGACCTTTTCCATAAATATTTTAAAATAAGTATGTTTTTATCAAATGTTCCATTAAACCCATTCGATCGCCCCCAATATGTCACTATAATTATATTGTAGTGACTGGTAAATATCTATTAAAAGATAATTTGGTTTCATGAATACATGTGTTACATTTGAGGACACCATGTATAATTTAAATAATGAATTTTTTTGAGTAATATATTTTGTGTTTCATGGTTATGTTCATGATTAGTAGAACTTCCAGTGATTAATTTGTGGTGAAGATAAAAGAAAATAATTATATAATATAACATATTGGAAAATATAAACATATAATTATTAATAAAATAAAAAATTACTCCCCATAATATATCATTGTAATTTTTTCAAAACTAATTAAACAAATTTTTTTAAATTTTTTTATTCATTATTAATGTATTTTTATCAATTAACATTAAATAAATAATTTAATGAGGTTTTGGAATTTACGTTTTAATTTAAAATTTTCATGAAAATTCTTTATGTTTGTACATTGGAAACTAAAAATGTGTTTTAATAATTTTTGGGAATACTCAGCATGATCAGTTAATTTCAAAGGATTAAAACCACTTCAACCACCAGATGTAACCCACATGAAGCAACAACATGTGAAGTATATCCTTATAATTCCATAAAATTAGAAGACCCCACTCCCACAACTTTTATCATCAAAACATAAACACCATCACCACACCAAAAGTTTCCCCATATACTCATCCCTGTATAGTTACAAATCCACCACCAAGTTTCAATCAATAACCCCTTCTAGAATATGAATTATTTTAAAATGTACATGAAAAAAATAAGTTATAAAATAATTCAACATAATAGATATAATGTTTTAGACATGGTGTCATATAGACTTGGAAGAATAGGAAACATATTTTATATAACATGAACATGGTACATTTGTGTTAGAAGGACAAACCCATGACCTACCGATATTCAATAAATCATAGTATAAAAATTCCATCTCTTAGAATATTTGGACCTCTATTTCACTCAAAAGGAATACCCAAGGATGAGGTGATGTGATCCTATTAGTATGTCCTACCATGGTTGTGTATCCTTTCATTCAATTACATTACCCTAGATTTTCAATTCCACCTTCGATCCTACGACATTAATCCTTCATCATTAATTTTTTTAATGAATAGGAGTAATTGTATCTCACAATATTGGATCTACATTAATATATATAGTTAAGCCTAATTAGTTATCCAATATTCTCTCACCTACTAATCTTCACTTATTTAATACCACTCCACTCTGATATCCACGAGTGAACTCCCACTGTATTTGAAGAATCCAATTCATCTACAAGTAACTTCAATGAATAAATTATTTTACTTATTTTATCTGTCACACTTTCCATAATTTCATTCGAAAATATTCTCTAATTATATAATCTTCCCATTATTTTTACAACACTGCATCATCCAGAACAATATCGTACATCTATTTTCATGCATCAAAGGTTATTCATTTGTACTCCCAAACATGAAATCCACTATGTTTCATCTGATGAACTCATCATTCAAATTTCACCTTCCACTTAGACCACATAGTAGCATCTACTAATGAACATCTGAAATAATTTTTCCACCAAATTGAATCATTAATTTTATAGTTAATTTGATTCAATCCATTTTTAGATTATCCATAGCATATCTACTAAATACTATACACATATTAATAACAATAAATAAGTCATATATCAATTAGTGCACAAAATATAACAATATCACACTTGATAGTTCTCTATCAATGTTATATTTGAAATTCTCATACTCAAATAATATTAACACGATCATTCCAAAGTTACACTAATAAATTATTATAAAACCCACTAGTGTTTCTCCAAAATAAACCACTTTATTTTCTAGGCTCTCATTACAATAAACATCATGAATTATATAGAACCATGATCTCACCTGAATTCAACCATGGATATCACCCAACATAAATATGATATTACCATCCTCTATTAATGTTTTTATTTAAAATAAATATTTTATACTTTTGACTAAGATTATAGACCCATTTAATTTGGTAAATTCAATTCCAATGACTTTACCACTTAGCTTATGAAACCGTAGTGAAATGTTTAGTGCAAAAAACATCACCTACAATAGTATAACTCTCTCTATCATAACAATTATATCTGAAAATTATTTTTTAACAACACACTCTATAAAATGGTACCCCTAAAATGATGTAAATTAAGTAAGGGAGATAATAACCCAATATCATCACCCCAAGTAGTGTGTATGTTGGTGACTAGCTCCTCTGGAACGAAAATATCACAAACGAGAATCATTTTTCTATATAAAATATATGATTGGGTGATATATTACGATCCACAAAGAAACTCATTAACATTATATAAAAGAATTTAAACCCAGGCCATCCCACAATGAATATATAATATATAAAAATATTGGAGTCTCTTAATAAATAACCAAATGATTATCCTAAATTATTGATTGTGGAACAACCCTATGGTTAAATCTTGTAATGTACATAATTTTCCTGGTATTAAAATTCGAAACCAATTAAAATATTGAATAGGGAGAGATTATAAGTATACAGAGTAGTATTAAACCCATTGTCTACCATGAACTTGTGAACGGGTCATACTATTTGATCGGAGAAAAAATCGAAGAACCAACAACACTTAAATAGGTCACCTATCCAAAACTAACTTCACCTGGGAACACTCACAAAAAACGCATCCATGTATACTATGATATCAAAAAACACTTTTATAAAAGGGTTCCTTACACAATTTTCACAATGTTTTTCCACTCTCCGACCCCAAATATGTATATAATAGCCTTTATATGTATTCTGTATAACAAATCACTCCTAATGATATGAGGGAAATCATATCATATCTCACCTAAATACACATGATAAATCACACCACATCTCACCCAAATATATATCAGACATAACATCATATCATGCTAGAAGACACTGAGGCCAAAAAAACATATCTCATTTAAAGACACATCGTGAATCATATCAAATATCTCTGAAAAGACATGGGACATCATATAACATCTAAAATTTTAACCATAGTAGTTTGGTATCATTAATAAGATGTACATAATCCTTTTCCCCTCCTAATACTATGCATGCCCCACTATATCCACCTCATCATCCGATCAAAAAACTACCAATAGTGATGTTTTAATTTTCTCAATAAAAACATGTGTCTATCATAATAAAATAGAAGAGTGTTTGAGATAGAGGGGTAGCCATCCGATTATCCTAAACTCTTTACTATTTGTAAAAACACCCCATAAACATTTGGTTTTCAAAAAAAATGGGCTTGATATGGCTGGGGTGTGTTTTAGATTAACAAGGAATATATAATGTGTGTGTATATATATATGTATATACCCACACATACGTCTAACCATGGGATACAAAAAAATTGTTCCAACTGACAACAAAATAACTGCCAATACATACATCATCTTCTACTTTAGTTTCCACCACAAAATTGTACAACACCATACATGGAATTTGCAATCTAAAATCCACATTCGACCCTTCATATTAAGTTATTCCACAACTATATTTTCATATTTTCAAAAAAAATAATTCATTAATCTCATTCATGATCCACTCCTTTATATTCATAATAAATCAGTATCTTATCTATTCACATTTCTAATTTTAATTAAATAATCTATTAATTATTTCCAATTTAACTCCCCGGAATTCTAATTTACAATTTTGCATTCAATAGTGTTTATGAAACAAAACACCATGTGTTAAATGTAAATTTATTACCCCAATACATTATAATATAAAATAAATATATTATATTATATATCTTGAGACACATGAAACACCTAGTTAGCATGTGAAACACAAGATATCAAATGTTTTTTAATAGATTTCATTATAAGAAAGATCGTGTTTTACCAAATAAACATATATTATTAAAATATTATTATTTAATATAATGAAATATAGATGAGAAATTATGAATAATATTTACAAGGAAATGAAATATATGGTTTATATAAATATAAAATGAAATCATTGGATACCAATTAATGTGGAAGGAAAATAAGTACTAGTTGGACATAAAAAAAAATATTATATTTTGTATGCTTCCAAATCATATTTATATTAATAAACATATTAAATTATAATAGTGAATAAATTTATGTAAATATATCTTATATATTCTATAATTTTTTTTATATTCATCCATCACGTTTCATAGGCATAATTAATGAACAAACTCTTGTTTACACATTAAAACCTTCATTTTTCTCATTCCTATTTACCTCCATTTAATGGAGAATCCATTTTAAATATGAATTTTGAAAATTTAATTGATTTAATATATAATAATAAACTTTATATTTGATAGGTAAACATATGAATTATGTTAGGAATAAATTTTTATATTTTTTGGAAACATTTCATTTATAATGAATTTTTAAAAATTCTGATTTATAGTTTGAAACTACTTTAAAATCTAATTTATTTATGATGATAAATTATATTTTTTTTGATATTAAATATTAATTATTTAAAATATATGTAAACTAATACATTTTATTCCATTGTAATCAATTTGAAAATGAATATTCTATTAAAAACATCGAAAACATTTATATGTTTTTACATTAAAAATATTCCTTGTTGTCCCGCCTACGGGATGAATCATTAATTAATTTCTACCACTCCTATGACTGGAATTTTCAAAAATGGATTCCATATTTGGAATAATAATAATTTCAACTTTTTAATAATAATTTTTTTTAAACAAATATATTAGTGAATGAAATTAATATTAATTAGAATGAATAAGGTTAAATAAATATTAATAAGGGACTGAACCATAACATTAAGGCCCAAAATGTGAAATAACATATCCAATATCTATTTTATGGAAATATTTAGACTATATACAATATTTTGTCGAAGTTGGTCCATTATTAAATCCACCTTTCTAATTTAAAATGTGGGAGTAATTCCTTTATCCAAATATAACAAGAGTGCCACTCCTCTTTCACAATAAACAGACACCACCTCTCCCCATTCATCACACCTCTCAAACCAATTTGGTTTGGAAAATATATTTCTATAAAACTTCCCAAAATCCCATAAATTGATGTTGAATACTCACTTGGAGAATAACATTCAAGTAATCTCATCGGTATAAATGAAAAGGAGTTACTCAATTATAATGTAATTCATTTCAATGATTTCTTTTCATTAATTACATCTCCACCAAAAAAACCAAACATCTTACATGAAATTATTATGACACCTATATACCAACTGAACTATGTTGTTTTTAATCTAAGGGTTTGACCTAATATTACACAGAAATCCATCTAATGGGTAACTAACATACTCTCTATGTTGATGGAAAACTACTACCTCGTGAAACAATGATTGTCCATTTATCCAATACCCCATATCATGGTGGTCCTTATAACTAAAACTATATTTATATATGTAATATATATTATATTTTTGTTCTTAACGAAAATTTATTTCTTATACAAATCATATATTAAAATTTTAATTTTTTGTAAAAATGATAACATCATTTTTGGAGGTGTATACTGTCGCTTCCTCGAGCAATGTAATTCGTTCACATAATACATTGAATGTATAGAGGATGGATTTTATTAATCATACATGAAATAAAAACATATATATTTTATTCTTGATATAATTACATTCTTGTAAATATTACATATAACAGTTTCTTTTTTACCCTTTCACACACATAAAAATATGTAAATTTATTCGTGGGTGTGTGGACTACAGCCTCCTGGAAATGACCTGATTCGATTTTATTTAATATAATTCAATATATAATTAATTTTTATTAAATAAATTTGTTATTTATTAATTAATGATAATTCCGGATATATATGGTGTTACATACCTTCCAACCACAATTATCATTGAAAAATGAGAAGATTTACAATGTGTACATATGACCTACCACCTTATAGATTGTAAAATTGATTAGTTTTTCCTACATGTATAAAAAAATTAGAAAAAATTATATTTTATGTATAAATATGACAATTATTTCCTCATTATTATTTCAATGATGTTTTATAATTTCCCATTTTATCATAGTTGACCTACAAATATAATTTTTGTCCCATAAAATTAATTTGGTCCAAAAACTCGACACAAACATAATTATTTATATAATTTTACACAACATGGTAATAAGATAAATAAAATTAATGATGAACATGAAATATTTTCATAATCATGTAGAATTTTAATTTATTTTTATTATCCATAATTTCAAATGATTATAACCGAAATCGAATCTAATGGTAAGGGATTCACATCCCACATTTTACACCCATGAGATAAAAGTCTTCTCCACCACTTACATCATTGTTAAGGTGTTTCTACTGTCCATTTTTTGAACTATAAAAACAATTATTCTAACTTTATGGAATTTTATACTTTTATTTTATTTTATTAATTTATTAATATTATGATATTAAATGATTCAAAGTGGTGGGTGACACTTTGGAAGTTTAAGTGTTATTTTATTCAACAAATAATTTAATTATCATTAAATTTTCTTTACTTTCTAGGAAATTATTTGACCAAAGTTCATTAAAACAATTCATTTCTCTCATCTGGTTATTCATGTCCAACTCCATAAATTAGTATTTTTTTAACACTTTTGTACTAGACATGTTATATAAAAATGATTTTTAGAAAACCGTAAAAAAAAATCTCTTTAGTCAGAGACAATATTTTTTTCTAAAAACCAACATTTATTAAAAATATTAAAAATGTGTTTTTCAAATTATTTCATAATGATGTTTTTACCCTTTTATCATTTACCAATGTATCAAAAGGAATATTATTTTATATTTTTAAACATATCATTTTTTAAAATTTTATTAGTGAAAAAGGAATATAGATTACCTCCTATAGCATGTATAAATTTTCTTGTCTTATATTATTTGAACATTCAATTCCATGATTAAAAGGATTATTTTTAATGAATTTTTTTAAAAAATAATTTTCTGAAAATTTCTATCAAAATAATAGGATATTTTCATCAGCAATGTTTTTAATAGGAAGTTTTATTTTATTTATATTCATCAACATAAAAAAAGTCATTAATTATTACTCAATAAGGGACTTTTTTTGTATTGAAACCATACATATTAATCCTATGGATGGTTTATTATTGATTTTATCAAGCATTGTATTCTCCTACAACACCTTGATTCATTTTTTATTCCCCTTTAAATATTCAATCTTGTATGAGAATTAAATAATGAATTTACCCATAAGTATCCATTTCATTAATCATTGATATTATTATTCCATAAATCATATAACATTTAACACAAAGTGTATACTTTGATAATTATTTTATTATTTCTGAAATATTTATAAATCTGTATTATTTATTAAATACAGATATTTGAAAATACGTATTATTTATTCTGATTACTTGATATGGGGAATGATTTGGACTGGTAACGACTGGTGAAACCCGTACATTATATAGCTCCTTAATGCGTTGATAGGATCTCATGAGACAAATAAGTTGCACATATTAATCAAATTTATATCTATAGTTATCAATCCTATTTTTAATGGTCTTTATTTCGTGTTCCTTAGAAATCACATGTAACATCCCAGGTAAATAAAGAATAAAGAATTTTCATATTTATTAATATTTACGAATTAAATATTAATTTTAATTAAAAGGGGTTTCTACGTTCGATAGCGTACTCGGTACGCAACGATGAGTTTCTTTGAAAACTTACGTTGCACGCAAGTAATAAAATAATATTATTTTAAATGTTAGTTAATGAGTAGCCGTTGTACTGGCGGGAATGGGTAGAAATAACTAAAATACGATTATATATGTTTTTAAATGTTTTTACATTTACCCAATAAAAGATAAAGTCTTAAAATACGGAAAGAGTTCAATTTTGGGCATTTATACCCTAATTTTCACGAAAGGTCCACTTATCACCTTCTGACGGAGAACCGTCATTAAATATAGTTTTGATCGATCTTATAAATTCCATTGGACCAAATATAACTCTTATTTATAATTGGGACATCAAAATTTACTTTGTGTAAATTTTTGGTACCTTTCTGATAAAGTTCATTTTTTTAATGAATAGTGTAAAATGTTGTATTTTAATTCAAAACCACTTTTTAATATAATTTATTTATATGATTAGATTATCTTTTGAATTGGTTTTAAAGTGAAATTAGAAAATATTTTTACCATTAAATCCAATAGTGGTCGTTGGAATTGATTTCACTATGAAATCAGACTTAAACTAGTGTCAATCTTTTGATACTTATTGTTTCATAAAAACACGCTATTTGCTCTGACAGCGGGAATTAGTTATTAAATTAATTAATGTGACTTATATGTTTTGAATTTTGTAAAATAGACTTCATTTTTGAATTCGTAATATCAAATATAGCTTAGGGTGATGTTTTGGTAATTTTCTGAAAAACATCAATTTTTGATGAATAGTGAAACCACTAAGTGGTACTTATAAAGACTGATTTTCCGTTTAAATGAAATTTTGCCATCATTGTGTTTTGAATTTAAAAAATCCGACATACATGGTTGTCATTAAGAAGTAAAATGTGGTTCAATGAGATTATAATAATTTTTTGGTGAATAGTAACTTATTAAGTTCTTAATCGCGATTAGTGGTAATTAGTGTAGTTTAAGGTAAAAATAATCCTTTAATAAAATAAGATGAGCTTGAAACATGTCCTACCCTCATTGGTTGTGTCATGGCCGACCGAGACAAGCCATGGGTCAACTTGGGGACCCCATGGAGACACTTTGGTTGGAAATGACATAAATAACTTTTTATTTAATGTAAAAGTAAAAATGACACAAACATGATATGTTTTACTAAAAAAAATTTTAAATGGGGATATACAAGTCATATTTTTGATTATAAATATTTATTGGAAAGCTAAAACGATTTCCTACATAATATTATTTTTTTTATAATTTTTAGACTTTAAATAAATTGAATTATTTATGACATAATAATGATGCAGCGATGACAACATTATTTGACGATTTAAATAAAATTGAAAGATGATGAAAAATATATGAACTACACATGTCCAAAACCATTTAGATGAGTGGATTTCTAACCCTTATCACCATATCCACGAATTATATCAATGTGGGACCTTTTAAAACCGAAACATATTTTCAAATAAAGTAATATTTCTTTACTTTCCAAAAGTGCCCCTCCTCTCCTCTTATAAAAGGCCCCCACCTCTACCTCATTTCACAGACTCCTCAAGCCTTTGGATTAGCCAACCCCTGCCCATTTACTCTCTCCACATCCCTCTCCTCACCCTAGAGGATTCCCTTTGGGATGAATCCTTTCAAAGGAAGACTTTAGGATCAAATCAAAAGGAGTTACACTTTTAAAGGTAATTCATTCTCTCTTGTTCATTTGTTTTATTTTGCTTCTCCAACCCTCTAAACTCTTTTTATTTACTTATTTTGTAACAACACCAGTATCTTAAATATACTAGGATGTTGTTATAAGATTTATTCGAGCTACACTCTCACACAACTACATCAAATGGTTAAAGAACATACGGTTTCCGTGGATGGCGATATTCTGCCTCCCGAAACGATGATTGTTCAATACTCATTTAACACCTTCAATGGTGGAAATTATGATGTCACTATTTTTATATATGATATATAATATGTTTATTTTTTTCTTTAAGCTTCTGTATTTTTCATTTTGGGCATACCTTTATGGTTTCCATTATGGGTAAACACGATATCTTCATTTAAGGAAGTGCGGACTACCACCCCCTCAAAGTGATGTGATTCGTTAATGCCATATGTGGGATGTGTAAAGGATGGATTTAAAGTTATTATATATGATGTTATACTGGAATTATAATATACCTCTATATCATTATTATTACTTTCCATTAAATTATGAGATAGAAATGAAAGTAGCGTTCATGCGTACGTACGGCTTACCGTCTCCATGAACAGTGCATTTCATTTCTTATCCCCAAATGTAATGAACTATTAAAATTACATGTATATAATGGATATATATAATTAATGATATATCTAAATGATGAATATAATTCTGGAATTAAAATATACATACCTCTCATTTAGTTTTAATTCCATTAATATGACAAAGAAATGAAAGTAGCGTTCATGCGTACGTACGGCTTACTGTCTCCATGAACGGTGCATTTCATTTATTACCTCTAAATGATTATGTAATATTATAAAAATATGTATACTCTGGATATATATGATACATATTATGTCCAAATCGGGAATTTCGTTCTGGATATAAAGAACCTTTGACCACACGAACAACATGTAATTGTAAGAAGTCCACATTCGACTTAAGAACCAAATTTTGAGAAAACAAACATTATTAACTTAAATGGTTACATAATGTTTATAAAATGGCAATACGAGATATAAAAGGAATAATGAAATTTAAAAAGGTTCTTAATCAAGTATAAATTAACTCAAGTTTATTATTCAGGACGTTAAAGAACGATCGAGTCAAGTCGGACCCGAGGTAAGAGACTTTGTCTCAATCTCCTTTCATTGAGGCATATTTCGTTTTATACACAACTTTATTTTATATGGTGTATAAACCCCTTTTACTTTTACTTTTATACAAATGTAATCTTTTTCTACGAAGCATTTTACAAAACGACAAAAAGGAATGTTTCTTTTAACGTACGCAGCAACAACGACCTTTTCCGCCGCCGCGAGTATTATTTGGTCTTTTGCTTTCTCAACAAGCCTTAATGTTTTTAGAATAAAATAAATACCTTATACTCTTTTATGTATTTTGGTATTGAAAATGGTTTTGAAAAAAATAATTCTATTATGTCAATATATTTATGATATATTGTGATTGAAATGTGGAAATGTTATCATTCCTTTATATTGGTTTAATGTTTTATGATTTTATACTGGTACTTGGACATTTTAACGGGTGGTTATGTTATAAACCATATGATGGGTGGCGCCGTGAATACCAGGACGGGTGGTTACGTTATAACCTTCAATGCATTGGGTATGGAAGTCGGCTGTATGGCTACTCCATTAAGTATGTATGGAAATTGGCCGTATGGCTATTCCATTAAGTGATATGTGTGGAAGTCGACCGTATGGTTATTCCACTTAAGTATGTTTATGTCCCAAGTTACCTTTATATATGTTATGTGTTCTTTTTATGGATTTTATGGTAATCCTTTGGTTACAAAAAGATAAGTAATTATACATTATTTAGTGAAGTGTTTTTACTACTTCATGAAGGTGAAGGTATTACTTTGATAGAGTATATACGGTTTATTTGATGTTTGAAAAACTAACAGTTTTCATTCTTTCTGTATCCCTTACTGATCTTTTTATGCTCACCCCAAGTTTTTTTGAAATGTTTTCACAGGACTTAATGTGGAATAAGGTCAAGGATGGGATCAAGGGAATGTCATCCTATATAAAACATGGAACTAGACACGTTTCTTTTTAAGAGTTTTTTTAATTATGGAAACTTAGTAGAACTGACTACATTGTAATCTTTTGAGATGTAATAGTTATGTTCTAATTCTCTAAAACTCTAAACCTGAAAAGATCGTCGACGTGAATTATTCATTTAATTCAATATTAAGTAAGGTTTAAGGTTGGGGCCTTATAGTTGGTATCAGAGGTCAGTTTAGACAACTTTAAAGTTAGAAAAGTGTTAAATTATAATATGATTGAAATGATATAGCATTTACGGATTACCATGTTGCTTCGCCTACAATATTTCTGTGTTCAAAATGGTTTTCCGCGGAGGAAACAAATCAGCTATGTTAGGACGACATCAGGAGGAAGATAACCTTCCAAATCAGCAACCTGAGATGGTTGGAATCAGAACTGAACAGTTTGTTGCAGTGATGGCACATTTGACTCAGGCTATAAATGGTGGTGGTACCCATGCACGAGATCAGCCAGATCAACCGCAGAGGAACATGTCAGTGGTGGAACATTTCATGAGGCAACATCCCCCATCATTCAGAGGATCATCTGAACCTGTGCAAGCTGAAGGGTGGATTAAAGCACTGGAGAAGATTTTTGATGTCATGGGGTGTTCAGAACATCAAAAGGTTAGTCTTTCTGTTTACCGTTTTGAAGTTGAAGCTGATCAGTGGTGGTCGATGGTGAAAAATATAAGGGATAGTGATGAGATTGAGGATCTTCACTGGGAAGAATTCAAATGTATGTTTCTTGGGAAATATTTTCCTAAGGTGGTTCGTCTTAGGATGGAAAAACAGTTCCTAGAATTGAGGCAGGAGGATGATTCAGTGGCTGCTTATGAAGAAAATTTCACTCGATTGGCAAGGTATGCTCCAAACATCATACGAGATCTTGATAGTAAAATAAACCATTTTTACACCGGGTTAAAGCCAAAGTATCGAAGGGCTTTAGCTTCTCGTGAGTTCAAAAGTTATGAAGAACTTGTTCGATGTGCGGAGAAGGCAGAAATGGAGTTTGCCGATGATCAGGTGTTCTATGACAAACAACAGAAAAAGAGGTCTAGTTGGCAGGCAAAGGGGAATAATTCATCAAAGAAGAAAGGAGGTAAGAAAACCAAATATCCATCCTGTGAGAAGTGTGGTAAAATGCATCCTGGAGAATGTTTATCCAAGTCTGGTAAGTGCTTTCAGTGTGGTAAGTCTGGTCATATTGCTCATAACTGTAAGGAAGATGATCTAGCAGGAAATGAAAAGCCAATGGTAAGATGTTTTAAGTGTAATGAAATGGGTCATTATGAAAACGAGTGTCCAACGAAGAACTCAACTGGGGGAATGCAGCCAGACTAAAAGCAGAAAAGGGTGGTGAAATCCTTTGCAAAAACTTCAGCAGATGTTGGGCCATCAAATGAAGTGGTATCAGCTCCAGGGAGCTCAGTATTTTTTGATGATTGACTTGAGGTCAGGGTACCATCAGTTGAACGTAAAAGAAGAAGACATTCTGAAGACTGCGTTCTGTACTAGATATGGCCATTATGAATTTGTAGTTATGCCTTTTGGGTTAACCAAAGCACCTGCTGTATTCATGGACCTTATGAATAAAATTTTCAATGAGTTCTTGGATAAGTTTGTGTTTCTGTTTTGAGGTTTGGGAAGAGGTTATGTGTGCCTTGTGATTCACAGTTGAAGAATGAGTTGTTATGTGAGGCTCATAGTTCCCCGTTTTCAGTTCATCCTGGTAGTACTAAGATGTACAGAGATCTGCGGGAGTATTACTGGTAGGATGGAATGAAAAGAGACATTGCTGATTTTACTGTGAAGTGTTTGACATGTCAACAGGTTAAAGCAGAGCGGAAGGTATGCTTCAGCCTTTACCAGTGCCATAGTGGAAATGGGAAAACATATCCATGGACTTTGTTGTGGGATTACCGAGGACATCTCGAGGTAATAATGCAATCTGGGTTATTGTTGATCGCTTGACCAAATCTGCTCATTTCCATTCTATACGAGATACTTTCTCTCTTGATCAACTTTCCCGTTTGTATCTTAGAGAGATAGTCAGGTTACATGGAGTTACTCTCTCCATTGTATCGGATCGTGATCCCAGGTTTACATCTAAATTTTGGAAAGGCCTTCAGAAGTCGTTGGGTACTGAATTAAATTTTAGTACAGCTTTTCATCCTCAATCAGATGGGCAGTCAGAACAAACAATCCAGACATTGGAGGATATGCTACGAGCTTGTTCTATGGATTATCAAGGAAGTTGGGACCAACACATTTCTTTGGTTGAGTTTTCTTATAATAATAGTTTTAATTCCAGTATACAGATGGCACCATTTGAGGCATTATATGGGAAGCGGTGTCGAACTCCAGCATTTTGGGATGAAGTGGGTGAACGGAAGCTGATGGGACCCGAATTGGTAGAAGAGATGGCAGAAAAAGTTCAGTTGATTCAGAAGCACATGAGAATAGCTCAGAGTAGGCAGAAGAGTTATGCGGATAACCGGAGGAAGGATCTATCTTTCGAGGTAGGTGATCATGTTTTTCTCAAGGTTTCTCCTTGGAAAAGTGTGATGAGATTTGGTAAGAAAGGAAAGCTGAGCCCAAGGTTTATTAGACCATATGAAATTCTGGAGAGAGTTGGATCAGTTGCATACCGAGTGTCTTTACCTCCGAGTTTATCTCAGGTACACAATGTTTTTTATGTTTCAATGTTGAGAAAGTATATTCCAGATCCATCTCATGTTTTGAGTCCAGAGGTAGTTCATCTTGAAGAGAACCTATATTATGAGAAACAACCGGTCCAGATTCTTGACCACATGGAGAAAGTGTTACGGAATAAGGTGATTCACCAGGTAAAGGTTTTGTGAAAAAACCATGTGATTGAAGAGGTAACGCGGGAATCTGAAAATGCTATGAGGGATAAATACCCCCACTTATTTTGATAAGTGAATAAAATTGCGAGGACGCAATTCCCAAAAAGGGGGGAAGGATGTAACATCCCAGGTAAATAAAGAATAAATAATTTTCATATTTATTAATATTTATGGATTAAATATTAATTTTAATTAAAAGGGGTTTCTACATTCGATAGCGTACTCGGTACGCAACGATGAGTTTCTTTGAAAACTTACGTTGCACCCAAGTAATAAAATAATATTATTTTAAATGTTAGTTAACGAGTAGCCGTTGTACTGGCGGGAATGGATAGAAATAACTAAAATACGATTATATATGTTTCTAAATGTTTTTACATTTACCCAATAAAAGGTAAAGGCTTAAAATACAGAAAGAGTTCAATTTTTGGCATTTATACCCTAATTTTCACGAAAGGTCCACTTATCACCTTTTGACGGAGAACCGTCATTAAATATAGTTTTTATCGATCATATAAATTCTATTGGACCAAATATAACTCTTCTTTAGAATCGGGACATCAAAATTTACTTTGTGTAAATTTTTGGTACCTTTCTGATAAAGTTCATTTTTTTAATGAATAGTGTAAAATGTTGTATTTTAATTCAAAACCTCTTTTTAATCTAATTTATTTATATGATTATATTATCTTTTGAATTGGTTTTAAAGTGAAATTAGAAAATATTTTTACCATTAAATCCAATAGTGGTCGTTGGAATTAATTTCACTTTGAAATCGGACTTAAACTAGTGTCAATCTTTTGATACTTATTGTTTCATAAAAACACGCTATTTGCTCTGACAGCGGGAATTAATTATTAAATTAATTAATGTGACTTATATGTTTTTAATTTTTAAAAATAGACTTCATTTTTGAATTCGTAATATCAAATATAGCTTAGGGTGAATTTTTGGTAATTTTCTGAAAAACTTCAATTTTTGATGAATAGTAAAACCACTAAGCGGTACTTATAAAGACTGATTTTCCGTTTAAATGAAATTTTGCCATCATTGTGTTTTGAATTTCAAAAAATCCGACATACATGGTTGTCATTAAGATGTAAAATGTGGTTCAGTGAGATTATAATAATTTTTTGGTGAATAGTAACTTATTAAGTTCTTAATCGCGATTAGTGGTAATTAGTGTAGTTTAAGGTAAAAATAATGCTTTAATAAAATAAGATGAGCTTGACACATGTCCTACCCTCATTGGTTGTGTGATGGCCGACCAAGAGAAGCCATGGGTCAACTTGGGGACCCCATGGAGACACTTTGGTTGGGAAATGACATAAATAACTTTTTATTTAATGTAAAAGTAAAAATGACACAAACATGATATGTTTTACTAAAAAAAATTAAATGGGGTTATACAAGTCATATTTTTGATTATAAATAGTCATTGGAATGATAAAAATATTTCCTACATAATAGTATTTTTTTTATAATTTTTATACTTTAAATAAATTAAATTATTTATGACATAATAATGATGCAGCGATGACAACATTATTTGACGATTTAAATAAAATGGAATGATAATGTAAAATCTATGAACTAAACATGTCCAAAACCAATTGGATGAGTGGATTTCAAACCCTTATCACCTTATCCACGAATTATATCAATGTGGGACCTTTTAAAACCGAAACACATTTTCAAATAAAGTAATATTTCTTTACTTTCCAAAAGTGCCCCTCCTCTCCTCTTATAAAAGGCCCCCACCTCTACCTCATTTCACACACTCCTCAAGCTTTTGGCTCGGCCAACCCCTGCCCATTTACACTCTCCACATCCCTCTCCTCATCCTAGAGGATTCCCTTTGAGATGAAACCTTTCAAAGTAAGCCTTTAGGGTCAAATCAAAAGGAGTTACACTTTTAAAGGTAATTCATTCTCTCTTGTTCATTTGTTTTATTTTGCTTCTCCAACCCTCTAAACTCTTTTTATTTACTTATTTTGTAACAACACCAGTATCTTAAATATACTAGGATGTTGTTATAAGATTTATTCTAGCTACACTCTCACATAAATACATCAAATGGTTAAAGAACATACGGTTTCCGTGGATGGTGAAATTCTGCCTCCCGAAACGATGATTGTTCAATACTCATTTAACACCTTCAAAGGTGGCCATTATGATGTCACTATTTTTATATATGATATATAATATGTTTATTTTTTTCTTTAAGCTTCTGTATTTTTCATTTTGGGCATACCTTTATGGTTTCCATTAGGGGTAAACACGATATCTTCATTTAAGGAAGTGTGGACTACCGCCCCCTCAAAGTGATGTGATTCGTTAATGCCATATGTGGGACGTGTAAAGGATGGATTTAAAGTCATTATATATGATGTTATACTGGAATTATAATATACCTCTATATAATTATTATTTCTTTCCATTAAAGTATGAGATAGAAATGAAAGTAGCGTTCATGCGTACGTACGGCTTACCGTCTCCATGAACGGTGCATTTCATTTCTTATCCCCAAATGTAATGTACTATTAAAATTACATGTATATAATGGATATATATAATTAATGATATATCTAAATGATGAATATAATTCTGGAATTAAAATATACATACCTCTCATTTAGTTTTAATTCCATTAATATGACAAAGAAATGAAAGTAGCGTTCATGCGTACGTACGGCTTACCGTCTCAATGAACGGTGTATTTCATTTCTTACCTCTAAATGATTATGTAATATTATAAATATATGTATATGCTGGATATATATGATACATATTATGTCCAAATCGGGAATTTCATTCTGGATATAAATAACCTTTGACCACACGAACCACATGTAATTGTAAGAAGTCCACTTTCGACTTAAGAACCAAATATTGAGAAAACAAACATTATTAACTTAAATGGTTACATAATGTTTATAACATGGAAATAAGTGATATAAATGGAATAATGAACTTTAAAAAGGTTCTTAATAAATTATAAATTAACTAATGTCTATTATTCAGGACGTTAAAGAATGATCGAGTCAAGTCGGACCCGAGGTAAGGGACTTCGTCTCAATCTCCTTTCATTGAGGCATATTTCGTTTTATACGCAACATTATTTTATACGGTGTATAAACCCCTTTTACTTTTACTTTTATACAAAATTAATCTTTTTCTACGAAGCGTTTTACAAAATGACAAAAAGGAATGTTTCTTTTAACATACGCGACGACAACGACCTTTTTCGCCGCCGCGAGTATTATTTGGTCTTTGGCTTTCTCAACAAGCCGTAATGTTTTTAGAATAAAATAAATACCATATACTCTTTTATGTATTTTGGTATTGAAAATGGTTTTGAAAAAGGATTCTATTATGTCAATATATTTATGATATATTGTGATTGAAATGTGGAAATTTTATCATTCCTTTATATTGGTTTTATGTTTTATGATTTTATACTGGTACTTGGACATTTTAACGGGTGGTTACGTTATAAACCATATGACGAGTGGTGCCGTGAATACCAGGACGGGTGGTTACGTTATAACCTCAAATTCATTGGGTATGGAAGTCGGCCGTATGGCTACTCCATTAAGTATGTATGGAAATTGGTCGTATGGCTATTCCATTAAGTGATATGTGTGGAAGTCGACCGTATGGTTATTCCACTTAAGTATGTTTATGTCCCAAGTTACCTTTATATATGTTATGTGTACTTTTTATGGATTTTATGGTAATACTTTGGTTACAAAAAGGTAAGTAATGATACTTTATTTAGTGAAGAGTTTTTACTACTTCATGAAGGTGAAGGTATTACTTTGATAGAGTATATACGGTTTATTTGATGTTTGAAAAACTAACAGTTTTCATTCTTTCTGTATCCCTTACTGAGCTTTTTATGCTCACCCCAAGTTTTTTTTTAAATGTTTTCACATGACTTAATGTGGAATAAGGTCAAGGATGGGATCAAGGGAATGTCATACTATATAAAACATGGTACTAGACACGTTTCCTTTTAAGAGTTTTTTTATTATGGAAACTTAGTAGAAGTGACTACTTTGTAATATTTTGAGATGTAATAGTTATGTTCTAATTCTCTAAAACTCTAAACCTGAAAATATCCTCGACGTGAATTATTCATTTAATTCAATATTAAGTAAGTTTTAAGGCCGGGGCCTTATATCACATCCATTAAGAATCAATTTCCATAATATTAGTTTCATATATTATTAATCGATGCAATTTTTTATTGATATATCAATGGATAAATTTAATTTTCAATTAATTAACTAAATGTAAAAAAATTTAGTTCCTTACCATACAATTTATAATTATTCCACATATCATTATTTATATAGAAGTTGTTTTTAGTCATTACATTTATATATTTTTATGTATATCCATATTAGTTTATTGATTATATAGAATGTTAGATTAGTTATTTACTATTTCATAATTATTATTCTCATCAATTCATTATTTCTTCCACAATATTTTTCCTATATTGGGGATTTGAGTATACCCTTATAATGTTACTTTTTTTTTGAATCCCAGTAGAAAACCGAAAAAGATATGTATGTATTTAATATATGGAATAAAGTTATAAATGATTTTATTTATTTAGAAATAGGAAATAAAATATGTTTTAATTAGAGTATTATTTTATCTTATATGAATTTGGTTTACTGAGGATAGTAAAATGTCAGTCCTTTAGGATTTGATTCCTTGTCATCATGATAATGTAATTAATAGTTGAAATTGTCTCTAGATTATATGTGGTTGAGTCCCTATATTAAATCCTTTCATTTCATACCATCCATTATTATTTTTTATTATAATTGGGAAATTATAAAAAAAACATCACAACACAACAACACACACTCCTCATCATAAATACTACATGCCACACTCATATATCATCACATCTTCCCAACAGATAGGAAAAAAAGCACAAAATCACATATTTCACCAAAATTAATCAAGATTTATAGAAGGAACTCCCTAGTATTCTGAATTAATTATCATTTCCCTTACAAAACACTATAATTTACATGGTTTATTGTTTCCTTATCTTAATATATGTGATTATCAATTTTAATTAATGTCGTTATTAAATAATAACATAATCAAGGGTTCCAAAAACACATCAATTCCCACATAAAAATGTCTCCCAACTTTCATCATTTTTTGTTATACATGAATCATGCATAATATCCATCATAGTATCCTCATAACTATAAATCATGTAATTCATTTTATGTCTCCTTTAATTTAAATTAAATAAATAATTATCTTCATTATCTTCATTATTATAGAGAATACTATGTTCTTATTGATAAATAAGAATGTGATCCATCCATCATGTAGAATTATAAGTGATCTGAAGGATAATCTTCCCCGAATGAATCTTTTAGAACAACATTAAAATGATGGTGATGGTGGAAGAACAAAATAGAGCCCCAAAATTAATTAAAACATATTGATTGATTATGAAATTTTTAACCCACATCACCCCTTTATAAAAATTAACTACAATAATGATAGTAGACTTCCTCAGATAAAGAAAATGGAGAAACTAGGATAATTAATAAATGAAATAGACTAGAACCACTAAAGATAAATCTTACAAGGCTAGGTTTGAAATGAAATGATAAGGTTCTAAATGACCTCCTAGTGATTCACATGGGTCACCCATGTATATAGATAAATTTCGATAGGAAGATTGTCTTTTATGGGATGTAGGATTTTATGCATAGTGTGAAAATAAAAATATCATGGAATACCATACATCAAAAGTGGGTTAAAATGCTCAAAAAGAACAAAACAGAACATGGTATAATAGAACATGTGGTATTGAGGATGATCAAAGATTCATCCATGAAATATGGTGAGCTCCATTTTTTATATATGATGATCCAGGGAATGGAACACAGAGCAGTCCTATACTTGATATCATAGTTACAAAAAATTTGTAGATCTACCAAAGTCACCCATGAGGATCCATATCTCAACCATTATGTCAACAACACAGAACACAACCATAATAAAATGTTCTGTTTTTTTATCCCTTCCATATGGGGCTAGACATTCGAAAAATGGATGATCCATAAAAAATCTCCTATGAGGCTATATTCATCCACCAGCCTATCCACACCATATCTACCCTCATATATGGTTTAACAAAAGCCTCCACACTACGTAATTACTCTAAACTGAATAATTAATCCAACTCCTCTGTTTGACCATCAAAAATCCTAAAACCCACATATGGAAACATCCACACACAAAATTCATATAATGTATGTCTTCAAATAATCTAAAAATGTAAATCAGTTTCCTCTTAAAACAATCCTATCCTTTATTACCTAAACAAAACCATAAAATTAAAAATGGAATAAGGTTTGAAAAACCCACCCATAATATACGTCTCATGTATACCATCACAAATAAAACACATCAACACCATATCAATCCATCTCCATGCCTCTTTTCTCAGACAACCACATCACAACACCATTTTACATCTTCTAGAAGACACCAAGACTTTCACACAACCATATGTACCACTATCCCAACCTCCATGTAGAACAAACAAATGATTACCACAAAAATCCCACAATAAATCCCAAAAAAATGGAATTATCCATTCCATATAAAGGTATTATCCATATTTTGGGGAACTAACTCACCCACATGGTTTAAATATGATTCATTGTATAGCACATCCTGGTAAGTAATTATTTTTCCCCCTATATATATTCTTGATGTTTTTATCTCACATCACAATTCAAGGAAAATAATGCCTCATATAAAACAAGATCAAAACATCAAATTGATATTGTAAAATATAAAAAATAATAAATAATACAACTATGGGAATTGGGAATGCATGTGCATGTTAATTTCACATATACTCTCTTTTAGACCACCATGAATTTATAGAACATGATGTAGATTAATGTTCATCCACGAGTCACCTCTCCTAATGGTCCTAGATCTCAATGGTCCTCATCATTAACATCATCCCGACCTCGATATCTAACTCTCCAAAGAAAATGATATATGATTCATCATAATGACATTGTATGATCTGATAGGAATGAAATTCATCATGAATCTGGTCTATTAATTATAATAGTCAAAAATGATAAGAAGAATCTTAAAAAAATACCCAACACCTTGAATGGGTGAACAAATTATGGTGGGAGTATACTCCACCTACAAAACCTCCATTTCCTATATCAAGGAGAAACCTTTAGTAAAAAGTTATCCTTAACATTGAAATATAAGGGCCTCCTCTTATGATCATTATACGACTTCAATGGTCCTTTTGTATCCTTTATCCAATAAAAAATTGAACCTTCTATTTCATTCTACATTCCACATCATGATAATGAACTAAAGACTCCCCATCATTGAACGAGTATAATTTAGAATGACATAACTGCCTATATGAAGCCACAAGTGGGACCCTTTTAATGGATGGGAAATAGATACTATTATTTTTTAACATAAACAATGTAAATATCATTTCTCAAGATCCCTTATAGTATTATATTCATGTATACAATATATCCTCAAGTGTCTACATTATCCTATTTTCCTACCATTCCATCTGATGGTGGAGACTGGTGTTGAGGGATAAAAATGTGCCAAATTCATGCAACAATCCCCTAAATATTTTCATTGTAGTACGAGAATCTTAATCTAATTTAATATACCATGTAAATAAATTAATCCATAAAAATTATTCAAAATAACTCTTTTCCAAAACATCAACGGAGCACGACTCCTTCATATCTATGAAGATATTGATTTCATTTACAAATCCTTTATTACGCAGATAACATCCTAACATCACTGAGATCTGCAAATCCCTATGGTGAATTCCAAATATATTTTTTCCCTTTTCCATTCATTAATTTCCAAGGTATTCTACATATCAATCAAAATATAATGACCTACTTTTAATTACTAAAAAACAAAACATGATGTAACAAACTCCTCCACTACCCATTTCATCTTGGTCTATAAAAAATATGGCATCAAGCCAAGGTACATCTTAGATACTCCCTAGTGTATGACTAATAGTGATATATGATACTCATAAAGGAATCCCTTATGAAATCCATATTAAATAAAGAGATTGACTTGGTATATCATCTTGTTATGAACATTCTCTAACCATCCATCAGGGGGAATCACCCTGGATAACACGATCATTAATCACCTCAAATGTTGTGTCTCTCTACTAATATTATTAAACATAAAATAACGTTAAATACAACACTATAATATAAAATAATAAATCTTATCCATCATGCACCATCACATCTATGTACTTGTCTGGAAACTCCATAATCACCATCCACAAATCATTAAAATCATGAAAAATATCCCTCTCTCAATTCCAACTCTCCACATTAGCCATAATGCTCTATGTCCTTGAGGTGATGGAGGTATCAAATTCATAGTTTGTAAGGAACACCATCCACCTCCATTTCCATATAATTTGATAATTCAATGAAATGATTTACCCCAAAATCATGGGATCGGTAAATACAAAAAAACTCTCTCAAATGAGGCAATGTATCAACAACATCAACCTAAACACAACCATAGTTATCTCCAGATCACAGGTGGTATAGTTATTCACATTAGGACATAAATTAGTATACATGTAATAGATCACTCTCATCTATTATATTTATATGAATCCCATGTTTTGATAGGAAGCATTGTAAAACCACTCAAATATCCCAATCCTTTAAAAATCAATGTATCCAAAGACTAATTAATTTACAATTCATGTAGTCTAATTATACCTTTAATATATTAGTTCAAATAAAATCATATCATGTTTTTATTGAAGAATTAAATAGTGCCTTAATCCATGTGATATCAGATATGGCCCTCTGGTAATATCCCAAAATTCCCAATAAGATGCAAACCTTCTCTATATTATTAGGTGTTTTCCAAAAAAAAACATCCTCTAAATTTTAATATGGTCCACTACCAAAAACAACTAGTACAATAAATTTTGAAATAAATAAGCATCCCAATTCCAAATTATAAACATGGAAATAATTCCAAATATCTATTAGCATCAAATGCTAACAATATAGATCTCAGATGATTGGAATATCTCTCATATGACTTTGAGTAGATCAAAATGACCTCAATGAACATTACTACGGAATTATATATGAATTTTTAGAGAATATATTACTTTATACCACTTCTCATTTATTATGATTGAATAAAACTGAATGGCATAAACACATAATCTATTTTTTTCCAAACATCAGGTGATGTAATTCATTAGGATATCATCTTCTTTCACCATCAAATGGTGATGGACAGGCCATAGATCAATCATAATGAACTGACATCCTTTAATCATCAGGTTGAAAAGATCATGTATCCTGAAATTAGGGTAGTGATTCATGATCATCACTTGATTCTACCTTCAGTAGTCTACATGAATCCTTATTCTAAAATACCCCATTTGTAGTTAGTAAAATTTTTCAGCCCATCATGACACATTTGGCAGTATGAAACCCCTCTATATCAGATCATCTATCTGAATCCTCTACTCTTTTATATATAAGCGTATCATCAAATAGGGATCCAAAAAATTTATATAATATTCAGGTTATATATCTATCCCAAACACTACATCACCTTGATGGGGGGAATTAGATCCTCATCAAGAATAATTTCTCATAACTACTCGATAACCCGAGGAACCTACATTATCCAAATAATTCACGATTACATAGAAAAATTGATCATCAATGAAATAAGGGCCCCAAACATCTAAATCCAATCTAAAAACTCCACTCACTAATAAAAAACCATAACGTTTTCCATACAAAATCAACAAAAACAACTCCCTCTATAAGTATTTTATACCATGCATGAAATATAACAAAATCATGTTGATAAGGACATTGTATGGAAATATATAACGAATGAAGAGATCACCACATGACTAAAGTCTCCACATCATCAGTATGAACACAAAGAAGACATCAAACAAGATATTATGGCCTTCAAATGGATTTTAAATATCAAGGGAATGGAAAAACTCTGTACATATATTCCCATGTCATGGAATATAGAGGATGAAAAATGTACTGTGACACTCCATAATCAAAAAATTCGTGAACAAGGCTCGTTGATATTCTAGAAAAACCTCAAAAAAATATATCCATCCTAATATAGATCCTCAACTATATGCTATTATCCACACATAGATCCTCTACCTTTTTATTGTTGGCCATACCTGCATCCACTTTATTTACTCAAGCATTGTAAATAAAATTTCCTATATTATTTAATTAAATGTTTTATAATGTCTTATGGTTTTAGAAAAAATGAATTTTTTTAAATATTTTGTATTTAAAATAAAATTATGAATATTTACTATTGGTGATATTTCCATTGAAAAGATATCAAATGATGATTATAAATATAGAGTTTTAGAAAATCAAAATGGCACAAAAAATTGAATTCATGGCCTTACTCCGTAAAATCATACCCTATGAAGCCCATTTATCAATGAATACAAGGGAGAAAATATACCTAGGATTTTACATTTACCAATCCGTATTTGATATCCAAAAACATAATAATTAGTGAAACTATTTGGGGGATAAGCTAAATCTCTTAATATCACAGTCCAAACCATGTTCATAAAAATATCCTAGGAAAGTCTCATAGTCATGTACCTTACCCATAAGATGGTTTTTGGATTATTAAAAGAATATGTATCATGACCCTAAAAAAATTATTATGTAAATTATTTTTTAATAAATAGAAAATACATTTTCATCTTAATATTGTTACATTATAAATGGTTTTTTATAACATAAAACACAATTGAAATTATTGGGTAATGTTAAAATTTAATTAATGAATTTATTTGTATGAATTAATTGATTTTAGAACTATATATTATTTTAAAAAATAATTATTACTGTTAAATACTTTTTTTAATATTGAAATTATAATATTACTTATATGAATTGAAATGTATATTTTATATGGGTTTAAAAACGTATATTGTCAAAAAACTATCATTTCTCCTTAAATTAGAATTATTAATTAAAAATTAAAAATGGAAATTTTTATAAAATTATTCTGATAAAATTAATATTATTATTGGTATAAGGATCTATCCATAAACATTACGTAATCTTGAATTAAATGAATAATTCACATTGAGGATATTTTCAGGTTTAGTGTTTTAGAGAATTAGGTCATAACTATTACATATCAACTTGAAAATTACAGGTAGACACTACAACTCAGTATCCATTTTTTATATAAAAAACTCTTAAAAAGAAACATGTCTAGTTCCATGTTTTAGACAGAAATACGTTTCCATGATCCCATACATGACCCTATTCATCTTAACATCCTATGGAAAACATTTTATATACTTGGGATGAGCATAAAAATTTTAGTAAGGGTTATAAAATAATGAACAGAAACATTAACCCATCAATAAATAAAAATCAATGAAACCAATACTTTTCAATCATAACATACCTTACAAAATGATAATATTTATGAATAACACACAGAAATAATAAATCATAAAGGTAAAATATGGCATTAATATCGTACTTTTATTGTATCTATCACAGCTATATAGGGAGTAGCATTTGGAACTACCATCATAGTATATTCCCTAAATCTCTTAGGAGGAACATTAATATTTACCTCTGTCTCGTTACCCAATTCATTGGAGAGCTATCTCGGGCTCACCTGCTGTAGGATTATCACAGAACCACCTGTATACGTAAACAATGCCCAAAAAAATTATCATATTCATAACATATAAAACAATCCTAAATGAAAAAATAACACTTCCACATTTCAATCAAAATATATCATTTAAAGATATTGAGAAAATCAATACTTTATCCTACCATTTTTAGAACCATTTAAAACATTTAATAAAGAGATTTTTTAATCAAAGTGTCCCCTTTCACATTGAAAATTTTAAATTAATTATCATTTAAAAACATTAATGTCCATATAAATAAATCCATTACACAATTTTTAAAACAAGGACACTAATGATAAAGATTTATAAGAATAAATCATTAAATCATTTAAAAGGATATATTAGTTAAAGTGTTTTTAAAAAATATGTGAGACTCCTGAATATAAATAATTGAGGAATTAAATTGAATCAGAACATTATAATATAATTATAATAAATGGATTCATGAAATAATATGCAAAAGGACATTATATATACAATATATGAGTGAATTTGTGCATAACAACAATCATGTCTCAGTGGAATGTAAATTGAGATGAAATCCCATATAAAAATTCTATACATTGATTATGGATAAATTAATTACATAATAATATGTGAAAAATATTAATACACACATTTTGATTGGGTATTAAATGTAAATCAATCAGAGAACATTCACACATGTTCTTTTTAAGACAAAACCCATGAATTGGATGTTTAATTCAATGAATGGAAATTGAGTTAAAATTACTCATGTTCATATTGTTGACATCAGAATTTTTCAATGGAGTGATTATGTGTACCAAATGTATATCCACACAAAGGGGAGTGTAAATTACAACGTAAATAGATAAACAATTATTCCACACATAATCATAACATGACATTATTAAGAATTAGAAGATTAACCCAAGGAATGGAAATTTTGTTTAAAAGTTCCCTTAAGTGAATTGGTAACTTACGAAACATACATCCCAAGAAATAATGAATATTTAAACTCCCATAAATCAGTGTATATTACACAAATAATACAATAATGGGAAGTACATACACCACAGAAAAGGAAAATAGTGGCAATATAGCATGAATCTCATAGGAATACAAACTGAGATGAAAACTCTTTACCATAGCGTAATCAATCGAGTTGTATGACCAAAAGTAAATAAAAATTAAATGAATCACATAATTCCATGAATTTAAAAATAATCATGATAATATATTTCAAATGGTAGTACACAATACACCATATTCAATAAATTAGTGCTGAGTAATGGAAATCTCACAAAATTAAAAGTGAGATAAGAAATCCCTTACCTTGTGTCCGACCAAAAACATTAGTTATTTAATCTCATGAATAATAAAATAAAGCTAATTTATACATTCTTATGATCATTTTAAAAGTTTATTATTTCTTTTATATTACTTATTATCATGTTATAAACATTATGTAATCCTTTAATATAATAACGGTTGTTTTTTCGATATTTTGTAATTGTGTTAAAAAATGAACACCTTATAATTACATGTTGTTCATGTGGTAAGATATAAATTATCTTCAGAGTGATATAAATGATTTAGATATCATATATATGATATATATCCAGTATATACATGTATTTATAATAGTACATAGAATGTAGAGGTAAGAAATGAAATGCACCATTCATGGGGACGGTAAGTCTTGCGTACGCATGAACACCGCATCCATTTCGATTTCATAATTTAATGGGATTAAAAACATAATGATACATAGTTATATTATAATTCTAGTATAATATAATATACAATATTATTAACTCCATCCTTTATGCGTCCCACATAAGGCATTAACGGGTCATATCACTTTGAGGGGCGGTAGTCCGCACATTCTCTAATGAGATTATCGTATTTACCCACAATGAAAACAGAAAAAGAGTTATAAAAATTGGAAAAATAAATAACCATAAAGGAAACATAAATTTATATCATATATAAATATAGTTCCATCATAATAGCCACCATGAGAGGCGGTTGGATATAATTGAACAGTCATCATTTCTGGAGGCATTTGTTTTCCATCTACAGAATTAGTATGTTCTTCACCCATTAGATGGAGGTGTGTGTAAGTGTAGTTTGAATCATTCTCATATAAACATCCTATTATATTTAGGATACTGGTTTTTTTATAAAATAATGGAATAAAATGATTTTAGGGGATAGAGATGTAAAATAAAAAAAAAGCTAAGGGAAATCGTTACCTTTGATTTTGGTAACTCCCTTTTGTTTGAACCAAAAGGGTTTGTTGAAGTGCCTTCTTAATTAGGTAAGTCTTATAAGATGAGGAGATGGATATGAGGAGCTTAATTGGTTAGAGTCTGGATGATCCAAAAAGCTTGAGAGGAGTGATAAATTTCTTATATGTGGTCTTCATTTATAAAGGAGAGGAGGGGCTCTTTAAGAAAGTGTGAAAGCATTATTTTATTGTAAACCTATATTCAGTTTCAAAAGGTCCAAAACACATTACAGTCATAGATAAGCTGACTCATATTAAAAATTAAATCATCTAATAGGTATTGGACAGAAAATTTATTTTATTTTTTTCTTTATAATCTTTTTTATTTAAATCATTTATTAATGAGTTAAATATTGCATCACTATTGTGTCATATATAATTTAATTTATTCGATGTCTAAAAAATCTAAAAAAATCCATGATGTAGGATATAGTTTTAGATTTCCAATGAATATTTATATTTGAGATGATGAATTATATAACACAATATAATAATTAACTTACCAAAGTATATTTGTTTATGTCATTTTTTCTTTTACTTCAAATTAGTTAATCTAAAGTGTCAATATCACTCCCAAGTGGCTCCATGGGTTCCGAAAATCGACCCATGGACTCCTTTGTTCAGAAATTACTCATCCAATAAGGTTAGATCACGTTTTAAAGAAATTTTTAATAATTATTATATTCTTTTTACCTTGAATTATCCTATTTACCTTTAACCACGGTAAATAATAGTCAAAACATACTATTCACCAAAAAAAATTTATCTTATTGAACCACATATTACTTAATGATATTAACATTTTCTCTCATATTTTTTAAATTAAACTCATAAAATCTATAAAATTTCATTTAAATGAAAAAGTCATATTTTTAACTACAAATAAGTGGTTTCACTAATCATAAAAAATTGATGTTTTTCAGAAAACTGCAAAAATATCAGCCTAAGCTATATTTGATATTCTGAATTAAAAGTGATGTCTATTTTACCAAATTCAAAACATTCAAGTTGAATTAATTAATTTGAGAATAACTCTCATTGTTAGAACAAATATTGTGTTTTTATGAAACAATAACTATCAAATGATTGACACTTGTTCATTTTCAATTTCAAAGTGAAAATTAATCCTATGACCAACATTGGATTAAATGGAAAAAATATATTCTGATTATACTTTATACCCAATTAAAAATATATTATATCCCTATAAATAACTTATATTAAAATGTAATTTTGAATTGAAATATAACATGTTTAAGTTTTCATTAAAATTGGTATTTTATCAGAAAAAAAAATTATCCAAAGTAAATTATGATGTTCCAATTCTAATGAGGAGTATTTTTTGGTCAAATAGAACATATAAATGTGACCAAAACTATATTTAAATAGGTTTCTCCATTGAAAGGCAGTAAATCCACCTTTTAATGTAAATTATTCTTAAAATTAGATTCATTCACATTTTAATCCTCTATCTTTTATTTTATAAATGTAAATACATTTAACAAACATATATAATCATATTGTAGTTAGTTTTGTTCATTCCCTCCATCACAACAGATATGAGTTAACATCCATTTAATATAATAATATTATATTATTAGTGTGCTACGTAATATATCAAAGAAACTCATTCTTGCGTATCGGGTATGCTATCGAACACGGAAACCCCTTTAAATTAAAATAAACATTTAATTCCCAAATATTAATAAATATGAAAATTTCTCATTCTTCATTTTCCTTGGATGTTACATCCTTTACCCTTTTGGGAAATGCTTCCTCACAATTTTATAACATGGCCTGAAAACTACATTAAAAGTACCGCATCAGAATAGAGTCAGTAAATCTATCACATTAAAATAAAAAAATGATAAGTAAAATTGTCACCTGAGACAATAGATAATAGGAATAAATGAAATCATGGATATGGAGGAGAAAAAACAATCATGTTCTGATGGAGAGTGATAGAAAACATGATTAAGATAATGTTATCCACCATAAAATCACTAACAAGTGATGGGTTAAATAGTATTTTATTCCCCAGTAGGAAATGTTAACAGACAAAGTTTATATATGTTAATTTTTATTGAGGAATTTATTTTGGAGCTTAACTAAAAACATAAGGACACATACTTACTTGTCATTTATACAATCACCCTTTACTATCTTTCTTACACAAACTCATATTTTCTCCAAATGATGAGTATTTAGGATAGCTTGTTCACATTAAAAGCACTACAATCAACTTCAAGAGAAATACATAATCCAAAAAAAAGATGCACTATATATTTCCCATGTATTTATACCTTAACCAAAACAAAAAATTTAGTACAAGGTCAGATAATCCCCAAAAATGATAAACCTTTAGAAATTGAAAAACTACTCGTAATCTCCATAATTTGTTAGACTTTACCCAAAGTTGAACAATACCATTCGATAAACAATTGACCATAAAATTATTAATATAAATCCAAATCAATATTTTACCCCAAAATTAATAAGGATTTTATCACGTCATCTTCTATGATTAATATTTACATTTATCTCCAAATAACATCTATTACTCTTAATGTCTCTTACTGTAGTGTAATTATCCTAATCAAGTATTTTCCATGATAGGTCAATAATTAATATAGATAACAAAAAAATAAACATATTATTTATTCATAAAATCAACTTACTAAATAGAATTAGTCATACTAAATAGGGACTTCACGTAGTCATTGGTAGGTGATAAATCCTAGTCGCACATCTGTTGTGGGTTCAATTCCCACAGCTTTGGCTGACCGGACGGGTTGTAATGAATTTTTCTTGTTGTCATTTTTCAAAAAATATATAATTTTATAACTTTTCCTCAAATAGATATATTCATCAAAAATAACCATAACATATTTTAACCACAAATGTTATCTAAGAACTTTCATTTTGAATCCCAAAATGTATTAACCTGTAATTTCCTCAAATTCAAGTATCATATAAACCCTAATGGTTATTTATAACTATAAACACAAAATAAAATATAATTATTCCTTGAATAAAATTTTCATATATCAAACATCAGGGTTATACGTACTATAAAATGTCTTCTAATGTTATCTCGTCATCAAAAGAGCCTTAATACTTTTAATCATTTCACCTTCCTAAAATCTACCATAACTCTTGAAACCCTTATATGTTGACCTATTACTCATTGAATGTTCTTAATGATCTATTAACAATTAATTGCCAACTTATTATGAAATACTTCTTTCCTACATATAAATATCACAAATCATATCCTAATATTCAAAAATATCAAAATATGTGTTAAGAATGAATCCATGCCTTTCATTGGTCATTGTTAGTTTCTTTATCCTAAATTGGAATGAAATTAGGTATTGGTAAACATATATTTGTATGATCTATGTGATTCCATTACAAAAACATCTTTGTAGGACATCTATTTGTATAATGACCATGCACACCACATTCAAAACATTCAATTGATCCCTCAGAATTAACTTCTTTCCCTTTCCAATAGTCAACTGGATTATTCCTTTTTCAATGGAAGGTTATTTCTTTATGATGTTAATTTCCAAATCTATAGTATATTCCCATACTTTGGAAACATTATCCTATGTGATTATTTCAACATCCTTTACACATAGGTTTTTGAATATACTTACATTTATGATTACTACCTGAACTTCCATGGGGATTTGTTTCTCGTATATATGATGCCTTATAAAAAACACCAAAGTTCATGTTTATAGTCATGATGTCAGATAGATGGTTGAGAATAACCACAAGAGTTCTCATTATAGCTCCGATTTCATTTTATTTCTCATTTAGAAACTCATCATAGTTTTCTTCACATTCTTTGTTACTTTGGTGCCTGGTAGATCTTGCCATTTACTAAAACCAAAATGGTCAATGTGAGTATATCAGTAAAAGCATCATATAATATATTAAGATGAGGGTAAAAACTATGATATACTAATTCAAGTAATCATAAACTCATTTCCCTTATAAAAAAACGACGACTCTTTCTAAATTCTTTACCATTATGGTTAAGTGACTTTTTATAAAGAATACACTATCTTTTAAAGTTATATAAACTAACATCTAATACCAACAATAAGGAACTAGAATTAAACATTACATAATCTTGAATTAAATGAATAATTTCCATTGAGGATATTTTCAGGTTTAGAGTTTTAGAGAATTAGGCCATAACTATTACATATCAACCAGAAAATTACTTGTAGAAACTATTACTCAATATCAATTTTTTTAAAATAAAAAAATCATAAAAATATTAATTTCTAGTTCCATATTTTAAACAGAAAGACTTTTACATGATCCCATCCAGGACCTTATTTATCTTTATGTCCTGTGGAAAACATTTTAAATGCTTATGATAAATATAAAAAGCTCAGTGAGGGTTTTAAAATAGTGAATGAAATCATTAACCCATCAATAAATACAATTCAATTAATCACATACTTTTCAATCATAACATACCTTAAGAAATCATAAGATTTATGAATAACACACAAAAATAATAAATCATAAAGTTAACTTATGGAATTCATAACATACATACATTGTATCAATCACAGCTACATGGGGAGTCACATTTGGAAAACCCATACCAGTATATTCCCTAAATCTCTTTGGAGAAACATTAATGATTACCTCCATCTCGTTACCCATTGCATTGGAGAGATATCTCGGTCTCACCCGCCCTAGGTATATCATGGAACCACCCGTATAAGTAAACAATTCCCAATAACCATAACATATTCATAACACATGAAACTTGTAGAAAGGGAAAAATAACATTTCCAAATTTCAATAACAATATATAATTTCAAGATATTGAAAAAATCTATACTTTATCAAAACATTTTCAAAACCATTTAAAATATTTTATAAAGAGATTTTTTAATCAAAGTGTCCCATATGAATTTGAAACATTTAAATAAATTATCATTTGAAAACATTAATGACCATATAAATGAATACATAAAACCATTTTTATAACATCGACATTAATGATAATGATTTAGACGAATAAATCTTTAAAACATTTAAAACAATATTTTAGTTAAAGAGTTTTAAAAAAATGATAGAATCTTGAATAAAAATAATTGGGTAATAACATTGAATCTGAACTTTAAAATATCATGATAATTAATGTATTCAAGATATATTATACAAAAAAGAATTATATACACTATATAAGAGTGAATTGGTTCATAACAACAATGAATTCTAAATGGAATGAAAATTGAGACGAAATCACTTATAAAAACGGTATCCTTTGATTAAGGATACATAAGTTACATAATAATGTGTGAAAAATTTAAATCCCATTTATTTGATTCAGTATTAAGTGTAAATCAATTAGTGAACATTCACACATAATATTTTTAATACATAACCATTGACTTTGATGTTTAACTTAATGAATTGAAATTGATTCAAAATTACTCTTATCAAGTTCATATAGATGACTTGAGAATTTATTAATGGAGTGATTATGTCTATAAAAAGTATATAAGAACAAAGCGGAGTGTAAATAACAACATAAATAGATAAACAATTATTCCACACATAATCATAGTATGACATTATTGATAATTAGAAGATTAACCCAATGGATGGAAATTGGGTTAAAAAGTTCGCTTTACAAATTTTGTAAAAAATGGGACATACACCCCGTGAAGGAAAGAAGATTTAGAAACCCATAAATAAAAGTATATTACACAAATATTACAATAATGGGAAGTACATACACCATACAAAAGGAAAATTGTGGCAATATTGCATGTATCTGACTAGAATAAAAAGTGAGATGAAAACACCTTACCACGTCGTAATAAACCGAGTTTTATGACTATAAGTTAATAACCCATAAATTAATGACATAATACCATTAATATAAAACTAATAATGATGGTATATATCAAATGGTAGTACACAATATACCACATGCAATAAATTAGTGGCGAATAATGAAAATCTAACGGAATTAAAAGTGAGATAAAAAATCCCTTACCATGTGTCCGACCTAACTCGTTCGTTATTTAATCTCTTGAATAATAAACTAAAGATAATTTATAATTTTATAAGAAAATTTTTAGAGTTTATTATTCCTTTTATAGTACTTATTAACATTTTATAAACATTATGTAATCATTTATGTTAATAATGTTTGTTTTGTCGATATTTGGTACTTGAGAAAAAAAATAAACGCCTTATAATTACAAGTTGTTCATGTGGTAAGATATACACTATATTAATAATGATATTAATGATTGAGATATCATAAATATCATATATATCCAGTATATACAAGTATTTATAATAGTACATAACATTTAGAGGTAATAAATGGAATGCACCATTCATGGAGATGGTATGTTGTACGTACGCCTGAACGCTACTTCCATTTCAATTTCATATTTTAATGGAATTAAAAAAAATGATACATAGTTATTTTATAATTCCATTATAATATAATATTCAATATTATTAACTGCATCCTTTATACTTCCCATATAATTCATTAACGATTCATATCACTTTGAGGGGGTGGTAGTTTTCCCTTCCTCTAATGAGATTATCGTATTTACCAACAATAGATACCATAAATGAGATCCAGAAATGGAAAAAATAATTAATCATAATGAAAACATAAATATATATCATATATAAATATAGTTCCATCATAAAGGCCACCATGATAGGCGGTAGGAGATAATTGAACAATCATCATTTCGTGAGGCGTTTGTTTTCCATCCACAGAAACAGTATTTTTTTCACCCATTAGATGGAGGTGTGTGTACGTGTAGTTTGAATACATATCATAAAAACATAATATTATATTGACGATACTGGTGTTGTTATAAAATAAATCAATAAAAAGAGTTTAGGTTTTTGAGAAGTTAACATAATGGAATAGAAGTTAAGAGAACCGTTACCTTTAAATTTGGTAACTCCCTTGGGTTTGAACCAAAAGGTTTTTTTGAAGTACCTTATGCCAAAGGTAAGGATTCATGGTGGAGTATAGGGATGTAGGGAGCATAATTGGTCATAGTATGGATGATCCAAAAGTCTTTATAGGTGTGAGTAATTGGTTACAAGTGTTCTCCTTTTATAAGGGAGAGGTGGGGATCTTTAGGAATTTGTGAAAACATTATTTTATTATAAACTTATCTTCGGTTTCAAAAGGTAAAAAACACATTAAATCTTAATATAAGATGACTCATATTCAAAATAAAATCATCAAATTGTAATTTTATAGGGCTTTGGATATTATTTTAGTGTTTATAATCTTCTTTATTTAAATCATTTATTAATGAGGTAAATACTGCCTCGCTATTGGTCCGCAAATAATTTAATTTATTTGATGTCTAAAAATTATAAAAAAATACCATGATGTAGGAAATAATTTTATATTTCCAATGAATATTTATTGTCAAAAATATTAATAATATAACACTATATAAAAATTAATTTTACAAAGGATAATTGTTTATGTCATATTTGCCTTTAAATTAATTAATCAAAAGTGTCAATATCACTCTCATGTGGATCCATGGTGTCCCAAAATCGCCCCAAGGATCCCCTTGGTTGTACATGGATCATAAAATAAGGTTTTGATAAGGGTTAAGATAATTTTGAATAATTATAATATTCTATTTACCTTGAATTACTCTATTTTCCATTAACTGTGGTAAAATAACGTTAAAAGTTAATATTCACCAAAAAAATATTTTCATCTTATTGAAACAAATTTTGCTACTTGATATTAACAGTGTCTGTCAGAGTTTTGAAATTCAACTCACAGAAGCAGTGAAATTTCATTTAAATTAAAACGTTAGTTTTTTAACTACTACTAAGTTGTTTAACTATTCATCAAAAATTTATGTTTTTCATAAAAATACCAAAATCTCATCCTATGATATATTTGATATTATGAATTAAAAAATGATATCTATTTTACCAGATTAAAAACAAAGAATTTTCATTGATTAATTTAAAATTAATTCCTCTTTGTTATAACAAATAGCGTGTTTTTACGACACAATAACTATGAAAAGATTGACACTACTTTATGTCCAATTTCGATGTGAAATTAATTCCAATGAAAAAAATTAGATTAAATGGTAAAAACATATTCTAAATGTACTTTAAAACCAATTAAAAATATAATATATCCATATAAATAAATTATATTAAAAGGTAGTTTTGAATTAAAATACAACATGATTATCTTTTCATTAAAAATTACATTTTATCAGAAAAATACCAAATTTTGATTCAAAGTAAATTTTTATGTTCCAATTATAAAGAATAATTTTATTCGGTCAAATAGAACATATAAAAGTTATCAAAACTATATTTAATGATTTGTTTCTATTAAAAGGTGGTAAATCGAGCTTTTAATGTAAATTATGCAAAAAATTAGATTCATTCACATTTTAAGCCTCAAACTTTTATTGGATAAATGTAAATATATTTAACAAACATGTATAATAATATTTTAGTTATTTTTTTCATTCCTTCCAATACAATGGCTAGGAGTTGACTACCATTTAAAATAATAATATTATATTATTATTGTGAAACGTAATATTTCAAAGAGACCCGTTGTGGCGTATCGGGTAAGCTATCGAACATAGAAACCCCTTTAAAGTAAAATTATGTTTAATTGAAAAATATTAGTAAATATGAAAATATATTATTATTTATTTACCTAGGGTGATACAATTGGAATCTTAATGTCAAAATTATTCAATTTTGAAATTTATTTTATTTCATGAACCAATCGATTTTTCAGGTGAAAATAAAACACCGAATAAATATACTTTGTTTCTTATGACATTATTATGATCCAAATGAAATTTTATAAATAATATAAAGTTATACAAGTAAAAATAATTGATTTAATTTTGAAATAATGTTATTTAATGATTAGTTTATTAAACTTATGAATCCACTATGAATCATAAAAAACAATGAATATATTTTATGGTTTTAAAATAATATTTTTATGAGTATGAATCATCTACACATAAGAAAGTGAATTAATTTTTTAAGATAAATCCATTTAATTATAAATTAATTGAAACCAATAAAATTTGGAATAAAACATAGGAATAACCATGGTATGTTTTTTGGACTATTTGATTTAATTATAGAGTCCAAAACCTGTGTTTTTAAATATTAAAACAATACCCACTCTTTCCCTAAATACATCCAAAAAAGATCTCATTTATTGTCAATAAAAATCATTATATCACATAGTTAATCATCCCTCACCACTCTATATTCTTCCCATTGTTCCCCTAAGCTCTTATGAATCCCTTCCAAATCATCTGATGTCACATAATCATGTATGGTAATTCACTATTCAGATTTAAATTCAAGCACCTCATTTTTGTTATGAATTATAGTTTAAATTTATGGTTTAATGGAAATGTTTTCCTATTACCCCATTACATTCCTTTATATTTCTATATTATGAGATTCCCCTTTCACTCTCATTGAACCCTCTTATGATACATTATGTATACCCATTACCATGTAAATTTTTTTAAGGGATCCTTATCATCCCATCATTAATCCAGTATCTTTATTTCTCATTCATTAAAATTTCAATTCATATTGTTGGTATATTTCTTCACATGTCACTATTACATAAAATGTTATTTACACATGATGAGATACCATGTTATCTCTAATCAACCCATTTTATGAATTTACATGTGACTTCATTATGCAGCTGTAATTTTACCATGATTTTCCCTGACAAAATAATTGTGTAGTGAATATTATACCCATTCTCTATCATTGGTGTAAACATGAATACACATATAATTCATTTCCATTGTACATAAATGTATTTACTCTACACTTCGTGATCATGGAATAAAATATAATGTTGAACGATTACTTTTTGTACGATCTATGTGGACCACTTAACCATGATGATGAAATAAATGTGATTGGTGTTCCCAAAATTATATATCACTCCAATGCATTTTTTTTATGATTATTATATTAAGGAATTACATTTTGATATAAAGTGTACATAATTCCATTATTAGATTTTTCCATCATGATCTTAGTATATAGCCTTGACTGATGATTATTATGAAGTTTTTTATGATGTTTCCACATTTCTTATGTTATCATGTTATATAATGTCTTATTGATCATTTTCTAGATTATAATCACTTGTATTCTCCTTTGATATACTTATATTATAACATGTATTTGTATCTTTATTTTAATACATGACTATTTCCCTTACTGGGATTTATAGATTACCCAATTCTAATATATGTCCCTAGGTTATCCCATGTAGTTTAAAGTGAGATCTTGTTAATTCTGTTTTCAATGAAGATGTTTTTCATATTATAAATTTTAATGTATTGTACCTAATTCCCAAATACAACATAATTGTTGATATATTTTTATTAAGTCTAATCATATTTAATAAATCATATTTTAAATCTTAATAAATTTTATGGTTTTTATATTTATTATGAAAGGGAGGTTCATGTAATTTTTGAGATTGTGATTAAAAACTATAACGAAATCTATAGGAATAATATTATTTATAGTAATACATCCCTATATTTTTTAAATTATAGGGTATTTATCTAATAAGAAAATAAATATGTATCTATATTTTTTATGGGGATGGGATCTATCACATATGTGCATAGTGGTAAAACCAAAAAAAATTCTTGTAGAGCTTTACTCGATCGGGAAATGGTGCTACAAAATAGGCATTGACAAACCAATTCTATGACACTATCAGAGTACATTAATTGGTAGATTAATAATATCATTATGAATCATTATTATTGGAATAAAAATATTCCCATAAGAATATATGAAAAGATATATGTCAAGTATAACATATATTGAATCATATAAAATATTATATTATATAAACACATGTAATTTTATATGTTATCTCATTAATGACATTGGATTTCTCTATTATGTGTTAAATTGTTTGAAAAAACTCTTCCAATTTTTTTTATTCTACACAATGGCTAGAAATAGGAGGAATCAGGTACACAACCAATGCAATGGAAATTGTTATGACATATCCAACCAAATTCCCAACCCAATGGGAGTGGGAATTGAGAACATTAATAAGATAATATCTCACTATGCATAGTTTCTGGATAGAATTATAGATTATAAGGAATGGAAAAATCCCCCCAAGAAACAACATGTTTCAATTGAGTATTTTATGTGATCAAGGCCTCCAACATTCAATAGATCATCTAATATCTTAATCACTAAAATGTCGATCAAATTCATTGAGAATATATTCTCAATCCATCAGTTTTTTATGAAGTATAAGGTTCCACTAATTTTTTTTCATATGTATGGAGAATCTAATTATTTTATTAAATTGATCAATTATATGATGTTTGTGGAAGATATCAAAGTAATGGGGTAGAAGGGATGTGGGAAAATGTTTTTTGATAAATTGTTTCCATGCATTCTTTGACATAAAATGGAAAGGTAATTACTTACCCCCCTGAAAAAATTAGGAAGAATCGATCTGGGTGCGTTGTGAAATCCTCATAAGGCTTGAAAGATACAATTTTCAATTTATTGTTACCTAGAAATTAAAGGATTACTTATAAATTGGTTGGATAAAACCTAGTCTACCAAAAGATCCCTCCTTCTGAGGTATTGATAACTATGAAAAAATTTATTGAAGTGCACTCAAAGCCAAAATAGAGATCATCGAATTTTAATGGTATCATATGGATAAGAAGCATACGTTGGAGTCCAATTATGGGTATCAAATGGAGAAATATAACGGTGATTATAAATTTCACCATTTTACTTTTATAAGGTTCAAAAATAAGCACCTTATAAGTTGCCTAAGGGTGGTGAGGAAATACATTATGCAATGGAAAGAAGGACACCATGATAGAAATTATTTATTGGAGAAAAAAACTAATGGGATAGAGTTAATTAATTCTCTAGTCAACCTTCAGTGATTTGACCATAGATTCAACTGCAAGGAAATAGGGATATTTTATAACCATTGAACTATGCCAAGGGTTTTCATATACAACCAACATTTTCTTGTGAATAAAGGCTAATATTTTTCCCTCACTACTTCTGAGGTGGATTCAAAAAATGAATTAGTGATAGTTATGCTATTTATTTAGTCAAGGATAGTTAAAGTACCTTTTTTATGATTCTAATAATTAATTCATATAAAAATATTATTAGAACTATTCAAAAAACAAACAAAAAGTATGGATGTGGAGTTATCAGTGAAAATGGAAAATGGGGAAATTATTTCATCCTATGTATAAAACTCCTCCCCTATGAAAATATGTTGGTAAAAAATCCAATAAAACCTTTTAATCTTACCTTTGGTTGAATCTATTAGATGTATAGGTATGGATTGTCTTTCCCTATATTGATTCAATATAAATTTCCAAGAGAAGTAAATCACTCTTCATATTGTGAAATTTCCCCCAATTCTGTATAAATACAAGGAAAATGTAGAATATTATTTAGCACCAACATATCATGAATGCATATTATTTCCTTATGATTTAGTATATCTATCAAAAATGGTATTGTATAAAAAAACTATCAACCTTGAAGACATGTTCATTTTGTGGGGATACACTATTGTGTTTATCGATGAATTGTCATGTATTTATCAGAGTCAAGAGGTTGAATTTTCAATTGAGCATATATATGGGGAATTACCATTATCAATGAATTTGTATAGAAGTGATGATGAGGAACATGAGGAGCTAAATAAAGAACTATATGGAAAATTTAAGAAAGGGTTCATACACCCAAGTGCATTACCACTGGGTTCACTAGTCCTCTTCATAAATAATATGGATGGTTCAATGATGGTTAGCATTTATTATCATGATCTTAACAAGATCAGGATAAATAACAAGAATCTTATGTCATAGAATGATGAATTGTTTGACTACAGACTTGGAGAACAATATTTATCCATGGTGGATCTACAGTATGGATATTACCAATTTATGGTGAACCATGAGGATATTACCATGAAATATTTTTATCCAAGGTACAATCACTATTAGTTAATATTAATTCCTTTTTAATAACTAATTTCATATAAATAATCATGTACATGATGAACAGAGTCTTTAAAGATTACCAGGAAATGTAAGTTGTAGTATTTATGAATGATATTCTAATATAATCCCAATTTAATGAGGTGCATGAGGAGAATCTAAGCTCTATTCTAAAGACCATATGAAAGGAAAATCATTATGAAATGTATTGAAAATTTTATTTTAGGTTTGTGTAAGTATCATTCATAGGGAATATCATCCCAAGAAATGGGATATCATTGGACCCTTAAAGGGTTAAATATACTGAATAATGGTCGGGGACAGTCTCTTTGATAGATATCAATAATATCCTTGGATTATATAGGTATTATTATGGATTTGTGAGATATCTATTATGATTTTCTAAACCTGTAACCAAGCTAAATTGGAAGGGATTCATGTTTTCCTATAATGATGAATGTGAAGAGGTAATCAAGGAGTCGAAAAAAAGGTTTATTGTTGATCCAATGCTCACACTACCCCCAAAGTGGAGATCATTTCCTGGTATTCAGTGATTCTTCAATTATTTATTGGGTTTGATCTTCATAGAAAATGACAAAGTCATAGCCTCTGACTAAAGTATGTTGAATTTTCACAAAAATAACTAACAAAAACATTATCTTCAATTAGCTATAGATATATTATTCATTGAATGTATGATATCATCATCTATTTGGTGATATATGTGTGACATATAGGCACCAAAAAATACCCATGTATATATTACGTTGAAGGATATAAATATGGACTTGAAAATATTGTATGATCTGATTAAGGACTAAAAATGCTCAATTTAGTACCCTCTGGGTAAGGTAAATAAAGTGTAATATTATATAAGAAGAAATAATATTGAAATTAGATCTATAATTAGAATTGAGAGGAATCTGATCTTATTATAGTTTAAGAGTATGGACATTGGAACCCTAATGTAAATAACACCATCAAATCATTATCAAATGATTTCTCTACTATACCTTATGGATACGATAAAGGATTTTTAATGAGACTATGTGGGAATTATGTAATGCCCCGACCCCAGAATCCAGGATCTGGTGCATTATTTTAATACACTGGCATGATTACAATGAATAAGGTGCCAATGGACCGATCAGTTAAGTAGTCTTGGAAAAAAGATACATACTTTAGTTCAATATTACAACTTGAAAAGAAAAAAACATTAATTTATTCACTTAGAAAAATACAAGATTCCAAGATTATTCCAGAAAGTTACTCATAACTAACTTATTCATATCCTGGGAAAATGAAACTTGATAATGGGTGAGTTGAGATGCTCAGTAAGAGTATGAAATATTGCAGAAGATAACATAAACATTAGGCATGGTGAATAATTGAAAATGCATGCTGTATCGAATAATTAAACCTGAGAACATTTTGGCTGGAATATGAGTTCAGTTAATAATGCCATAATAAAACATAGACATGGATATTCTACTAGTTAAATAAGCAAATGAAATATCAATAGATAATATCATAATAATATAATACATAATGATAGACTTTCATAACCACATAGTCAAGGCCTTGTGCCAGGACTCCAAATATGATTCTGTCAAGGCCTTTTTCCAATACACTAGTTTATCTCATTAGACCTACCGATGCATCGAGGATTTATAGTGGGATCCACCCATAACATACTATGTCTAGTTAATTTCTCATATGATTAGTTTAAAACATAACAAAAACATTTGTATTAATACTGGAAAACGAAATGTTAATACTTTATCAGCAAACCATGAATGGTATTAAAATATCACATCCACAGTCAAACATAACTCATTCAATATAGTAAGGAAGATTGTATTGTAAAATATTATAATTAATTGAGAATAATGAAAGATATTGATATAGAAGAAAATAATCATCACAACTATTTGAGAGAAATATCCCCTATTTTCTTGAAAACATTTAAAAGTCACACTATTTGTCAATAAGCTGTTTAAAAATAGTTTTTTGATTCAAAGATTCCCATACCACTTTGAAACACATAAAAGGAATTCTAATTTTAATACCTTAATGTCTATATAAATAAATCCTTAAAACTATTTTTAACACATGGACATTAATGAGAAATATTTATAATAAGAAATCATTAAAATATTTTAAAATGATATTTGAGTTAGAGTTCCTAACCAAAAGGGAGACACATGAAAAAAAATTATTCGAAGTAATCAAAAATATATAACATCATGTGAATAAATGGATTCATGATATACTATTTCAATGTACATTTTATACCCCATATGAATGTGAATTGGTGTATAACAACAAAAAAGTCCCAATGGAATGTATATTGAGATCTAATATATTATAACGACTGTGTCCTTAGGTTATGGATAAATCAACGACCTAATTATGTGTGAAAAATATAAATATAGTCACAATTATTGGATATTCAGTTTAAATCGATTATAGGACATTCAAAAATATTCTTGTAAAAACAACTCCAATAAATTGGATGTTTATATCAATAAATGGAGATTGAGAAAAAATTACACTTATCAAGTTCATATCGATGTCTTGAGAATGTATCAATAGAGTGATTATGTGTATCAAAATTATATGCACAGAAAGGGGAGTGTATATTACTACCCAAATAATATATATTGATTCCACACATAATCATGGAGTAATATAATCAATAATGTATGCCTAATGTCAAATGAGTGGAAATTGGAATTTGAAATTCCCTTACCAATTTTGTGACTTATGAAACATACATCTCATGAAATATGGGTCATAAAATTAATATTTAATTACTCATAAATTAAAGTATATTACAGAATGAATAAAATCATTTGGCAGTACACACACCACACAAAAGGAAATAGTGGAAGTATGACATGAATCTCACTGGAATAGGAAGTGACATGAAAACTCTTACTTCATTGTAATCAATCAAGTCCTATGGAAAAAAGTTAATAAGAACCAAATGAATCATATAATTCCATGAATATAAAGAGAATCATGATTATATATATATATATATATATATCAAACGACAATACACAATACACCACATTTAATAAATAATTGGCGAACACTGGAAATCTCACAGAATTAAAAGTGAGATAAGAAACCCCATACTTTGTACTTTTCCATGGTCGAGGGTAGGTTACCTCCTATATAATGGTAAAATAATTGTTTTTTAATTATAAAATATTCATATAAATTAATATTATATGATATATGATCTTTTAATTTTTCATTTTTAATAATATTTTAGTAACATATTTGTTTCTGGTGTTAACTGGTTCGGTTTCCTTTATATAATTTGTTTTTTAGTATTTTTTGTTATGAATAAGATGTATCATATTCATATTCAGATTTATATTAAGTGTTTAAATGTTATTTTGAATCTTCTAATGAAAATTATTCTTGAATGGATTATGATGGGGAATGAATCTCATCGCATTCATGGAGATGGTAATCTGTAGGTACGCACAAGCGACAATATCATTATTTTGATATTAAAATAATATATTATTAGATTGTATATCATATATACATAATATGTTATATTTATTATTTACATCAATTACAGATCATTATTATAACCATCCTTATAATAATGTATTGAATAACAATTACGCCATGACTTGGAGATGGTAAGTCGTATGTATGCATGTATAGTGACAAGTAATTCAAAGGATGGATAGAATAATGAATTTGGTGGAACCATAATTATTATAACATCATAGTAAAAAGGACTCCTTATGTTGGATTTTTGACTAAAGGAAGTCCAATAGAATTAAAGCAGGATAGTTGAGAGGGTATTTGGGAAGAGGTTGGCCGAGCCGTATTTTCACAACCCGATCCATTCTGGGCTCGAGTCGCAACTACCCCAAGCCTACCTCCATAGGCCAGGGGATGGTGACTGGCACCAAAGGCACAATAAACTAGGGGAGGCCTATTCCTATGAAATAATACACACACACGCGGCTAACTCGGTGCAAAAGTGCAGAGAAAGGGAAGAAAGATTCTACACTCCTACAAAAGGGATACCAACATACATGCATCGACCTCTAACCAGTACATGTAAAGTGATGAAAAGTACCAAAAAGTAAGATGAACAGAAAAAGGGGAAGAACACACTCCCAACAAAAATGGTTTCACAAAATGGCAACAGGTAAAATGAAAGTAAACCGCTAGTGAGTCTCAAAACCAGAAATCCTCACACGACCACTAGACGCAGTCGAAGCTCCTGCGTCATCTATGATCCACCGTAGTCTCGATCAACATATCTATCATCTTCAAGGTAACACCAAGTACTGGAAATGACCAAGAAGGTTTGAGTATAAAAATACTCAGTAGGATTACCCGGAATCATGAGGGAGCAAAAAAGGAGATACAAAAATGGTGAGTAGTAGATAGAACAAGAGCACTGCAAGAGTACAAAAGAGAGAGTGCAGCTCCACCCAACAAGATAAAGGAAGAAGACTCGTCTAGATGCAAGGAGCTAGAAATAGTGAGAAGGCTAACTTCTCGTTCAGTCATCTCTGCCTATAGTAGGAGAGTAGATTCTTCCAACCAAGAGAATCTGGACACAGAAAGCATGTGGCATACCTCGCGTGTCTTCACACATCCAAGAATGAGAGTAACCGAACACAAGGGGGGGGAACAACATTAGTGTGTGTGTATATATTCTCAACGAGAAACACGAACGAGTGTATATGGGGATATCTATCTCTAAGATCAGCCCACGAAGAGTCACAAATATTTCAAAGGATATCCATCACTGATGCCCAAAAAACCCGGAAGTCAAGCGGCCTCATCACTATACCATACCACAAAGGGTCCCGCTCCGGTAATGACTGAGAAAACTCACTGACTAGCCTCATAGAAAGAACCGAATATGAAACAAGTCATCGGGTAACCTACTTCCCAGCCCCGCTAGAGGGTAAACCCTAATAAGTAAATGGTGAGCCACTGACTAGTCCCGCTGGAGGGTAGACCGTAATAAATCATCACGTGACCCACTGACCAGACCTACTAGAGGGTAAACCCCATTATGTCAACAATTACCCACTACCCACCCCTGCTAGAGGGTAGACCCTAATAAATTATTAGGCAACCCACTGCCTAGCCCTGCTAGAGGGTAAACCCCAATAAGTCAACGGTGACCCACTACACATCCCCATTGGAGGGTAGAGCATAATAAATCATTGGGTGACCCACTGAATAGCCCTGCTAGAGGGTAAACCCAAAATTAGTCGATGGTGTCCCACGAACCAGCCCCGTTGGAAGGAAAACTATAATAAAACATCTGGTGTCCCACTAACCATCCGTAATTGAAAGTAAACCCTAAATAATTTGACAGTGACCCACTGACTAGCCCCGCTGGAGGGTAAACTGTAATAAAACATTAGGTGACCTACTACCCATCCCTATTGGTGGGTAAACCCTAAATTAGTCGACAATAAGCCACTGCCCATCCCCGCTACAGGGTACACCATAAGGTCAAAGGGTATCCCACTGCCCAGACTCACTGGAGGGTAAAACCCAGAACTGGTCCGATATCTCCGCACTACCTTTTCCATCACTAGGTGTCACTAACACCACTACCGTTCATAGGTTTAGAGTGCATCAAAGGAATCTCCAAACAACACCATTTCATGTTTTCACATTTAATAAGATCTTGAATGATGATATTCATGCCCAAATAGATTCCACCATTGTGATCCCTGCAGAAAAACACGCAAGATAGACTACTTACTCGCTGGAAACATGCTCCGGGTGGAAAATTCATTCTACCCCACTTTATGACAGTACGACGTCTCATGGGGCCTGCACCTCGGTCTCGATATAGGTCGGACGAATAGCACCACTATGATGTTCTTGGAAAAACACGATGAACCGACTATTCATATGCCCCCAAACGGACGCCTGATTAAAAGTTTAAATACGTTGTACATAGCGTAAGAGACGGCACGTGGGGCCCACGCCTCAACTCCGACATTAATGCCTGAAACTACTCCGGTAATTTTCACCTCGATTACAGGGTCACAATGTCGTTGACGGTGCCTAAAATGGACTCCGGATGCAGAAGATGCAACTCCCCCCGTTATACGCAAACGAGGCCCTGTGGGGCCCACACCTCGACCCCAAAACACGTCACGCAAATCTTACAATTGTGTTCCTTGCGGATAACCACACGGGATAGGCTATTCATTTTCCCTAAATGGACTTATGAAGCATAAGTCGTAAAAATGCAGCATATGTCCGAAAGCTGCTTCATGGGGCCCATGCCTCGGGCCCGAATTTTGGCGGGGGGATTGCTCCGTTGCAATGCCCTAGGAAAAACACTCAGAATTGAGTACTCAAACACCCTAAATAGATGTCGGTTGAAAAAGTGACGTTTCATCATAATGCCTGCAGACTACTCCATGTGGGGCTCACACCTTGTCTCCAACAGAAACTCTTCAGAAAGAATCTCAAAAGGTCCGAACGAGGACTGGGGTCACGCTGCCACTGACATCGTGTCAATCGGCCATCTCAAGAAGGTGTTAGGTCCGACACAATAATTAATTAATTAATTGAATAATTTATTACTTATTCACATTATGTATTTCATGCCATCGAGAAATGAAACCAACCCACAAATGTTCCAAACCAAAATTGGATGGACCGTCTCAGCTCCAGGGCCACAGCGCCTCTGACAGCGCATCAAATAGTCATCCGGCTAGCGTAGCCCGTCCATTCCAAACATTAACAATAATTTAATATTATTAAATTAATGCATTTCGGGGCATCCTCCATGCGGTGCAGAACCCAAAATCCATGGAACCCACTTCAAACAGTCAACCTCACCGATACGAACTGCCGGCCATAGACCGCACGTCAAACGGACATGTCGTTTGGAAGTCACGGCCCCCCCGAACGCAAGGGGGGCCCAACCGAGAGAGTTCACCCCAGCTGGCCCGGTCCGAACCACCGGCCCACGGCTCAGCCACAAGTCCGGGCCGAACCATTGTGGCCCTCTCCAGCAACACCAGACCTGCCTCCGGTCTAGTTTTCTTTTTTTTTCTAACTAGACTGGCCAGTTGGATGGTCTCCGTCACGTCGCGCAGCAGGACACACGAAGTGCGGGTCCTGGTCTCCTCTACACCCCGAGGCCGCCACCTTGGGTTCCCCCACTGACGGAGACAGCCCAGAGGCATTGCCGCGCCGTGCCCCAGAGGATTCCTGTTGACTGCGATGACCCACTCAACGCCGGAGCCTCCGCCTCCAACAACACCACCGCGCTACCTCGAGGCCGCCCCGCCCCACCGAATCCGGCTTTAACCCACCGCACTCTGCCTCCTGGAACACACCCCTGATACACCGGCTAAGGTCGACTCCTCCGGCAGCGCACCGCCCTACCTACACAGGTCTTCTAACCGTGCTCCACCTTCGGCCAGCCGCACTTCTGATGACTCTCCGCCGCGGGACACAACGCGGGTGCCGCTCGGAGCCGTCAGCCTCTCATGCCAGTGGTAATTCAGTGATCCCTTCGATGGAGCACTTCGACTCGATCTAACACCGGATTCCTGATCTCAGGATGTTTTTTTGATCCCTACGACAATACATTCACAGTACCCACCTTTTATCGATGATTTTACAGTCGGTTGATGCATCCGAAAATTATAGCTGGTGTTCGAGAAGAACGGAACCAAGAACGGGGTTCCAAACATTGATCAATGGCTGTGTTCGTGCAGACATCGACGTCGATAAATAAAAATGATGAAACAAGTGGACAATGAAGCATATATAATTTTAAAAATTTGAATATGAACTTAAAATTAGTAGAAATCATACCTTTTTGGATCTGTTCATCGACGTCGCTCAATCCCGCTTCGATCCACCAGAGTCCACTCCTCAATCTGATGAATTACCGTGAAGAACACCGAAGGAAGGTGGAAAACGCTCGAGATAGAGAGAGAAAAAATGGGTTTTCCCCTCCAAGAACCTAAGCGAATTAATAAAAATTCACAGAAACTCTCTCATCGGGAGTGAATTTCAAAATCACTGCGCCCTATCATTTTATATCACACGGAGGAAAAACACCCCATTTTGAACTCAATGGAAGTCTCGAATATCTATTCCAAGACTCTGTTTGAATTTCATTCAAAAAGGATGCCAGCGATAATAATTACTAAGTCATTAATTTAAAATGAATGTTTTTCCTCTGGGTGACAACTCTCACAGTAGGCCCACCCCCTCCACTTTTACACCCCACCTTGGGTAAACGTCCCACTCCAGACTCAACGATGGCCTCAGTTTTCACATCCAAGAAACATTTTTGTAGTTATTTGGGTTTGAGCTATTAAATGAATAATTTGATAATTTAGTTATCCATTTAACACACTGCCAATAAGAGATGGGTCCGAATGTCCCGTGTAGACTCATTTTATTAGTGCCTAGGGTAAACAACACATTCTAGACTGAACCATTGTCTCATATTTCCGATCTGATCAACCATAAAAGAGATACCACATAATATTTAGTTAACCATGCCTGCGTAATATAAAAAACTTAAAATTTTATATAATTACCTCCGGGAACATCGGGCCTCAGAATTTCACGCCGTCTAAACTCCCTGCTCTGAAATGACATCAAGAAATTTTTCAAAGTCTCAGAGTCCTAAAAAATGGGTTCTTACATCATTCCCTCCAACAATATTTTCATCCCTGAAAAGAAATACTATGAAAACAACTTGGGATATAGATATCAAACCTATCTCTATTGCACCCCAGAAAACTTTCACAACACCATGCTACCACAAAATGCGATCCAAAGTGATGGTTCGTACTTATAAGGTCTTCTACTCTTGAGAGAATTCATAAGAATATGTACACAACTCATCAGCTACGAAACATGGAAGACATCATGCACCAACTCCTACTGTTGGGAAGGTAGGGAAAGACGGTAGGAATCCTCTCAACCTCTTTCACGATTCCTGAACGGCCCAATGGTACTTGGGGGACTTCCCCAGCTGAACCTCTACTTTCCACATCGCGACCGAAATCATGATTTCTTCCTGGAACATGGTCTCGGGATTCCGTTTTTCAGAATATCCATCTATTGAAATACCCAAGGATATCTGGTCGCACAAGTTTTCACAGTCGGTGCATCACAACCGAGACTCTATAGGTGACGATGCATCTCAGACACTAGTGGTCTGAGCAAACCACAAAGCGTTCTTGCAGAAGATAGTGTCTCCAAATTCTCAGTGCAAGAACCACCATTACTAGAAACACATAGTGAAGCCCATAGTTCTATTTATGAGGTGTCGATAACCTCAACATGTACTTGATAACGATATCAAGATTTACATTGAGCACTCAAGGTACCAATGAACAGGGGAGGTGAGAAAACTCATCCAACCATCATATTCTAGACATGGAAAGCATGTGGCATTCCCCATGTGCATTTTTCCTTCTCGGAAGCAGAGTAATCCCGGAAATAGGCACTATTCCAAACCCACTAGTAGCAACCCATGCAATGCGTGGTCATGAAGAAAAGTCACACTTGTAAAACCAGAACCTGCTCTTACACTCCGCCGCACAACCCTGCCATGAAAGCACATGTCAGAGGGACTCATCCACTTCACCTCAATACTATCCACTTTGGGTGGTACTGAATCTCCCTCATGGTTTTGATCGCATCATAATAACACGTCTATGTGGGGTAAGAACCCCTATTTCTCGTGCATTCAAAGATATGTCAGACTACTCCAACACAGGGTTACACCAATGCCCTGTGTCACCCTCGATAACCCCTCGAACAAGGAGTTAGATGAAAAGAGTACCTCACGAGCATCTAACAAGTTCTACTGAGAAAAGTAGAAAAAGACACAGAGCATACCTCTTATCATCTCATGCATTGCTGGATTGTAGACATCCATAGCACATTGCTGCCCGCAGCCCCATCCGTGAGCTCCCTAAGGCTGACATGGGTCACCTAGTGGTCTTTAAAGGACCTCGAAACATCGTCCACCAACCAAAGTTCTTCAATATTTTCTGCCTACACTGCCTCCCAAGGGAACACCCTATCCCTGCATGGGAGTTCTCTGATCACAACACTACCTCTGTCGTGGTGGTGCATCTACCAAATATTTGGAAAAACTCAGCACAATTGGTTCAGTAATATCATGCCACATGACCTCGCACATCACAAACAAAGCAAAAAAGCCTCCCTGGTCTATCTCGGTGCTCTACATTGTCCCCATCCATGTGCCTGAGTATCATCAAGGGGAGACCTCCGGCATCGAGGCCCTGCTAATCTTCATCCCTCTGCCAGAAATTTCTCTATCACCAGTGCCTACTTCTGCACCCTGAGATGGGTGAGGATGCACAAGGCCACTAAGCTGGGGAAAATTTCCTCTACAGAGACCTCGCTCAAACTTCTGTGCTCAGAAGTTGCATTCATGGACCACATCTTAAGAGTACCAAGTATGGTCTGCGAACCTAGTCACGTACACACCCAATGCCATCACTCCCCACTAAAGCTCCAGTAGCTCTTGAAACCATCAAAAGCATAAGTGGGAGGGGTAGTAATCCTCCAGAAACAACTTCTAGATGTAATCCCATGAGAGTACTAACTCATTGTAAATCTGAGTATCCCTGGCTCTACCAACACCAACTGATTGGTGGAAAATGAATGGTTGTCAAGGCCACCATCCAACCTATCAGAATCAGAAGAAGATTAAAGAGGTGAACCACTGACTCTCACCAACCCTTTGTTGTCTAAGGGTGTGGCCCACCGTGGAACCTTAGCGGTCTCTGATGCTAGAACTCACATAGAATGCCTAGCATGTACGCGTCATCGACCCTCACTACCAGTACTATCTGCTACTCCACAGGTGGAGGTGCTACTGCCAGTCCTCCTGGAGAAAGGGTCGTCATATGATGGATCTTGAACTAAGGCCTCGTCACTCATGGAGTTATCATCATGAACTGTAGTTAGTATCCTAACAGGCTATCATCCTGGAGACATTCAGAATCCAATCAAGAAGTACCATCGGAAAATGAGAATATATATATGTCAATAATGATGGCTAGCTGACACAAGAATGACAGACAAAGACTCAATCCTATATGATGCATAAACCAAATTCCCTGCTTCAAGTTTCTTAGTGTGCCGAGTTGACAAGCGGGTTATCATGGTCCTGGTGTATGGATATGTCAGCCACTACACCATCACTGGACTCCCTGGACTGAGAGCCACTCTATAGAGATGTTGAAATTATTTCCCCAAAACTCAACAAATTCCATTTTAGGGACGTCCGAACAACACCCTAGGGAACAAACCACCTATGATACAACTTTGTCATGACCTGACCCATACCGGGTTCGAGCCACAACTACACCAAGCTCACCTCCATTGGACAAGGGCTGGCGACTAGCACCGAAGGCACACAAAACTAGGGGAGGCCTTTGCCTAAGAAATTGTACACACACACGCAGCCAACCCAATGAAAAAGTGCAGAGAATGGGGAGCAAGATTCAACACTACTACAAAAGGGAAACCAACATACACACATCATCATCTAACCAGTATAAGTAATTTGATGAAAATAATTGACAAGTAAACTGAACAAAAAATGGTGAAAAACACGCACCCAACTAGAAAGGTGCCACAACCCAGCAATAGGTAAAATTCTAGTAAACCACTGGTGAGTCTCACACCCGAAAATCCTCCTATGACCACTGAATGCAGCCCAATCTCATGTGCCCTCTACAGTTCTCTATAGTCTTGATCAACCTGTCTGTCATATTCAAGGGTACACCAAGTGCGGGAAAATTCCATGTAGGGGTGAGTATAGAAATACTCAGTAGGATTCCCTGAAATCTCGAGGGAGAAACATAGGAGATACTAAAATGGTGAGCAGTAGGTAGAAAAATAGATTAGTGCAAGAGTACAAAAGAATGAGTGTTGCACAACCCAACAAGAGAAAGGAAGAAGACTCAACCCAATGAAAGTAGCTAGAAATGGTGAGAAGATGAACTTAATGTCGAGTCTTCACTACCTATAGTAGGAGTGTAGACTCGCCCAACCAAGAAGATCTAGAAATAGAAATCATGTGGCAAACCGTGCGAGTCTTTTCCCCTCCTAGAAAGAGAGTAACTTAACCCAAGTGGTGGGAACAACAGTAAGGTGTATATATATGTGCTCAACAAGAAACTCTAACGAGTGTTTACAGGGATCTATATATCAAATCTCATCCCACAATGAGTCACCAACATTTCAAAGGATATCCATCACTGATGCCCAACAAACCCGCACGTCAAGAGGCCTCATCACTACAACATTCCACCAAGGGTCTCGTTCCAATAATCACGGATAAAAGTCAACGAATAGCCTTATAGAAAGGACTATGTCTGAAATAATTCATCGGGTAACCCACTTCCCTTCCTCGCTGGAGGGTAAACCCCAATAAGTCAACAGTGACCCACTGCCTAGCCCTGCTGGAGGGTAGACCGTAATAAATCATCTAGTGACCCACTGCACATTCCTGCTGAAGGGTAATACCCAATAATTCAACGGTGATCCCCAGCAAAGCCCCACTGGAAGGTAGAGCGTAATAAATCATTGGGTGACCCACTGCCCAACCCTTCTGAAGGGTAAACCCCAATACGTCAATGGTGACCCACTACCTAACCCCTTTGGAGGGTAGACCGTAATAAATCATCAGGTGACCCACTGCCCAACCCTGGAGGAGGTTAAACCCTAAATAAGTCGATAGTGACCCACTTCCCAGCCCCGCTTTAGGGTAAACCGTTATAAAACATTCGGTGACCCACTGCCCAGCCCTGCTGCAGGGTAAACCCTAAATAAGTCAACAGTGACCCACTGCCCCGCCCCTCATAAGGGTAAACTGTAATAAAACATCAGGTGACCCACTTCCCAGCCCTGTTGAAAGGTAAACCCAAAATAAGTTGGTAGTGACCCACTTCCCTACCCCACTAGAAGGTAAACCGTATGGTCAACGGGTATCCCACTGCCCAAACATGCTGGAGGGTAAAACCCAAAACCGGTCCGATATATCTGCACTACCATTTCCATCACTGGGTGTCCCTAACATCGCTACAGGGCGTAGTTTCAGAGTGCGTCAAAGGATCATCCGACCAACACCCTTTCATGTTTCAACATTTAATAAGATCTCGAACAAAGCTCTGAACCTCCAAATAGATTCCACCATTGTGATCCTCACAGAATAACATGTGAGATAGACTACATAATCGCTGGAAATGGGCTCCTGGTGGAAATGTCATTCAACACCGCTTTATGCCCATATGGCGTCTCATGGGGCCCACACCTAAGTCCCGAAAGTGGTCGGGCGAATTGTGCCACAGTGATTCTCTTGGAAAGACATGCTGAAACGACTATTCATACACCCCAAATGGATTCCTGATGAAAATTCACAGTACACTCTGCACATAGCATAAGAGATGGCCTATGGGGCCTATGCCTCAACCCCAGCTTCAACGCCTAAAACCAAAATGATAAATTTTGCCTCGATGCGAGGGACACAATGTCCTTGACGACACCTAAAATGGACTCCGGATGCACAATCTAAAACTCCCCGCGTTATACGGTAACGGGACCCTGTGGGGCCCACACCTCGACCCCGAAAAAACGTCATGCAAATCGTACCACTATGTTTCTTGCTAATAACCACAAGGGATAGGTTATTCATTTTCCCTGAACGGTTTTATGAAGGATAAGTCATAAAAACACAGCATAAATATAAAAGTCGCCTTGTGGGGCCCAAGCCTCAGGCCCGAATTTAGGCAGGCAGATTGGCCATTGCAATCCCCTCGGAAGAAAACTTAGAAATGAGTACTCAAACACCCTAAATGGATATCGGGTGAAAAAATGACTTTTTATGATAAAGTGTGTGAACTGGGCCCTAATGGGCCCGCACCTTGTCTCCAACATGAATGCTTCAGAAAGAATCTCAAAAATTCTGCACGAGGACTGAGGTCACGCCACCGCTGATGGCGTGTCAATCAGACATCCTAAGAAAGAGTTAGGTCTGACGCAACAATTAATTAATTTATTGAATAATTAATTAATTATTCACATTAAGCGTGTCGTTACACTGATCAACAAAACCAACCCTCAAATGTTCCGAACCAACATTGGATGAACTGTCTCAGTTATAGGGCCACAACTCCTCTGACAGCGTGACAAACAGACGTCCGTCTCGCAAAGCCCATCCATTGCAAACATTAATAATAATTTAATATTATTAAATTATCAAGTTTTGGGGAACCCGTCATCAGGAACAGAACCCAAAATCCCCATAACCCACTTCAAACAGTCCTCCTTGATGATTTGAACTCATATTCGTAGACAAAACATCAAACGGAAGCGTCTTTTGGAAGTTACGGCCCCCCGAACACAAGGGGGGCCAACCGTGCTGGATCACACCGGTCGGCCTGGTCTGAACCGCCGACCCACTGCCCAGCAGCGGGTCCGACCCAAACTACTGTGGCCTGCTCCAACGACATCAGACCCACCTCCGGTCTAGATTTCTTTTTTTTGCACTAGAACGGCTAGTTGGCTGGTCTCCACCACGTCGCGCCGCAGGACCCGTGAAGTGTGGGTCACGGTCTCGTTCGCACCCCGAGGTCACCGCCTTGGGTTCCCCCTATGACTACAATAGCCCAAAGGCGTCACTTCCCTACACCCCTATGACTTCCCTTCCTCCGCAATGACCCTCAAGACGTCGGTTCCTCCACCTCCCGTAGTACAGTCACGTTACCTGGAGGCCGTCACGCCCTGCTGTCTCTGGCATGAACCCGCCATGCTCTGCCGCCTGGACATCACCAGTGCTGCACTGGCCGATGTCAACTCCTTCGGCTGTGCAATGCCCTGCCTACTCTTCTCCTCTGACTGTGCTCCTCCTTTGGCCAACTGCACCTTTGAAGATGCTCTGCCACGCGACACACCGCATCCACCGCACGCAGCCGCCGACCACTCTTACTGGTGGTGATTTGGTGATCCCTTCGGTGGAATATAGTGACTCGATCAGACACCTAATTCCAGGTCCAAGGATTTTATTGCGATCCCTACGAAGAGACCTTCACATCCCCCACCTTTGATCAAAAATTTGATAGTCGGTTGACGCATTCGAAAATTATAGTGAGTGTTCGCGAAGAACGGAACCAAGAACGGGGTTCCAAACAAAGATCGATGGCCATGTTCGTGCAGCCATCAATGTCGATAATTAAAAAGGATGAAACAAATTTTCAATGAAGGATATTTAATTTATGAACTTCAATTGGAACTTAAAATTAGAAGAAATCTTATCTCATTTGATTTTTTCGTTGTTGGCAACGCGCCCGCTCGATCCCGCTTCGATCCGCCAGAGTCTGCTTCTCAATCAGGTGAAGAACAGTGAAAAACCCTGAAGGACGGTGAAGAACACATAATAGAGACAGATAGAGAGGGAAAATAGGTTCTCCCCTCCAAACACTTAATAAAATTTATAAAATTTCACTGAAACTCTCTCAATGGGGGAGGATTCTGAAATCACCACACCCTCTCATTTTATATAATGACTATTAAAAACACACCCTTTAGAACTCAACAGAGGTCTCAGATTTCCATTCCAAGACTCTTTTTGAATGTTATTCGAAAAGGACGCAAGTGATAATAATCACAAAGCCATTAATTTAAATAGTGGTTTTTCCATTGGGTGACATCTCTCACAACAGGCCCACGTCTACCTCTATTACACTTCTCTTAGGGTAAACGGCCCACTCCAGACTCAACGATGCCCTCAGTATTCCCATATGAGAACCCATTTAGGAGTTATTCAGTTTTGATCTACTAAATGAATAATTTGATAATTTATTTATCCATTTAACAGACCGCAAATGAGAGAGGGGTCTGAATATCCCATGACAACTCATTTTATGTCGTGCCTAAGGTAAATAATGTGTTTCATACAAAAAAGTGGTCTCAGATTTCCAATCTGATCAACCATATTAGTGATATCACATTTTCGTTTGTTAAACACGGGTGTGTAATATAAAAACAACAAACATTTTATATAACAAATTCTGGGCACACCGGTCCTCGGAATTGCACGCCTTCTGAACGCCCTACTCTGAAATCACATCAAGAAATTTTTCAAAGTCTCAAAGACCCAACACCTGGGTTTTTACAAAAATTCCTTTTAGGGTGTGAAATAAATAGAAGGGGGAGTTCCCTTTTATAAGAGGGGTGAGGGGCACCTTAGGAATAGCTAGAAATAACATTTTATAATAAAATCTTTTTTACTTTTAAATTCCTCTAAATTGAATAATTTAAATGTTAATGTGGTGATGGGTCAAAAAACACTCAAACAAAATATTTTTGACAGGTTTGCGTCACTATATTAACCATATCTTTTATATTTAACTCTTAGTTAAATAGTTTGACATTTACCATGTCTCATTGTATTTTTACATTATATGGTAAATAAAATTACAATATACTTCATAGAGAACCCCACGTGGTTCATTAATGATACAGATATCATTATATAAGTCATTTTGGAGAACCATAGATTTAAATGAATATAATATCAATTAATAATATAATATTTTTTTCAAAACTCTTTTCTTTTAATTTTGACTCTTTTTGGTATTTTGATTTTTCTAAATTCAAAACTACATAATTACTTCAAAAAAATTCATCTAACTAACCCTAATATGTCATATTAACCTATAAAATTCATGTAATTCATAAAAAGTCTCAAATTAAATTTATTTTGATATTTATAATATCAATTATTTAAATCATTCATTAATATGGTAATTATTGCATCATCATTGTGTCATAAATAAATTTAATTATTAATGTCTAAAAAAATATAAATAAAATAACATTATATAGGAAATATTTTATGATTTATAATGTATATTTATAGACTAATTTATCTTATATTTCTCCCTATATTAAAAAAGTTTTACTTATTAAACATTGAATTTAACACGTTTAACTAATCTTTCAATTAAATAATAATAATTGTCCTAATCTAATCCAAGTGGACCTAAAGGATCATATTTTATTCCTAAGGTTGTTTTTGGTCGAATTAAACTTATCCAATAAAATTATGACATGTGTTAGGGTAATAATAATACCAATTTTACCCTTAATTAACCTATTTACTTTTAACCATGGTAAATAAAAGTCAAATGTTACTAGTCACCAAAATTATTTTTATATTATTGAACAAAATTTTAGAAACTGATATCAACAGTGTCTCTCTGATTTTTGAAATTCAATTCACAGAAGTAGTAAAATTACGTTTTATTCAAATTTGGAAACGCTCCTAGGCGGTGGATAAAAGACTATTAAAAAGTTCAATAAAATATTTATATAACTAAAATTATTCTAAAATGACTCCAATGAATTACATTGAACTTATATATGAATTATTTATCTATTTTTACCATAAAGAAATTTAAATAAAGTAAATAATTATTTAAATTAAAATTTGGTTTTAAACTATAACTCAGTGTTTTCACTATTCATCAAAAATTGAATGTTTTTATAAAAATACAATAAATTCACCTAAAGCTAATTATGATATTCCAAATCCGAAAATGAAGTCCATATTGAATGATAAAATTTATATAATTTCAAAAAGTGGGTATTACTATTCATAACGGCTGGATTGATTGGTCGTGGTGTGTTAGAATCTCGAAGTTGAGTACAATTCACGATATTTCATTATTCAAAGGGAAACATATCATGGAAGCTCGGTGTGTTACATTATTACCCCCTTTTGGAAATTTAATTCTATCAATTTTTAAAATTGGGCATGGGAACTTAATTGAAAGTCCTACATCAGAAAAAGAGTCAATAAAACTATTACTTTAACAGAAAGAAAGTTAATTACAAAGGTTACCCAAGATAACCCATACTAGGATTCCATGTATGAAAACATGGATATCGAAGATAACCTAAGTGTCATGTTCTGATATAGAGGGATAGAAAACACGATCAGGAGAATGTCAACAACAAGAAAATCATGGACTTGTGATGGGACAGACAGTCATTAGTTTCTCAGTATGAAAAATAAATGGACAAAGTTTTTTTCTATTTTATGTTACATTTCATAAATATAAGGAATTTATCTATGAGATTGATTTATTACATAAAGAGATATACTTACTTTTTATGTAGAGTTTAATTCATTAATAAATTTATACCAATAACTCTTTTATATTCAAACGATGAGTATTCATGATGACTTGGTAACACCGGATGAGATAGAATCATCTTCTAGAGAATCACATGATCCTAAAATGATAAACTATATATTTACCTTGTCTTTAAAGATTAATCAAAACCTAAATGATTAGTAAAATTTCAGATGATCCCCCAAAAAGATATTCCTTTAGAGAAAAAAACACTAAAATTAATTTCTAAAATTAAACCAACATTACCCCCATGATAATTAAATACCATTCAATAAAAAAATTTCCAAAAAATATTTTAATATAATACAAACTAATATTGAAACCCAAAACATAGAAGAACAATATTCTATATAAAATTTTGTCTCCGAGTGACATCGACTACTCCTAAAGTCACATACATAAATGTAATTAACATAACCACATATTCTCTATTATAGGGTATTCTTTTACATAAATAACCCAAATCACAATAAATCCACAATAAAAACATAGATAAAAATCCAACATTACTCTAAAAATTAAATCCCATAGTATTCTATATTCCTTAGGCATATAGTGTTCCCAAACGAGAAAACGTCTTCCAAAATAAAATTTGTCACTTAATCACCAAATATTTTTCCTATACTATGGTTATTAACATGATAAGACCTAAGATCCCAAATCAACTTATTATTGATCAATAAAATCATTTAACTAAAAAAATTTGTCAAACTAACTAGGGATTTCACGTAGTCCTGTGGTGGGCGTTAAATCCCATTCGCACTCTGGTTGTGGGTTCGATTCTAGTAGCTTTCTTCGACATGATGGGTTATCACACAGTCTGCGTGCTGTAAAATTTCGAAAACTATATTTTATAACATTCCCTAAATGAGATAGATTCCTAAAAATAATCATAAAATAATTTAACCACCAATTTTATCTCGTACCTCGCACTTTCATCCCAAAAAATAATAACATGTAATTACCTCAAATTAAAGAGTCATATAATACCAATTGGTTATTTATAAATATATCAACAAAATAGAAGATAATTATTCCTCAAATATAATTTCCACATATCAAAATTCATGGATACACATAAATTTGAAATGTCTTCCAATGTAATCTCATCAACAAATAGCACCAATACCCTTAAAAATTTTGACATCTATTTATTTACACATAGGTTATTCCTTGAGAAAGAGGTTATCCTATATAATATGGAATTGACATGGGTGATTTCAAGGTCCCATAAATTTATGACAAATGACTGTAATTGGATTCTTTGGATCATTTTTATTTTCTTCCATAGTACTCTTCATTTTTCCTCGACAATTCTTTACATTATTCCCTTCATTACCACACAAAATTCATTCTTTGATCCATTAATAAACCATTCTAGGTGTCTCATTCAAAATTTCCTACATGATGAAAAATGATATTTCATTTTTCCATGGTTTTCACTGCTAGATATCTTACCAATTTCTACTTTTCTATTCCTTTTTGAGTCCGGGATTGAGTTAATATATATGTTGTTGATCATATTTTTTGAAAACTGATTCGGCATGAACACGATTTCTTTTACACCTATAAAAATTCCATTTTGTTGCTCATTTCCAACAATGTTCCCAACTTTTAAATCATTCTCAATGTTACTATGACGTCCATGGAATCCATCCATTGACTAAAACCATAAATCACTGTGTGAGTAATAATATTTATAAAATAATTTAGAGAATATCATGAAACATTGTTTTCAATTTAAAACACCTTAGGATTAACAAATATCATTTATTCTCATATTATATTAAAATCCTTGAAATCAGTTTGTAATGAGAATTTAAACTATCATATGCATATCCCATTGGAGTTTCATAACCAAGAGGGCAGCATGACCCCTTATAGTGTACTAGGATATCCCAGGTCAAGCATAAAATTCCTTGTAGTAGTTCTCACTCCTTGGTACATCGGTGACAGAGCTGCCTCAACCTTCTCGTATCCAGACATGGATATACTTAATGGAAAATACAAAAAATCTCTACATTAAAAATATTTTATGTTGTTAGACTATACTAATCCTCAAATTCAATTTTAGGCTAATGTGATCTAATCAGAGTTTATCTAAATATAGTTTCCACGGTTTGTACTAATAATTTTATAATACAAAATGTAAAACCCCATCCATAGAATCCAAGATCCAGTGCATTATTTTAATACATTGGAATGATTATAAGGAATCAAGACATGAAGGACCGATCAGTTTAGTAGTCATGGAAACAAGATACTTACTTAAGTTCAACATTACAACTTGAAAAGAAAAACAACATTAATTTATTCCATTATAAACATCCATGCTTACAAGATTATTTCTAAAAGTCACCCATAAATAACTTCTTCATATCCTGGGAAGTTGAATCTTGAAAAGTTGTGAGCTCAGAAGCTCAGTAAGAGAAATAAATACAATAGAAAAGAACATAAACATTAAGCATGGTGAATAATGGAAAACACATGCATTATCAAATAATTAAACATGAAATATTTATTTTAGGAATATGAGTTGAGTAAATAATTCCATAATAAAACATAGTAATGGGTATTCTACTAGTAAAATAACCACATGATATATCAATATATAATCCCATAATGATGGAATGAATAATTCCAGAGATTTATAACCACAATGTCAAGGACTTGTGCTAAGACTACAAATAATATTTTCTCAAGCCCATGTTCCAAGACAGTACTTTGTCTCATTAGATCTACCAACGCATCAAGGATCTATAGCCGGCTCCACCTATAAAATACTATGTCCAATTTATTCTACATTTGAATTTTTTTAAACATAACATAAACATTCATATTAAAACAAGCCTACGAAATGTCAATACATTATCTGAAAACCATGAATGGTATAAAAATACACCATCTACAGACAAACATAACTCATTAAATACATTATGGAATATTGTATTGTAGCATATTATCCTCAATTGATGATAATAAAGGATTATGATATATATTAAAATAATTATCAAAATGATTTGAGAGAAATATTCCCATTTTTCATGAAATCATTCAAAAGTAACACTATTTGTCAAGAAGCCGTTTAAAAATATATTTTTGAATCAATGTTCCCCATACCTCTTTGAAACTTTTAAAAGGAATTTTAATTTTAAATATTTAAGGTTCATATAAATAAATACATAAAACAATTTTTAAAACATGGACATTAATGAGAATGATTTAGAATAATAAATCTTTAAAACATTTTAAAATGATTTTTTAGTTATAGTTCCTAACAAAAACAAAGACACCTGAATAAAAATAATTGAGGTAATAAAAATATTATAATATCAGTGTAATAAAGTGATTCATGATATACTCTATCAATTTAAATTATATAATATATATAAATGTGAATTGGCATATAAGAACAAAGAAGTCTCAATGGAATGTAAATTGGGATGAAATCTCTTATAAAGATCGTTTCCTTCCATTAAGGATAAATAAACGACATAATTATCTATGAAAAATATAAATAAACTCAATATTATTGGATATTCAATGTAAATAATTTAGAGGACATTCACACATATTCTTGTAAAAACAACACAAATGAATTGGATGTTTAACTCATAAATGGAGATTGAGTTAAAATTACTCTTATCATGTTTATATCGATGACATTAAAATTTGTCAATAGAGTGATTATGTGTTTCAAATGTTTATCCACAAAAACGGGAGTGTTTATTACTACACAAATAATAAATATTGATTCCACACATAATCATGGAGTAATCAATTAATGATGTATGCGTAAAGCTGAATGATTGGAATTTGAAATTTGAAATTCAATTAATAATTTTGTAACATACGAAAAAAAATCCCATAAAAAATGGATCATAAAATGAAGATTTAATTACTCATAAATTAAAATATATTTCACAAAGAATATAATCATTGGTATGTACATACAACACACAATAGGAAATAGTAGAAGCATGGCATGAATCACATAGAAATTGGAAGTGAGATGAAAACACTTACTTTGTTGTAATCAATCATGTCATATGAAAAAAAAGTCAATAACAACCAAATTAATCACATAATTCCATGAATATAAAGAGAATAATTATATGATATATATATATATATATCAAATGATAGTACACAATATTCAACAATTAATAAATAAGTGGAAAACAATGGAAATCTCCTGGAATTAAATGTGAGATAAGAAACCCCTTATTTGGTACTTTTCCTTGGTTGAGGGTTTCTTAAGAACCTGTATAATGGTGAAATAATTTTTCTTAAATTGTACAAGAATCATATACATTAATATGATATCATATGTGATCTTTTATTATTTCTTTATTAATAATATTTTAGTATTATCGTCATTTTGGTTGTTAACTGATTCATTTTCTTTTATATGATTTGTTTCATAAGTATTGTTTTTTATGAATATGATGTAACTTTATCATATTAAGAATTATATTAAGTCTTTAAACATTATTTTTAATCATCTAATGATAATTAGTATTGAATGGATTACGATGGGGAATGAATATCATCGCGTTCGTGGAGACTGTAATCTATATGTACCCACGAGCGAGAATATCATTTTTTTTGATATTAAAATAATAAATAATGTGATGTTATATCTTATATACATGATCATAATCATTTTATATTTATTATTTACATCACTTACACATCATTATTATACCCATACAAATAATAATTTATTGAATAACAATTACACCATGACGTGGAGATGGTAAGCCGTAAGTAGGCACGTATGGTGACATGTCATTCAAAGGATGGATAAAATAATGAATATGGTTGTTAAATATTTATAATAACATATAAGTATATAGAAGATACTGTATTTCTTATTTAAGAATGGAAACAACAATGTAATGGGAAGTGGAAGAATAAAATAACATGAAAGAGGTGATAAAATATTTACCTCTTCTTCGGGTTCTTCCTTTAGATTTGATCAAAAGGGATCCATTGGTTGGAATTATAACTAATGTAAGGCCTCTAAAATTAAGGTTTTATATTTGGTAGGGTATTTGGGCTGAATTTGGCCGAGCCAAATGGCTTTGAAGGTGTGAATTAAGGAGTATGGAGATTTTCCTTTTATAAGAGGGGTGAGGGGAACCATAGGAAAAGCTAGAAATATTATTTTATAATAAATCATTTTTAGATTCTAATGGCTCCAAATTGAATTATTTAAAGGTTAATGTGGTGATCGGCCAAATATCACTCCTCAAATAGGTTTTATACAGGTTTTGGCCACTATGTTAACCTTATCTTTTAGATTCAACTCTTAGTTAAATAGTTTGACATTTACCATGTGTCGTTGTATTTTTATATTACATGGTTAATATACTTACTATATAATTCCATGATAACCCAAAGTGGTTTATTAATGATACACATATCATTATATAAGTCTTTTGACCGAAATGTAGATTTTTAGGAACAGAATATCAATTAATAACATAAGTCATTTTTGACACTATTTGGTATTTTTTTCAAAATTAATAACAGCATTATTACTTCGAAAAAAACTCAAATATCCAACCCTAATATGTCATATTATCCTATAAAATTAGTGTAATTCATAAAAACTCTCAAGTTACATTTATTTTGATATTTATAATATCAATTATCTTAATCAATCATTAATATGGTAATTACTGCATCATCATTGTGTCATAAATAAATTTAATTATTTAATGGATAAAAAAATATAAATTAAATACGATTATGTAAGAAATATTTTAATATTTCTAATTAATATTTATAATCTAATTTATCTTATTTGTAACCCAATATTAAAAATTGTTCAGTTATTAAACATTGAGTTTAACACTTTTAACTCTTATTTGAATTAAATAATAATAAATTTCCTAATCTAATCCAAGTGGTACTAAATGTTCATATTTTATTCCTAAGGTTGTTTTTGGTCAAATTACACGTATCAAATAGAATTAGGACATGTGTTATGATAATAATAAAATCATTTTTACCCTTAATTATACTATTAACTTTTAACCATGGTAAATAGAAGTCAAAAGTTACTATTCACCAAAAATTATTTTTATCTTATTGAACTACATTTTACAAACTGATACCAAGTGTTTCTATTGGTATTTTGAAATTAAATTCAAAGAAGCGGTAAAATTATTTTTTATTCAAATTTTCAAATGCTCCTAGAAGTTGGCTAAAAAACGGTTAAAAAGTTCAATAAAATTTTTATATATATATATAATTACTATAAACTGTATCCAATGAATTAAATTTAACTTATATTTTTATTATTTATCTATTTTCAAATAAAATAAATTTAAATAACATAAATAATTATATTAAAATAATCAGGTTTAAACTATAATTTATTATTTTTCCTTATTCATCAAAAAGTGAATGTTTTCAGAAAAATGCAAAAAATTCACCCTAAGATAATTTCTATATTTTGAATCCAAAAATGAAGTCCATTTTGATAGATAAAATTTTTAAAATTTCAAAAAGAGGGGTATTACTATTCATAACGGCTAGTTTTATTGGTCACAGTCTGTTAGAATCTCGAAGTTGCATACAATGCATGCTATTACATTATTCAATGGGAAACGTACCAGGGAAGCTTGGGGTGTCACATTCTTCCCCCTTTTTGGAAATTACATCCTCGCAATTTTTAAAATTGGGTTGGGGAACATAATTGAAACTCTCACATTGGAAAAGGAGAAAATAAAACTATCACTTTAAAAGAAAGAAAGATAATTACAAAGGACACTAGAGATAACCCATACTGGGATTCTATATAAGAAAACATGGATATGGAAGATAAAAAAAGGGTCAAGTTCTTATAGAGAGTGATATAATACATGATCAGGAGAATGTTAACAAGAAGAAAACCACAAACTTGTGATGTGACAAACAGTCATTAGTTTCCCAGTAGATAAAGTAAACATGGAATGTTTTTTTGTTTAAAGTTTAATTTCATAAATATGAGGAATTTATTTATGAGATTGACAAAGAAAATAAATAGATATACTTTCTAATTTATGTATAGACCCTTTACTTAATAAATTTCGACCACTAACTCATTTATTTTCAAATGATGATTATTCAAGATGACTTGGTCACACCAGAAGAGCTAGAATCAACTTCAATAGAATCATATTATCCAAAAAGGATAAACTATATATTTAACCTATCTTTAGATATTAATAAAAACCAAAATGGTTTATACAAGATCAGATGATCCCCCGAAAGGATATTCCTTTATAGAACAAAATAGTAATTTTAATTTCTAAAATTAATCCAACAATACCCCAAAGTTAAATAAATAAAATTCAATAAAAAATTGTACTTAAAATCCTTTAATATAATCCAAACTATCATTTAATCACAAAACATATAAGAATAGTCTTCCATGTTCCATTGTATCTCCAAATGACATCGACTACTCTTATAGTCACATACATAAATTTAATTAACCTAATCACATATTCTCTATTACAGGTTAATCAATTTCAAAAAAAACCCAAATCACTATAAATACACACAAAAAACATAGATAAAAATCACCCATTACTCCTCAAATGAGATCCCATAGTATTGTATTTTCCTTAGGCATATAGTGTTCTCAAAAGAGTGAACATCTTCAAAAATAACATTTATCACTTATTCACCAAATAATTTTCCTATACTAAGGGTACTGATTTGATAATACATATGATCCCAAATCAACTTATTGTTGATCAATAAAATCATTTAACTAAAAATAATTAGTCACACTAACCAGGGATTTCACATAGTTTAGGGGTAGGAGATAAATCTCAATCGCAGTCTGGTTGTGGATTTGATTCCCCCAACATTTTCCGATTCGACGGGTTGTCACATGGTCTACATGTTTTCCATTCTCAAAAACTATATTTTATAACATTCCCTAAATCTGATAGATTCCTCAAAATAATCATAACATAATTTATCCACCAAATTTATCTCATACCTGAAATTTTTATCCCGAAAATTAATAACCTGAAATTGCCTCATATTCAAGAGTCATATAAGTCCAAATGGTTATTTATAACTATATCCAGAAAGGAAAAGATAACTATTCATAAAATAGAATTTTTACATAACAAACTGCAGAGTTACACATACAAGAGAAAATCCGTCCAATGTAATCTCATCAAAAAATAGCACTAATACATTTTGACATGTTTCCTTCCATTTATTTCCACATAGGTTCTTCCTTGACCAAGAGGTTATCTTATATAATAGGTTATTGACCTGGGTGATGCCAAGGTCCCTTACATTTATGAAAAATGATTGTAATTGGATTCTTAGAACCATTTTTGTTTTCTTCCATTGTACTCTTCATTTTTCCCCGGCAATTATTTACATTATTCCCTTCATTCCCACACATAACAAATTTCTTTGTTCCATTAAGACACCTTCCTAGGTTTCTCCTTCCACATTTCCAACATAATGTAAAATGAGCTTTAATATATCCATGGTCTTCACTGTGGGAGCTCTTATCATTCACCAATTTTCTCTTCCTTGTTGATTCAGAGAGTTGGTTAATATATATATATATATATTATCATATTTTTTGAAAACGGATTCAGTATGAACATGATATATTTTACACATATGAACATTCCATTGTGTTTCTCATTTACACCATTATTCCCACCATGTACATCATGCTCATGGTTACTATGACTTCCTTGGAATCCAGTCATTGACTAAAACCAGAAATCATTAAGTGAGTTAAAATAGTCATAAAATCATTTAGAGAATATCATGACACAATATTTTCAATAAAACACCTTAATATTTACCATGGTCATTTATTTTAATCTTATATTTAAATAATTCAAATCTTTTTGTAAAGATAATGTAAATTATACTAATCATATCCCCCAGAAGTAAAGTAACCAAGAGAGCCGCAAGGCCCGTTGTCGTGTACCAGGATACCTCGGGTCAAGCCTGAAACTCCTTGTTGTAGTTTTCACTCCTAGGTACATTTGTGCTAGAGCTGCCTCTACCTTCTCGTATCCATATAGGGATGTACTGCTTGTAAAATACAAAAACTCTATACATTACCATGATTCTAGTATTTTCTTATATACTAATCCTCAAAGTCTATCTTAGTGTAATTTGATCTAATAATATTTTATCTAAATCTATTCTACATGGTTTGTAATAAACTTCATATGATTCCATCTATGACACCCTGACCCCGAGATCTAGGAGCTTGTGCATTATTTTAATACATTGGAATGATTATATGGAATCAGGTTCCGGTGGACTATAATGACCCATACTATACATACATTGTTAATACTTCAAAATTGAATCACACTTATTACAACATATGACAAAACCACAAAGGACCGTATAGGTATAGTGTCTTTAGAAACTGGGAAACATAAACAACTAGTTCATAAATCTTCTACAGTTTCTCCCATTTATTTCATCATATCTAGGGTCCCATTTAGCATATTCTACTTAATATCCATCTTCCTGACCCGGGGAAAAGAAAACATACAAAAAAGGGTGAGCTCAAATGCTTAGCAAGGGAAAATAATGGAAATAAAAATCATATCATATCTTTTTGAAAATCATAACCTGAAAAAGAGATCATAATATCTTAACATGGAATAAATCATAGAAGTGAAAATGATATACCCATAATCATAACATAAAACTTGAAACTTTGTGGTATGCACACATAATCATGGAAAATCATTATTCTTGTTAGTCATGACTCATTTCCAAGACTATCTTAGCGGACAAAGTCCATTTCTGAACCGAGTTCACTCCTCGTTTCAGTCCTATATCACTGAACCGAAATAACCTTCCGTTCCAGCCATGTCTATCTCATGAGATATAAATCTTTACCCCATGCATTGGAGAGAGATATAGGTCCCACCCATCTTATAATGAATCCTTTCTTATGTGTGCCACATAATCATAAATCAAACGTCATCGCATAAAACATGTAACAAAAATGGGATTCATGAAACATCATGACATCATAAAACAAATCATATAAGGTAAATGACTTCATAAAAATAACTCCCTCAAAACATAATCAAATCAATGTAATAATAGGGATAAAAACAGAACCCTTTATTATCTTAGATGGAAAATAATTTTGATAAAACACTTGAACTCCATTCTTGAGGAAAATATCTTTTCTTCTTCAAAAACATTTTTCCTTTCTTAACATGTCATACAAATTTAAACTAAAAGAAGTTGATTAATATAAACTTGAATACTTGTAAAGGAATCTTCATGGAAATAATGTTTTAAAAATACATTCATACCGTATAAGTTAAAAAAACATTCTTCGTACTTTTGTCAGAAAAGTCATAAGAGTACCTCGTACGAAATAAACGACAAAAGATTCCTTTCATATTCATTACTAAAAACTCACCGAAGGGTAAAATTGGATTTAAACTATTGTAAGTGGATGGAAACAATATTAAATATTGAGGGAACATGTATGTGGATGATAAAATACACCCCAGTAAATACCAAAGTATAAACAATCTCGGTTAAAAATGAGATTGTGATATTTTCTCTTACCTTAGGACCGACTTGCTTTGTAAGTGTCCGAACCTCCTGTATAATGATTTAAATAAGGTTATTGACTTATTCCAGAATCATACTTATTTTTATGATATCATATATGGTCATATTCTTAGCTTCTTAGTAGTAATATTTCATTGCTACTTGTTATTCGGGTGTTTATATCTTTTTGTTCTTATGCGTGTTTTGTCGAATAAATTCTTATTATTCTCTTTAGGTTATAGATACCTCATTTCCAGAATGGTATTAGTGTAATTTATATCATATTCATTCATTCAATTCGTTTATATATTCATTATGAAATGAAGATCATGTAGAACGATTCGCATCACATCGTGGAGACGGTATTCCATACGTACGAACGAGTGATGATATCGTTCTTATGATCGTGGAATTGTATTCGAGTATATTTATACTATTTCATAATCAATATTACTTTATAATAGTTAAATATAGTCATTATTTACACCATTATACCCATCCAAGTAAGGTGGTGGTGTAAAATAGATTACACCACGACGTGGAGACGGTATTCCGTACGTACGCACGCGCGGTGATTTCTTTTTCCGTAGGATGGATAGATGGTGAAATAGGTTTGTTTCATACTTATAATAACATATCAGTATATGAGTGATACTGATGTTATTATTTCATAATGAAACAACTAAATAAGAGAAGGTGGAAGAAGAAATATAGATGAAAGTATCGGTAACGGACATTACCTCTTCTTTGAAGTGCTTCTTTGATACCTCATTTTAGGGCACTAAAATGGGTCTTTGAAGAAGACCATAACCTCTAGGATGTTTCTAGGGAAGTGGAGAGGAGGAATTGGCAGGTTTTGGCCGAGCTAGAAGGCTCAAAGTGGTGTGAGGAAGAGGGGGAGGAGGTGTCCTTTTATAAGGGAGGAGAGGGGCACCTTTGGAATAACTAAAACTATTATTTTATTATAAAGTCAAGTTCGGTTTTAAATAGATCCAAATTGATATATTTTGAATCTAAGGTGGGTTGGGTCGAAATAATCTCATCCAATAGAATTTAGACAAGTTTAGGTTCCTATTTTAACCTTATCATTTAGATTTAACATTATGTTAAATAATTTTACTTTTACCATGTCTTCTTGTGTTCTTATACTATAAGGTTAATAAACATACTATAAGCAGCCAAACGAACCCCAATTTGTTTATTATTAATATATATAACCTTATCTAAGTCATTTGGCCGAACCTTAGATTTTTAGGAATAAAATAACAATTATTAATATAATATTTGTTTTAAAAACTATTTTATGTCAATTTTTACACTATTTAGTAATTGAATTTTGTGAAAATAATAACATAATTATTAGTTCGAACCAAGTTAATTAAATCAATACTAACATGTCATATTAACCTATAAAATTAGTGGGATTCATAAAAAGTCTCAAATTTAATTTATTTTGGTGTTTATAACATCAATTATGTCAATATTTCATTAATAAGATAATTACTGCATCATCATTGTGTCATAAATAAATTACATTATTTAATGTCTAAAAATTACAAATAAAATACCATTATGTAGGAAATATTTTTTATATTTCTAATGAATATTTATAGTCGAATTTATCTTATGTATAACCCCATATTAAAAATGTTTTAGTTATTAAACTTTGATTTTAACTATTTTAACTATTCATTAAATAAAATAATATTAAATGTCATAATCTAATCCAAGTGGACCTAAATGGTCATATTATATTCATAAGGTTGTTTTTGGACGAATTAAACTTATCCAATAGAATTAAGACATTTTTTATGGTAATAGTAATATCATATTTACCCTTAGTTACCCTATTTACTATTAACCGCGGTAAAAAAAATAAAAAGTTACTATTCACCAAAAAATTATTTTTATCTCATTGAACCACATATTACTTACTGATATCAACCGTGTCTGTCGGATTTTCGAAATTCCATTCACAGAAGTGGTGAAATTAAGTTTTATGAAAAATTCAGTTTTTAACCTACCACTTAGTGGTTTCACTATTCATCAAAAATTGAATGTTTTCAGAAAAATACCAAAATTTCACCCCAGGCTAATTTCGATATTCTGAATCCAAAAATGAAGTCCATTTTGGAAAATAAAATTTATAAAATTTCAAAAAGTGGTTATTACTATTCATAAAGGCAAGTTTTAATAATATTTTAATAGCATATCGTTGTTTAGTGAAACTCGGTATTGCGTATGACGCAAGCTATCGAGGAAGGTTGCGATTTCGTGTAAAGCAAGCCAAGCAAGTGTTGTGTAGAAAAAGATTCCGTTGTTGATTTATATAACATAAAAGTCTCGGGTGTTACATTCTACCCCCCCTTAAAATGAATTTCGCCCTCTAAATTCGTCACTTTGTAACAAACAGATGAGGATACCTCTCCCTCATCATATCCTCGAGCTCCCAAGTAGCTTCTTCTAATTGGTGGTTCCTCCATAAAACTTTCACCAAGCGAGTGGTCTTGTTTTGTAGGAATTTTTCGCTACGATCCAGAATCTCTATCGGCTGTTCTTCATAAGAAATATCTTGCTCCAGCGGTACAACTTTTGAGCTGAGTACATGTGAAGTATCAGGTATGTACTTTCTCAGGAGAGATACATGGAACACATCGTGAACTTGAGAGAGATTCGGTGGAAGTGCCAATCGGTAAGCTACCTTCCCAACAAGATCCAGTATTTCGAAAGGACCGATATATCTAGGGCTCAACTTCCCCTTCTTTCCAAATCTCATAACCCACTTCCAGGGAGATATTCGTAAGAACACTTTATCACCCACTTCAAACTCTAGGTATTTTCTTCGGTTGTCGGCATAACTTTTCTGTCGAATCTGAGCTGCTCTTATGTGTTGTTGAATAGATCTGTCCTTTTCTGCCATTTCATCAACGAGACCAGGTCCTAATAGCTTTCTTTCCCCAACTTCATCCCAGCAAGTTGGAGTCCTGTATTTCTTTCCATAGAGAGCTTTATAAGGAGCCATCTGAATGTTGGAGTGAATGCTATTATTATAAGAAAATTACACCAAAGGTAGGTGTTGATCCCACCCTCCTTTGAAATCCATAGAGCAAGCTCTCAACATATCTTATAGGGTTTTAATTGTTCTCTCAGACTGACCGTCTGTTTGAGGATGATAAGGAGTGCTGAAACTCAACTCTGTATCTAGAGTATGCTGAAGACTTCACCAGAACTTCGAGGTAAATCTCAGATCCCGATCAGATATAATATAAAGTGGTACTCCATGCAATCTTACCACTTCCTTTACATATATCCTGGCAAGCTGATCCATAGAGAAATCCTCTCTAATAGCAATGAAGTGTGCAGACTTTGTAAGACGATCAACTATGACCCAGATAGCATTATTTCCTTTGGATGCTTTAGGAAGTCCTGTGACAAAGTCCATAGTGATGTTTTCCCACTTCCATTCGGGTATGGGTAATGGTTGTAACATCCCCTTAGACTTCTGTCTCTCATCTTTAACTTGTTGACAAACCAAGAATCGAGAGACATATTCAGCAACATCTCTTTTCATGCCATCCCACCAGAAGTACTCTTTTTCAAATCCCTATACATCTTCATGCTTCCAGGATGAATTGAGAATGAAGAACTATGAGCCTCATCCAGCAGCTCCTTCTTTAATTCGGGGATGGGAGGAACACAAACCCGATTCCTGAACTTTATTATCCCATCACAATCAAGGTTGAACTCAGGAACATTTATCACCTTCTTTTGTAACTCGACATCTTCTTTCTGTGCCTCTTTAATCTTCATATGTATAGATGGTTAAACATTCATTTGAGAAAGATAAGATTTTCCCGTTCCATTATAATTCCAAGATCCATCCTTTGTAAATCCATAAATATTGGATCTTTTGTGATCCTCATCATGGATAAACTATCATGGTCTTGTCGACTTAATGCATCCGCCACCTTGTTTTCTTTCCCATGGTGGTAATGGATTGAGTAGTCATAATCCTTAATCAGCTCCAACCATCTTCTTTGATGCATATTCAGCTCCTTTTGTGTGAAAATATACTTTAAACTTTTATGATCAGTATAAATATCACACCTTTCACCATAAAGGTAATGCCTCCAAATCTTTAATGCAAAGATTACCGCAGCTAACTCCAAATCATGTGTTGGGTAATTTTGCTCATGGATTTTCAACTGTCGTGAGGGATAAGCTATCACCATATCATTTTTCATAAGAACACACCCTAATCCCTTCTTGGATGCATCACTATAGATCACAAACCTATCTCCACTACAAGGCAGTGTGAGCACAGGTGCACTGGATAACCTTCTTTTCAACTCCTTGAAATTCTCTTCACATTCCTCCGTCCAGTCAAACTTAACTCCTTTCCGAGTCAACTTGGTGAGTGGATTAGATAATCATGAAAAATCTTTCACAAAATGTCGATAATATCTAGCCAAACCAAGAAAACTTCGGATCTCAGTTACTATTGTTGGTCTCGACCATCTTTCGATAACCTCTGTTTTTGCTGGATCCACAGATATCCCCTATTTTGAGATTATGTGACCCAAAAATGAAATTTTTTGAAGCCAAAATTCACACTTGGTAAATTTGGCATAAAGATTCTCCTTTCTCAGGGTCTTCAATATAATTCTCAAGTGATCTTCATGTTCTTCCTTGCTCTTTGAATAGACAAGAATATTGTCTATAAAGACTACCACAAGCTGATCAAGATAGTCTCTAAAGACACTATTCATCAGATCCATGAAGATAGGAGGGGCATTAGTAAGACCAAATGGCATCAATATAAATTCATAGTGTCTGTACCTTGTACGGAAAGTCGTCTTTGGTATATCCTCCCTTTTGAACCTTAATTGATGATACCCTGAACGAAGATCAATCTTGGAAAAGTGTTGAGCTCCGCGTAGTTGGTCAAATAAGTCATCAATGCGTGGTAGAGGATATTTGTTCTTGATAGTGATCTTGTTAAGTTCTCGATAATCAATGAAGAGTCTCATTGATCCATCTTTCTTCTTAACAAATAGAACAGGTGCTCCCCAAGGTGACGCACTAGGGCGTATTAGTCCCTTATCAAGATTCTCTTGGAGTTTCTTCTTCAATTCCTTCCACTCAATTGGGGCCATTCTATAAGGTGTCTTTGAAATAGGAAAAGCACCTGGTACGAGTTCTATTGAAAACTCAACTTCACGATTTGGTGGAAGACCTGGTAATTCCTCCGGAAAGACATCATCAAACTCCCGTACAATGGGCATATTCTTAATCGTGAGTTTCTCAACAACCATTTGAGATAAATAACCTTCATTTAGTGGAATCAAGACCCAAAAGATGGAAGAATTTTACACTGGAAGGTTATGTTCATCCTTGCATTGATAGACGATCATAGATTGATCTAGAATATGAAATGTGGCTTCCCTTCTTTGGCAATTGATATGAGCTCCATATAAAGAAATCCAATCCATGCCAAGAATCACATCAAATTCCACTATAGGAAGGATCACAAGATTTACAGGAAGCAATTTCCCACAAACTTCGATCGGAGATGAATTATAAACTTTTGATGCGACTGTTGTGCCATTAGGTGTTGTCACAGCTAACTCAACATCTAATTGTTGAGGTAATACGGTGATACCCTTAGAAAATTCTTCAGAAATAAAAGAGTGGGTGGATCCAGAATCAAATAAAACATTTGCTACTTTAGAGTGGATGGTAAGTGTACCTTTCACCACATCGTTATCGTACTCCACATCGCTGATAGAAATTGCATGTGACATTCCTTTGTCTTTAGCCTTGAGAGTTTGTTGACGTCGACCATCATCATCAATGTAACAGCCTGAGATTTTATGAAAAATATTCTTTTTAATTTTATTTAGGTCTTGTGTTGTACGCTACACCAAAAGGAGCTTTCACAACACACATCCTTGACTTGCCTTGCATTACACGCAATCGCGACCATCCTTGATAGCGTGTGTTGTACGCAACACCATGTTTCGCTAAACAACGATATGCTATTAAGATATTATTAAAACTAGCTGTTGTGAATAGTAATAACCACTTTTTGAAATTTTTTAAATTTTATTTTTCAAAATGGACTTCATTTATGGATTCGGAGTATCAAATTTAGCCTAAGGTGAAATTTTGGTACTTTTCGGATAACATTCATATTTTGATGAATAGTGAAAATTACTAAATTTTAGTTAAAAACAACTTTTTCAATGGAAATAATTAATAGTGATAAATTATTAATTTCATTGTTTTTAAAGTATATTTAGAATATATTTTTACAATTCAATACAATGTTGGTCATTGGATGTAATTTTACATTTAAACCAGACATAAAGAAGTGTCAATCTTTTGATAGATATTGCTTCTCAAAAACACGCTCTTTGTTTTAACAGCGGGATTTAATTATAAAATTAATTAATGCAACTTCTATGATAATGAATTTGGTAAAACAGACTTCATTTTTTAATTCGGAATATGAAATATAGCTTAGGATGAAATTTTGGCATTGTTCTGAAAAACATCAATTTTTGATGAATAGTGAAACTACTAAGTGGTAGTTAAAAAAATTATTTTTTCATAAATCTTAATTTTACCGCTTCTATAAATGGAATTTCAAAAATCCGAGAGACACGGTTGATGTCAGTAAGTAAAATGTGGTTCAATGAGATGAAAATAATTTTTGGTGAATAGTAACATTTTACTTTTATTTACCACGGTTAAAAGTAAATAGGGTAATTAAGGGTAAGAATGATTTTGATATTAGCCTAACACATGTCCTAATTCTATTGGACAAGTGTATCTCGACCAAAAACAATCTTAAGTGTAAAATATTATCATTTAGGCCCACTTGGATTAGATTAGGACATTTATTATTATTTAATTCAAAGAAGAGTTAAATGTGTTAAAATCAAAGTATATTTACTAAAACATTTTTAATATAGGGTTTTGCATAAGATAAATTCGATTGTAAATATTCATTATAAAGATAAAAAGATTTCATAAATGATGGTATTTTATTTGTAATTTTTATACATCAAATAATTTAATTTATTTATGACACAAAGATGATGCAGTAATTATCTTATTAATGAAATATTGACATAATTGATATTATAAATACCAAAATAAATGTAATTTAAGACTTTTTATGAATTCCACTAATTTTCTAGGTTACTATGATATATTAGTGTTGATTTAATCAACTTGGTTCGAACATATAATTCTGTTATGACTTTCACAAAAATCATATATCAAATAGTGTCAAAATTGACACAAAATAGTTTTTAAATAAAATATTATATTATTAATTGTTATTTTATTCCTAAAAATCTAAGGTTCGGACAAATGACTTAAATAAGGATATATATATTAATAATAAATAATTTTGGGTTCGTTTGGCATGTTATAGTAAGTGTATTAACCATATAGTGTAAGAAAACAAAAAGACACGGTGAAAGTTAAATTATTTAACTTAGAGTTAAATCTAATTGATAAGGTTAAAATAATAACCTAAACTTGTCTAAATCCAATTGGTTGATAGTATTTCGACCCATCCCCACTTTATCTTCTAAATAAGACCCTTTGGAACATTTATAAACCGATTTTTACTTTAATATAAAATAATATTTTGAGATATTCCTAAGGTGCCCCTCTCCTCCCTTATAAGAGGACATCTCCTCCCCCTCCTCCACACACCAATTTGAGCACTCAATCTCGGCCAACCCCTGACCAAATAACTTATCCACTTCCCTAGAATAATCCTAGAGGTCCTGGTCTTCTTCAAAGACCAATCTTTGTGCCCTAAGTGGAGGATTCAAGGAGGCGTTCCAAAGAAGAGGTAATATCCATTACCGATCTTTTCAATTTCTTTCTTCTTCAACTTCTTCTTCTTTAGTTGTTTCATGATAAAGTAATAACATCAGTATTTCTTATATACTGATATGTTATTATAAATATGAAATAACTCTAATTAACCTTCTATCCATCCTACGGAAAAAGGAAATCACCGCGCGTGCGTACGTACGGAATAACGTCTCCACACCGTGGTGTAATCTATTTTCCACCACCACCTTAATTGGATGGGTATAAAGGTGTAATGAGTAACTATATATGATTATTATAAAGTGATATTGATACTGAAATAGTATACATACACTTCAACAAAATTCCACGACCATGGGAACGATATCATCGATCGTGCGTACGTACGGACTACCATCTCCACGACACGATGAGATTCATTCTCAATGATTAACCATTCATGAATGATTATAAAGTATATATAATAAGTACTAATGAAATATATGACCTAATAATGATACTGGAATTATTTATATTTATATGTATGTCATCTACTTAATTCCATTCAATTCAATAAGGAAAAGAAAACAGCGTTCATGCGTACGTACGGACTACCGTCTCCAGGAACGGTGTATTTCTTTCCATTTAATGATTTATTATATATGTATATTCTGAATATATATATATAAATCATGTTTTATATTCTGTAATTATGTAATCATGATCTAAGTAATCATATGAATAATTACAAGTTAAAAACACGAACGACAAATGAGACGATTTTACCCAAAACGCTACTTTAACATGAATTTACAAAAGAACGGGTAATATAAAGTCATAAGTGGACCATATATGATATAATAACAATGAATATGATTCTGGAATAAGTCAATAACATGATTTAAATCATTATACAGGAGGTTCGGACACTTACAAAGCAAGTCGGACCTAAGGTAAGGGAAATATCACAATCTCATTTTTATTCGAGATTGTTTATACTTTGGTATTTACTGGGGGTGTATTTTATCATCCACATCCATGTTTCCTCAATATGTAATATTATTTCCATCCAACTAAAATTGTTTAAATCCAATTTTACACTTCGGTGAGTTTTTAGTAAAAATTATGAAAGGAATCTTTTGACGTTTTTCATACGAGGTGCTTTTTGACTTTTCCGAAAAAAGTACGAAAGAATGTTTTTTTTAACTTATACGGCATGAATGGATTTTTAAAACATTATTTTCAAAAAGATTCCTTTACAAGTTTTCAAGTTTATTTTTAATCAACTTCTTTTAGTTTAAAGCTGTATGGCATGTTATGAAAGGAAAAGTGTTTTTGAAGAAGAAAGGATATTTTCCTCAAGAATGGAGTTCAAATGTTTTATCAAAATTATTTTCCATCTAAGATAATATAGGGTTATGTTTTTGTCCCTATTATTACATTGATTTGATTATGTTTTGAGGGAATTATTTTTATGAAGTCATTTACCTTATATGATTTGTTTTATGATGTCATTATGTTTCAAGAATCCCATTTTTATTACATGGGTTACGCTATGATGTATGGTTTATGATTATGTGGCACACAGATGAAAGGATTCATTATAAGATGGGTGGGACCTATATCTCGCTCCAATGCATTGGGTACAGATTTTATATCTCATGAGATAGACAGGGCTAGAACGGTAGGTTATACCGGTTCAGTGACACAGGACTGAAACGAGGGTTACTCGATTCAGAAAGGGACTTTGTCCACTAAGATAGTCTTGGAAATGAGTCTTGACTAACAAGAAATGATTCTCTATGATTATGTGTGTATGCCACAAAGTTTCATGTTTTAAGTTATGATTATTGTGATTTCATTTCACTTCTATGATTTATCCCATGATATAAAATTATGCACTCTTTTGCAGGTTAAGATTTCCAAAAGTTATGTTCTTATTAATATGATGTGATGGATTTTTCTTTTTCTTACCCTTACTGAGCATTTGAGATCACCCTTTTATGTTTTCTTTTTCCCAGGATATAAATAAAGGTTTTAGGTAGGAAAAAAAGGGTACGATCTTTATGGGAGATATTGAAGATCTTTCACCACGATTAGAAGATTACGTTCCGAGTTTCCAAAGACACTAAACTATTACGATCCTTGTGTGTGTGTTTTTGTTATGTACTAATTATTCCACAAAATTAATGTAATTTCATTGTACGTTAGGCTACAGGTCTCTACAGTTGGTATCAGAGGAAAGGTTTAGTCAACCTTTGGAAACTAGGATGCGAGAACTTTAGTGAGATCCCTATAGATATTTCTATGGTATGTCTAGGGATGTCCCTAAGGTTAAGTATACGTATAGGTTATAGTACTAGAATTACGCTAACGATCAAAGAATTAAACCTAAGATGTTAGATATTGAAGGTACTCCCCCTTTAATATGTTGTTTTCTCTAGCATGATTTTTGCCTCTCAACGAATTCTTTTTGTGTTTTAGTTAATGGAGTGAACCAGACGGAATTCCGTTAACATTGAATCCAATGGAAAAATTGGTGACTATAAGCAACAAAATTATGTAATGCCTAGAGAGAAAGATATTGTGATTATGCCGAATCAGTCATCGCGATATATGATTAACAAGGTAAAATTTAGTGGTATACCTAATTCATCAAAGAAGAGTAAGATAGACTATTATGCATGTTCGCATGTTGAGCAGCATAAAGAAAGGAAGATTGAGATTTCTAAAGAAGGGAAGAAAAACCTTGAAGAATACCTCAAATGGAGGGACCGATGTTATTTGTGTGGAGATAAGGGTCATAGAGTGACAGACTGTTATGGAGTTCAATGTATTATTTGTGGAGAACATGGGCATTACCCAACTCAATGCCCTGACCTAAAACGTTACTTCTAAATCATGGAAGGACTTATTCCAGGACAATAATTGAAGAGGATGGATTGAATTGTATATGTATTGGTATTCAAGAATAATGTTGTTGAGGTAATTTTATTGTTTATTATAATATTTTTGTATTATTGTGGTTTTCAATAATTTTAAGGTACCGGTAACCATGAAAAGTGATTCAAATATTTTGGAAAGCAGATGATATGTGCATAATGAAGGGATAAGGAGAAAATGAAATGTTTGACAGTATTCATGAGCTCATGATTGATATAAGGACTAAGTGATATCATGGTTTGAGTATATAGAATTTTGAGGATTTTGGTATGTGGAAAGTGTTAACTTTAAACTGCATTCATGTTTTCACAAAGGTATTCAAGAGAATACAGGATTAAGGACTTTGAATGTTTGGAATGTGACCAACAAAACATATCTTATGATATATGGGGATCAACGATGGTATTAAATCTCTGGTAATCATTTTCACTATGTTATGAGAGTGGACTGCAGTATTATGGATAAGCCTAAAGATTGAAATGGATTATGTTGGACATAAGTGAGTATTGTTTAAGGATAGAAGTTTTTTTCCGATATTATTGATGAGATGTTATAGTAATGTAGTTTTAGAAAAAGGACAACCTGCAGGACGGGCGACAACCCATCGCGTCGGACAAGGTTGTGGGAATCGAACCCACAACCGAAGTGCGACTGGCCTTTATCGCCTGCCACTGGCCTACAGGAAGTCCCTGTTTAGTAGAAACTAGTTTTATTATATTAAGCAGTATGATATATGAAGTATAAGTCCATTTTAGGAACCATATGTGATTAATCTCACTATAGATCGACTTATGTATATAAATTTTGCTAACATTTTGTTTGAGACAGATGGAATGACCTGTCATACTAACACTTCACGAATAACAAATTCAACTTCATTTATTTAAGAGATGAAGTGGAAATTGTTCAAGGCATGAACAATAGTGATATTGTACCAAAATAAAGAAAGTATTTATTCTAATTCAAATTTTCAACTTTAGGGAAATGATCTTGAAAACCAAAAATGTTGTCCTAGTGATCTTATACCTGATTAATAAGATGGTACCTTAGATCGTCACAAATTTATGGATTTGTGATTACTGGATTTTCCATAGCCATGTTCTTTACCACTCTCCATCAGAACATGATGGTTAGATTTCTCTTCCATATCCATATTTTCCCCTATGTGGAAACCCAATGATTAGTTTATTTGGGTAATCGTTACATTTCATACTTTAGTTTTTAAAGCTATGTTTTGGTATTCCTTTTTACAATGTGGGTTTCTATTAAAGAAACTTTCGAATAGTAAACCATTTATAACCCCGACGAATTTCGAGGGCGAAATTCATTTTAAGGGGGGTAGAATGTAACAACCCGAGATTTTATGAAAAATATTCTTTTTAATTTTATTTATGTCTTGTGTTGTACGCTACACCAAAAGTAGCTTTCACAACACACATCCTTGACTTGCCTTGCATTACACGCAATCACGACCTTCCTCGATAGCGTGTGTTGTACGCAACACCATGTTTCGCTAAACAACGATATGCTATTAAGATATTATTAAAACTAGCTGTTTTGAATAGTATTAACCACTTTTTGAAATTTTTTAAATTTTATTTTTCAAAATGGACTTCATTTATGGATTCGGAGTATCAAATTTATCCTAAGATGAAATTTTGGTACTTTTCGGATAACTTTCATATTTTGATGAATAGTGAAAATTACTAAATTTTAGTCAAAAACAACTTTTTCAATCAAAATAATTAATAGTGATAAATTATTAATTTCAGTGTTTTTAAAGTATATTTAGAATATATTTTTACAATTCAATACAATGTTGGTCATTGGATGTAATTTTACATTTAAACCAGACATAAACAAGTGTCAATCTTTTGATAGATATTGTTTCTTAAAAACACGCTCTTTGTTTTTACAGCGGGATTTAATTATAAAATTAATTAATGAAACTTCTATGATAATGAATTTGGTAAAATAGACTTCATTTTTGAATTCGGAATATGAAATATAGCTTAGAATGAAATTTTGGCATTGTTCTGAAAAACATCAATTTTTGATGAATAGTGAAACTACTAAGTGGTAGTTAAAAAAAATTAATTTTTCATAAATCTTAATTTTACCGCTTCTGTGAATGGAATTTCAAAAATCCTAGAGACACGGTTTATTTCAGTAAGTAAAATGTGGTTCAATTAGATGAAAATAATTTTTGGTGAATAGTAACTTTTTACTTTTATTTACCACGGTTAAAAGTAAATAGGGTAATTAAGGGTAAGAATGATATTGATATTACCCTAACACATGTCCTAATTCTATTGGACAAGTGTATCTCGTCCAAAAACAACCTTAAGTGTAAAATATTATCATTTAGGCCCACTTGGATTAGATTAGGACATTTATTATTATTTAAAATCAAAGAAGAGTTAAAAGAGTTAAAATCAAAGTATATTTACTAAAACATTTTTAATATTAGGTGGTACATACGATAAATTAGATTGTAAATATTAATTAGAAAGCTAAAAATATTTCCTAAATGATGGTATTTTATTTGTAATTTTTATACATCATATAATTTAATTTATTTATGAAACAAAGATGATGCAGTAATTATCTTATTAATGAAATATTGATATAATTGATATTATAAATACAAAAATAAATGTAATTTAAGACTTTTTATGAATTACATTAATTTTCTAGGTTACTATGATATATTAGTGTTGATTTAATCAACTTGGTTCGAACATATAATTCTGTTATGACTTTCACAAAAACCATATATCAAATAGTGTCAAAATTGACACAAAATAGTTTTTAAATCAAATATTATATTATTAATTGTTATTTTATTTCTAAAAATCTATGGTTCGTCCAAATGACTTAGATAAGGATATATATATTAATAATAAATAATTTGGGGTTCTTTTGTCATGTTATAGTATGTTTATTAACCATATAGTGTAAGAAAACAAAAAGACACGGTAAAAGTTAAATTATTTAACTTAGAGTTAAATCTAATTGATAACTTTAAAATAATAACCTAAACTTGTCTAAATCCTATTGGTTGATATGATTTCGACCCATCCCCACTTTATCTTCGAAATAAGACCCTTTGGAACAATTATAAACCGATTTTGACTTTAATATAAAATAATATTTTGAGATATTCCTAAGGTGCCCCTCTCCTCCCTTATAAAAGGACATCTCCTCGCCCTCCTCCACACACCAATTTGAGAACTAAAGCTCTACCAACCCCTGCCAAAATCCATTCTCCACTTCCCTAGTATAATCCTAGAGGTCCTGGTCTTCTTCAAAGACCAATCATAGTTCCCTAAGTGGAGGATTCAAAGAGGCGTTCCAAAGAAGAGGTAATATCCATTACCGATCTTTTCAATTTCTTTCTTCTTCAACTTCTTCATATTTAGTTGTTTAATGATAAAGTAATAACATCAGTATTTCTTATATACTGATATGTTATTATAAATATGAAACAACTCTAATTAACCTTCTATCCATCCTACGGAAAAAGGAAATCACCGTGCGTGCGTACGTACGGAATACCGTCTCCACACCGTGGTGTAATCTATTTTCCACCACCACCTTAATTGGATGGGTATAAAGGTGTAATGAGTAACTATATATGATTATTATAAAGTGATATTGATACTGAAATAGTATACATACACTTTAACATAATTCCACGACTATGGGAACGATATCATCGCTCGTGCGTACGTACGGACTACCGTCTCCACGACGCGATGAGATTCATTCTCAATGATTAACCATTCATGAATGATTATAAAGTATATATAATAAGTACTAATGAAATATATGACCTAATAATGATACTGGAATTATTTATATTTATATGTATGTCATCTACTTAATTCCATTCAATTCAATAAGGAAACGAAAACAGCGTTCATGCGTACGTACGGACTACAATCTCCATGAACGGTGTATTTATTTCCATTTACTAATTTATTATATATGTATATTCTGAATATATATATAAATCATGTTTTATATTCTGGAATTAAGTAATCATGATCTAAGTAATCATATGAATAATTACAAGTTAAAAACACGAACGACAAATGAGACGATTTTACCCAAAACGCTACTTTAACATGAATTTACAAAAGAATGGGTAATATAAAGTCATAAGTGGACCATATATGATATAATAACAATGAATATGATTCTAGAATAAGTCAATAACATGATTTAAATCATTATACATGAGGTTCGGTGTAGAGACCCGAAGCTTATCGTACATGGACATTACATTACTTTTGCGGAATACTTAGTACATTACAAAAACACACACACAAGGACCGTAATAGTTTAGTGTCTTTGGAAACTCGGACTATAATCTTTTAATCGTGGTGAAAGATCTTCAACATCTCCCATAAAGATCTTCTTCTTTTTTTTATTTACCTAAAACCTTTCTTTATATCCTGGGGAAAAGAAAACATAAAAGGGTGAGCTCAAATGCTCAGTAAGGGTAAACAAAAGAAATATCAATCACATCATATTCATAAGAACATAACATTTTGGAAATCATAACCTGCAAAAGAGAGCATAATTTCATAACATGGGATAAATCATGGTAGTGAAATGTAATCACAATAATCATAACTTAAAACATGAAACTTTGTGGCATTCACACATAATCATAGAGAATCATTTCTTGTTAGTCAAGACTCATTTCCAAGACTATCTTAGTGGACAAAGTCCCTTTCTGAATCGAGTAACCCTCGTTTCAGTCCTGTTTCACTGAACCGGTATAACCTACCATTCCATCCATGTCTATCTCATGAGATATAAAATCTTTACCCAATGAATTGGAGGGAGATATAGGTCCCACCCATCTTATAATGAATCCTTTCCTATGTGTGCCACATAATCATAAAACATACATCATCGCATAACACATGTAACAAAAAAGGGATTCTTGAAACATCATGACATCATAAATCAATTCATATAAGATAAAGGAATTCATAAACATAATTCCATCACAACATAGTCAAATCAATGTAAAAATATGGATAGAAACAGAACCCTTTATTATCTTAGATGGAAAATAATTTTGATAAAACACTTGAATTGAATTCTTGAGGAAAATATCCTTTCTTCTTCAAAATCAATTTCTTTTCACAAAACATCATGCAATTTTAAAAGAAATAGATTTTATTGAAAATAGTCATGAAATATTTTAGAGGAAGCTTCATGAAAATAAGGCTTTATAAAACAGTAGAAATCCGTTCGTGCCGTATAAGTTAAAAAAAACATTCTTCGTACTTTTGTCGGAAAAGTCAAAAAGTACCTCGTACGAAAAAAAAACGATAAAAGATTCCTTTCATATTCTTTACTAAAAACTCACCGAAGGGTAAAATTGGATTTAAACTATTTTAAGTGGATGGAAACAATATTACATATTGAGTAAACATGGATGTGGATGATAAAATACACCCCAGTAAATACTTACGAATAAACAATCTCGGATAAAAATGAGATTGTGATATTTCCCTTACCTTAGGTACGACTTGCTTTGTAAGTGTCCGAAGCTCCTGTATAATGGTTTAAATAATGTCATTGACTTATTAAAGAATCATATTCATTGTTATGATATCATATATGGTCCACTTATGACTTTATATTACCCGTTCTTTTGTAAATTCATGTTAAAGTAGCGTTTTGGGTAAAATCGTCTCATTTGTCATTCGTGTTTTTAACTTGTAATTATTCATATGATTACTTAGATCATGATTACTTAAATCCAGAATATAAAACATGATTTATATATATATATTCATAATACACATATATAATAAATCATTAAATGGAAAGAAATACACCGTTCATGGAGACGGTAGTCCGTACGTACGCATGAACGCTGTTTTCGTTTCCTTATTGAATTGAATGGAATTAAGTAGATGACATACATATAAATATAAATAATTACAGTATAATTATTAGGTCATATATTTCATTATTACTTATTATTTATACTTTATAATCATTCATGAATGGTTAATCATTGAGAATGAATCTCATCGCGTCGTGGAGACGGTAGTCCGTACGTACGCACGGGCGATGATATCGTTCCCATGGTCGTGGAATTGTGTTGAAGTGTATGTATACTATTTCAGTATCAATATCACTTTATAATAATCATATATAGTTACTCATTACACCTTTATACCCATCCAATTAATGTGGTGGCGGAAAATAGATTACACCACGGCGTGGAGACGGTATTCCGTACGTACGCATGCGCGGTGATTTCATTTTTCCGTAGGATGGATAGAAGGTGAATTAGGGTTGTTTCATATTTATAATAACATATCAGTATGTAAGTAATACTGATGTTATTACTTTATCATGAAACAACTAAAGAATAAGAAGTTGAAGAAAAAAAGAAATTGAAAAGATCGGTAATGGATATTACCTCTTCTTTTGGAACGCCTCTTTGAATCCTCCACTTAGGGAACTAAGATTGGTCTTTGAAGAAGACCAGAACCTCTAGGATTATTCTAGGTAAGTGGAGAAGGGATTTTGTCAGGGGTTTGCCGAGCTTGAGTGCTCAATTTGGTGTGAGGAGGAGGGGGAGGAGGTGCCCTTTTATAAGGGAGGAGAGGGGCACCTTAGGAATATCTCAAAATATTATTTTATATTAAAGTCAAAATCGGTTTATAATGGTTCCAAAGGGTCTTATTTCGAAGATAAAGTTGGGATGGGTCGAAATCCTATCAACCAATAAGATTTAGACAAGTTTAGGGTATTATTTTATCCTTATCAATTAGATTTAACTCTAAGTTAAATAATTTAACTTTTACCGTGTCTTTTTGTTTTCTTTCACTATATTGTAAATAAACTTACTATAACATGCCAAACGAACCCCAAATTGTATATTATTAATATATATATCCTTATCTAAGTCATTTGGCCGAACCTTAGATTTTTAGGAATAAAATAACAATTAATAATATAATATTTGATTTAAAAACTATTTTGTGTCAATTTTGACACTATTTGATATATGATTTTTTTGAAAGTCATAAAAGAATTATATGTTCGAACCAAGTTGATTAAATCAATACTAATATATCATATTAACCTAGAAAATTAGTGGAATTCATAAAAAGTCTCATATTATATTTATTTTGGTGTTTATAACATCAATTATGTCAATATTTCATTAATAAGATAATTACTGCATCATCATTGTGTCATAAATAAATTAAATTATTTGACGTCTAAAAATTACAAATAAAATACCATCATGTAGTAAATCTTTTTAGCTTTCTAATTAATATTTACAATAGAATTTATCTTATGTATAACCCCATATTAAAAATGATTTACTTATTAAACTTTGATTTTACCTATTTTAACCCTTCTTTAAATAAATTAATAATAAATGTCCTAATCTAATCCAAGTGGGCCTAAATGGTCATATTTTATTCCTAAGTTTGTTTTTGGTCGAAATACACTTGTCCAATAGGATTAGGACATGTGTTAGGGTAATATTAATATCATATTTACCCTTAGTTACCCTATTTACTATTAACCGCGGTAAAAAAAAAGTAAAAAGTTAATATTCACCAAAAATTATTTTCATCTCATTGAACCACATTTTACTTACTGACATCAACCATGTCTCTCGGATTTTTGAAATTCCATTCACAGAAGTGGTAAAATTATGTTTTATGAAAAATTCAGTTTTTTAACTACCACTTAGTAGTTTCACTATTTATCAAAAATTGATGTTTTTCAGAACAGTTCCAAAATTTCATCCCTAGCTATATTTCATATTCCGAATTAAAAAATGAAGTCTATTTTACCAAATTCATTACATTAAAGTTGCATTAATTAATTTTATAATTAAATCCTAATGTTAAAACAAATAGCGTGTTTTTAAGAAACAATATCTATCAAAAGATTGACACTTGATTATGTCTGGTTTAAATGTGAAATTACATCCAATGACCAACATTGTATTAAATTGTAAAAATATATTCTAAATATAATTTAAAACCACTCAAATTAATGATTTATCACTATTAATTATTTCGATTAAAAAAGTTGTTTTTAATTATAATTTAGTAATTTTCACTATTCATCAGAATATGAATGTTATCAGAAAAGTACCAAAATTTCACCTTAGGCTAAATTCGATACTCCGAATCCAAAAATGAAGTCCATTTTGAGAGATAAAATTTCTAAAATTTAAAAAGTGGTTATTACTATTCGTAACGGCTAGTTTTAATAATATTTTAATAGCATATCATTGTTTCGTGAAACTCAGTATTACGTACTACACACGCTATCGAGGAAGGTTGTGATTGCGTGTAATGCAAGGCAAGTCAAGGATGCGTGTTGTGCAAGCTCCTTTTGGTGTAGCGTACAACACAAGACATTAGTGAAATAAAAAATAATATTTTTCATAAAATCTCGGGCTGTTACATTCTACCCCCCTTAAAATGAATTTCGCCCTCGAAATTCGTCGGGGTTATAAATGGTTTACTATTCGAAAGTTTCTTTAATAGAAACCCACATCGTAAAAGGGAATACCAAAACTTGGCTTTAAAAACTAAAGTATGAAATGTAACGATTACCCAAATAAACTAATCACTGGGTTTCCACATAGGTGAAAATATGGATATGGAAGAGAAATCTAACCATCATGTTCTGATGGAGAGTGGTAGAGAACATGGCTATGGAAAAGCCAGTAATCACAAATCCATAGATTTGTGATGATATAAGGTACCATCTGATTCATCAGGTATAAGATCACTAGGACAACATTTTTGGTTTTCAAGATCATTTCCCTAAAGTTGAAAATTTTCTTAGAATAAATACTTACTTTATTTTGGTACAATCTCACTTTTGTTCGTGCCTTGAACAATTTCTACTTCATCTCTTAAATAAATGAAGTTGAATTTGTTATTTGTGAAGTGTTAGCAGATTATGTGATAGAATGATGGGTTATTCCATCTCTTTCAAACAAAATATTAGCAAAAGTTATAAGTCCATCTTGTGGTTAGATTAATCATATATGGTTCCAAAAATGAACTTATAATTCATATATCATACCGCTTAATAAAATAAAACTAGTTTATACTAACCAGGGACTTCCTGTAGGCCAGTGGTAGGTGATAAATGCCAGTCGCACTTCGGTTGTGGGTTCGATTCCCACAGCCTTGTCCGAAGCGATGGGCTGTTGCCCGTCCTGCAGGTTGTCCTTTTTCTAAAACTACATTACTATAACATCCCATCAATAACATCGAAAAAAACTTATATCCTTAAACAATACTCACTTATGTCTAACATAATCCATTTCAATCTTTAGGCTTATCCATAATACTGTAGTCCACTCTCATAACATAGTGAAAACGATTACCAAAGATTTAATACCATCGTTGATCCCCATATATCATAAGATATGTTTTGTTGGTCACATTCCAAACATTCAAAGTCCTTAATCGTGTATTCTCTTGAATACCTTAGTGAAAACATGAGTGCAGTTAAAAGTTAACACTTTCCACATACCAAAATCCTCAAAATTCTATATACTCAAACCATGATAACACTTAGTCCTTATATCAATCATGAGCTCATGAATACAATCAAATATCTCATTATCTTCTTATCCTTTCATTATTCACTTATCATCTACTTTCCAAAATATTTGAATCACTTTTCATAGTTACCGGTACCTTAAAATTATTGAAAACCACAATAGACCAATACTTAAATATTTCAACACACCATAAAAGTACCTCAACAACATTATTCTTGAATACCAAAACACTTCAGTCCATCCACATCAATGATTATCCTGGAATAAGTCCTTCCTTGATTTAGAAGTAACTTTTTAGGTCAGGGCATTGAGTTGGGTAATGCCCATGTTCTCCACAAATAAGACATTGAACTCCATAACAGTCTGTCACTATATGACCCTTTTCTCCACACAGATAACATCGGTCCCTCCATTTGAGGTATTCCTCAAGGTTCTTCTTCCCTTCTTTAGAAATCACAATCTTCCTTTCTTTATTCTCCTCAACATGCGAACATGCATAATAGTCTATCTTCCTCTTCTTTGATGAATTAGGCATACCACTAAATTTCACCTTGTTAATCATATATCGCGATGATTGATTCGGCATAATCACAACATCTTTCTCTCTAGGCATTACACAATTTTGTTGCTCATAGTCACCAATTTGTCCATTGGATTCAATGATAACTGAATTCCTTTTGTTTCCCTCCATTAACTAAAACACAAAAATAATTTTGTGAGAATCAAAAATCATGCTAGAGAAAACAACATAGTAAAGGGAAAGTATCCTCAATACCTAACTTCTTAGGTTTAATCTAATATCGTTACAATAGTTCTAGGAATATATCCTATACGTATACTTATCCTTAGGGACATCCCTAAACATACCTTAGAAATAACTCTAGGGATCTCACTAACGTTTTCGCATCCTAGTTTCCAAAGGTTGACTAAACCTTTCCTCTGATACCAACTGTAGAGACCCGAAGCTTATCGTACATGGACATTACATTACTTTTGCGGAATACTTAGTACATTACAAAAACACACACACAAGGACCGTAATAGTTTAGTGTCTTTGGAAACTCGGACTATAATCTTCTAATCGTGGTGAAAGATCTTCAACATCTTCCATAAAGATCTTCTTATTTTTTTATTTACCTAAAAACTTTCTTTATATCTTGGGGAAAAGAAAACATAAAAGGGTGAGCTCAAATGCTCAGTAAGGGTAAACAAAAGAAATATCAATCACATCATATTCATAAGAACATAACATTTTGGAAATCATAACCTGCAAAAGAGAGCATAATTTCATAACATGGGATAAATCATGGTAGTGAAATGTAATTACAATAATCATAACTTAAAACATGAAACTTTGTGGAATTAACACATAATCATAGAGAATCATTTCTTGTTAGTCAAGACTCATTTCCAAGACTATCTTAGTGGACAAAGTCCCTTTCTGAATCGAGTAACCCTCGTTTCAGTCCTGTTTCACTGAACCGGTATAACCTACCATTCCAGCCATGTCTATCACATGAGATATAAAATCTTTACCCAATGCATTGGAGGGAGATATAGGTCCCACCCATCTTATAATGAATCCTTTCTTATGTGTGCCACATAATCATAAAACATACATCATCGCATAACACATGTAACAAAAATGGGATTCTTGAAACATCATGACATCATAAATCAATTCATATAAGATAAAGGAATTCATAAACATAATTCCATCACAACATAGTCAAATCAATGTAAAAATATGGATAGAAACAGTACCCTTTATTATCTTAGATGGAAAATAATTTTGATAAAACACTTGAATTGAATTCTTGAGGAAAATATCCTTTCTTCTTCAAAATCAATTTCTTTTCACAAAACATCATGCAATTTTAAAAGAAAGAGATTTTATTGAAAATAGTCATGAAATATTTTAGAGGAAGCTTCATGAAAATAAGGCTTTATAAAACAGTAGAAATCCGTTCGTGTCGTATAAGTTAAAAAAATCATTCTTCGTACTTTTGTCGGAAAAGTCAAAAAGTACCTCGTACGAAAAAAAACGATAAAAGATTCCTTTCATATTCTTTACTAAAAACTCACCGAAGGGTAAAATTGGATTTAAACTATTTTAAGTGGATGGAAACAATATTACATATTGAGTAAACATGGATGTGGATGATAAAATACACCCCAGTAAATACTTACGAATAAACAATCTCGGATAAAAATGAGATTGTGATATTTCCCTTACCTTAGGTCCGACTTGCTTTGTAAGTGTCCGAAGCTCCTGTATAATGGTTTAAATAATGTCATTGACTTATTAATGAATCATATTCATTGTTATGATATCATATATGGTCCACTTATGACTTTATATTACCCGTTCTTTTGTAAATTCATGTTAAAGTAGCGTTTTGGGTAAAATCGTCTCATTTGTCATTCGTGTTTTTAACTTGTAATTATTCATATGATTACTTAGATCATGATTACTTAATTCCAGAATATAAAACATGATTTATATATATATATTCATAATACACATATATAATAAATCAGTAAATGGAAAGAAATACACCGTTCATGGAGACGGTAGTCCGTACGTACGCATGAACGCTGTTTTCGTTTCCTTATTGAATTGAATGGAATTAAGTAGATGACATAAATATAAATATAAATAATTAGAGTATAATTATTAGGTCATATATTTCATTATTACTTATTATATATACTTTATAATCATTCATGAATGGTTAATCATTGAGAATGAATCTCATCGCGTCGTGGAGACGGTAGTCCGTACGTACGCACGAGCGATGATATCGTTCCCATGGTCGTGGAATTGTGTTGAAGTGTATGTAGACTATTTCAGTATCAATATCACTTTATAATAATCATATATAGTTACTCATTACACCTTTATACCCATCCAATTAATGTGGTGGCGGAAAATAGATTACACCACGGCGTGGAGACGGTATTCCGTACGTACGCACGCGCGGTGATTTCATTTTTCCGTAGGATGGATAGAAGGTGAATTAGGGTTGTTTCATATATATAATAACATATAAGTATGTATGTAATACTGATGTTATTACTTTATCATGAAACAACTAAAGAATAAGAAGTTGAAGAAGAAAGAAATTGAAAAGATCGGTAATGGATATTACCTCTTCTTTTGGAACGCCTCTTTGAATCCTCCACTTAGGGAACTAAGATTGGTCTTTGAAGAAGACCAGAACCTCTCGGATTATTCTAGGGAAGTGGAGAAGGGATTTTGGCAGGGGTTAGCCGATCTTGAGTGCTCAATTTGGTGTGAGGAGGAGGGGGAGGAGGTGCCCTTTTATAAGGGAGGAGAGGGGCACCTTAGGAATATCTCAAAATATTATTTTATATTAAAGTCAAAATCGGTTTATAATTGTTCCAAAGGGTCTTATTTCGAAGCTAAAGTTGGGATGGGTCGAAATCCTATCAACCAATAAGATTTAGACAAGTTTAGGGTATTATTTTATCCTTATCAATTAGATTTAACTCTAAGTTAAATAATTTAACTTTTACCGTGTCTTTTTGTTTTCTTTCACTATATGGTAAATACACTTACTATAACATGCCAAACGAACCCAAAATTATATATTTTTAATATATATATCCTTATCTAAGCCATTTGGCCGAACCTTAGATTTTTAGGAATAAAATAACAATTAATAATATAATATTTGATTTAAAAACTATTTTGTGTCAATTTTGACACTATTTGATATATGATTTTTTTGAAAGTCATAAAAGAATTATATGTTCTAAACAAGTTGATTAAATCAACACTAATATATCATAGTAACCTAGAAAATTAGTGTAATTCATAAAAAGTCTCAAATTATATTTATTTTGGTGTTTATAACATCAATTATGTCAATATTTCATTAATAAGATAATTACTGCATCATCATTGTGTCATAAATAAATTAAATAATTTGACGTCTAAAAATTACAAATAAAATACCATCATGTAGTAAATCTTTCTAGCTTTCTAAGGAATATTTACAATCTAATTTATATTATGTATAACCCCATATTAAAAATGGTTTACTTATTAAACATTGATTTTAACTATTTTAACCCTTCTTTAAATAAATTAATAATAAATGTCCTAATCTAATCCAAGTGGGCCTAAATGGTCATATTTTATTCCTAAGTTTGTTTTTGGTCGAAATAAACTTGTCCAATAGGATTAGGACATGTGTTAGGGTAATATTAATATCATATTTACCCTTAGTTACCCTATTTACTATTAACCGCGGTAAAAAAAAAGTAAAAAGTTACTATTCACCAAAAATTATTTTCATCTCATTGAACCACATTTTACTTACTGACATCAACCGTGTCTCTAGGATTTTTGAAATTCCATTCACAGAAGCGGTAAAATTATGTTTTATGAAAAAATCAGTTTTTTAACTATCACATAGTAGTTTCACTATTCATCAAAAATTGATGTTTTTCAGAACAGTGCCAAAATTTAATCCCTAGCTATATTTCATATTCCGAATTCAAAAATAAAGTCTATTTTACCAAATTCATTACATAAAAGTTGCATTAATTAATTTTATAATTAAATACCGCTGTAAAACAAATAGCGTGTTTTTAAGAAACAATATCTATCAAAAGATTGACACTTGATTATGTCTGGTTTAAATGTGAAATTACATCCAATGACCAACATTGTATTAAATTGTAAAAATATATTCTAAATATACTTTAAAAACACTCAAATTAATGATTTATCACTATTAATTATTTCGATTAAAAAAGTTGTTTTTAATTATAATTTAGTAATTTTCACTATTCATCAGAATATGAAAGTTATCCGAAAAGTACCAAAATTTCACCTTAGGCTAAATTCGATACTCCGAATCCAAAAATGAAGTCCATTTTGAGAGCTAAAATTTCTAAAATTTAAAAAGAGGTTATTACTATTCGTAACGGCTAGTTTTAATAATATTTTAATAGCATATCATTGTTTCGTGAAACTCAGTATTACGTACTACACACGCTATCGAGGAAGGTTGCGATTGCGTGTAATGCAAGGCAAGTCAAGGATGCGTGTTGTGCAAGCTCCTTTTGGTGTAGCGTACAACACAAGACATTAGTGAAATAAAAAACAATATTTTTCATAAAATCTCGGGCTGTTACATTCGGACACTTACAAAGCAAGTCGGACCTAAGGTAAGGGAAATATCACAATCTCATTTTTATCCGAGATTGTTTATACTTTGGTATTTACTGGGGTGTATTTTATCATCCACATCCATGTTTCCTCAATATGTAATATTATTTCCATCCAACTACAATTGTTTAAATCCAATTTTACCCTTCGGTGAGTTTTTAGTAAAAATTATGAAAGGAATCTTTTGACGTTTTTCATACGAGGTGCTTTTTGACTTTTCCGACAAAATTACGAAAGAATATTTTTTTTAACTTATACGGCATGAATGGATTTTTAAAACATTATTTCAAAAAAGATTCCTTTACAAGTTTTCAAGTTTATTTTTAATCAACTTCTTTTAGTTTAAAGCTGTATGACATGTTATGAAATGAAAAGTTTTTTTGAAGAAGAAAGGATATTTTACTCAAGAATGGAGTTCAAATGTTTTATCAAAATTATTTTCCATCTAAGATAATATAGGGTTCTGTTTTTGTCCTTATTATTACATTGATTTGATTATGTTTTGAGGGAATTATTTTTATGAAGTCATTTACCTTATATGATTTGTTTTATGATGTCATGATGTTTCAAGAATCCCATTTTTATTACATGGGTTACGCTATGATGTATGGTTTATGATTATGTGGAACACATAAGAAAGGATTCATTATAAGATGGGTGGGACCTATATTTCCCTCCAATGCATTGGGTAAAGATTTTATATCTCATAAGATAGAGAGGGCTGGAACGGTAGGTTATACCGGTTCAGTGAAACAGGACTGAAACGAGGGTTACTCGATTCAGAAAGGGACTTTGTCCACTAAGATAGTCTTGGAAATGAGTCTTGACTAACAAGAAATGATTCTCTATGATTATGTTTGTATGCCACAAAGTTTCATGTTTTAAGTTATGATTATTGTGATTTCATTTCACTACTATGATTTATCCCATGATATGTAATTATGCACTCTTTTGCAGGTTAAGATTTCCAAAAGTTATGTTCTTATTAATATGATGTGATTGATTTTTCTTTTGCTTACCCTTACTGAGCATTTGAGCTCACCCTTTTATGTTTTCTTTTACCCAGGATATAAAGAAAGGTTTTAGGTAGGAAAAAAAGGGGAAGATCTTTATGGGAGATATTGAAGATCTTTCACCACGATTAGAAGATTACGTTCCGAGTTTCCAAAGACACTAAACTATTACGATCCTTGTGTGTGTGTTTTTGTTATGTACTAAGTGTTACGCAAAAGTAATGTAATGTCATTGTACGTCAGGCTACAGGTCTCTACAATCAACCCTTGGATTAGGGCATTTATTGGCATAATGCCCCATCTCCTTGCACATGAAACATTTAAGTGTATTAGGTTCATTCTGTGTATCCCTTCCTTTGTTTGCATCATTAGACATCTTCTTCCCATCATCGTGGCATTCAAATTCCCGATGACCTTCCTTTCCACATTTGAAACATTTACTTGTCCCTTTAAGACAACTCCCTCCATGTTTTTTTCCACACTTTGAGCATAAAGGAAAGCTCATCTTCTTTTCAGTGTGCTCTTTAGATTTTCCTTTGAATTCCATTTTCCTCTTCCTATCAAACCCATATGACTGATGGGTTAATCCAATCTCCATCTCAACTTTGAGAGAACATAGAACGATTTCCTCATAGCTATTGAAGTCCCTTATGGCTAACTCCCTTCGAAGACTTGGTTTTAAGCCACTAAAGAAACGATCGATCTTACTCCCAGGTTGGATAATAATACCAGAAGCATAACTTGCAAGTCTTGTAAAATTTTCTTCATAGGTACCATCATATTCATCATCCTTTTGCTTCAGTTCAAGAAACTCTTTCTCCATCATTGTTCAGAGAATACGAGGGAAGTACTTATTGAAAAATAGGTTCTTGAACTCGTCCCATTCCATAGACTCAATTTCATCCCTTTGCCTCGTCTTCTTAATAAGATTCCACCATTGATCAGCATCTCCTTCCAAACGATACACTGCTAGAAGGATTTTATCATGTTCAGAGCATTGAAGAACTGAAAATATCTTTTCAGTAGTACTAATCCATTGTTCAGCAACTAATGGATTAGTAGACCCGCTGAAAGAAGGTGGACACTGCCTCATGAAGGATTCAACAGAATGTTTCTCCTTCCATTGCTCGTTTGGAAGTCCTACATGATTCATAGCATGAGAATGTTGTGTGAGCATGGCTACAAGATTTTGCATTCCAGCTCCCATAACGTTTGGTTGCTCAGGGGACAATCATTGCATTGCCCGTCACATTCCGCATTAACACGATTCCTTTGGGTTCCAGCCATTGACTAAAACCAAGAAGAATAGTGTGAGAAACACTCATTATAATAGGAAAATCACATAATCAAGAATAAAATTTCACACTTAAGTTCTTATCCTAGGTTATTCATGGCCATTTCTAAAACACTAAGATTCTGTTCTATGCTTAGACTTATCCTTAGGGTTCTTACTAAGGCTTTCACATCCTAGTTTCCAAAGGTTGACTATACCTTTCCTCTGATACCAACTATAACGAACCATACTCTACATACATTGTTAATACTTCAAAATTGAAGCACACTTATTACAACATATGACAAAACCACAAAGGACCGTATAGGTATAGTGTCTTTAGAAACTGGGAAACATAAACAACTGGTTCATAAATCTTCTACAGTGTCTCCCATTTATTTCATCATATCTAGGGTCCCATTTAGCATATTCTACTTAATATCCATCTTCCTGACCTGGGGAAAAGAAAACATACAAAAAAGGGTGAGCTCAAATGCTCATCAAGGGAAAATAAAGGAAATAAAAATCATATCATATCTTTTCGAAAATCATAACCTGCAAAAGAGATCATAATATCTTAACATGGAATAAATCATAGAAGTAAAAATGAGATCCCCATAATCATAACATAAAACTTGAAACATTGTGGTATGCACACATAATCATGGAAAATCATTTCTTGTTAGTCATGACTCATTGCCAAGACTATCTTAGCGGACAAAGTCCATTTCTGAACCGAGTTCACTCCTCGTTTCAGTCCTGTATCACTGAACCGAAATAACCTTCCGTTCCAGCCATGTCTATCTCATGAGATATAAATCTTTACCCAATGCATTGGAGGGAGATATTGGTCCCACCCATCTTATAATGAATCCTTACTTATGTGTGCCACATAATCATAAATCATACATCATCGCATAACACATGTAACAAAAATGGGATTCTCGAAACATCATGACATCATAAAACAAATCATATATGGTAAATGACTTCATAAAAATAATTCCCTCAAAACATAATCAAATCAATGTAATAATAGGGATAAAAACAGAACCCTTTATTATCTTAGATGGAATTTTTTTTGATAAAACACTTGAACTCCATTCTTGAGGAAAATATCCTTTCTTCTTCAAAAACATTTTTTCCTTTCTTAACATGCCATACAAATTTAAACTAAAAGAAGTTGATTAAAAATAAACATGAAAACCTGTAAAGGAAGCTTCTTGGAAATAATGTTTTAAAAATCCATTCATGTCGTATATGATAAAAAAACATTCTTCGTACTTTTGTCGGAAAAGTCATAAAAGTACCTCGTACGAAAAAAACGACAAAAGATTCCTTTCATATTCTTTACTAAAAACTCACCGAAGGGTAAAATTGGATTTAAACTATTGTAAGTGGATGGAAACAATATTACATATTTAGGGAACATGGATGTGGATGATAAAATACACCCCAGTAAATACCAATGTATAAATAATCTCGGATAAAAATGAGATTGTGATATTTTCCCTTACCTTAGGTCCGACTTGATTTGTAAGTGTCCCAACCTCCTGTATAATGATTTAAATAATGTTATTGACTTATTCCAGAATCATAATTATTTTTATGATATCATATATGGTCATATTCTTAGCTTCTTAGCAGTAATATTTCATTGCTACTTGTTATTCGGGTGTTTATATCTTTTTGTTCTTATGCGTGTTTTGTCGAATAAATTCGTATTATTCTCTTTAGGTTATAGATACCTCATTTCCAGAATGGTATTAGTGTAATATATATCATATTCATTCATTCAATTCATTTATATAATCATTATGAAATGAAGATCATGTAGAACGAGTCGCATCACATCGTGGAGACGGTATTCCGTACGTACGCACGAGTGATGATATCGTTCCTATGATCATGGAATTGTATTGGAGTATATTTATACTATTTCAGAATCAATATCACTTTATAATAGTTATATATAGTCATTATTTACACCATTATACCCATCCAAGTAATGTGGTGGTGGAAAATAGATTACACCACGGCGTGGAGACGGTATTCCGTACGTACGCACGCGCGGGGATTTCTTTTTTCCATAGGATGGATAGATGGTGAAATAGGGTTGTTTCATACATATAATAACATATCAGTATATGAGTGATACTGATGTTATTACTTCATAATGAAACAACTAAAGAAGAAAAAGTGGAAGAAGAAATATTGATGAAAGAATCGGTAACGGACATTACCTCTTCTTTGAAGTGCTTCTTTGAGACCTCCTTTTAGGGCACTAAAATGGTTCTTTGAAGAAGACCAGAACCTCTAGGATGTTTCTAGGGAAGTGGGGAGGAGGAATTTTCATGGGTTGGCCGAGTTAGAAGGCTCAAAGTGGTGTGAGGAAGAGGGGGAGGAGGTGTCCTTTTATATGGGAGGAGAGGGGCACCTTTGGAATAACTAAAACTATTATTTTATTATAAAGTCAAGTTCGGTTTTAAATAGCTCCAAATTGATATATTTCGAAGATAAGGTGGGTATGGGTCTAAATACTCTCATCCAATATAATTTATACAAGTTTAGGTTCCTATTTTAACCTTATCATTTAGATTAAACATTAAGTTAAATAATTTTACTTTTACCATGTCTTCTTGTGTTCTTATACTATAAGGTTAATAAACTTACTATAAGCTACCAAAAGAACCCCAATTTGTTTATTATTAATAAATATAACATTATCTAAGTCATTTGGCCTAACCTTATATTTTTAGGAATAAAATAACAATTACTAATATAATATTTGTTTTAAAAACTATTTTATGTCAATTTTGACACTATTTAGTAATTGATTTTTGTGAAAATAATAACAGAATTATTAGTTCGAACCAAGTTCATTAACTCAATAGTAACATGTCATATTAACCTATTAAATTATTGGTATTCATAAAAAGTCTCAAATTTCATTTATTTTGGTGATTATAACATCAATTATGTCAATATTTCATTAATAAGATAATTATTGCCTCATCATTGTGTCATAAATAAATTATATTATATAATGTCTAAAAATTACAAATAAAATACCATTATGTAGGAAATATTTTTAGCTTTCTAATGAATATTTATAGTCGAATTTATCTTATGTATAACCCCATACTAAAAATTTTTTAGTTATTAAACTTTGATTTTAACTATTTTAACTATTCATTAAATAAAATAATATTAAATGTCATAATCTAATCCAAGTGGACCTAAATGGTCATATTATATTCATAAGGTTGTTTTTGGTCGAATTACACTTATCCAATTGAATTAGGACATGTTTTAGGGTAATAGTAATATCATATTTACCCTTAGTTACCCTATTTACTATTAACCGCGGTAAAAAAAATAAAAAGTTACTATTCACCAAAAAATTATTTTTATCTCATTGAACCACATTTTACTTACTGATATCAACCGTGTCTGTCGGATTTTCGAAATTCCATTCCCAGAAGCGGTAAAATTATGTTTTATGCAAAATTCAGTTTTTAACCTACCACTTAGTGGTTTCACTATTAATCAAAAATTGAAAGTTTTCAGAAAATACCAAAATTTCACCCTAGGCTAATTTCGATATTCTAAATCCAAAAATGAAGTCCATTTTGGAAAATAAAATTTATAAAATTTCAAAAAGTGGTTATTACTATTCATAACGGCTAGTTTTAATAATATTTTAATAGCATATCTTTGTTTAGTGAAACTCAGTATTGCGTACGACGCAAGCTATCGAGGAAGGTCGTGATTTCGTGTAAATCAAGCCAAGAAAGTGTTGTGTAGAAAAATATACCTTTGATGATTTATATAACATAAAAGTCTCAGGTGTTACATGGACCGATCATTTCAGTAGTATTGGAAACAATATACATACATAAGGTTAACATTACAACTTGAAAAGAAAAACAACCTTAATTTATTCCATTATAAACATCCAAGATTCCAAGATTAATCTTGAATGTCACTCATAACTAACATATTCATATCCTGGGAAAATGAAACATGAAAAGAGGAGAGCTCATATGTTTAGTAAGAGTAAGAAATACAGCAGAAGATAACATAAACATTAGGCATGGTGAATAATTGAAAACACATGACTTCTCAAATAATAAACATGAGTACTTTAGGGAAGAAATATTATTTGAGGAAATAATTCCATAATAAAACAAAGTCATGGGTATTCTATTAGTCGATTAACAACATGAAATATCAATAACTATTCTTATAACGATGGAATGCATAATGCTAGACATTCAAAACCACATAGTCAAGCCCTTGTGCCAAAACTACAAATAAGATTTTGTCAAGGCCTTGTGCCAAGAAACTGGTTCGTCTAATGAGACCTACCGATTCATCATTGAGCTATAGTGGTCTCCAACCATCACTTACTAAGTCTAATTCATTCCTCATATAAAATGATTGAAACATAACATAAACATTCATATTAAATCATGCATACAAAATGTCAATACTTTGTCTACAAACCATGAATGGTATAAAAATAGCATATCCACAGTCAAACATGACTCATTCAATACAATATTTATATTTTATTGTAACAAGTTAACCTCAATCAATAATAATTAAGGATATTAACATAGATGAAAATAATTATCAAAACTATTTGAGAGAAATATACCCCTTTTTGAAAACATTTAAAACTCACCCTAATTTTCAAGAAGCAATTTAAAAATAGATTTCTGAATTAATGTGTCACATACCACTTTGAAACTTTTAAAAGGAATTTTATCTTTAAAAAATTAATTTCCATAGTAGTAAAACCTTAAAACCATTATTAAAACATGCACATTAATGAGAAATATTTAGAATAATAAATCTTTAAAACATTTAAAAATGATATTTTATTTACTGTCCCTAACCCAAAGAGAGACACTTGAATTAAAATAAATGAGGTAACCAAAAAATTATTATATCATGGGAAGAAATGGATTAATGATATACTATGTCAAAGTAAATTATATTCACTATATAAAAGTGAATTAGCATATAACTACAAAGGAGTCTCAATTGAATATATATTGAGATGAAATCTATTATAGAGACTGTATCCTTAGGTTAAGGACAAATCCAAGACATAATTATGTGTTAAAAATACAAATACACTCAATATTATTGGATATTCAGTGTAAATAAATCATAGTACATTCACATGTATTCTTTTAAAAATAACACCTCTAAATTGGATGATTAACTCAATAAATAAATATTGAGGAAAAATTAATCTTATAAAGTTCAAATCAGTGATTTGAGAATTTATCAATGGAGTGATTATGTGTATCAAAAGTATATCAACAGAATGGGGATTAGAAATTACTACACTAATAAAAAATAGTGAATCCACACATAATCATGGAGTAAAATAATCAATGAAGTATGCGTAAAGCCGAATGAGTAGAAATTGAAAATTGAAATTCCCTTATGAATTTGGTAACATACCAAACATACGTCCCATGAATTATGGATCATAAAATGAACATGTAATTACTAATAAATTAATGTATATTATACAAGTAATAAAATCAGTTGGCATTACATATAGCACAGAAAAGGAAATAGTGGTAATAAGGCATGAATCTCACAGAAATAGGAAGTGAGATGAAAACCCTTACATCAGTGTAATCATTCAAGTTGTATTGAAAAAAGATAATTTCAACCAAATGAATAATAGAATACCATAAATATAAAGAGAATAATGATAATATATATATCAAATGGCAGTACACAATACTCCACATTTAATAAATAAGTGGAAAACAATGGAAATCTCATGGAATTAAAAGTGAGATAAGAAACCTCTTATATTCTACTTTTCCTTGGTCGAGGGTAGGTTTAACTTCTGTATAATGGTGAAATAATTGTAATAAAATTATAAAAAATTAATATACATTAATTAGATATCATATATTATCTTTTAATATTTCTTTGTTTATAATATTTTAGTATTATCGTCGTTTTGGGTGTTAACTGATTCATTTTCCTTTATATGATTTTATTTGTAAGAAGTGTTTGTTATGAATAGGATGAATGTTATTCCTATTTAGAATGATATTAAATCTATAAACATTATTTTTATTCATCTGATGAAAATTAGTATTGAATTGATTACGAATGGGAATGAATCTCGTCGTGTTCGTGGAGATGGTAATCTGTACGTACGCACGAGAAAAAATATCATTCTTTTGATATTAAATTAATATAAAATTGGATGGTATATCATATATAAATAATAATTATCATGTTATATTTATTATTTACATCAATGACAAATCATTATTATACCCATCCAAATTAAAATGTATTCAATACTCATTACACCATGACGTGTATAGGGTATGTCGTACGTACGAACATATGGGGACATGTCATTTAAACGATAGTTAGAAAAATGAATATATTTGTACTATATAACTAATAAAATCACCGTATATAGAATATACTATATTTATTATTTTATAATTTAAACAACAATGAAAGAGGAAGTCGAAGAAGAAAGAAACTTGATAGAGGTGATGAAATATTTACCTCTTCTTCAGGTTTTTCCTTTTGATTTGACCATAGGGCCTCTTAGGATGTCTTTCTGAATAAAGGAAGTCCTCTAGGATGAAGGGAGGAATTTTGAGAGGGTATTTGGGAAGAGTTTTTCCAGGAAAAATGAAATTGAAGGTGTGACTTAAAGATAGAGGGGAGTGCCCTTTTATAAGAGGGGTGAGGGGCACCTTAGGAAAAGCTAGAAATATTATTTTATAATAAAATCATTTTCGGTTTCTAATGGCTCAAAATTAAATTATTTAAAGTTTATGCTGAGGATGGGTCGAAAATCCACTAAACCAATGGTTTTTAGGTAGTTTGGTTAACTATATTTAACATATATATTAGATTTAACTCTTAGTTAAATAGTTTGAAATTTACCATGTCTCTATGTAATTTAACATTATATGGTTAATAAACATACTATATACTTCTAAATGAACACCAAGTCGTTAATTAATGATACACATATCATTATATAAGTTTTTTGGCCGAGCCTTAGATTTTTAGAAATAGAATATCAATTAATAATATAATATTTGTTTCATAAACTCTTTTATGTCAATTTTGACACTATTTGGTATTTTGTTTTTTCTAAATTCATTACAGCATTATTAATTCAAAAATAAATCATCTAAGCAAACCTAATAAGTCATATTAACATAGAAAATTAGTTTAATTCTTAAAAAGTATAAAATTACATTTAATTGGATCTTTATAATATCAATTTTGTAATCATTCATTAATATCGTAATTACTCCATCTTCATTGTGTCATAAATAAATTTAATTATTTAATTTCTAAAAAATATAAATAAAATAACTTTATTTAAAAAAAAATTCTTTCTAATGAATATTTAAAGTCCAATTTATCTTATGTGTAACCCTATATTAAAATTATTTAGTTATTAAACATTTAATTTAACACTTTTAAGTCTTCATTGAATTAAATAATAATAAATTTCCTAATCTAATACCAGTAGATCTAAAGGATCATATTTTATTCCTATGGTTGGTTTTAGTCGAATTACACTTATCGAGTAGAATTAGGACTTGTGTTAGGGTAATCATAATATCATTTTTACCCTTAATTACCCTCTTTACTTATAACTATAGTAAATAAATGTCAAAAGTTACTATTTACCAAAAATTATATTTATCTTATTGAACCACATTTTACTTGTTTATATCAACCGTGTCTCTTAGAATTTTTAAATTCAATTCACTGAAGAGGTAAAATTATGTTTTATTCAAATTTTCCAATGCTCCTAGGAGGTGGGTAAAAGACTGTTAAAAAGTTAAATACAATTTTTATATATCTTAAATTATTATAAACTAAATCCTATGAATTACATTGAACTTATATCTATATTTCGTATATATATTTAACGAAAATAAATTTCAATAAAATAAATAATTATTTAAATAACAGTTTGGATTTAAACTATAACTCAGGGTTCTTCACAATTCATAAAAAAATGAATGTTTTCAGAAATAAAAAAATAACCCTAAGATAATTTTGATATTCTAAATCAAAAAATGAAGTCCATTTTGAAAGATAAAATTTATAAAATTTCAAAAAGTTGTTATTAATATTCATAAAAGATAGTTTGATTGCTCGTGTTGTGTTAGAATCTCTATGTTTCATACAATGCATGATATTACATTATTCAAAGGGAAACGTACCATGTAAGCATGGGGTGTTACAAATTTAGAGGAATTTGGAAACTATATTAAATGGTATATCATCAGAGTTAAATGTAAATGAAGAATGTGTTTTGATATTTGGGATAAGACAATGTGTACCATCAAATACTGAGTTAAATAAAGAGTTATTGGATGATCCTCAAAGCTTAACCATCACCATCCACCAGGAAGCATAATGATGTATCAATATCACCCAGAACAGAATTGATGAAAAAATATAAAGATATATATATCAAAAAATACAACAATATGTCTTGAATTTCATTATGTGAATGAAGAATAAGAAAAATCAAAGGGGATGATTCAACCATTACCCATACCTAAATGTAAAATAGAAAACATCAACATAGTCTTAATCACTAGTCATACAAAGTCATCATGAGGTAATAATTATATATTAGTAGTGGAGGATCTTATTTATCATGACCTCCCCCCCAGGGTCGATGTTCTGACTACCCAAAGCTTACCTACCATAGTATAGTGGCTGGCGACTAAAACCAAATAGGAATATCCCAAAAAGGAGAGGCATTTTCCAAAGTACAAGTACACATGCATACATCTTCCAAAAATGTGAATAACTGAAAATAAAAAGTAAATAGGTCTGCATTCCAGTAAGACAACCACTGAGTAACAGTAAAAAATTGAAATGTAAATGGGTAAGAATACAAGCCCAACTAAAAAAAATTGTTTGAGCTCATGGATCTAATCCTCAAAAAACCCCACCTAAAGGGTAGGTACATTAATTTTTTGGAATATAGCTGAAGTGTACCACATCCATCATACTTCCCTAAAAATCTACATTTCTCTATCCCACCAAGGACTCTGTCATAGATATCAATCATCTGATTAAGACAATACATTTGTGGGAAGAGTCCATGTTGGGGAGTGTAAAAAATTACATAAAAGGATCCCCAAACAAAAAATGAATTCCACAATGTAAACAACACATAGAACACTATTAAAAAACCAAGTAGACTACAAATGAAGAACAAAAAGAGTATCTATGAAAAGGTATACTTAGAAGAGTTACTAGAGTCATGTCACACAAATTATATGCATGAGGTACGTAAACAGAATTATTGTACGGTTCTATAGAACCCTTATATAGTATCATGTGGAGTGTTGTTAATACATACAGTCTAGGTAACCCGCGGAGTTTTAGTGACACACAGAGTGTTGATAACATATGGAGTATTGGTAACACATGGAGTGTCAATGAAACTAGGGGACTAACACCCTTGTGGTATAGGGGACTACTGACTATTTCTTGTTAACAAAAAAATTATTGATAAGACACATAGTCTAGGTAATAAAGAAATTCTAGTATGAAATTAATTCTAGGTAATCACATAGCTTCTGGGTCGTAGTTAGTCAAAGGATTATGTCCTTAGCACGCTTGTTTTGGGAGAACCAACTAATCGAGCCAAAAGATTTATATGCCAAATTCTATGAGAACTCAGGTATTCTATCTCAAAATTAACTCCTCCTCACAATGATCTGAATATTGGAAATAGCTCGTCAAATGGAAAAATGGTTTGAGTGTGATGAGTTTTTTATTAAAAAATTGATACTTGGGCCAGGTCCCACCTGACCCAATCAAGCCAACCAGACCCAACCTGACCAGGGTCCAACCCTTTCCACTAAACAGGGCTGGTTTATCACACCTGGAAGAGGTAGTTGACATGTCCTTGTTGCACAATTTTCCAAGTGTCAATTTCTCCTCCCGTACGGTGTGAACGAGACCACATGCCCACCAGACGATGTCGCATCACACTACATTTCCACCCACACCATCGGTGCCTCCCTTGGCTACAGGCCCCTACCAAAAACGGCCATCGAGCCAGTGGCCTCCATCATTGCCACCACCCATGGCCCCCTTTCATGTGTCTTCCCCCCAATGAAGAGAATCTAGACCATGGTTCACCACTGTAGTCGGCTCCAATGCTGGATGTTGTCTTCTTGTCCTACTCACGTTGTAGGGCCAATGCGTCTTCTACCACCGGGTGCTCTGTCGGTGGCCTTGTCTCACACCACAGCTATTCTGGATCATTAATGGGGTCACTAGGTTACTAGATTATTGACATTGTGATTTTTGTGACGTGGATAGACAAGAAAACATTCAAATACACACATATTCTCCGGAATAATGATGGGTGAAATAGAAACACAAGAACACCCAAAGAATGTATGCATGCATTTTTTCTTGTCATCCCGAATTCGTTATTATTTGTAGGATCACAAAGAAAGAATTCAAAAAACATTGACCAAATTCCCTCATTAATCCTACATTTTTAACCATATCACATAAATGATTAAATCATAGATCCACTTATGCATGGGTTGGACTACACTTGTTGTTGGAAACAATAATTGGTAAAGAAATCATTGAGAAAAATATAATCCCCGACCTCCAGGATTAGTTCGATTACTAATTATGTATGAGTCCTAAATTCATTTTTCATTGACCCACTAACACCTCTTCTGAATTCGATCATCGATCCTCCACCCTTTTTCATTCATCGATGATATGATTTTCCACCACATTTGATTCTTTTTTATAGAACCTCTAGGGATTGTGAAACAATTAATGAATCCATAACATGCTATTAATTGAAGATGAAAGTTTCAATGTTTAAGTTTCATTAAGTTGTAGAGTCACAAAATTTCTACATTTTGGAATGCAATCATTTTATTTGTTGATGAGTCTCAGAATTGTTAAGCCTCTATGAAACAATGACGGAAAAAAACATTTTGAGATTATTATTATTCTTCTTTAAAACGTATATTGAATAATTTCCTTTGTCGACCCACTCAAGTCATGGTTAGGTCCTTCCTAAGAAAAAACCACAGCTCGTAAAACAATGATGCCCTCATATTTTAAATCCATACACTCATTTAAAATTATCTACAACTGCATAAGAGAACTATTTTTAATAAATACAATAAAAGTTCAAAAATTAATTTCGGGCACCATGGGCCTCGACATCAAGTTCTGGCTTCGCACCTAGACATGAAAAAATCCAATATAATGTTAAGAAATATTACATGGAAAATTCCAGACATTTAATTCTCCCCACATTTGGAAGATATGTCCCCAAAACCCAAAACAAGGTCCAAAAAATGGGTATACTGGTTGTGAATATGAGCCTTCTGCTCCCACATGTCTTGTTGAATATTCTCGTGCTGCAACCAAATTAACAGAAGATGAATCTATCTCCAATTTAGGGTCCTCTACTATCGATTCTCAATCTCCAATAGGTACTCCATGAATGTCGCATCATCATTAATGTCCCCATTCAATGATGTGTGAAGGGTCATTCCTTTATTTCCTCATAGGAGATACATATATGACATCATGAACCAACTATAACTATATAGGTTTATCAAAGCTATAATATAACTTTTTCAATCTACTTAGTTTCTGAAAGGTTCTGATAAACCACATAAATAACTTTTCACAAAATAAAAATCTATGTATCCCATTTTAAGGAGAGACCCGATGGAATACATATCTCCCTCCATGAAACAGAAGGGTCTCATTCACCTATCAACATACGAATTATGATGGCACTATGCAATCTTAATATACTCCTGGATGACCCACACCTTCATCATAGTAGACCATTAAAACTCAAGGCCCATTATTGTTGACTCTCGAGGGTTAGTTCAGCAATGTGAAGACTTATAGGGTCTCTTGTACATGGTTTCAAACTATAGAATATTGATGGTTGAGTGATCACAATTTTTCTATGTAAAATCCACTGTAGGTAGGTAATCCTCCCAACTACGACCATAATTGAGGATGAAAGAAAGTACAATGTCCTCTGTGCCCTAAATGGTATACTCTGTCTGATCGTCTGTCTGTGGGGGGAAAATTTTTCTCAAGCATAGATGAGCCAAAAAATAATCCTTTAATACCTTCCACAATAGTGATATTAATCATCAATCTTGATCTGAGACTATTTTTGAAGGGACCCTTTGGATCCAAACTATCTTCTTGAATGTTGTGGTGTCCCATATTCTCTAAGGAACCCTATTCTCGAACCGCTAGGAAGTGGGTGGATGTGGTGAGTCTGTCAAAGATCTCCCAAAAGGAATCATCCTTTTAAGAAATATGTGGAAACAAATCACTATTTCCATAAATATTATATCCTACATCCACTCTAGAACCTCAAGGGGTTGAGTTAATCCCACTGGCACTTGGTGCTTGACCTTCATTTGTGGACTATTGAGGAATCTTGAGAAAAAAATATACCCCTTCCTTCTTCATCCCCACCCACGAAATCTAATGTCGGAGGTCATGTATCATCTTGTTGGCACATGTATGCACTTCCAAATGGGCTATATAGAACTACCTCAACTCTCCTCTAGTTACTTCACGGATACAATTTTGTGTCCTTAGAAAAGGATGACGTTCTTCACACCTTTTGAATATCCAATAAGGGTATTCACTATGGTCATCTGAGGATGTGTAGACTCATATTAGAAAAATAAGATCTATGTATTCCGATTGAACTATACTAGTTTAGGGGAAACCAACCTCGACTGGAGGTAAGGGACTTCATCTCCATCAGTGAAGGATATCTTAAGCGATTCCTACAACTCTGATTCTTAGTTCAGTAGATATGAATGTGATCCCCAAATGAGATCATCTGCCACCACAATCTCATTCATAGGGTTATATTATCTCTCAATTTCGTTGTCTTATAGGTCATATATATAAAAATACTATCTCAGGTTCCTATATTTCTATGAAACAATATACCTGGGGCTTCTGTGGTCAGAGTAGATGACAAACCACTCACTCATAAGGTTCTGTGGCCACATATTCAATGTGAATACTATCTCTGAAAACTTCAGATCATGGTTAATGTAGTCATGCCCATGTGGTCTCAACTTTTGTGAACTATAGACAATCACCACTTTCCCCAATATTAGGAAAAAACCAAGCCCAGTACTTGTTGTGTTGTAGAACACCAAGTACTCGACACCCTCCTCTAGAAATATCAGGATGGAAGCACTTATCAAACTCATTTTTAGCTATAGAATAACCTCCTGGAAATTCGTCACCCATAAGAATGTTTTACCCTTTTATGTCAAGGGTTTCTGGGATTATGCTACTCATGAAAATTCATGTACGAACCTCTGATATTACCAAGAAATCCCAAGGAAGCTCTCCACTTGGTATCATTCGGGGGTAGATCTCTACCAAGAATCACCTCTATATTCACTAGATATTATTTAACTCTAGATATTGAAAATAAATGTCCCATAAAGTGCACCTATCATATGTATAACTGACACTTTGAGAGCTTCATGTAAAGATAGTTCTCTTAGAGTAATTCCAATATTATCCTTATGTGTATCATGTGATCCTCTTCATACACCGAGTATGCTAGTATCTCATTAAAAAACCACTAAAAACAAACCTAAGGAGGGATGGAAGATTAGTGTCCTAAGTCCAATGGACATTAATGGAGTGTTCAACATTCCACACAACATCGCTAAAACTCGCAGTGGTCATAGTAACATTCGAAATCCATCTTTGGAATTTTGTAATCCCCTACACGATGATAGTTGTAGCCTGATCTAATGTCTATCATCGGGAACCATCTCACTCTCTTATGATGTTCTATGTGGACTTCAATATTTAGCATTGGATTCCATTTCATTACTGCACCAGATTCCAGTGTCTGAACTCCACATATATCTTCAAGTTATTGTCTTCCTTCATGGAAAACCAAACTATGATAGTCTATGGTGAAACAATTTGCTGCTTGAATCCCTTTCTATGAATTTCCTCCAAATAATACCCTCTTCTCTTGGAGCTCTGTGAGAGGCATCTAATATGCTAGTGTTGATATTGTTGATTTCCCAGTGTATAGATCAATAGAGAAGTCCACCTCTATCTGAGGAGGTATTCATGGAACCTTTTCCAGAATGATTTCCTCATACTCGCCCACCACCATAAGAAACTGAGGACTCATCTCATCCACTACACCGAGGGACATGATAGCCATATTATTTGTGATCATATACACCCTAATACATGTGGGTCCATCATATAATGCTCTTGTCCCCCTTTCACTAAAAAATAAAACCTAATCCCATATCCATAGACACACCTCACTGTGGACCTAAAATAGTCGACTTGAGCATGAAATGTGGATAAATATTTCATAACCAGAATTACTTATTATGGACACAACACAACCACTAATAGATTCCATTATAAACTCTCATCTCTAAGAGATATTAAACATTTTCAGAACCACTATGTGATCATCTAATCTCCTCCAGTATGTGTCTCTAAGAATAGGGATCAAGTCAACAGTTCCACTAGAGTCTTTGTGTATCAGTCATGGATCCTAGTGAAAAAATAGTGACTGAAACTCATGTTAACAAAAACAGATATGGTTGAAAAGACACATATCATACCTCTTATCATTATGGTTGTGTCATGATCATAGGCCTCTGTCACCTAGAGTTGGACAAGCCCCTTTCCACCAGCTCCCTGTGCATGGGGTGGACCCCCTGGGGGTTGTGCTGGTAGAGCCTTGGTCCACCGTGAACCTTATTCCACTCATCCCCCTCCTCTCCCACGTATTCAAACTAGAGAACCAACTTGTTTCTACATCTTCTGCAACCTGAGAGGTCTGTTGACCATCTCTTGATTAGTCGTATGGCTGGTCAGACAATATCTTGCTAGATGACCCCAACTGCCATATGTGTAGCAAATTATATCCTTCTTCTGACTTTCTATTCCATGGGATCCCCACACTACTGTTCTCATATCGTGCGTTCATCCCCAAGAAAATATACTCCACTTGGAACCATGTTCAAGACGCTGGATACCAGCTTCTGATGACCCATCTGCCTGATGCTCAGAGGAATCTCCCATCACCAGTGTCTGCTCCGCAAGAACTCCCTCTACTAGTAGAGCTTGATCCAACACCCTAACATCTGTAGGGATGCCATGGGATATCATCGATCACATGATCTCCCAACATATCCCATGCAGGAATGTATGGGGTAGTAAATAATGGGTCCCACACCATGTCATTAGAGTAGCGAGAATGGTCGTTGAATCTCATTGAGTACTCTATCACTAACTATAAGCCCTTCCTCTAGTGTTGTAGCTCATGTGTACGCATAGAGCATAACATCTCTAGAAAGAACTCCTCCATGAAGATTTTCTCATTGTATGTTCATGATAGCATCGCCTCCTCATCCATATGAGTCACTAAGCTCCATTATCTCCCAATTGATCCCTAATGAAGGCTCACCACTTGGACCACCATCTAGTTGGGTGGCGCCCTCACTAATCAGAAGACTCACATCACATCCACGGACTAGTCATTAGCATCATAAAGATCTATCTCGTAGCAGATCCTAGGAGGTCACTACCTCTATAAATATTTCAATGCACTAAGAAAAAATTTATCATCTTTCAGTAAAGCAAGTAAGAACTACTACTCTTCGAGTTGTGGTATCCCCATTACACCAAGGAGATCCTTTCATTGGTATCGGTCCCTACACCAATGCCTCATCACTGGGCATAATATCCACATGTCCATGCTATAGAATCCTAGATAACTACCTATGTTAAAGGATCCTGAAATAGAACATGATCTACCATGGTTAATAGATTATTCCTGGTGAGATGACTCTCACTAAAGAAGGACATGAGTGTCATGACCTATCCTCGGGGCTCGTGCTGTGACTACCCCAAGACCGCCTTCCATAGGACAGGGGCTGGCGATTAGCACCAAGGCGTAAATCCCGATAAAAAGGGAAAACATTGCCTTTGTAAAGTAAACAAGCACCACAGAGTAAGAAAGCAGAAAAAGTAAACACTAAGTAAAAAGTGAGTACAACTGTAAGTGCAGAAAGTGAGTGGGCCAGTATACAAACTCAAACTGAAAGTAAATTACAACTCGAAAGGGAAAACAACAACTGAAATGTAAAAGCCGCTACGCCGAGTTGTCCAATAGAAATCCCACCTGAAGGGTGGGTACAGATAGCTCCACTACTCCTCGAGTCCCGCCGTCCGCTCCGAGTGCGTCCCGCCCAGTGGTCTACCTCTAGGTACCGTCCTGCTCTGCAAGCCTCAACCATGATCAACGCTGTCTATCGTCTGCAACCAACACAATGTAGTGTGGGCATAGCCCGTGCAGGGGTGTGTATAAGCTACTCAGTAGGGAACCCGAGACCCCCGAAGGTCTCCCAAAATCCACAATGGATAAACTAAAAATGAAAGATACAATCACGAAGTAACAACTGACACGGCTTAGGTATATGCCCATACATATACCTAAGTCATCAATTATCAATACGCTCCATCCTCTGAGCCCAAGTACAACCCAGTCCACAGAGGAAAGTATACGTATTCGACACAGGAAAGCAAACGTAATCCACACAGGATAGCACAACAAAATCCACACAGGAAAGTAAGTAGGATTCAGCTCACACAGGTATACTTCCTTGAAGACGATAGAGATGATCACCGAACCATCTAAGTCGTCGGACCCACAAAGGATCTATAGGTACTAACCCCCGCAAAGACCCACACAAGATCGGACCCACCCAGGATCTGTAGGCGCTGGCTCACACAGAACCGTTGAGCGCTGACCCACACAAGATCTGACCCACACAGGATCGGTAGAACTGATCCACATAGGATCACTGAGTGCTATAATCGTCTTCGTCGAATCCACTGAGGATCTCTGCACAGTCGTCGTCGCAGTCACAGTAGTAGTCGCAGCCAGCAGTAGTGTTCGTGCACACAGCAAGCTCGTTCAGGAGGGTCCGCTCCACGAGCCGAGAGGCTGATACATCAACTGACACATAGTCCAGAGTTGATGTATCCAAAAGTTCTGTATCGTCAACAGAAACTCAACGTCGCAGACGGTGCGTCAATCGGACGCCCGGTCTGAGAGTTATTTGATTTTTCATCCCAGGGGCCCGATTGGGTTTTAAGGAAAAACCAACCCGACCGTTCTCCACCTGCGTCCAAACCTCGGGCGGAGTATGCCAAATGTTCCGTCTCACTTAGAGAATTCAACAAAGTTGACGGCACATCGATCGTACGTCCGAAGCTCAAGATATGAGCGTTTCCACTCCAATGGACCGGTTGGTTTCGTGTACGAACCAGCCCGGCCGAACTCAAATATTCCGAAACCTTGAGTGAGATATACCGAAACGACCGTCTCATTCCAATGATCGTGTCACCGCTAACGGTGCGTCGATCGGAGGTCCGCAGCCTGAGTTATGTGCGATTGAACCCAAACGGTCCGAAAACGGGGGGTTTCGGGCCTGGGCCGACCCGGCACGAGACCCCCCCCCCCCCGGTCGCCCAAACCGGTTCGACCCACCCCGGGTCCGGGTCGGCCCGGCGCGGCCCGGCTCGGCGGCCCGGTTCAGCGACACACGCGCTGGGTGCGTGGTCGGTACTCGGCCAAAACGGCCGAGCTGTTTGTCGGCTCGCACGGGGGGGGGGGGGGCACTGCCCCTCCTGTTTCATGAAACCGCGGCCCCTTAATTGGGGCCACTTTGATCTGTCCGGGGGAATTTATTTTCCCCGGATCCTCCCTTTCCGGCCGGCCCGACCTCGCCGGCCGGTTCCTGCTCAACGGGACCGACGGTGGCCGGTCCCCTTCCAGCTCCGACACCAGCGGCCCGGCTCGGCCGCCGGTCACCTTGCTCTGCCGCGGCCCGGAACTGGCCGCAGCCCTTGTCGTCCGGCGCGGTGCGACGTCACCTCTCCCTTCTGTCGCGGCCCCGCTCCGGCCGCGGTGTCTTCGGTTTACTTCGACGCGGCGTGACGGCGTCGCGTCCTTGAAGTTATTTCCACGGTGCCGCGCGATGGCGCCGCGCATATCCTTCCGTATGAATCCGTGTGGTGCGACGACACCACGCATTCCCGTACCAACCACAATGAAACCAACACTAAAATAAGGAGGAGGGTCGGATGTGTTTGTGTGGTCTGACCCCCCTCGCATTATTCGATAACAATTGGTTTTAATCCACGAAGATCATCAAGTTGGTATTCACGAACAATTAAATTAATAAACCCCTACCTCGGTTCAGGAACGGTGCACGACAATCGAGCCGCGGAAGACGAGCATCACGGAAAAAGAACGTCGATTCCATTTTCGTCGAGGTGCCTTCGACGAGGTAACGTCGTTGGAAGAAGACGTTGTGTTCTTTGGCGGAGATGTTCCTCGTTGAAGAACGATGTTCTTCATTGGAGTCCGAGATGTTCTTCACGTTCTTCGTCGAGGTTGAATATGAAGAAGACTTCACGCTTCCCAATCCTCTCAAGGTGGCAAAAACTCTAAAAATAATAAAATAAGACCATGTCTTATTTTATTAACACAACCTAACAATTTGAATTTCAAGAGTTTGAAATTAAGTAACTCACCTTATTAATTATAACAAGTTGTCAAAAAAATTAATGAAAGTGAGTTAATGGGGAGGTAGGAAGGTGAGGGGTTAAGAGGAGTTAAGGGATTTGAAAAGGTGGGGGGTTTGTGTGCGCCCCACCCTTTCAATTATCCACACATGGGAAGTTGGGTGAATGTGGCCCCCACCACCAACTTCCCATGGGAGAAATAAACCACCTAGATATGAAATAAAATTGATTCAACAATTTTATTTACTTTTTTAATTAAACCCCATTAATTAACTTCTTCACCCGCACAAATGCAACTATGGTAAAGGTTCCCTTAAGCGATTACCAGCGTTTCGAGTTCATCGGTGCCCTCAGAATTCGATTCCGAGCACCGGTTCAAAAGTTAGAAATTCCCGCTCGTTCATTCACTGAACGTACCCGAGCCAAACTTCGGAAATTGATTCGGGGCACACCGGGCCTCGGAATCAGGTGCCGTTAGAAACCACGTTCTTGAAAAATTCCAAATAAAATTAAGAAAAAATTTCCCTTGAATTTTACGGGTCTTTACATTACTCCCACCTCAGGACTTTACGTCCCCGTAAAGATACATCATAACTAGGGAAACAAATGTGGGTACTGAGAACGAATCTGAGCCTCCCGCTCCCAATTTCTCTCCTGGAGGTTCCCGTGCTTCCATCTGATGCGCACCATAGGAATCGACCGTCCACGTAGGACTCGCTCCTATCGATCCTCAATCTCCACTGGGACCTCGGCAAAAGTCTCCCCATAGTCAACGTCAAGCTCCCCATGGTCAATGATATGCATCGGGTCGTGCACGTATCTCCTCATCTGAGACACGTGGAAGACGTCGTGCACCCAGTGTAACTGAGGTGGTATAGCCAAGCGATAAGCCACCTTGCCAGTCCTGCTGAGGACCTGGAAGGGTCCGATGAAGCGCGGAGATAACTTGCCGCCTCAGGAAAATCTCCGTAAACCACGTCGAGGTGAGACACGCAAGAAGACGTCGTCGCCATCCTCGAACTCTAGTGGCCTTTGCCTCCTGTCAGCGTATGACTTCTACCGGATCTGAGCTATCCTCATCCGCTCCTGGATGACCTGGACCTTCTCTGTCATGGCCTGGGCCATCTCTGGTCCCACAAGTGCTAACTCCCCAGGGTCTGTCCAGCACAAAAGAGATCTGCAAGGTCACCCGTACAACGCCTCGAACGGTTCCATCCCGATGGTGGAGTGGTAGATGTTGTTGTACGAAAACTCCACCATGGGTAGGTGGTCCTCCCAGCTATGACCAAAGTCGAGGACACATGTACGGAGCAAGTCCTCGAGAGTCTGAATGGTCCTCTCCGTTTGACCATCCGTATAAGGGTGAAAGGCTGTGCTCAGACGTAGTTGCGTCCCGAACACCTCCTGCAACCCCTTCCATATCCGAGAAGTAAAGAGTTCATCTCGATCAGAGACAATAGATAATGGCACACCGTGAAGCTGAACAATATCCGGAACGTAATGTCGTCCCAATATCTCCACTGAGCCCTACTCTCTGATGGGTAATAAGTGAGCCGACTTGGTGAGTCGGTCGACAATCACCCAAATGGAGTCGTGACCTCTGGAAGTACGTGGAAGTCCAGTCACGAAGTCCATTGATATGTCATCCCACTTCCACTCCGGAACCTCCAAGGGATGTAACAAGCCTGCTGGTACCTGGTGCTCAGCCTTCACCTGCTGGCAGGTGAGGCATCGAGAAACGAACTCTGCCACATCCTTCTTCATGCCCAGCCACCAGTGCTGTCGCCTGAGATCCTGGTACATCTTCACCACTCCAGGATGTACCTCAAAAGGAGAAGTGTGAAACTCTCTCAGCACCTCCCCCCGTAAAGCGACTGGTACCATGGTACGTCCTCTGGAAATGATGTCGTGCTCTACTCCAAAGGAGAAACCATCAGGTTCCTGTCCTGAGGATATTTGTGCACGTCGCGTCTCACAGTCAATGTCCCCACGCTGAGCCTCTCTGACCTACTGTAGTAGTGGAGGAGTGACTGTGAGGGACTGAAGGAAGGCTTCTCCATCTCTATCCACAAAGGATATCTGCAAAGCGGCTTGCTGCTCTGTCGCCTACTCAAGTAGCTGAATTTCTGTCCTCCTGCTGAGGGAATCGGCTACCACATTCCCCTTCCTAGGAGTATAGACTATCTCAAAGTCATAGTCCTGGAGGAACTCAAGCCATCGTCGCTGGATTAGGTTCAGGTCCATCTATGAGAAGATGTACCTGATACTCTGATGGTCCGAATAGACTGTAAATCGCTCACCCATTAGATAGTGTCTCCACGTCTTCAGAGCAAAGACCACTGCTGCTAACTCCAGGTCATGGGTAGCCTAGTTCTACTCATGAGGCCTCAACTGACATGATCCATAGGCAATCACTACCCGCTCCTGAATCAGGACACATCTGAGTTTGGTCCCTGATGCATCACAGTATACTACGTACCCTACTCCCTCCTCAGGCAACCTCAAGATAGGTGTGCTGGTCAATCTCTGTCTCAGCTCCTGGAATCACTGCTGACATCTGTCTAACCACACGAATGGTTTCTCCATCTTCGTCAAAGCTGAGAGTGGTGCCTCAACTCAAGAGAAGTCTAGCACAAATCTCTGGTACTATACATCTAGTCCCAAGAAACTCTGAACCTCTATCACGATCCTGGGTGGCTCCCAAGCTAACATTGCCTCGATCTTCACAGAATCCACTACAACTCCCGCCTCAGAGATGATGTGTCCTAAGAAGTGGACCTCACGTATCCAGAACTGGCACTTAGAGAGCTTACCATAAAGTTGGTGCTCTCGGAGTGTGTCTAGTACAACCCGTAAGTGGTAGGCGTGCTCCTCCTCAGTCGTCGAGTAAATCAAAATGTTGTCGATGAAGACCACGACAAATCGATCGGTGTATGGCTGAAAGATCATGTTCATGAGGGCCATGAACACTACTGGAGCATTAGTTACGCCGAATGGCATAACCAAGAACTCATAGTGGCCATACCGACATCTGAAGGCTGTCTTCTGCACGTCCTCGTCTAGAACACTGAGCTTATGATTGCCTGACCTGAGGTCTAACTTTGAGAACCACCGTGCTCCCTTATGCTGATCAAAGAGGTCATCAATCGTCGGTAGCAGATACTTGTTCCTCACTATCTCCTGGTTCAGGCGATGATAGTCGACACAAAGTCTCAAGCTCCCGTCCGCCTTCTTGGCGAACAATATCGGGGAAGCCCAGGGTGAAACATTGGGTCGGATGAACCCCTTGCCCTGCAAGTCCTCCAACTGTACCTGTAGATCTCGAAGCTCAGCAGGGGCGATCTGATATTCTGGAGTCGGTATCGGGGTTGTCCCATGGTACAGGTCAATATAAAAGTCTACCTCTCTACGAGGAGGTAGCCCTGGAACGTTGGCAGGGAAGATGTCTGAAAACTGATCCACCACTGCAGGGAAACCAGGACTCCGCACGTCAACTGCTCCTAGGATGAGTCTAGACAAATGATGAGTGATGGGTTGTCCTCTCCTCCACGGAAGACCATCCTATGCTGCCAAGGCTCCCTTCTCACCGGTGAAGGTGAACCTGCTCCCGTCGGTGCGTACACATCGCACCTTGTGCCTAAAATAGTCAATCTGTGCATGGACCGTAGATAACCAATCCATGCCCAAGATGACGTCGTAAGGCCTCGACGCCGCTACAAGAAGATCCCAACTGAAGCTCTCGCCTCCTAGAGTAAGATCACAATTTCGGAACCAGTGTCTAATCGTCGAGTCTACTCCCGTAAGAGTCTCTTGCAGTAAGGATCGAGCCAAAGGCTCTCTCGGAATCTCCGAGCTCCGAACAAGGGCAGCGGCTATGAAAGAGTGACTCGCTCTTGTGTCTATAAGAACTGAAGCAACGGTGGAATAGACAGAGATAGTACCTAGAATCATCTCGGGTGCGCCATGGTCGTAGGCCTCCGCTACCTGGAGCGGTGCCTGTCTCTGCCCGCTAGCTCCCTGTGGTTGGGGTGGACCTCCTGGTGGTGGTGGTGGTAGAGCCTCAAAGCGTCGACCACCACCTGCTGCTCGGCCAACTCCTCTGCCTCGTCCGCCTCCTCCATGCGGACCGCCATGGTCGACCCTCTGCCTCTGCCTCAGTGGTCCCTCAACCGTCTGCTGGTCCTCGTCACGGTGGGTTGGGAAATCACGAGCCATGTGGCCCTGCCCGCCGCACGAGTAGCACTGTTTGCCTCTCGAAAGACTGGCTCCACGCTGTGTGCCCGCACTGCTGAGCCATTGTCCTGAGGTCGTCTGCCTGAGGGTATGGTCTTCCTGGACCCAAGAGTCATCTGTCGACTGCCTGCTGCAGAAGACTCTTCTACGGGCTGCCCTGCGATGGGTCTCGGCGCTGGTGTAGACTCAGCAATAAAGCTCTCGATCAAAAGGGCCAGCTCCAGTACTCTTGTCTGAGTCGGAATGCTGAGGGAGATCAGCGATGCCCGGATCTCATGTCTCAATCCCTGCTCCAAGGTCCGGGCCCGGAAGAATAGGTCTTGTACCATGTCGGTCGAGTAGCGCGAGAGATCAGTAAATATCGCCGAGTACTGAGCTACCGTCATGCTGCCCTGCCATAGTTGAAGAAGCTCCTAAATGCTCACCGCATGGAGGGTGGCTGGGACGAAATCCGAGAGGAAGAGGCTCTCAAAGTCCGTCCAAAGTAGAGATGCCTCATCTTGCACCTGGAGCATCAAGCTCCACCATCGACCCGCTGCTGCAAGCAGTAGGCTCGCAGCGAGGATCACCATGAGGTCTGCTGGTGTCCTCACTAGCCTGAAAACTCGTAAGACTGCCTCCAGCCAGTCCTCTGCTGCCTGGGGGTCCGTCTCCCCGCGGAACCTGGGCGGTCGCTGGCATTGGAACTCATGTAGTGCACTGAGGTGACGTGCATCGTCAGCGACTGCTGCTGGAAGCATCGGTGGCTTGGTGGGTAGAGCTACCGCCGGTGCCACTGATGACAAAGGGCCATGCACCAAGGCCTCGTCGCTCAGTGGGCCGTGGTCACGCTCGACTCTCGGAACCCTAGCTGGCTGCCGTCGTGGGGCCATCCTGAAAAGGAAACAGGTGCGCCATGGTTAGAACTGTATACCTAGTGAGCTGATACAAAGTAATCACAAAGAAAACTTGAAACACACATGCAATCAATGTTTTCGTGCATTAAGTCGGAAATCAGAAGTCAGGGTCCTGGTGTACGGATACGTCGGCCGCTGCACCAACACTGGACTCCCTGGGCTAATAACCACACTCAATAAAATAAACACTATTGCTTCACATAGAAAAGATCATATTCTGTGGTAGAACCGAACTCCTCTGATACCAATTTGTCACGAACCATCCTCGGGGCCCATGCCGTGACTACCCCAAGCCCACCTCCCATAGGCCAGGGGCTGGAGGCTAGCACCAAGGCGTAAATCTTGGTAATAAGGGAAGGAATTTCCTTTGTAAAGTAAACAAGCACCACAGAGTAAGCAAGAGGAAAAAGTAAACACTAAGTAAAAACTGAGTAAAACTGTAAGAGCGGAAAGTAAGTGGGCCAGTATACAAACCCAAACTGAAAGTAAAGTACAACTCGAAAGGGAAAACAACAACTAAAAAGTAAAAGCCACTATGCTGAGCTGTCCAATGGAAATTCCACCTGAAGGGTGGGTACAGATAGCTCCACTGCTCCTCGGGTCCCGCCATCCGCTCCGAGTGCGTCCCGCCCAGTAGTCCACCTCCAGGTACCCTCCTGCTCTGCAAGCCTCAACCACGATCATCGTTGTCCGTCGTCTGCAACCAACACAACGTAGTGCGGGCATAGCCCGTGCATGGGTGAGAATGAGCTACTCAATAGGGACCCCGAGACCCCCGAAGGTCTCCCAGAATCCACAAAGGCTAAACCACAATGGAAATATACAATCACGAAGTAACAACTGACAATTCTTAGGTATATGACCATACATATACCTAAGTCATCAATTCCTAATACACTCCAACCTCCGAGCCCAAGTACAACCCAGTCCACACAGGAATGTATACGTAATCCACACAGGAAAGCAAACGTAATCCACATAGGATAGCACAACACAATCCACACAGGAAAGTAAACAGGATTCAGCTCACACAGGTATACTTCTTCGAAGATGATAGAGATGATCACTGATCCATCTAAGTCGTCAGACCCACAAAGGATCGATAGGTACTAACCCCCGCAAAGACCCACACAGGATCTGACCCACATAGGATCTGTAGGTGCTGGCTCACACAAAACCGCTGAGCGCTGACCCACACAGGATCGGACCCACACAAGATCGGTAGCACTGATCCACATAGGATCACTGAGTGTTGTAGTCGTCATCGTCGAATCCACTGAGAATCTCTGCACAGTCGTCGTCGCAGTCTCAGTAGTAGTCGCAGCCAGCACTATGGTTCCCGCACATAGAAAGCTCATTCGGGAGGGTCCGCTCCACGAGCCGAGAGGATGATACATCAACTGACACATAGTCCATAGTTGATATATCCAAAAGTTCCATATCGTCAGCAGGAACTCAACGTCACAGATGGCGCGTCAATCGAACGCCCGTTCTGAGAGTTATTTGCTTTTTCGTCCTAGGGGCCCAGTTGGTTTTTAAGGCAAAACCAACCCGATAGTTCTCCACCTGCATCCAAACCTCGGGCGGAGTATTCCAAAAGATCTGTCCCACTTAGAGGAATTCAACAAAGTTGACGGCACGTCGATCGGACGTCCGAAGCTCAAGATATGAGTGTTTCCGCTCCGAATGCCCGGTTGGTTTCGTGTACGAACCAACCCGGCCGAACTCAAAGTATTCAGAAACCTTGAGTGCAATATACCGAAACGGCCGTCTCATTCCCCTCCTGTTTCATGAAACCAAGACCCCTTAATTGGGGCCGCTTTGATCAGGCCGGGGGAATTTATTTACCACGGCTCCTCCCTTTCTGGCCGGCCCGACCTGGCCGGCCAGTTCCTGCTCAACCGGACCGGCGGTGGCCAGTCCCCTTCCAGCTCCGACACCGGCGGCCTGGCTCGGGCGCCGGTCATCTTGCTCCGCCATGGCCCAGAACCTACCGCGACCCTTGTCGTCCGGCGTGGTGCGATGGCACCAAGCCCCTCCGCCGCGGCCCATATTTGGCCGCGGCGTCTTTGGTTTACTTCGATGTGGCGCGACGACGTCGCGTCCTAGGACTTATTTCCACAGCGTGGCGCGACGGCGCCACGCATATCCTTCCGCATGAATCCGCGTGGTGCGACGACACCACACTTTCCTGTACCAACCAAAAAGAATCCAACACAAAATATGGAGGAGGTTTGGCCGTGTTTGTGCGGTCCGACCCCCCTCGCGTTATTCGATAAAAATTGGTTTTAATCCACGAAGATCATCAAGATTGTATTCACGAACAATTAAATAAATAAACCCCTACCTCGGTTCATGAACGGTGCATGACAATCGAGCCGCAGATGACGAGCGTCGCAGAGGTCGGGCGTTGCGGAAAAAGAACGTCGATTTTGTTGTCGTCGAGGTGCGTTCGAAGATGTAACGTCATTGGAAGAAGACGTCGCGTTCTTCGGCGGAGATGTTCCTCGTTGAAGAACGGTGTTCTTCATCGGAGTCCGAGATGTTCTTCACGTTCTTCGTCGAGGTTGAAGAAGAAGAAGACTTCAAACTTCCCAATCCTCTCAAGGTGGCAAAAACTCTAACAATAATAAAGTAATACCAATTCTTATTTTATTAACACAACCTAACCATTTGAATTTCAAGAGTTTGAAATTAAGTAACTCACCTTATTAATTATAACAAGTTTTCAAAAAAAATTAATGAAAGTGAGTTAATGGGGAGGTAGGAAGGTGAGGGGTTAAGAGGAGTTAAGGGATTTGAAAAGGTGGGGGGTTCGTGTGGGCCCCACCCTTTCAATTATCCACACATGGGATGTTGGGTGAATGTGGCCCCCACCACCAACTTCCCATGGGAGAAATAAACCACCTAGATATGAAATAAAATTGATTCAACAATTTTATTTACTTTTTTAATTAAACCCCATTAATTAACTTCTTCACCCGCACAAACGCAACTACGGTAAAGGTTCCCTTAAGCGATTATCGGCGTTGCGAGTTCATCGATGCCCTCGGAATTCGATTTCGAGTACCGGTTCAAATGTTAGAAATTCCCACTCGTTCGTTCACTGAACGTACCCAAGCCAAGCTTCGGAAATTGGTTCCGAGCACACCGGGCCTCGGAAACAGGTGCCATCAGAAACCGCGTTCTTGTAAAATTCCAAATAAAATTTAGAAAAAATTTCTCTTGAATTTTACAGGTCTTTACAATGAGAACATGCTCAATTAAAAAAATAATGCATGAACCATTAATTTCCCATGAAACTAGGTTTTCATGTTCTGGGTATGAAATAAAATTTCATGGTATTAGTGTATGGATACATCGAACACAACACAAACAATGGGTTCCCTATCCTAATCTCTAAAATCAAAACAAACACCATTGTTTCCCCAAAACTATAGTAAAACTAATTGTCCTCTGATACCACTCTGTCAAAACCTGTCCCTCGGGACTCGTGATGTGACTTACCCAAGCCTACTTCCCATATGCTTGGGTTTAGAGATCATCGCTGAATTTTTGTATCCCAAAAAGGTGAGGCATTTTCCTAGGTACATGTACACATGAACACATCTGCAAGAAATGTTTTTAACTAAAAACCGTGAGTTAAATAATATGAATGAAATGATGAAAACCATTGAGTAGTAGTAAAAAACTGAAAAGTAAATTGGCCAAGATACAAGCCCAACAGAAAAGAAGTATATGATGTCCTGGATCTAATGCACATAAAACACTACCTAAACAGAAGGTAGAATAGGTTTTTTGAACATCGCCGAAGTGTTTTACATCCTTCGGACCTCCATAAAGATCCACTTATCACCGACCCACAATGGGCTCTATCAAAGCTATCGATCGTCCGCACAAGACACAAAATTTGCAAGAAAAGCCAGTCAAGGTGTGAGTATCACAACAATTAGTTGTGATTCCATAGAAAAATATAATTGGACAATGTAGACCACATATAGATCAATATAAAATAAACCATGTATAATACCTAAGAGGCACAAAAACTGTAGCCTCTAAAAGATACAGTCAACAGATTAACTAGAGTCATCACACACAACAAATAGATCTATGTTACATAAATAGGATAATTTTATGAATCCACAATACTCTCATGTAGTAACAAGTGGAGCATTAGAAATAAATTTAGTGTAGGTAACTCATGGAATGTTAGTAAAATACATATTATAGGTAACCCTAGAGAGGAGATAACACAAGGAGTGTTTATAATACATGTAGTGTTTTCAAAGACTATGGTACCAAATTCCTATCGGGACAGTGGATTACTGACTAAAGACACGTAGTCTCGGTAATACATGATGTCTCGGTATTACATGTATTCTATGTAATCTCATAGCATCTAGGATGCATCAAGTCATAAGATTACATCCTCAGTATGCCCGTTCTAGGAGAACATACTTCTCGGGAAAAAAAGGATAATATGCCGAATTCCATGGAAACTAACATAGAGTATCCCAAGAGGAAATTCTCATTGAAAGGGCCCCAAAAACTGAAACATCTTGCTAAATGGAAACACATTTTGAGAGTTATGGGATTTTATTAAAAATGGGGTGGTTAGGTCCGAATGCGGTCTGACCCACTGGTTGCAATACAACCCCCAGGGTCAACCAACCCAAGCTTAGCCCAAACCACTACCAGCCCAAACTATTACATTTCTGGTCCCCCAGCTCCATCCTAGTCCATTGTAGCATATTGGTACCTCTCACCTAGATGTTACGACTGTTGTGTTTTTCTAGCACGACCGACAGTGTGAGGGTCACTCCTACCACATGAGGTATGTGAAACCATATACTGACCAGATGATGTGGTTCCATGCCACATCACCAGTCCACACCATTGTGGCCTACCCTATCCTTGTCCAATGTCATTTCCCATAGGCACATGTTTCCACTAGCCATCAATCTGATGAAATCCATCACTACCACCACCCGCGTCCCCTAGGGTGGCTAATCCCAAAGTTTCGGTCTCACATGTTTGTGGGTCGCCACTATAGCCAGCTCCCATGCCGGTAGACATCCACTTGGCACAGACACACCATTGGGTCAGTGCTGCATTAGCTTCTATGTGATATTTCTGTGGCCTTGTCTTGTTGCTTGCATATTGTCCCTCCTCTGTGGGGTCACTATAGTGCCAGAATCTCCACCTCTCAAATGTTGTTCCACATAAAAAAGGAACAATAATCAATCCACTCAAATGATCATGAAGATAAAAGTGTAATATAGAAACACAATGACAACTGATATATCAATATATGCCTTTGTTCATGGCATCCCAAATTTTTTCATGATAAAAGGTTCCTGAATAATGAAATAAAAATTACAATGATATAATTACCACATTACTCCTGCTTTTTTAACCATCATGAATAAACGATCATACTACGGTTCAACATATTTGTGGGTCTGTATATGTTATACTTTGGAAATAAAAATGTGGAATGAAATCAAAAAAAATAATCACCAACCTCGTGTATTGGACCAATCACCAACGACGCATGATACCTGATTTCGTCATTCATCAACCTTCCGACAATTATTCTAATTCTGATTGTTGATCCACTAAAATTATCCATTCATCGTTATGAGGATTTAATAATGTGTTTCCATTATTTTTTCCATAGCCCCTAATGAACATGAATATGTTCTTCCATCCCTACTAGGATATAAATTAAATAAAGGCATCCCAACATCGTTATTTCGCTCAGTGGTAGTATTTCCACACCATTTCATTTATGAAAGGAAACACATGATTTTCCACTACATCTGAGTATTGATGTCTCTCCATGAATCATTACATGAAAAATAAAATCACCTTTTTATTTTTTATTTTATTCATCTTTAAAATGTCCAAAAAATATTTTCCACTGTCGACCCACACCGGTCTAAGTATGGTCATGTCTATGAAAACTCATAGCTCTGAAGACAACTATGACCTTATATATCATATCTGAGAACACATTTGAATGAAACTAAAAATTCACACTTTATAAAATTTTAATAATGTTAAAAAAAGTTTTAACCTTTATTCCGGACACCATGGGCCTCAGAATCATGTTTCGTCTTCGTGTATAATCTCGAAAAAATCCCATATAACATTCAATCAATTTACATGGAAAATAAAGGACATTGCAATATTATGAAAATTTCACACTTCATTATCATTCAATAGGATTTCTCACTCAATAAACATTCATTGATATGCATTAGAGAAGTTGTGAGGCTACATGGAACACATCTGTATATTGAATCTAATCGGGATCCAAGATTCATATCTATGTTCTGGATGAGTCTCTAACATGCTCGGAATACTGAGTTGAACTTGATCATAGGTTATCACCCTCAAACTGATTGGGCGACATAATAATATAATCGTAACACATGAGTACATGTTGAGATAATACTCAATTGAATTCAATTTAGGGTGGGACCAACATCTACTTCTAGTAGGGTTATCTATGAATAATAGATTCCACTCAAGCATCCAAATGGCACCTTATGAATCCTATAATGGGAAGTGGTTATAGAAAACATCATGTTTTTATGACGATGGTCAATGAAAATTACTATGTAATGAAATGGTTGAGGAAATGATAGAAAAGGTCAAGATCATTCAGAACTACATTATGTCTGATTAGAGTTGATAGAAGAGTTGTGCTGGAAATCATTTAGAATATATATAGATTGTTGATAGAGACTGCGTTTTTCTCCACTTATTTATATATAAGAATGATATATATTTTTTATTATCAAATACTTTTCTAAAGATACATCACCCCCTTTTTCATCCTTGAGTCCATCAAATAAGTTTCCTACTAACTAGCACAGCCACCTTACCTATCTCATGTACATGATTTATTCTATGTATCCATGTTGAGGATGTATTTACCATAACTCTAACATGAACTCAATACATAGGTTCTAATATTGGATTATTATATTTACAATTATGATTTGATGAAGAAAATAATATATCATATAGACAATGTTATACGAAATTAGACAATACACATTTTCAACATGATGTAAAGAAACCACAAGATGGAATAAGTGATGTGGGAACTAGAGAAAGTGATGAATCAAAATTATCCTCATCTATTTTATTGTTGTTAAATAAAATTTCAATGGATAAATTTCAGAAGGTTGTATGATTTTAATGACTCAATAATTAATTAATAAAATACCTCTTTATAAATAAATAATTTTTTATTATGTATTATTGTTATAGAAAGCACATTATCTTATTTGGTTTTATTATAAATGCTTTTAAACATCATTCTTAATCATTATTATTGATAATATAGTTATTAAAAAATTATCAGATGATTAGTCTAAATATAGGTTATTAACAAAATCCAATGGGCAGATAAAATGAATTGATTGTCATAAATAGTAGAGTTATACCATATGAATTATATTTTCTAAATATTCCTAGGGAAATAAAATAACATGGATTTCCTTTGACCATTCCCAAGATAAGATCCAACAACTTAAGCATGATATAATTCATTTACATGAGAATATCATGTTTATCGATATCATGACCAAAACAATGTTTGTTGAGCCACTATAGAAAAGTCTCACAATCGCACCCCATACCCTTAGTGCATTTTATGGTGTATTAATGGGATATAAATCAAGACCCTATAAATATAAGTATTTATATTAAATTTTATAGAATAATGAATATATTTTCATCCAAATATTTTTATTTAATAAGTGTTTTTTATATTGATAAAAAAATTGAAATTGTATTTTTGAGTAATATTAAAATTTATTTAATTAATTTATTTTGACGATTTAGGGGGTTTTTAATAAATTATATAATATTAAATTATAGTTATTAACTATTTTTTAATATAAATTATAATATAATTTATAATAATTGAAATGAAATTTGTATAATGGATTAAAAATTGTTATAATATCAAAACAATCATTCTTAATAAATAAAAAATTATTTAAATGTGAAATGAAAATAATTAGAATTATTTTGATAAAATGAATATTATTGTTGGAATAATAATACCAAACTTATCCAGTGGGTAATTTTTAATAATTTTATAAGACAGTCAAATTATCAGGTAAAAATTAAATAGAATATAAATATAGTATTTGTTTTATGACATCATAATGTCCCAGGAGTGATGTTGTAAATACTATAAATTCATAAATAAAAAATCACTTTAAAATAATTTTATATTAATTTTTTTTATTATATATTGCCTTTGTGAATCCTCAATAACGATGAAAATATTTTAGGGTTTAAAATCATTTCATTAAGAGTATGGCACACCTCCACATAAGAAAGGGAATTATTTTATTAATTGTGTATATTTACCTTATTATATAATAGAAGACACTCCAATTTGGTGAAACCGTTTGAAGAAATAATGTAATGGTATATTGTGTTGGTCATATTTTACTATATATACCAAAACCTAATTTTCATAAATATTTAAAAAAAACATCACTCTTTTCATAAATAAAACCATAAAATATATCATTTATCATCACTAAAAACAATGTACAATTTACTTAATCTTACATCCCCAATCTATTGTCCTCATATGGTTCCACAAGCTCTGAATAAGTCCATATATATAATTTTGAGTCATAATATCAAGTAAGGGATTTCCCTATTCTCATTTACATTCAAGAACCTCTTTTATGTTATGCTTCTTACATACAATTTATGGATAAATGGATATTTTTTAATGCAACCCCTTACTAGAAATTTGATTTATAAAATATTAGAGGCCCCTTTCAATATAATTAATCATTATAATGATTTTTTTGTATATTAGTTACGATGAAATAATTTAGTAATGGAACCCCACCATCTCTTATTTATTTAGGTTTCATTATTAATTTTTGACTTATATTTCCAATTATTAATTGTGGGATTTTTCTTCAAATATCTATATTACAACAGATTTGATTACCAATTTATTAGATACAACATTATCTCTCACAAACCAATTTTATTAACATCCATGTGACATCATTATGTTTCCAAAATTTCACCATGATTTTAGATCCCAATTGAATTATATAGTGAATACCATACCCATTTCATATCAAAGGTGTTCACCGTTATACAGTTATACTTGATATATATGGTAACTAAATATATTAATTCTACACTCCATGATAATTGAGTAATATATGATGGTGAGTAATTCTATGTTGTATTACCTATATGGCACACTTATCCATGATATATTAATGATGGTGATTGGTGTTCCCAGAATCATATATCACTCCAATTTAAGGGGGCATGTTCATTATCATGATACTTCATGTTGGGATAGGGGTTGAAACTTATTCAGTTATTAGAATTTTTATGTCATGATGTCTTGCTAATTATCTTTGACCTATATTTACAATGGAGTGTTTTAAGATATTGGAAAATTTCACATGTTATAATTCTATATCACGTCATATTGTTCATTGTAACATTTCTAACCCATTTAATGATATATTGAATCTTCTATTGTCTATGCTGTATTTTATTTTCATTTTATGCCTTTTTTATTTCCCTTATATGGCTTTGTAGCTCACCCCATTTTTATGTTTTTTCCCTGGTTAACCCATTTTGTTTTATGTGTTCAATTATTATGAAAGTTTTCTATGAAGATTCTTTTCCGATTTTAAATTATAATATAATTTAAATATTAATGAAATAGATTATACATATTGATCAAATAAGATTTATTAATTTTAATTTGATATAAAAAATCATTTACTAATTTGTTATAATGAGATTTATTATTATGTCCTCACAATGATCCAGTCCCTGAAGGCAATGAACATCTGTTTCAACCCTTTATCTTCCTTATCTCATCATGTAGGGGTATAAGCCTACTTTCTATAATGGTGAAATGGCCTCCATGGAATCTAATTCTTAGCCTGACACTAAAATAGATCTCCTCCACTATATAGATCATTAAAAACCACTATGTGTATATTATAATGATTTACCAAACAACTAATGAAAAAGAATACTAGCCTGAGGATCCTATGAAATGAAAGGAATCTACTACTCCCAGAAATCCAAAAATCCTAATGGTCATGTTGACACCCACTGGTCAATAACATGAATTCTTTCTCACTTTTCAACTTCCATATAAAAATATACTCCAAATGTAATATTTTTTCTTTCCCCTTTTATATTAATCCCTAACAGAAGTGCATAAGCATGATCGCATCTGTCTTCTTCTGAACCTATAGATACAATGTAAATGTAAATCATGTGACATCATAATGGATAGAAGGGTTGAGTTCCTTCTCAATATTTCAAACTCAAGAGTCAACATTAGGAAAAATTTCAAGGATAAATGGAAAATTATATTTGAACATCATCACATGCCACTACATGGACATAATACCCTACTAAATAGAATTTTCCTCTATCCCTTCACCACCTTCATGTTCGATAATATGAAATATTATTAGAAATTAATCTACTATTTTATCCTTGAATCATCTTCCTCCTTCAACTAATACAGATATAGTTCCTACCCCTGCACCTTAGAACCTCTTATTTGACTAACTTCTAATAGGACCTTGATCTTTAACCATAACCATATTAAACTATAGTTGATCATGATAATTTATAACCATCCCACCATTTCCATATATGATTCACTACCCTCCTACTTCACCAAATCCTTCTACTAAAAGTTCGAAATATTACTCTTCCCACTGATCATCCTCCAAATCAAGATATTCCCACCAAATATCAACTCTGTTTTCCCACTGAAATTCACTATCAAGAACGAAACATAGAAGATTCCATGGATTCAAAACCAAATAATTGAAATATGTAAATACTAACCATAGTAATGTGAATTTTTTTATATTTAATTAACTCATTTAAACATCAAACAATCTCCAATTTCTGAGAATAAGATAGAAAATCCCGAGGAATGTATCTATCATTGGTCTCTACCCTATAAGAAGTTCCAACTCACTTGGTCATTTTTTATTCTTAGAGCCCTATATCGTATAATTGGGGACCATGATACCATATTTTATAGATGGTATTCTATGTCCTATTTCAGGAATCAATATCAATTGACACCATTTCCCAATCAACCAATGCAATCCTCATAGTTCATAAGTACATACCCCATATTATATATCATCCAAAACAAGTGATACCACTCTAACCAAACCAAATCCCTCAAATATTACCCCTGTATTTATTGAAATGATGGTAGATAGAAAATGAACCCTCAACCCGGCTTCTAGAAAGAACATGTTTGGTTACATCCATTAATCATATAAAAATATCACACATGTGAGGTATTTCCATATATAATATATATGATAATGATATATAATACTACACATTTAGAAAATCTAGGAAATAATATAAACCAAAGGAAAGTAATTTCAACACCTAATTCTTGTATAATGTAAAAAAATAATACTGTCCAAAAAATACTAAAATAATATCCTAATGAAATTACCAAGAAACATGCCAATTATATTATCTAGTAATATACAACATGGTTCACATTGTCTGATTTGATTCGTGAAAAATACTTTTTATATATATTGAGTGATCATATATGTATACTCATTAAGATAAAACCGAATTTATCTAATTCACATGTAAAAGGTTTATACTAATAATTTTGTGATTAAATAGTGTAAACAAAAACACAAAAAAATCTCAACTATTCCATCAAATCCATACTGATTCCTACTCACCCAAAAACATTCTCATATAATAAAATAATCATAATAATATCATTAAATTGATACCCTACACTACCTTCCAAGTGTATTACACGTCTCCCAGCACAATAATGTACATCCTTGTGCTCCATTAACTTTTGTATAATTCATCACAACTAAATACACATTGTCTATAAAATAAAATATATCATAAATACACCTTCATCATCACATCATATATTTCACAAAGAATCCTAGGAAATAAAATCACATCCCTCCTAAAGAGATTTATTAATTCACATTGCGTCATTGTTGATGATAGTTGAGCTATCACATCACATCACAAATAAACATGTATGAATTCTCAAATAACATCTCTCTTGAATTGACATAGAACATCACATTAAATATTACATGAAGACACATGGGCCAACACAACCCATCATTATGGGAACACATGATTGTCATATCACTTCTCTTTTTGGGATACGTGTTTCATCGCATAAAATCTATTCCAAAGACTATAGTTTCATCACATCACACCTAATTTTGTATCCAAATTAATATGGTATAATGATCATAAAATACACAAACATCATTATATCCTCCTATAATGAATAACCCACACCATATCCACCAAATCATACCCACAAATAACCACCAATAGTAAACATTGGCATTTGGGATATAAAATTATGCGCATTTCATACTCTCCTCAAATAGAAACATGGAATGAAGGGGTATCAATCCGTCCACCCTCCCTATAAGGATATTAAGAATAACACCTCACATAAAATTAAGTTCTTGAAACCTATTTAGTGATGATGTGGTGGTGCATTTAGAAATAAAAATGAAGAAAAATTATAGATATATATTTCCACACCAAATCCAAACAAATGGGTCCACTAAAATAGAACTAAACAATATACAACACCCCTACCATGCCTCACAACATCCACATATTTTGTTTTTAACTCTAAATTCAATAAACCACTCCTGGATACCATAAGACACAAGAACCAATCTAGATTCAATCATTCCTTGTATGGTAATCCAATTTCCATATTTTCCATTTTAATATGAAATTTTATTCATTAACACCATTAATTGTCATGTCCATTCATTTCATATTTATATGAAAACCTATTTAGGCACACATCATATTTTAATTCAATCGTTCTTTTACAATTTCAACCCAATCCATTTCATCACATAATTTACATTAAATTCCATAACCACTAAGAAACTATAATAGAATGTCACATTTCAAAAACCTGTCCTCTTTGTCATAATAACCACATACCATACCCACATATTGTGAAATATACCCCATATAACACCAAAAAGAATTGAAAATGTTATTATAACCAAAAAATTCATATTTAAAAAATTATTCCCTATTAAGAAATGGTATTAACATAATGTTCCACATCCATTTTCATGATAATTCTAAAAAATATATAATTTATAAGGGATACCAATTCATTATCTTGATATATATGATTATCTGTTTTAATTAAATGTACATTCAAATAATCACATAAATAGGGTTTCCTTAATAATATTAATTCCATCATTGTCAAGGCCCCCTATGGACATGATTTTTAGTGATATATAAATCATAGAAAATCTCAAAATAATTAGCATCAAATTTTGAAAAACATGGGACTCATTATGATTCCCTTAAATGTAAATTATATCAATTAATTATTTCCATTAAATTCGTGTATAATATATTTTAAAATATTTTAATGAGTAATATACGTCCCTTATTTAAGACTACATGAGAGATGGAGGATCCCCTACGTGAAATAAGTATATCTAAACTACGCCCAATGGTTGGAACAAGAATAATACAACCAATGAGAGACATAATAAAAGAAAGCACTATGATCTACCTAGAACATACCATACCATATGATCCACTTTCCATAACAATAGAAAAACCATCAACTCTCCAAACAGAAGACTTCTATAGTTGATGAACATTGAGATAATTGTGAGAAGAATAAAATCTCAGCTATATATATCAATGACTGCTCTCTCATGATTAGGATTAAATACAATGATTATGGGGTAAAATTACTTAGGGGGACACACATTTATCCCCCAATAACATGAGAAAATGAAGTTGATTACAAGATTAAATCAATATTGGGGATTTATACCCATTTTTAAAATCTTATGATCACAGTGAAACCTACATCACCATAGTGAAAATATTTTTTAATATAATCCTAACATTATGCATTATAGGGGACTATATCATTATTAGGTTAGTAAAATCCATGGAAGAGAGATACAAAAAACTCAACATCACATATTCAAAACAACATGGAAGGGACTTAAAAAATTTCTAATTCTCCAAGACACAACTATAATGAATTTCGGGACCCCCAAACTCCACCCAGAAGATCTACACTATATCATCTATCTCAATGCCATAAAACATAGGTTTGAATAAATAGATTATGCCAAAACCCCCCAATACAAAATAGTCAATCAAATAATGGAAGAACCAACAAAACCCTTATTTGATCCTCTACACTATACTTACAATCACCATCAAACAACTTCACTCTTATTTGTTATATCCCAAGCCTCTACACCACATAATTAATATTAGTTGAATTCATAATGAAACACCTCATTTTACACAATAGATTCCATGGGACATATTATAGTCACGTCAACCATAAATGTTTCCTATATGCGATGGGTGAGAAGGTATGAACCATTTCATCATTTATCTTGGAAAATTAATTCCAATTAACCCTTTTGTTTGTGAATCCTGAGAATATAGGGTATGTTACACTCAATAATTTTTATCCTAATCTCGACTCTTAAAGTATACAAGTTTATTTCATATGTGTTTTCATAGATGAATCAGTATTTTGATAATAATTTCGATATTAAATTGAAAAAATATATGTACTCATTACCTCTCTTGTAATTAAATGCACCATAGACATGGTGTTTTCCAATATCAAAATAAACATGATTTGAAAATAATTCTTCAATAATTCACCGATGAGAGAAAAATAAACTGCCCAAATTACAAAAATTGTGTCCCAATAGAATATCTTGAAGCTAAATAATTTAATTTCTACTCTCTAACCATCTACTATTCCATTTTACTCTCCTTATAGTGTACTCAGCCATCACCTATTTTTTTGGATCTCTCGCTTTCTCTAGACATCTCATTCCATAAAAATCAACTAATAACTATTACATATCGCACTGTACTCTTTGATGATGTATATAAAGGATCCTCAAAATTTCTATATGGTGGAACTAAACCAATACATTCATGACAACTAATTGAAAAGGAACATGAATGTACTAAAGTAACAAGAGAGAAACCAACTAAAACTATCAAATGTTCTTATCGAAGATGAATAATCCTTTGGTGAAAAAACACCTAAAATTGATTATAAAGGGCAAAATCCAAGAATTTTTAATACTCCCTTTATCTAATTTCAATCAAGTATCTATTTAACCAATTATTTTCACCTTATTTCACTTTAGTGATCAAGAGTTTTTATGATCTCTCACTTCAATGGTCAGGAATTCATGGAATACATTTGAACACAATTGGAATGAATATTTCATCTAAAATTTTCAAAAACCATGACCCACCCCATGAATCCCATGATAACCAAAAATTCCATACCAAAGAATTTTAAAATCTGCATAACATTATCAATTGACTAAATGGTACCATGATACACTCATTCTACTATACCCACTATATCCATGAGTAATTGGAATTTTATTAATGTTCCCCTCTCAAATTTTGATATATAATCACTAAATTTAAATCTCTTAACTCGTAATTAGTATTGGGAACACAGAGTAATTTTTTAATTACCACCCCCTTCAGCTAAAATAATTTATGGATCTTTTAGAAGATATCATATAGAAATAACCTTCCCATCCATCCAATCATGTTATAATATAAATTTATTCATTGTTATAATTCATGACTCTTGAATACCATAAACTCGTCACTTGAGTTAATAAAGCGGTCCCTATGTCATTTCTCTAAATTCCATCTTTTAAAAACATGATTTATCATACCTGAATACAATATCTATAATATCCCTCATGTTGGTGTTAGATCCTACAATTTTATAGAAACCATTTTATTTGTATACTTACCATCTTAATATGAAAACAAACTATAAAAAAGTATCAAATAAAACTATACTAAAAACCCATAGCATTCTTCATTAAACCATGAATAGACTATACCTCTTTTACCTGTTTTCCTAGTGTCATGAATCTATCAAATATATGCAATGTAGCGATTGGTTTTTTTCCAAAGAACTCACCAATAGTATCTCAATAATATTCATGAGACCTCCTCAATGAATGTAATGCTCCTCCAAACATGAAATAATAAAAAGAATTTTGGAAAAACCCTAATTACCTAGTACCGCATCCATATACAATTATTGGAATCACTTTGAATACTAATCTTCCAAAAACCAAAGGGGAACATACACAAGATTCCAAATAAGCTAATTTTGTGGGTCTCAAT